>OY986051.1:8997951-9597951 GCA_963920205.1 Stenodema calcarata | reverse complement strand
CTCTAGTTTGAGAACGGAATGAGTTATCGCAATGCGAAATTCGCCATCGTGTTCAGCAAATAAAAAACTTTAAAATGGTAGCTCACTTGTCAGACGGTCTCTTTTTGGGGATTTACGGGTAATTCCCCCCCCCCCCCCATAGATTGGCCCGATTCTGCCCATCTACGAACTTAGCCCTTCGATCGCTAAGACGGTTTTTTTGTGCAAATATGAACTTTTCACTTCAGTCCTATCGAGAGTTATCGTCTGGAGTGACACATACATAAACATATATATGTATAAATATGTTTATATGTATAAATATGTTCCGGACGGAAATCCACTACAACTATATGTATAAATATATAGGTACAAATAATTGTTGGTGTCTTTTGGCAGTGGATTTAGGATGGTCTAAAACGGATTTTGGTATGAAAATTTTTCGGAAATATTCAAAGTATTTTAGTTCAAAATATTTTAGAACAATAGCTACCTGCCTACACTTTCTTCGAAAACTCGCTAATAACCCAAACTTGAGGGCATCACGACGACATTCTCGATTAACCAGAGACGGTAATTTCCATGAGGAATCAGCTTTCAAGATGATCAGAAATAATGTCCACATTAGGTTTGGGCACAATCTAAATTTGAAGGTTGAAATCGTCCCCGAAAACGTAGTTTATTGAACCCTAATTCACTCATTTTGACCGCGACGACTACAAAAACAAATTTCGTGTACAAACTTGGAGCGACATGATGTTTCGACTTTATAATCAGATTTTGCACCAAAAAGTATGCCGAGATCAAAAAATTGTTTACAGTGGACTAATGGTATAAAATCCTCGTTCCCGTGCCAAAAACCGCGGCGGACCTTTCAGTAAAAATCGACAAGTAAAATTTTTCGCGAAAATCGACATTATCACCGTAAAATGAGTTAGGCAGCAATCTTGTTCGTAATCACATTTGAATTTCGGCTGAAAAATGTGGGACTTCTGGCCATTTTAGGTCGAAAACACGAAAAAAACTTGAAGGTAAAAAAAATCGGATTTCAACCGGTATAAAAACAATAGTTACAGGACACTTTACATCAGAAATTAGTTGTAGAATCGATACCTGGCCGGTGGTACGACCTTAATGCTTACACCCTGTATATTGAATCCAAATCCACTGTAAAAACTAGCTTTAAATTTAAAACTTGAATTGTAAGACTTTTCTCGATAAAACGAATAAAAATACATAATGATCTCAAAAATTAAATATTACCTATTATAAATTACACTAGAGATTATGCTTTGGAGATAAAAAATTTTATTACAGTTTTTATTACCTACTGTTTGAATTGAATAATTATAGGTAAGCCGGTAAAAGGTTAAAGCGATTAAAGGTAGAATTAAAGGTAGAATTAAAGGTAGAATTAAAGGTAAAAGATTAAAAAGCGGTTAAAGGTAGAATCTGTCGGGTCAGTTACGTACATGTTGATACATACTGAATTAAGTTTAGTTAAAGTTAACACGACATTCACTGGTGGTTGGGCTGTACGAAATTCGATTGGTCAGGTAGTAGGCAATAAAAGTAGGATGTAATAGCAGATTAACCGAATGGCAATGATGTGAGGTACTAGTAGTAACACTAGGGTGTAATATCTGCTAAATTTAATGAAAATGACAGAATTGCGTAGTTGTCGATTAACTGAGTGACAATGGCTTGCAGAAATAAAACCGTGAAATTACTAGAATATCATGTTAAGTGGTGGCAGTTGAATTCTCTCTGTGACGTTATCATTCAATGGAACCGCCAATTCCCAATTGAATGGGTGAGTTTAAGAAGGTAACAATCGCATAAATATTATTTTGGTGGCAATCGGAAAAATACGGATTTCACCTCAGGCTGGCTGTATTTTTGTATGGGCGGAAGAACGAAACAGTTTTCAGCTCTTCTCAAGTCGAAGCAGCCATCAGAGTTTTTCGATGAGTTGAACAAGGTAACAATAATTTTTACCTTGTTCAACTCATCGAAAAACTGTGATGGGTGTGATTCCCTTCTTTAACTCATAGCTGAGCCACACTGAGCGCCACCGTCATTCCATTCCTTCAAGTCCCTCATGTGTGTGGAGTTTCCCCTTTCCCTCGCAATTGCTGCAACAGGTCGCTTCAAAACTATTCGCCAATATTCCCCGATTAGAGGCAACAGCTTTGTTCCCCGCGATCGCAATTTTGCAGCAATAAAACGCCAAATCGGTAACCTTGACCGAATCTACGCACAGCCCGTCGAACAGGTAGATAACCTTTTCAATGTGAACCAAGTGAAAACAGAAGATTCTTGATATTGAATCTTGGTGGCCACCATACTTGAAAAAAAAAACCACAAAATCTATTGATGGTGCAGCAAAGTTTGCAGTGAGTTCCTACAGGCAACCAAGGCTATGTTGAAGCCCACGACTTCATTGACGGCCTAGTGAAGAAAACGTTCAGAATTATGAAGAAAGATGAAAGTGGGTTTCCCACCAGCAGCGCCTATAGCTCCTGTGTACCCCTCAACCCATAGAAACTGGAAGATCTGCGGAAGTTGCTCCAGTACATTCCTGACAACCACTGACATGAACCACGAGGAAGAACTGTAATAATAAGGTAAACATAAGGTGTATTATTTTGAGTAAACGAAGGAAACAATTTCACTCCAAATGAAAAAGTGAGTTTCTGCTGTGAATTTTTGTTTATGATGCTGCTGAGATGTGAATAAAACTGTAATGAGAGCTTAAAAAATTATTTGGCGAATATGAATCGTTTTTTTTTATTTCCCCTAAAATTTGACTTTTTGAAACTGTTACCTTCTTCAACTCACCCATTCAATTTGTATCGATTTACGTCATTTATTACCGATGGATCACAGCAGGCTGCAGAAGGCACTGTTTCTCACCAACTCCCCAATCAATTTTTTTTTAAACGAATATGTAAAGTAACTGAAAACGCTAAAAATGTATGAAATTCAGTTGAATGTCAATGAAGTCGAATCAATCACCTCGTTTGACAGCGTTTCGATCATCGCAATTCGTCACTGTTATCGAAACGCGCCAATTACGAGGTCCCCAAAACTTGAGTAGCGACGACCCCCTACGAGGCGATTTTATCGAATTTTCAGGTATAAAACGGGACGACCATTCAGCTGTTTTTTGGTATCCGTGTCGATAGAAGACATCGATGAAGTCAGGACCGTCAAATAACCTGATGGCTATCAGTGGAAACCGGTAGGGAAAACTCTAGTTGTACAACCCTCATCAGGGCCGGAGTGAGAGATGAGACGGAGATAATAAATTAAGGTGACAGATGAACTATCGATAGGTCTGATGGATTCTTACTGACTGGATGGCGACCTGCACATGATGAGCACTCACCTGAAATCAAAGAAAAAAATAAAATATTGTATGAGCCAAAGGCCAATCAATCACTTTGCTAAGCTAATTTGTAACAAAATTAGAAATTAAACGAAAATTATAAACGAGTTTTAGGTCAAGTGTTACCATCACAAAGTATTTTTGTATTCTGATCATTAGAGTAAATGAGGGTGATTGTGTAAATGCGACAAACATGTAAGTCGTTAAAAATGATGACGATTGAAGACAAGGTTTTTTAATGTTTTTCCTGTGTCTGTTTTGATATCAGAGGCCGATTTCATGAAACAATAAGTACAAGTTTTCGAATTCGGCAAAGCTACAAAAGAATACTTTTATAAATATGAAGTTTTTTATATAATGTATCAGGGAAAAAACTTTATATTATAAAGTTTTGGGTTTATTTCCCCTGATTTTTAACCAACTCTCGATCTCCTGTAAACTTGTGTTGATAATAATTATCTAACAACTATTGTTAGATCATGCATTTTTCGTTGCTTCCAATTTGATTTTTATCCATTGAACGAAATTAAAGTATAAAATCCAGAGCATGACCATAAGAGCGAATTTTCGAAGAAATAACGGCTTTTTTAAATTTCTCCATTTAAGAACTCGATGTCCATGAATAACATCTCAAGAGTCAACCACGTTTCTTCATCTTTTTTTTTTAATTATATTTGATGGCATTAAGTAAATACTATACAGCCATAGATAAATCATAATATGTACTTTCAAATTTTCACATTGCACTGCTTGATAAAATTCAATAATTCTGTGTAAATGAAAATGTCTCTCTTCTGAAAGGATTCTCCACTTTCGGTGCGATCCTGTTGAAGAACTGTAGTCTGGATTGTACGAAGGCGTGGCATTCCATGTTAAAATGATCTTCATGGTCAAAGTGCTCCAGTTTGAGAACGGATGAGGATATTACAATTATTGTAATATCCTCATCCGTTCTCAAACTGGTGCACTTTGACCATGAAGATCATTTTAACATGGAATGCCACGCCTTCGTACAATCCAGACTACAGTTCTTCAACAGGATCGCACCGAAAGTGGAGAATTATTCTGATTCCACCATCGTGTTCAGCGTAAAAACCTCTTTAAAATGAGGTGTCGCTTGTCAGACTGTTTCATTTTGGGAATTGATGGGTAATTTTCCCCTCTAAAACTCCCCAAAACCTCCTCATCAGTTTATTGATTTTTCAACGCTGAACATGATGGTGAAGTCAGAATTCCCACATCTTATTCGCTATCAGATTAAAGAAGACTAACCATGAAGAACATCTCAAGTATCCACCACGTTTCTTCGTCTTCAAAGTGCTCTATGTAGTTTGAGAATGGAATAAGAACTTCCCATTTCTCTTTACGTTCATTTCAACTAGTTACGTAACTTGTACCAAAAATTAAATGAGGTACATACTCAGTTGAATAACTCAACAAAAAAACTGAGGATTCAAAAGCAGACTTAAGTAATCTGAATTTAGAAAGTGTGTCAAACGCATCAATTATCTTAATAACAAAGGCTCATCAATCCAATGTAACTTGCACGTCCCAATTGTTATTTTCCTCTACAAGCTCTTAGTAATGTCTGACTTATTGTTTAATGAAATTGGCCACAGGTCCACCTTGTCGCGTTATTTTACTTGGTTCAACTCTGACCACAGCCTTAAGAGCAGCTGGTTGGCCCTATCACGCTTCTTGAGTGAACTTGAGTGCTTCTTGAGCGGACTTTTGAGTGAAATCCCCGGTTTGATAGAAATACACTGGAAATTTATCGTAACCCAAGTAAGAATCTACTGAAAAATTAAGGAATCATATCACTAGAGTTTTCTAAATGAAGCCATGTTTGGTGTAAAAAACAAATGAACGACTCAGAGAGAGTAGATGCCAATTTTTCAATAGATTTTTGAGTGAAATGAATAACATACTTATTTTTTCATTGGTTCTGGTTTGCATTTTTTATTTGTTACCAATGAAACTGGAGTAAAAATCGTTCACCACTCGTTGGATAGCTCTCGATTTACCTAACCATATTACGTCAACCACTGCGGAGTGGGTGGCCGACAAGCTGCGGTATGAGCGTGATTGTTTAAATAATTGTTTACACACTGGTACGATTTCTATAACAATGAAGTACGAGGTACGTGGTACGTGGTGTGGGTGTGGGAGGGGGCGCAAAGACATAAAATGCCCCTCGTGGTTGCGTACTCGTACAAAAGCTGTACCCACTTTATGGTTGCTTTGAATCACGAATCCAATGGCTATGACTGGCATTTCTGAAGCCGAATCATCTAAGAAGAAGAATTTAAATGAACACTTCGATTCGATATGAAGTCTATTTTGTCTCCTTAATTCACCTCATCCACGGGCCTCTCAGATAATAATATTATTATTATGACTTCGCAACACACGCGACCAACTACGTCAACAGATATGACGTCAAACAGGTGCCGCCAAGAACACCTCACAGGATATGACGTACATGGACCGGCAGGGGGTGGATGACGTCAGACAAGTCGCTGGTAAGAACACCTCACTGGATATGACATACGTGGACCGGCAGGGGGTGGATGACGTCAGACAAGTGGCTGGTAAGAACGCCTCACAGGATATGACGTACGTAACAGGCAGGGAGTGGATGACGTCAGACAAGTGGCCGGCAAGAACTCCTCACAGGATATGACGTACGTAACCGGCAGGGGGGGGGGGGGGTGGATGACGTCAGACAAGTGGCCGGCAAGAACTCCTCACAGGATATGACGTACGTAAACCGGCAGGGGGTGGATGACGTCAGACAAGTGGCCGGCAAGAACACCTCACAGGATATGACGTACGTAGACCGGCAGGGGGTGGATGACGTCAGACAAGTAGCCGGCAAGAACACCTCACAGGATATGACGTACGTGGACCGGCAGGGGTGGATGACGTCAGACAAGTGGCCGGCAAGAACACCTCACAGGATATGACGTAAGTAAACCGGCAGGGGGTGGATGACGTCAGACAAGTGGCCGGCAAGAACACCTCACAGGATATGACGTACGTGGACCGGCAGGGGGTGGATGACGTCAGACAAGTGGCCGGCAAGAACACCTCACAGGATATGACGTACGTGGACCGGCAGGGGGTGGAAAAATTCTTATGATTGTTCACGTACAACCAAGCCGTTGGTAGGGAAATGGAACATCCGTAGTGTTCATCGCACAGAAATCTTTCACCAATTTTTTGAATCGTCTGCTTTTTTAGAAAACTTTCATGATACTCGCTACCCTCTCCAACCACCGGAAGTGTCCCAAAAAATGTTACAATGTTTTTTTTAAACTTTTTTTTAATTTAAAATTAAATTCGTTTTGATGACGGACATTTTTGACTGACCCCCAGACAATAGACATATCCATGTCAAAAAAGGCTAATTCTGATTTTGTTAGTGCATATTTAAGCAAATATTTCGGATGTTTTTACCGCATATTTTATGACATAATTCGGGTTTTTTTTTAATGCATAAGCATCCGCCCTCTACATAACCTCAAACATTGGCCTTCACTATTGATATTGTCACTAATGAGGCAACAATGTTAGACGTTTTGGAACTGAAATTTAAATATTCTGGCGGCAAAATTAGTTTTAGGTTACTGTAAGTAGGTGCCATTCATTAGCTTAACTTACCTCTACCTTTCATCGTGGCAATTTCTAAAGAATGTTGATTTCATCATCCCCATAATAAATTAGAAAGGTAGAAAGTTTGAGTCCAATGCAAGTATCGATATTGAAGGCCAATGTTTGAGATTTCGAAACAATTGCAGACATTTTGGAACTGAAAGTTAAATATTTTTGCGCAAAAAAGGTATTTGTTACTGGAAATATGTGGCATTTATTATGTGAACTGGACCTTCATCATGCCGATTTCTAAAGAACGTTGATTTCCAACATCCTCAATATTTCAGAAAGACGGAAGGTTTTGGTATGAGCAAACGTCTTCGAAAAACCGGAATTGAAATGACGAATAACAATAAAATCCCAACGGATACTGTAAAGGCCCGTGAAAATAATGGGACCTCAAGAGAAGGATTACAGATGATTCGGGAGGCCAACAAGAAAATGAAAGGGCGGAGGTGGATTTGAAGATCATTTCATCGTATAACGAGACAGGTCTAATCTGCCCCAGAAGGTCCCAGCCCCTGTCATCTTTAACTCTTCTCTCAAAAGTCCCCACTCAAACGTCGTCGAGCGAGCGATGTCAACGCCGCCGTTTTTCCACTCAACGTCAATAGCTTAATAAAATATGTTAATCGGGACTATTCAAGAGGAGCGATTTATGAAAAAAAGGACTTTATTGATGTGACGGTGAGGGAGAGGGGGAAATGGTATAAAAAATTGTAAAAGCCGCTAGGATTAAAATGTTTTCGAGGGGTTTTTTTGAGACACAAAAAGATGAGGGAGGGAAGTTGAAAAACAAACAAATGAGTTCAATTGAGGAACGTCAGGAGGTTCCATCAAACGGATTACTATTTTAATTTTAGGATTAAAATATTTTGGGGGACGAGGCGAGGGCCTTAAGAGACAGAGGCCAAAATGCTACTAGAGGTCTGTAGTCAATTAACAAAATGAGGTCCAAATACCAACCCAAATAAAGAATAGTTGAATCGTTGAATGTTGAAAGGGCAAAACTCCAAAAATTCCATTTTTCGTATTTTCACAAAAATCCTTTTTTTAACTCATGGCGTACCGTTGATCCTTTTTGATCACAATCTCTGAGTTTTCGCCCTCTGCTTGTAGTTAACACATCAAATCAACACATGTCAACTTCACGAATAAAAAGATATTACCAATCCCTCTGGTACTAAATCGGAATACCATACCATATGCAAATTCAGCGAAATACCTGTGCATGACATTAGATGCCAAGTTAAAATGGAAAGCACACGTAAAGAAAAAAAGGAAGAGCAATCCATCAAGTTCAGGAAACTGTAGTGGCTCATGGGTCGATGTTCAGGACTCAAAATCCACAATAAAGTGCTCCTGTACAAGACAGTGCTAATGTCCATTTGGACCTATGTCATCCAGCTAAGAGAAATATCAAAATCATACAAACATTTCAGAATAAGGTTCTGAGGAGCATAGTAAACGCTCATTGGTATGTAAGGAATGATGACCTCCACAAAGACCTTAAAGTGGAAACTCTTAACAAATTCGACGCCTGAAGAAGACCAAGCCCCTGGACCTTGTGTGCTGACAATGAGTGACGCGCAGTTCAAGTGCAATTGAAGTTAATGAGCTCTCACCGCAAAAAGTGTTAAAATGTCTGAACTAAAGAGCTCGATCTATAGGTATCAAAATCCAACAATTTACAGCAAAGTGGAGGATAAAATGAATGAGACGAAGTCAGTTAACAAATTAACCCTGTAGAACCCTGTGTTGAAGCACTGCTGTGGGGCTGCACTGCTCAGGACAACTGCGCTTTCAATGAGCACAGAATGATCGACTCCATAACGACTTTAAGGCGGAAATTATAATTATCGGTGTAACAGGACACCGTGCGAATTGAATCGGTAAATATGAATGAATGAAATTAGTTCAACAGTTAAACCTGTATTTTTTCCACTGTGTTTATTTAAATTACTCCAAGATTGCAGTGCGTTAGTATTGTTGACCCATTTCGACCTATTTGGGTGAATATGTAAATAATTAAAGAATAAATAGAAATCGTAGGGGATTGAGAGGAACATGTAACATGAGGGTGGTGTCCGATGAATTGGTTGACTTCCCAGTGATGCAATATTTCGTAAGATGAAAACCAACGGTAGAAAACTTCTGTTTATACTAAAAGTACACCCCCACGTCAAAAGCACATCTATGTTAACAATAAAATTTGGTATGTTAATAAGTAAGTTGCTTAAGGAGCTTGAGGTTTTGGCGGATTGTTGCGTGTTATTCCATTTGATGGACCCATTCGAATCCACGCTTTGAACGAATTGAAGCGAATAAATCAGTTGTGTACGTTTTTACTCTTCAGTGGCTTTGAAAGCCGTTCAAACATCTCGCAGCGGCATGATGCATCGGAAGTCGATGGCTCTTCAAGTCGTACGTACAGCGCGATCAGAGGCGATTCAACGGTAGACGAGGGTATTCTCTCATTTTCTTCCTTCTAAGTGAGCGCGTCATCTCACTGAATGAAAGCACTTTGGCTGCGAGAGTGCCGACGTCACTTGCTATCACAACAGCAATTAGCCTGAACCAAATATGTAAGCGCAGGGCCGCCAAGTTGATACGATGGGAATGAGAAAAGTACCAACGGTTGTCCACCAAAGATTTCTCCAATCTCTGCCGACTTTATCCAACAATATCCGGAGAATGCACCCGCCATCTGATACTTCCCATCAACAGAATCCCTCCTTAATGTACTTTCGTATTCCCTTTTTGAACTCAACGGTGTTCTTTCATTGTGTTTACATTCTCTGAACATTTTCCGACGGTTTTTACCACTAGAGACACTTTCGAGATTCAATACACCCGTACTGCAGGGCCATTATCGGCATTTCACATGAAGTGCCGCTACGTGAATCATCAACTTCGTGGAGGAGATTATGCCGGTCGTACTCACAAACACCAGATAAAATAACCACACGAAATACCCCGTAAACACCACATATAATTCCAGAAGGTGCCGTTCCTCAACAACAAAACGGCAGAACCTGCGGACTTCGTTGAAACCTTAATAATTAAGGTTAAAATTATTGTAATGAAGGAGGGAGACTATTCCGCCTTCAAGTAATTTTGTATTTCAAACCTATCATTGTAAACCTCTTGACCCTTAGTATTAAAACGTGTGTACCTACTATCTAATTGTTATATGTATTTATTTGAACTCTAGCTCAAGAGTGCGATCAGATACAAAGGTGTATTAGGTGTATTGGTCAATTTTCTCGTAATTATCCACATTATGGCCGGATCTGGGATTTTGCATTGTTATTGACAATAATGAGGAGAAAAAATTGTTCAATCACCCCCGGACGTTCAGTAATTCATTCAAAAACCGAGAACTAAAACCGTCAAAACGAGCGTGAATCAAACGGTGGAACGTCAGGGCAGTAATCGTTATCACCTTTTTCATAATTTTCAGATGACCAGGCGTGAATCAAACAGTGGAACGGTGTTCTGAGATACTTTTCGTGCGTACCTACGGGTGAAAATAATTTACCACTATTTATACAACTATTTCATTCATGTTCTGTAGAAATAAATCATTATTACAATAGGCCGGACTTTAGGGGGAAAACTGTAGCGACCATCAATGTGCTGGTTACCGGCAACCCCCTTTAACTGGTCACATTCTCGAAAGAACACACAATTTTTCACCACATAACTTCAATAATTTTATATAAAATCAATCCGCCTCGCAAATATCATTCAAAAGCGCCGAAAAAGTTATGATATCCACTTTCACCTCCCGCCTCGTAGAGATGTCCTAACCACTTCACAAGCACCGTACCCGTTTCGAAATCTCCCCTTGGCAACATGGCGAGACGTTTTTATTACCACTCATCAAAGTACACATATATTTACGTTGCTTGTGACACATATATTTACGTTGCTAGGACATTTCTTGGAGGCGGGCGGGGAAAGTGGATATCATGACTTTTTCAGGGCGGCTGTAGAATGATATTTGGGTCTTTCTCCAAGAATGTGTATTTTCTTGTCCAGTATCAATATCTCACTGTTGTTATGAAATTTTTTATACAAGTTAGCAACATGAACTACATAACTACTGCTTTTTTTAAAGGTTTTAAATTGTCCATCAATGTTTAATATCATCACAAAGTGCTATTTTTCATTCATCTGGCTGTCATATGCTGATATTAGCAAAGTTCTCACACTCTTTAAAGCACTAAGTACATGGAAGACTGAAGTGTTTCCTAGAAAATGATGTTGGTTAACATCTCTAGTTTTAAGGGAAAGTCACGTCAAATCGCTATTGTTGTCTTAAAAGCTTCTGCATCAAAAAATGGGTGTGTCCCATGGGTTCATTTTCATTCATCTGGCTCTTCGAATTCATCCCTCCCTTCACTGAACAAATGGCGTTGGGAACATTTTCGCTCCAAGTTTGGCACCATTCCTTACAGGCCTGACACCATATACTCTTCAATTGCATCATCAGTTCACAACAAAGAGTCCATGGGTGAAGGTACCTCTAAAACCATGTGGGTATTTTTATTGTCTTTAATTTTCCTGGCCACTTTCATTGTTTGTTTGTTGTTGTTTTCAAACAAACCTCTAGTGTTTCCTGTATGCATAACAGAACTACTCTCCATTGAGTTAAAAATGCCTAATTATTGCATCAACCTGTATTTGATGACTTGTTGAAAATTTTCATTCAGCAGTTATTTTCAATTTGTTTATTTGGCGGGGTGGAACTGTGTAGGATACTCTGAATGTAGGATACTCTGAAACGATTCGAGTAATCTATAACGATTTTGTAGCAAATATTTTCCCCGAAATTCATGTCTTAAAAATGATGAGATATCGCAGTAGCATTTCCTTCTAGTATTCGACAATAATGGTACGATTATTTATTAATTGAATCATCATACAATTATTGTATGATAGTTCGGTATTGTAACTTAACTTTGTTGCAGAACATCACTGATTCGTAGTCTCGGGATCACCTGAACACCAGAGTGCCCTACGGGTGAACCAAACTTTGTGCATCCCAAGATTTTTCTTCTGGCCACCGTTG
The DNA here is from genome assembly GCA_963920205.1 of Stenodema calcarata. Classification (NCBI taxonomy): domain Eukaryota; kingdom Metazoa; phylum Arthropoda; class Insecta; order Hemiptera; family Miridae; genus Stenodema; species Stenodema calcarata. The sequence continues at coordinate 9,585,850 of OY986051.1, read as the reverse complement.
AGTTCACCGCATAACGGGAGTATCAGTGGACCTCTTTCTTATAGACCTGCGGTTTTGCGAAGTTTCAAGCATCCTCGGGCTGGTTCGAGCCCAAATCTCGAATTTCAAATTTTAAGGCACTTTTTTTCAATTCAGAATTTTTGTAAACCCGTTTTTTTCATTCTACGTACCTATCATAAAACGTAAACTCACCAATTTTGAGGAATTGCAAACCAAAAAAAAACCCTGGTCGATTCCATTGGTTTATTATTGAAGATAATCGCCATGTAAGAAGTCTTGGAGTCGGTCATCAGGTGATCCCACATGAGTTTTATCTGGCTCTAAGCGTGATCTCAATAGTGAAAAACTTGAAATACTTTTACATTTTATATTTTTACTAATTTGTGATTTTCGATGATTGTGAAGTTATTCCAGGGAAGGTCCCATCATCAAGGTCCAGGCTGCATTATCATTGCAATTGTGTTATGTATACGAGACAGCTATGTGCACTCGTCATTCTATATGCTCACTGAATTTTTTTGATTATATATAAGTGAGCTGATTGATGATTGAAGAGGAGGATTGTGAGGAGTTTTGATCCTCAAGCGGTCATTTTGATCCCGGAAACTGACTCGAGTCCAAATATGGGGGAAAAGATTGATGCCATATTTTCCAGGAGGATTCAAAATGGGAGGGGGAACGAAACCGGAGGACCGAATATAAAACGGAGCCTCAGAAGAAGGAACATAAGCGCATTCACACACGGACGAGCTGTACATTACTCCACGTCCGCCTAGTTGACCTAACGTAACCAGCCCGGTAATAAATTTCTTCAGGGACAACTAGGATTGGTGGAGGGAGGAGAAAGGCAGAAGGGATAGGAGGACCAGGGATGCAGGTGGGCCGAAATTCTTCACAAAAGTTCTGGTCCTTCTTTCTACGGTCGGTATTTTGGGACGGCCGAGAGGGTTTACAAGGTCCTAAAGGAGAGGGCAGGTAGGGCCGGCGGAGGCGGTTGGGGCTCCGTCTGTTTGTTGCATAGGTAAAAAGTCCAATGAGAACTATCATCGTTCCCTTACTATACCTACAGAATGGAAATAAGACGAGATATCCATCTCGGAGTTTTGTCTTCTCACGATGCCCTTCTGGTCCCCCCCCCCCCCCCACGAGTTTCCTACCTGCACCACCCAAAACTCACTGAAACCACCGGTTTTGATATCTTCTTGAAACCCTAACACCGTGCAATCCGTCTCTTCCGATTATCCAACGGTCCATGGAACCTGAAGATATAAAAGTCATGTTCATATTACGAATGTTTACATATCGCCGATCCCACTGCAACACTGGCTAACTGATTTTCACAAACTTTTCAGGAGAGTCAAAAAACTGGTTTTCAATGATTTTTTCATCTTCTTTATTTTGTTTACGCCCTCTTTTTTTGTTTCTGGCTTTTATACTCTGATGCATATTTCAGTGTAAAAAGTGAACGAGTGACTGTAGTGGAAACGTGGTCAGATAGCTGGTGTTGTTCCGCACTCCTATGTAGAAAGCCAGTGTTGTTACTCTCGATAAAGAATAAACAAAAACTGGATCAATTTTTGTTGCTGCGAACTTTTTGGTGATTGTTTTTCATAATTAAATACCCTCAGATCAATTTCTTCAAAGGCGGAAGCAGAATGCAAGGCTAAAAATATGTTTACAATAAGGCAATAAGTAGGTAGGTTTATTAAAAATGTTTTCAACCAAATAATATTAATTCAAATATCGAAAATGTATTGTTCCTTCATAAAATATTGTCCTACCTAATTCGAACGGTAACTAGTCGCTAAGGGCAGAACTATCACATCACCTTTCTTATTAGGACAATCAAGTTAGGTGATGTTACTTCCAATCACATTTTAAAATAGTTAGCAGAGTTCAAACCCTTTTGAGAAAGTATCAATATAGGAATAGAATCATCAAAAATATAGGAATCATGAAAAATAGGTCTTAAAAAACTAGGAATCACAGTCATGTAAAATTCTACTGTAAACCTAGGACTTCACTGCAATTTTCACATTTCTCTTTGTGAATTTTGTAAAATTGGGATACACTGCGTCTGTCTGTTTGTAAGTACTTTTTTGACGTTGACTTCCGACATTAGTGAGATGGAAGCTTTGGAAACTCATTCAAACAGCGCTTGAGAAACTATTTTGTGCTTCCTTGCCCTTCTTGAGTTCCCTTGTAGGTGCCCATTACTCATGGAATTATCGCTAGAATTGTATTCAAGATCGGCTGATTATCCATAGCCCTATACAGCTAATGAACCCCCTACATTATGGACCACGCAAATTGTTCCTAATGTAATGAACATTAAAAAAGCGCACAAGCTTCATTCCTACTCCTTCAAGTTCCCTTCTTACGTCCCTTCTATACTTTTTTTGTTTAAATATTTTTAATAAATAAAAATTAGGCCAATCAGAAGTTGTTTCCTTTTACTTGGTGGCAATAGCTTTTCACTTTGCCCCTCCCCTTCACCTCAGGCGCCAATAGCAGTATGTATTTGTATCAGCAGCAGTATTTCACTTTGATCAATCAATCCTATTCGACCTTTCACTTTTGGTGTCCCTACATAAGTTCACCTCTCTGTAATGCACCTTTAGTATTGTTTTGTTACTGACGATGGTTTAGTCACCGAAACCTAACAGTGTACCTACTCATATTTCAGTGGAAATAGACGATTTTTTCAAATACTCTTGTTCTCATAACTACACAAGTACACAAGCATTGAGTGATCATTTACCGGGTTTTATCCCGTGGATTGATCTGGATTTCGTATCCCTCGGAGGCGGTTTTATACCACAGGTCTATCATGTTGTCAAGCCAATCTGAACCAAACAACGGAAGAAGCGAAGTGAGGAATGGCGGTACGCATTTTGTTATGTTGCTTCTGATTTTTTACGACTCGCCGTAAAATTGAGATTGTCAATTGAGATACCTTTTTACATGTAACACCTTTCTAAGGGTCCGCAATGATAAGAAAGGCGAGGCAGGAGAGAAATAAAAATCTTGGATAGCGGTCGAGACGATGTTGTTTGCATTACGGTAGCCCTACCCTGCCTTCATAGGGTTAGTCACAACATTGTTAAACTGAGAGCCTCCGCAAGCCCCTTGTGCCATAAAACGGATTTAAAAGAAGAAAAAAATATCGGGAAGCAAAAATCTTCGAGGCGTGAGGCGGCTTGTGGTAGTGCTGGGTGACAGTTATGGCGAATCGATGTGACGACTTTGTTAATTGTAGCATTTCGTGTTGTCGTGAGGCCAGGTGGGTGGTCCCAGTGCAAGATGCTGCCACTTCAGCATTTGAGAACGTGAATGATCGCGAACATCTTTACTAAGTATCCCCTAGGACTCCGCGCGGCGGTCCTGAGAACCGCATTTTCCTGTACTTCGATGCACACTTGTGACAGCAAGGCCTTTCCGCTATCCCTCTTCTGCTGTATCCTGGGGCTAATGAACCCCTTCACATATTTTTCGAACTCAAGGTTAGTGTGTTACGACAGTTCAAAGTGTTCTGGTGTTGATTTGCGGTATTCTGGAACGTCTTGGAAAGCAGGACCGCGCGCGGGAAAAAACTCAAATCGCCCTCCGTTTAACCTTGGAATAGTTTTTCCCCACTATTTCTGCCAAAAGTAAGAAGTAATTTCGAAATATGTATACTGTGGCAAGCAGAAAGATGGTCCTTTTGCTACGTCCAACAAGCCAACGGATGTGTTGAAAAGGCTAATTGAGCCTATAAAACACCAGCATTCCTTTGGCAGAGTATTTGCTCCAGAACGGGCTCACTACTACAAGAAAACCGAAAAAAATAATAAACCAAAAGTTGAAATCCCACCTGAGTTTCTCCCAACCATCAAGCGACCTGTACAAAATTACTAGAAATTTGCCCCAAAAAGGCGCTTGCCATGAATGCGGAAAACATAAAAATAATAAAACATTCATGATTTGTTAGGATTGCAAGCGATTTGTCTGTAAGAAACATTCTAAATCTGCCACGACTTGCGAGACTTGCTCAAGAGAAATTGAAGAATATGAAGACTGAATGTATTGGTCGTATGAATTTCGAGTTTACTACTCGCGTGTAGGTAACTTGCTATAATATAGCAATATTATTCTATTCGCTAATGCTTCTCATGAGACTAATAATTTTCATCCTCAAAAGTGATGTCTAAGATGTGCATTTTAAGATGGTTCTTGAGTTCAGAGTTTATCAATTAAAATTGCAAAATGTTCTGAGTTGTATATTTATATATTGGAGATACGAGAAAATTTTGGTTACATGTTTGTATTGCATATAACAGTAATTAGAAGAAGTTAAAATGTGAAAAACGTGAGTGCGGTCCCCAGGACCGTTCGCGGTACAAATTGGGGGATAAAGGGGCGCGGAGTCCTAAGGATTATACTGAACATTGAGTGTAGTTTAATGTACCTAGGGGTCCTGAACCCTGGGTGTTTTATATTGTAAATGGGGTACTTTACTGGACTTTAATGGCGTTGACGCAATATGACAAGCTTTTGGGGTTTTTTTATTGAATAAGAGTCTTGAAGATGATGAATTAATTGCTCCGAAATTCACGATTGGGCAACTTAGATAGAAACAACCGTTTACATTTAACGTCAAAAAGCCGGGCGACTGAGGCGGGACGAGACTCACCTGTAAAGAGGGGCCGGTGGCGAAGACCACTCAAGAGAATGATAACTACATGATGTAGGTACATGAGGAGGGTTAGACGAGGCCCCATATAGAAGATATCCACGCCTGGTCTCTCCTTCCACCCACCGATCTAGGGGTATTGAGTTACCACTTCTTGTTTTACACTCGGCTATTTGTACCTTCGGCCGTTTAAGGTTGTGCATATCGGGTTACTTGTTTTACCCCCACCTCATTCCGTCGGCCCCTCGTCACCGAAATGTGGTAACGATACATGTCATGTGGCGCTGATCGTTGCGAAAGGATGGGCTCCATGGCGTTCCTCAGTGGGAAAAAAACAACTTTAAAAAAAGGACATCCTTCGAAAAGGATGAAACGATATTCGATGAAAAGGCTTTGTAACCTCCGAATCGCCGTCCGTCAGTACGGATTATGGCCGCCACGCTTGAAGCTCCATTGAAAATAGCAACCACCGAACTTTTTTGTTTTCAGAAAGCCAATCAGATGGGAGATACGCCGTGTATCGCACAGCCCATCAACTCTCATTTCATCAACCCTTCAGGAAGGTTATCGATTATAATCATTAACCCTACTCACAATTCACTAATTATTTTTTAGTAGGAATTTCGTTGAAACATGGCCATGATATCATCTTATCATCAATCAACAAACCGAAACATTGAATTACACGAACCAATAAAATTAAATAGATCTCAAGATGTTGAGGTGCTATCTTAAGGACATGAAGGGTTCAGTTCAAAACGAGTGGACGATACAAACCATGAGGTTCAATTTGAAGTATAACACGAAGAAAACCTGAATCTCTAACGAACCGACATTTGCCAGAGGTATCTTGATGCAGAATTGACAAACCTCTGTGTAGGTTGTTGGGATTCAGTCAAAAATGGGCACATCTGTCACTTTGACATTGATTTGGTGTATTCATAAAACATAAGATAAAACTGTAAAACTTGCCATGTACAATTATTGTTAAGAACTGAGGGCCACTCCACTGTTGTGCTCCCAACCCAATGCGGATGTTACCACATTTTGTACTTCAGGGCTTCCATCAGGATCAATTTGAATTCGCACATATTATACGAACATCCTACAATCTGTAATATTACATAACCAGCAGTTGTATGGTCCCAAGGAACCACTTGTTTTAACTCACAATTTCAAGGCAGTTGGTGTCAGACCAGTAACTTATTACGCTTGATACGTAAGACCCGATCAAATTTACAGGAAAGTTGGAAACTAACTCGTACATGGCCAACTATCAAATTTATTCCACGAAGGAGTATAAACTGTTGTGTTATTCAAATTTCGTACTTAAGAATTATACAACTTGATTCCGTGATGAATTGTAATTATTCTACGCTTAGCAATCTACTAAGATTATTTCTAAGATTATCTACGCTTAGCAATCTACGCTTTTACGCCCCTATAATTCAAATATGAATACAATGAAACGCTCCAAGGATACAGAGTAAAAGGTGATGCTTAACGAAACATTCGTACCTAGTCGTAATCTCTTCAGAGACGGGACTGGGGTTTACTCCTAATATTCTCATAAAAATATTTGTGTACGCGGTGGAACACAGAAAATGTAAAATTCTGTTTCACGAAATTGGTCATGTATATGGTCATGTAAATTGGTCATATTTGAGGTTTGGAAGGACATTATTCGTTATTTTCAAAAGGGCATTCCCAAACATTTATGTTAACGCCTCAATCGTATGTTAATAGTTATGAAAAACAGGTTTTACAGATATACCCCAACATTTTACAATATCAAAACTGTAGTTCCTTTCAAACCAAATCATTGATGATTATCAATGGGTAGTCATTTCAAGTTAGGACTGGGTTACTACATCAATCTTAGAAATGGTATAAGTATTCGGATTTATGTTATTAGCCCAGATAATATAAGGGCTAATAACATAAATCCGAATACTCGATTGAAATAGATGTGTCGTAGCTGATTCTGCTAGATTATTTATTGAGTGATACATCCAAACTTGCAACAATTATTGTTCAAAGAAAATGTAACATTATGTCTTGTTCTACACAATTACGAACTCGAATTCAAAATGGAGGAAAGACATTTCTTTGAAAGAATGGTGACTCTGTGAAACATTTATAATAGTACACATTAAAATCTTTAATTTCAAGGCAATTTACTAGGACGGACGAGGAAAATTTACTATGAAAAACGTCTTCAACAAATATTATGGCCAGAACGTGGCCATAAGAATGATGCCCTACTACACAAGGTGGTAGAAACAGAATTACTACTGAATGATGATTACTTAATGCCGATACTTATCAAGATCAGTTAGAATTTATAACTCACGCCAATTCTGGGACATATTATGAAATTTTGAATAATTTTACTTCTATGGACCGGAGACGAGGGGGCCATTTTGGATACCGCGCAATGCAAAAATCGCAGTTAAAACATGTAAGCGAGCAGGATCTCAAATAAATTTAGATGTTTCGATAAATTTCTCGTAACCTTCTTCTTATTGGATGTCTTGGCGCTTCAACAGGTGTATGGCAAGTAGATGACAATACGCAAGATGGAAAAACCAGATCAAAAATGTAGTTAAACGCTGCAAACCGCATGTTTCATTCTCATTCGGTTCCACAGATAAGCCCATTCAAAGGTTATTTCGAGAAAACCGTGTTTTTAATTGGAAACCTCAATTTTCTCTGCTTTCCTACATTTTTTTCAGCGTTTCATCACAGTTTTGAAATCAGCATTAAATTTTTCTAAGTCAAATGCACTTTCAATGTCCACAAGTTTCTTTTTAAACCGCGATAGCAGATCAAGAAATACAATTTTTTTTTTTAAATTGTAGTTAGCGACAAATTTTTAAAGATCACTCCTCTTCAAAAAAATAAAAAATAAAAAATAAAAATAAAAAATCCTGCGAGCTGGCGAATTTCACAAAAGTTGTGATATTTAATTACCTTTCCAACGGTGTACTCAAAACTGCAGTTACTTATCTCCAAATTTCGGAATGCAATTGGAATGGGAAGGGGAAAAAACTGATGTCATGCTTATTTTATTCGATCTCATATCCAATCAATTTAATTTATTTTTATGTAAATTCCAAAGATATCTACTAGGGAGGTGATTGAAACCTAAAAGAACGTGAGGAACTTCTGGCATGATGTAAGTTTTATTTTACTTCCTATGGACTATGTTCGCATTACTGTTGGTTTACCTCATCTCTCTCATTCTTCGTCTGCCTATTTTATGTTGTAAATAATAAATAATTGACAGTATCGTGTAAATCTCCAGAATATTAAGAAAGTTTCGATTCGAGTTCTAGAAGTACAATGACAAATTTATACACAGCTGAAGAGTACGTTGATACGATTTTTGCATATAGAACTGCAAGAGGCAATGTGATGAAACGTTGAAACAAAAATGTAGGAAAGCAGAGAAAATTGAGGTTTCTAATTAAAAACACGGTTTTCTCGAAATAACCTTTGAATGGACTTATCTGTGGAACGGAATGAGAAAGAAACATGCGGTATGCGGCGTTTAACTACATTTTTGATCTGGTTTTTCCATCTTGTGTATTGTCATCTAGGTACTTGCGATACACCCATATAGTGGCGTACAACCCCCCCCCCCCCCACATATTCCAAAACTTCAAGCCAATCACAGCCTGAGATAACCATCAAAACCTTTTAACCTGATTTGACACCAAACTGGACATTTTTTCCAGTTTTCGAATTTTCTTTTTGTTTTTGTTTTGTATGAGTGCTATTGAAGATTTCAAAATCTCCACGTATTGTTCACTCAAGTGCCTACAAATGTCCATATTATTCTTCACTGTTTTTCATTGTGTGTTGTGTGTCTTCCAATGCAGTTCACTGCTGAAATTACTTACGATTTTGCAACATTAGTCGTAAAGTTTTGAGTTAGTTGTCTTTAGATTTGACATGATTTATCCAAAGGATTAAAGATAAAAAGTTAAGTGTAAGTTTCATTGAATATAGACACACCTACAAATCTGATACAGCAACAACACAGAATCTGTAAAAGCAATAAAACAAGTTCTGGGCATTTCAATAAGTTTTGGTCTCTTCCATTGACAAACAAAATGGCTGGCGATCATATTATTTGCTTACTGAGAACTTTTTTATGGATTAATTATACCCTGCGCTTATAATTGTTCGAAATATACGTGCTATGTTGGTACACTTTTCAGTGCTGAAGTACCTAAATGTGATGTCCAGTGGTTTTTATTATTTGAACGTGTGCGTGTGTTTATCATGTAAGTACGTGTTTTTTTCTGATTAGACTGGAGTAGTGTATCAAACTGACAATTGATTGGAGGAGTGAAATGTTGAATATTTTAACAAATTTTTCTTTGGTTTTTGGATAGCCCTTGAATGATTGTTTGACAGAAATATCGAGAATGCGATTTCGGACATTTCACCCCCCCCCCCCCCCACCACCACAACATGCTTACTATGAGGTATTCTATTCTCAACTACTATTCTAGACAACTGGACTTTCATTCTAGTTACGCCAATGACACTAGTGCATATTAGTGCCAAATTGAGGAGCCTGTCCTGACGATACAATTATTACCATTTCAAAGTTACCGTGTAGAGTTACGATGATCAAAATGAACAACTGAAATATAAGAATCAACTAAATGATGTGGCATACCTGAGTAAATGATGTTCTGGGCGTAGGAGAGTTGGTAACGATGGCGTAGACGGTGACAGTGTACCATTCGTGGCCGGATTCGCGATCCAAAACCACCGCGGTCGACAAAACGCCCGATTTCATCCCGACATCGAACAACCGCTCGGACATACGACCGTTGGCACCAGTGACGTTGGTGACGTAGTACTCGACGTCGTCAGATTTACCGGCCGACGCTTGTATCGTGACGACGACAGTGCCGGGAGGTTCGTTTTCGGATATCGTTCCTGACAACGAGTCTATGAGGAAGACGGGGCCAGGGCTGCCAGTCGATATGATCGTTATGTACGTGTCCATTGATTTCCTTTCCGGTTGAACAGCCTCGTCCGAAGCTTTGATAGCGAGCTGGTACTTGTTTTCAGGGTGAGTTAAAGGTTTCTTCAGCGTGATAGCGCCGGTGTTGCGGTTGACGTCGAAATACTCCATATTCCCACCGATGAGGTCGTAAGTGACCATTCCGTTCGTGCTCGAATCCAAATCCGTCGCGAGAACGTTCATAACGTGCTGACGGAAACTTCTCGGAGGATGAAGCAACGCTGATGTCATTGACACGAACGTCGGGGCGTTATCGTTCAAATCGACGACGATGACCGTCACGAGTTTTTCAGCCGACAACCGACTCGAAGGAGGTTCAGCTTTGTCTGTCGCCACAACAGTTAACCTGAATGTGTCCACTTCCTCACGGTCGATCGGCAACTTCGTCCGGATAACTCCCGATCTCGGGTCGATCTGAAAGTGCATCTTCCCAGGGAAATTCGGATCTTCAGGCTCTTGTTTCAACAACGAGTACGTTATCTGTCCATTCACACCAGAATCTGGGTCTTCAGCCGTCACCGTCAAAATCGGAGAATTTTCCGTTATCCTCTCTTCAATCTGCCTGACGATCGCGGTATTTGTGAATACAGGCGGATTGTCGTTGCAGTCTTCAACATTCACGGTGAATAACAACGTCGACGTGATCCTCGGATTTCCTCCATCAGAGGCTGTGATATTCAATAAATACACGTTCAAATCTTCGTAATCCAATGGTTTGTGCAAGTAGAGAATCCCGGTATTGGGATCGACGTGGAACGTATCTCTTCGATTTCCTGATCCAATTGAAAATATCACTTCACTATTGACGTCCAAATCAGCGTCCACAGCACGAAATCGAATGAGTTCGGTGTCTACGCTGGTGTTTTCGTAGACGGACATACGAGTTTCCGTTTGTATGAATTCCGGAGCATTGTCGTTTTCATCCAAAACGTCGACGAGGACGGTCGTCGTGGCGCTCAGTCGAGTCGACATGGACGTATCGTGAGCTACGACGTTTAAAACGTACTTGGAGGTCGTTTCGCGATCCAAAACCTTCGCTACTGTTATCTGCCCGGTCGTTTCATCAATGGAAAATCTGCCTTCTTCATTGCCTTCAGTCAATGTGTAGAAAACGTCGCCGTTGAGACCCTCGTCCGCGTCCATCGTGAACACCCGCAGAACTTGCGTCCCAACACTCGACCCTTCGGAAATCTGCACTTTATACGGCGTCCGTAAGAATTCAGGTGGATTGTCATTGACGTCAGTGATGTAAATATTGATTATCGTTTTGTCTTTTAACCGAGTCACTCCATTATCGGTGACGGCCGCCTCCAAACTTATAAAGTCCTGACCCGTCCGGTCGATCAGTTCCTCACGATCAAAAACGTGTAGAGTTTTGATAAAACCGTTTTTCGGGTCGATTACAAAATCGCTTTTGGCGTTCCCGATGGAAAACGTGAGCTCGGCGTTCCTTCCGATGTCGTTATCAGTCGCTGTGAGTTTGCCCACAAACGAGTCAGGAGGCTCGTTTTCTCGAATGTAGAATTTGAATGTGGAATTCGTGAATTCGGGTTTGTTATCGTTTTCATCTATCACGTGTATAACGACGGGAACGGTCGAACTCCTGGGTGGGCTACCGTGATCGTTAACTCTAATCGTCAGTGAATAGTAATCTTTGTCTTCTCTATCGAGCGGGCTTTTGACGTACATGAAACCGTCAGGAAACACTCCGAATTTACCTTCTGAATTGCCTTCGATGATCGTGTAGGAGACGAGACCGTTGAGTCCCATATCGGCGTCTGACGCCGCCAAAGCGAAAAACCTGTCGTTGACCGACGTCGATTCCAGTAACGACGTTTCGTACGACGTGTGATCAAACACCGGAGTGTGGTCGTTGACGTCTTCAATAACGATCGTAATTTGACGTTTCGACGACAACGACGGCGATCCGCCATCCGAGGCGGTGATTTCCAACGGAATCGACGTCCCAGGCTCACTTCTAATCGGTTTGTTCAAATACAACGCCCCGCTCCGTTCGACGATTTTGAAGTGATTTTCCGGATTTGAACTCAAACTGAAAGAGATGCTGGAATTCTCTCCAGAGTCGCTGTCCCTCGCATTAACCAAAAACACTTCTTGCCCCACAGCGGCGTTTTCAGGCAAATGAATTTTGTCTTTATCCCTCAAAAATTCCGGCTGATTGTCGTTTTCATCCAAAATCGTCACGTTGACGACCGTTTTTCCAAACGACAAACCAGCTCTAGCCGCCACCGTCAAGCTATAAAACGCCACTTTTTCCCTGTCAATTGGATTTGCCGTGGAAATGTCTCCGGTTTTTTCGTCAATTTTGAAACTCTTCAACTCATCACCATAAATAATTGAGTACTTTAATTGAGACGGGTTGGGCACATTCACGCGCACTTTGCCGACTTTACGACCGATAACCGGTTCTTTTTTGCCGTGGTTTTCAGAAATACTGAACGAGTAGGATTCGTAGGGATCGAATTCCAGCATGTCAGCGTGAGTTTCTTTTATGATTTCGACGTACGCATCGTCCACAGCTTTCCGTTCGCCTCGGTCTCTTGCGGATATTTTCAATTTGAACAACGCTTGTTGCGAAGTGCTCAACGAGTGTTGTAACGATATGATGCCGGTGTTCTGGTCGATATGAAAGAGTCCGTTTCCGCCTTCTTCAATGTTAAATTTAACCATAGCGTTTTCGCCTTCGTCGCTGTCGTGAGCCGTCACTTGAACCAAACTCATGCCCACAGGGTGGTTTTCACTCGCAAGGACGAAGTACGTCTGAGGGTAGAACTCTGGACTGTTATCATTCACATCTTGGACAGTTAAGAAAACAGTAGCTGTTGATGATTGTTGAGGGATCCCTTGGTCTTTAGCTATCACTCTGATGTGGTAGTGGGGAATCACTTCGCGGTCCAATTTCGTATTAATTACCAATTGCCCTGTGAGAGCGTTCAACGTGAAAACTCCTGGGTATTGTCTTTTCACGTCCTGATGCAATGAGTACGTTACAGTTCCATTCGTACCTTGATCGTGGTCAATAGCTGTCAACATTGCCACTAAAGTATTCGCCGGTTTGCTCTCTAACAAAGTGACATTTATGTAATCAGGTATAAAACTAGGTTTTTCGTCATTTTCGTCTAAAATGGTCACTTTCAAGTGCGTGTGAGCCCATTTTGGGTTAGGGCCACCATCACGGGCTGAGATTTTCAATTCCACTGTACCTTGAACCTCTCTGTCCAAATTTGATTTTGTCGTTATGAGCCCGGAATTGATGTCAATATCAAACCACTGGTTGTCGTTACCAGACACAAAAGCGTAGTAAATCTGAGCGTTAACTCCAGAATCCTCGTCAGTAGCAGTAATCCCAGCAACGTACGTCCCAGGAGGTGCCAATTCACTAAGAATCGCAGAATATTCAGTCTTTTCGAACACGGGTTCATGATCGTTAACATCATTGACGTGTATGATCAAAAACGCCGTATCACTCCTCGGTGGGGTGCCCTTATCGGTGGCAACGATCGTCAGATTGTATTTATTAATTTGTTCGCGGTCTAAAATGCCGTTGACACGGACTATGTGGAAGGTTTCCGAATATTCTAAGCTGAAATGGTTTAGTTCGTTACCAGCTTTGATTTCCACGTGCGTCTCCCCGTTCAGACCTTCGTCCAAATCTTGTACGGAAACCGCGGCAACGACTGAACCGTTTTGAGCGTTTTCATCGACTGTCGCGTAGTCGACTTTAGCCGGGAAGAAATACCGAAAACTGATGGTCGGGTCGTGGTCGTTGGCGTCGACGAGATTGACCGTGACGTAGGTACGACCGTCTTGTCGTGGGCTCCCGTGATCTCGAGCAAACACCGTGAAAACGCACGATTTTGGACAACCGCCGCGCCCGACGTTTTGCGCAGGGCAGTTTTGAGGCGGGCAGTCCAAAGGCTCTGCGGTGGAAATGACGCCGGTTTCTGGATCTACGGTAAATTTCCGTTCTTCCTCTGATAAGAAGTAGGTGATTTTTGCGTTGTCTCCGACGTCGTTGTCGCTCGCCATGACTTGAAGAACGCGCGTTCCGGCGGGAACGCTCTCGTTCAGCGACACATTGTAGTCTGAATGGTCAAAAATCGGAGGATTGTCGTTGACATCTAAAATCGTAACGTTGACTAGAAGATAACCGAATCGCGGTGGTTGCCCGCCGTCTCTGGCTGAGATATTAAGCTGATACGAAGCCCTTTCTTCCCTGTCTAAATTGCCTGTTGTTTGCAGGTGTAAATAAGAAGTTTCACCGCTGGGGTTGGCGGTCACTTCTAACCGAAATTTTTCCTTAACGTTTCCCCCAACTATCCGATAATCGTCCGAAACACCGTTCACTCCCGAATCTCTATCGGACGCAGCGTCCAACAACACCCGCGTACCCGCAGCCGCACTTTCCGAAAACGACACGGCGATCAACGACTCTGGAAATTCGGGAGTGTTGTCGTTTACGTCCATAACTAATATACGCACTTCTATGGGGTAGGTGGGTTGTGACGATAAGACGACCAAATCGAACCTGTCCGTCGTCAGCGCCTCGCGATCGAGAATCGTCGTCGTCCGGATTTCCCCCGTTGACGCGTTCATCGTAAACTCGACGGGAGACTCGTTGAACCTGTACGTGAACCCGGGTTTGGTCGGTATCGTCGCGACGACGGTCCCTTTAGGTCGACCCTCTTGTACCTCGTATTGAACTCGGGTCTCGACGGCTCGGCTCTGCATCTGTCCCGAAAACGACAGGTCATCGTCGACGACGGACGTCGACGTCTTGACGACGGCGGCCGCCCCATATAGAAGCAACACCGCTAGGAATCTCCTCATGGTACCTCAGCCGGCCATAGCCCTCCGTCTTTCACACATCCTACATGAACCGTGCGTCCACATCAACTGAATTCACAGACTCCCCTCTACCCGTTCCGTTCCTCCCGTTCCCTTCCACCCGTTCCCCTTCGTGTTCCACCTCCTCGTTCTTCTTTCTCACTCTTCTCCTCGTCCTCTCTTCCTCCTTTTATTCTTCCTTCTTCTTCTATCATCCACAGATATTCAACATGGCTGACCCCTCCGGTCTTCTGAAACCAAAACAACAAAACCTCTTACTACGATTAAAAGATTAAGGCCGTGATTAACATTTCTTGAGACATCTTTCAGCATTCCACATACTCAAAAATGGAAGCAAATGAAAGGAATAAAACATTTCATGTGAAAGGCCATTAAATCATCACAAATTGGTCATTGCACAAGCAATTAATCATAATTAAACTGATTAAAATTTACCCTTAAGCGGAGAAGTCAAACCCTAAACTGGATCACCTTTTCACATTTTCCAAAATAGAAGCAAATAACAGCCACCAACTACTGTCACATTACCTATAAACCGCAGCCTTGTATTATTATGCAACTGGTCACCCGTACCATTCACATAATTAATTATATTGTACAATCAAAGTGCGGACCAACTGCTGGTGAAAGTAAAGGTCACATTATCAACAAATTCCAGAAGCAAGTTCAGAGCCATTTAGAAGGGAGCATTCCTCAATGCTGGAAGAAAGTAGGGATGGCCATCGATAGTCGATAGTATCAAAATACCAATATTTTCCATCGATATATTGATAGTGCATAGCTCAATAGTATTGAGTATCGATACTTAAGTAACCGATTGTTTCCGGGGATATTTTTTTTTAATCCGATATATATATATTGATCCGATATATCGAACATTTCCAAAATTCTTGAGTCAAATGAAAAAATCTGAGTTTTAGTGTTGTGGTTGAACTAGTAGAGCTTTCCACTAGTTCCATGGATGTTCTAACCTCCAAGAGTAAATTTCACTAAAAGTGTCCATCTGGACAGGAAAATGGAAAGAAGAAGAAGAGAAACTCTCTTTGTGTTAATTTTGATAAGGGTGAGTGTAGGACCTACACTGCAGGTGTCTGTAATTTATGTTTAATTTGTCTGTGTCCTAACCAAGTACTTGTGTAGGACACAGGCAAATTAGTAAACAATTACGCAGTACTTACTAAGTACTTGTTAAATAGGTACCTATGGAAACTATAGGCAAAAACTCATTGCCAGAAAATTGGCATTACAGTTGGTTCTTAGGTACCTATTTACTTAGTTTTTTAATTGAATGTTTTTTTTTTTCAACCGATATTTTAGTAAATATCGATATTTTTGGTCGATACTATCGGTTGCAAAAAGTATCGATACTGAGCTATACGATAAATATCGTCATCGATACCTTATTTCCGATACTATCGAATATCGAAATAACGATATGTTGGCTACCGCCATTTATATTAGAGTATATTTAGCTTTCTACTCATATTGTCCTGTTCTCTCAGTGTACAACCCACCTAGTAATCAGCGATGAACTAAACATTCACATGGTGTAATCGCAAAATATCAACCAAAATAGGATTTCCATGGAGAATCATTGGATCAGCTTACATTGAGTAAATTGATCCTATTGAAGTACCTGCAGTGGTTTCAGTTAGAATTTGACTTCATAGCTCCTACGGTTCTGCGCTGTGATATCATTATAATTGCATCAGCTGGGCAAAATATGATTTCATTGGGATTGGCCCATTATTGGGAATTACTCCCTTCTTGATTATGGATTTCTCTCTGTGTGTTGAAGAATTTAATCTATTAAGGGCCTTCAGGACCTCGGTTGTAAGATTTTTGAGTATCTCAAGATGTGATTGACTTGCAGTTTTGAAATGCGGGGGAGTTTTCCGCCACTGTAGAAGCGCCAAGACATCCAACAAGAAGAAAGTTTCGAGACATCTATCGAAAAATCGAGAAAAAAAATCGAAATTTATTTGAGATCCTGCTCGCTCATTTTACATGTTTTAACTGCGATCATTGCATTTTGCGGTCTATTAGCCTTCCAAAAATGCCCCCTCGTCTCGTTTTTCCAATAAACAAATTTAGCCATAATTTAAAAAAATTTATTTTATGAATTTCAAAAATCGGACAACGTAGGGGCAATTTCTTACTAATACAGTGAATTTAGAAATGTATTTCAAAACGCTAAGTCAATCACAGCCCAAGATATCCTTCAACAACTTCCCGACCTAGGTCCTGCATGCACTTAATTAATTACAATTATTAATAATTTACACTATTTAGTAATTTAATTAATGATAATTCATATTAATATTTATGCAATCATTTAGTGATCTAGACGGATGAGAGATCTGCACGAAAAAGATGATAAACCGGTGTCAAGAATTTGCAAATTTTTCACTATAATATAGAAACTCTGCAAATTCTTGACACAACGGTTCATTATCTTCTTTGTACAGATCACCCTTCTGTCTAGATCACTAGGTCTAAATGTCTAGATCCTAAATGTTAGATTAATTATTATTATCAATTATCACTAATTATTAACAATTTTATCAAGTACCTACTGAAAATTATTATAATTTATTGTTAGGTATTAATAATTCGTATTTATTATTAATAATAATTATTATTAATTATGATTAATTAATACGATATAATTCTGGGGTTTTTAATACTACGTCGGTAATAATTTTTCTATCCGTAGCACGAAACGCACCTCAGAACAACAAACTCGACATCACTTAAGCCATATGATGTTCCAAAGAGCTTGTTAGTATGAAAATGGACCTGTATTTCAACAGTTTGATTCACGATCGGGTTGTGAGGCACAATCTTTGAGCCGTCATTGTGAACGAACGGCTGGTCGTACAAAGCTGCGGATGGTCTTAAAAAATTCTACGGAACAAACTCTATCTAAATATGAAATAAAAAACATACCGTTTGATGGGAATTTTTCGAGATATGGAATTTTCAAAATTTCAAAATTCGTTTTGAACCCCCTTGACCTAGGGTTATGAAAAGTTTCGTGGATCATTGTGGGGCTGGTCCAAACCCAGAAACCAAATTTCGTAATTTTAACTCAACGCTAACTGGGCAAAGTGCCTCGGACGGCGGACGGCGTACGGCGGACGGACGGATTTTTTTTTATTCGATTTTCTGAATCTACGTATCTTGAAACGTAAACCAACAAATTTTGAGGGGGGGTTAAAATTTTTTTTTCTTTGGGCGATTCCAATGGTTCATTATCGAAGATAATAAACCAAAAGACTGAGCCAAAGTAGCAGGCGGTAAGAAAAGACGTCGTCGACATTCTTACTGCCTGCTACTTTTGCTCAGTTTTTCTATTCACGCTTATATTATTTGTCGTTTACTATGTGTACCAAATTACACGTTTGTCTTCAAACATTGTTTCACCAGCCACTCAGTTTCCGCTTCTTTCGTATATCACTACACGTTCGTGTCGTACTCATTGGCTGTAAGCAACTTCATTGAGTAGGTATACACAAATCATATCATCAGCTTTGTACATATTGCCATTTCTCTATCGCCAAATATAATATAAAAACATATATTTTAGTTTCGACCGAAAATCATCGTGTTCTAATTGAACGACAAGATCCTGTTCACGTACACAGCGCAACAGGTTTTGAATACGAACCGGATGTTGACAGGATGTGAGTCGTTCTTTATGTCTTTGGAACTGTTCAAAGGGAACGTTCCGAATAACCGGCTCAACTGAAGTGACGAATACAATAACAGCGATAGCCGCAATGTCGAGGTGAGACATAAAATGAAGGGGAAGGGGGGGGGGGGCAGGCGGTTCATTTCGACTGGGGAGCAAATCTGTCTGACCGACCGGTCGCTTTTTTTTCTGCCGGCCGTGCACCATCCGAAGGGACCTCGGGGATGACGTGACTGACAGATGAAAAGGAGTTGGCACAATGGTACAGTCTACATGTTCCGAAATCTGTTATCGAGGTGGAAACCTGACGCACCGCCTTCCGACCAATACGATTCTATAAGTGACGTGAGAGGGGCAAAGAAGGGGGTCTTTAAAGGGGATGAAAAATTTCGCCGCAGGTACACAAAAGGGGGAAGCCGATTCCGTTTCTCACACCTCGACGTGACTGGGAGAGGCGAGTGGCGTGAGAAGGAGGGTCGAGGCCGCACACGACGACTGCACGTCGTTCGAAATCAATTGCAATTCGCTCAATGCGTCGGGCGTACAACATTCCGGTGCAGATACTATGAAAAGCAGGTTTGCTGAAGAATTGGAGCCACCATGCGTAATGTACGGCTGGTGAGTGCCCCTGCCCTCGGGGGGTTAAGCAGTATGCCCACCCAGAGGGATATCCGGTCTGTGTTTCCACAGAACCGTCTATCCCCAGAGTGGTCGAAAAAAAAGATCGAGAACAGTGGGTCAGCAGCCATCACAGTCACACCTCCAAACAACACCTGGTATGCCAGGTTGTTGTTGATAGAAAAAAATGAAGTTCCAATCCAAGAAGAACAACTGGAAAACTCCAAAGTATGGTTAACTTCCATCGTAATGGACTGCAAATTACTACTTTTGGAGAACTATGCTCTGTGCAATCATGTAACAACCCCCCTGCATCCCTCTAAAACACATCTCTGGTCTATTCAGACATCCAAAGCCCACCCCGTACACCTGCCACGGTCCCGACTACTGAAACAATAACGTGCGCCTACAAACCCTTCTGCTACCCCAAAAACCACCACACCCCTGTACTCCAGGATATCCAGAGCCCACTTTAAACTCCCCATCCTTACTCCTGAAATATAATCTCCGCTCTTATAAACTTACTCATAAGGAAGCACTATCACGAAATAACCAGTATAGCGCTGTTCCATAAGGTGTATCAGCATTTGGGTCCACCAAGCTACGTGGCGGACGTGAACCTTCCGCAGCTTCTTGTCAGAAGTATTTGTAGAGCCAGGTGTGAAATGCTGGATTTGAATTTCAAACCCTGTCTTTACCTGTCCATTCTGTAATTCGGGGGACGATGAGGATGTAGTCCATTTCCTGGGCAGATGCCATATTTTGAGAAATATTCGGCGGGCACAGCTTAGCACCCCTTGACATATATGACGGTAGAAGAGGTGCTACGGTTTCTGAGTGGGAAAAACTGGGTGGCACTTGTGTGGTATATAGTGAAGGCAGGAAAGTACAGAAAAGCGCTGGTTGAGGAGTGGAATTTTAATATGTAGGTAATTACGGTGCAATATTCGACATGTAACATGTGTTACATTATTGGAAGAGTTATTAGTATGATGGAATGTTAGTAGTTTTGTAAATTGTTGTAATAATAATAAGTTGTGTCTGTGTTTGTTATGTTAACGTGATATCTAGGTTAAATCTTGTTGAATAGTCGTAATATAAGTAGGTACTGTATAGGAGGAAATTCCAGTAAAAGAACCAAATCCCGGCTCATAGATCGGTGCTGCAGCCGTAAAGTGTGGATGAAAAGACCTTGTAAATGATTTAATAAAGCACTTTATTCATTCATTCAGTAGTCCCAACTTATATCGGACCCGGTTGTAACGAATACCCGCTTATATCGATCAAAATGCAAAGAACGGAACGGATTGACATTTTAACGTTTAAAATCAATGTTACTGAACTTGGGCTACAAAAACCTCTTTGCAGGATGCATTGTTCTACATTTTCAAAGCCTGGAATACAGTTACGGAATCCACTAAAAAGAAATGTTTCAGTAAGGATGGTTTTGTCGAAAATGAGTCGAGTGACTCATCCAAATCAATTTTAGCGATGGACCCGTGCAACCTCCTGATGACCTATCCCCTCAACAGTACGACGAATAGGTGGCAGTATATATGACCTTTTGCAAACTTCCTATCAAATGACAGAGGAGCGCCAAACCAAAATTAACCAATTTTTCAAGTCGGTCGACAAAGTTTGAGCTCATATATTAATTACATATTAAATATGTACAAATTTTGTACATTTCATTAGCCCTACTGACAAGTACGTACTCCGATTTGAGTAAAATAAAGAGTTTTTCGCCATTCACGTTTTCAAAATTTCAATCCCCGCGTACAACGATCACCCGTTTACATCGATCAAACCCTGATGGTCCCAAAGCGATCGATATAAGCGGGGACTACCGTATATCTAGAGCCCGCTTTGAACACCTCCATCGATCCTCACTCCTGAAACAATAACCTCCTCCCGTACCCTTCTGCTGCTCCAAAAACTCACCCTGTACTACAGGATATCTAGAGCCCACTTTGAACATCTTCATCGATCCTCACTCCTGAAACAATAACCTCCTCCCGTACCCTTCTGCTGCTCCAAAAACACACCCCAGTACTACAGGATATCTAGAGCCCGCTTTGAACACCTCCATCGATCCTCACTCCTGAAACAATAACCTCCTCCCGTACCCTTCTGCTGCTCCAAAAACACACCCTGTACTACAGGATATCTAGAGCCCACTTTGAACATCTTCATCGATCCCCACTCCTGAAACATAACCTGCACTCCCATTCATTGTCGTGTCCACTCATAAATGCTCCCCTCAAAACACCCCCCATTACTACAAAAATATGTTGATTTCCGATTCCCTAACAGACGCTGAGCGTTATTTTGATTCTGAGCAAAAGACCATAACTAATACGTTCCCTGCGACCAGTGTAATCTAAAGGATTAGTTCCATCAGTAGTGGAAGTACCACATACTTTCCGGGAGGATCGGTCGTCACTAGCGAGTCGAGCATTCGAAGGAGCGGTTGTCGATCATAAGACCCTTGAGTGACCAGGGGATACCGGGACATAACAAACTTTGGTTGACTTTACATAGAACAAACAAGAATAATAATTATTCTTCATAGGTGGACTAATTATTATTCCACCTAATGATGAAATCATAGGCAAAAAATGTATGAAGAGTGGAGAAAATCTGGATTAGTGGAATAGTGGAACAAAAGTGTTTCCTCTCTGCTTCAATCAGACCATGACCCTGGCTCAATATTCAAAAATTAAACATCATCTTACGTCTTCTCTCATTTCCCTAAATAAACGTATCATACGTGCAATGCAGGAAAGTAATAAGGGAAAACCCCGCTACTCTGGACCAGCATGTGGCGATAGACACAGGAGCCGCAGGAGGTGGAAGGTGGAGGATCTATTTGTAACTCTGCCAAGGACAGACGAGAAAACAATGAGATTCTTCAGGGAGGCCAATCATACTTGGTAACAAAGCTTTGTCAATTCCATAACCGTAGGCTGCCCCTTCGTCGTCGCAATGTAGTTAATTAGGAAGCCTCCCGCTACTTGTTCGCCATCCCAGAGCCCGATCCCTTGTGATTCAAGCTAGCTTGTCCACAACTTCACGACATTTCGGATAACGGCATTGAAACAACGTCGATTTAGAAGTCACATAAGTACCGTTCAAGTAAAGTTGAATGAACACTTCTTTATATTTTGTCGTTTATCACAAAACGATGTTTCCCACTAAGCGTACAATGTACCTAACATGGGCTAAGACATTGTGAAAAAAGTGTGAGTAGGTAAATTTCAAGAGATTCAGTTAGGTACATGCAATGAACACAATGTCATTGCATATGCCTAACAGAATCTCTAAGTTCTTGAAATTTACCTACACACACTTTTTTCACATTTCATTTCAAAGTTTACCAACATCTGACGGAGCATACCGAATCATGCGGTATCTGCTAGTAAGGGTTCTTCAATAGAACGCCTGAAGTAAATGACTAGAGGGCGGATTTGCATACGAACGCATATTTTCTCCCTCGCCGAATTTCGAAGAAATACCCAGTGATCTGCAAGTTTCACGTCTTTCTGTTACCAATAACACCTACTTTATTTTGTATAAAATTTTATATCTGGAAAGTTTGGCCATAAAATATTCGATATTAGCATATCCACTCGATAAATGCATTCAATTGCATATTTTGCCTACCTACCTACAGAGCCAGCCACTCGTTTTGAAGAAAGATATGCAGCATGGCTTCACCATTGAAAACCTGAAGATAGTTACTGTGACTAACTATTTCTTAGCCGGAGGGGATGAAGATGAAGGCTGAGAAGTGAAATGAACCACAGTCGAAGGTCGTAAGGCCGAAATTAAATGTATTTACCTACCTACAGTTAAAATTCATATTGGAATTTATTCTTCAAGAAGGGTTTAAATTTTTTTTCAGAAAGTTTAATTTCGTTTCAATGTATTTTATCAAAATATTAGTCATTAAATGACTAATCTTTTGAGTGTGTGTGATTTAGTTTGACCGTCAGTAAGAATGATCCCCCCAAACAACACTCCGTGTAAAAAACACCCCGCCTCGCAAATATCATTCTTCAGAGGCCGGAAAAAGTTATGATATCCACTTTCCCCGCCCGCCCTTTTCCTCATTAAGGAGCTAAGTATAATGAAAAGCTTAACCACTTCACAAGCACCGTACCCCTTTCGAAATCTCCCCTTGGCGCTATTGCGAGACGTTTTTATTACTTCCACAAGCAACTAATACTTGATGGTGGTTAACGTTTTATACAAGTAATCACTAATCTTTTGATAAAATAAATTTGATTGGTTGTGTCAACATTATTCGTTTTAAAATTGTACATACGTGTTTTAACCAAACTTCCTACTTGAGTGTTTTTCATCATTTCGTGAAACGTTTTTTTTAAATGAAGAAATGTTTAGTGTAAACAAGAAGAAAGGAACGACTTAGAGTACATGCCAATATTTAATGGATATTTTGAGTGAAATGAATAAAATACCTAATTATTTTTTCAGTGGTTCTTTTTTTTTTTTTTTTTTTTTTTTTTTTTTAAATGCAACCCTCCACTTTAAGTCATAGACTTGTGCTGTGGAAGGGAGTAGTTAATACTAAAAGCTTACAATTAATAGTTCCACATCAAACAAAAAATGATTGTAATAACAAAAAGAAAAAACACCTTATTTATATTTATACATATTTTGCTTAATATTTCCAGATCATCAAAAACGTAACGGAAAAACACTTCTAGTGACACAGAGCCAAAAAAAAGAAAAATAGACAATCAAGAAATTAATTAATTGCTACAAAGGTTAAACATTAACTCAAGAACATAATTTTACATCTCAATTTTTTTTGCTAGGCAGCAAAGTGCTTTTTCAGCTCCCTCTTGAATTTCCCGCACTCTTGCGTGGCGCGCAGTTCCCACGGGAGGTTCTGGTTTGCATTTTTGATTTGTCACCAATGAAACTGGAGTACAAAAAAAGGATAATTCTGAACATATTTCGGATGTTTCTACCGCATATTTTATGACATAATTCGGGGTTTTTTAGTGCATAATAATCCGTCCTCTAATTATGACGTTTCAAGACTCTACACCTCTCTTGAGTGTTGAAAGCGCTAAGACGTGCGTACATTCGTAACTTAAACAAGTAACTCTTGAATACGGGCGATGGTAAAGTCATTCTGACATTGTTCAAATGGTGAGTAAAGGCACAGAAATCAAATTTTTCACGATTAAAATTTACTACAGTTGGTAACAACACGAAGTATTATTATTAACTACTACATATCCTGGCCGTCAATGTATCCCTAAGCTCGTCAAACCAGAGAACCTCTCCATGCAATGGTGGTTAGGGAGAAGGCTTTAATGATCGGAGAAGGAAAAGATTTGAACGGTTGTACAAAGAGAGTTTCTACTGCGCTGATGCAACGTCTCTGATGCATTGTATCGCAGGAAGAGGAATTGTCCTCGAAAAACTCTAGGCGAGTACCATACCTATCCATGGTTGAGTAACAGGTATGGAAACGAGATAATTCAGAATGTATAGGTAAATCTGATTCCATCCGATAATCATTGACTGAGACTGAGAAGATCAAAGTTGAAATTTCTTTTCGTTTCATTCCGCGTCACGTTTTGTATTCACAATGTAATATCGTGTATCGAACTAAGTAGTTTGATCTTTCCAAGATGGAGCTAACCGAAACGGGGTGCCTGTTATGTGAAAAATGGGCGCGTGAAAATTAAGGCTGCTTTGCATGATTTGCCATTCATTCAACCTCAAACCTTCATCTTTGGGTTAAAATTTACATAAATTACGGAGCGCCCGAACAACGCAAAGTAAGGGCGGGGGCTTGAGGGAAGAAGGTTGATGGCCGTTGCTACACGAAAAAACGTCCGTCAGAGGGTTCAGGACTTTTTAATTTAATTGATATAGTCAACTGCATAGTTTCAGGCTCATATTGGAAACAACTCATTATCAGAGAATTTTAGGCGATGAAAACCACTCGAATACGGAAACCGAGACACCCAACGCGTTCAGTGAGGCAACTCGAAAGTGAAATCGACAATATCAAAATAAACTATTTTAAGCAGATTGCATTCGAGTTCCCAAGCCCGCCAGGAAACTCTCATCAAGCTAACAATAGAATTTTATACACTACAAACTCTTGGAAACCTCCTACTGTCATTCGGCATTTTGAAACATGTTTGTAAAATTTTGAAACAACTTCATGCAGATATTAATATTATCCACATAAAACATCTCTCATTTGATCGACGCTCGACATCTCCCCATCATTGTTCTTACTGACGTTCAACACATCACACACACACACACACATATATATATTATATATTTGTGTCTTTTGGCAGTGAATTCAGTATGGTCTGGAACGGATTTTGGAATAGGTAAACGTTTTTCGGAAATTCGAGTTTAAAAAAGTTGGGTCAAGAACAATAGCTTTCTTTTCTTCGAAAATTTGGTAAAACAAGAAAACGCGAAGGACGCGGTGGGTGATTTGATAGCTATATGACATCAAAAGGCCACTTTCTCAAAAAGGCCACTATAAGGGGTGGTTATGGGAGTTTTAAGGAGGGAAAAATTCCAAAAATGAAACGTGACGCCTCATTTTAAAGGACGATGGTGAAGTCAGAATTGCGATATCTTATTCCATTCTCAAACTGGAGCACTTTGAAGATGAAGAAACCTGGTTTTTATTTGAGATCTTCTTCAAGGCTCATCTGCTCAAATGATAACGGAATGAGATATTGCAATTCTGTCTTCACCATCGTGATCAGCGTCGAAAAATCTATTAGCTGAGGCGTTTCTCTGTAAAAGAAAAACTCTGCAAATTCTTTACACAACTGTTTATTTATTACCTTCTTTGACCAGATCACCCTAATCCAATTCACGAAATGATAGATGAAACTCTAGCTTATCTACCAATTTTAATCAAACAAATAGGAATTTTGTAAACAATTTACGGACAAGAAACCTAGTTCGTTTTTGAACCCCTTCCCATTGACCTAGGTTTCGAGGATCATTGTGGGGTTCGTCCGTAACCGCAAACCAAATTTCATAATTTTAGCTCAACGCTAACTGGGCAAAGTGCCGCGAACGGATTTTTTAAATTCCAAGAAATTTTGTGGGAGGGTTAATTTTTTTTTTGTCGATTCCAATGGTTTATTGTTGAATATAATAAACCAATAGAGACATAGCGTCTGAATCCATCGCGAGAGTTGCACAAAAACTGGCACAAATTTGGACAGGAATCACTTGCCTCTCGGGCATGCGTCATGAGGCATATCTTGAGAAAGCAAAGTGCACATGTGTGGACATTCGGAAGCTAAGGGCAGTAGCGTTTGTTGATTCTCCGTTTACTTTGAACGCATCGCAATTCGATTTAAACGCGATGTTTTTTTCTTGCCACGTTCTTACTTCTCTTACCCCCAAAACGAGAAAGGAAACGGCCAGATAAAACAATATTGAAATGAACCTCACGTAAGAAAAAATAAATGAACAAAAAGAGCAACGGATTCTTTAATGTGAAATCTGATACCTAGGAGGCTGCTATTTAGATTAAATCTAGATTTAAATCCGGGCTCCTCTTCCTTTTGACTTCGAGCTGCCAGAGGAATAAACGAATTGCCTTCAACTATAGCCCGGAGGAGCTCGACCAGATAGTGGATGTATCTCCAGCCTTAGAGCGCTAATCGTTGCTATCTGGGAACCGTTCTCTCTGTTTTTTAGTGGCACCGAAGAATAGCAGTGAGAGGAGAAGATTTCAAGCTCCCTCGGCCTTGTTCTTGGTTTGGAGCAACTTTGATTGATAATTTCGCCCGCTCCGTTGGGAAGTAATGTGGTTTCCTAATCGTTAGCCAGGAGGCGGTTGATATGGGCTAGGGCTGAATTCGTGAAAGGGAGGGGATTGTATAGTAGTTGTGAATACAACAGTTTAGAGCGTTAAATGCTTCCGTGGTACAAACCGAATACTTTCGTATCTTCTGGGAATTATTTTACTGGTATCAACTTACACCATGTGAAGAGAGGGTGACGGCCACGTGTTCTGTTTATTGAGTTTATGTCACGCGAAAACGGTGCGGTATTTCAGTATCCGAGAAAGTAGCCCTTTTGCTTTCTACACGTCGTGGAGAGAAGCTGTAATCAAGTTGGGTATCTGGCAGTCGACGCCGTGCATACTTTTTGAAACATGGGGTTGTTTTGGAATTATAAATAAAAAAACTTAGGATTGAAAATGACAAAGGCAAGGGAAGCTGGAGGCTGTATTACATGTGAAGCTTAGCTAGTGTGGTTGAAGCAACCAACTTTGCGGGGAAACTCTTCGACACGCATGGGCTGTATTACTCAAGGTTCGCTGGTATCTTGGCTAACAAGGAAAGCTATGTTTAGGTAGTTATCCGCAATGTGCTTGCTGATGACAAAAAGAGAAATTATGACTGCAGACCGACAACTACATGGAAAAAGAACGAGGGATTCGTAGGGGCGGAGATAGGTTGAATGCGAATGCGGAGGGTTCCGGAATTGGTTTTATACGTCGAAGAAAGGGCGTAGGAGGACGGGAGGTTTCGCTGTTGAATAATTTAAGAACCGGCGAGTGAGAGAGAAGGAGCGATGGGTGCCGCGAGTGCGAGCGAGAGAGGAAACGTCTACTCGGCGCGAAACCTGGTCCTCCTCTGGTTGGGATTTTATCAAGGGCGCACACGTCATAAATAAGATCATAACGCTGCGCCAAACAACATTAGCGTCCCAGCACAAGTCACTACGAACGTACGAGTATTTCCTTTAGTGCCCTGCCATTTCAGATTGGAGCGAGTTAGCCGTACACAAACCATTATAAACAGGTTTATCATTTCTGCTCAAATCCATAAATATTAGACTATTAATATCTCGGAATGTATTTCCAACGATTATTTAAATGTGTCTGACAATGCTTGCAGTTGTTGTCAGCAGCGTTATTATTCTTCCAATAACCTCGTTGGGAATAGTCGATTATGTAAGCCATTAAACAAAACTTGTGACACAACCCTGAGGCGTCAAAAACGGAAAATAGACGTGGGTCGCATAAATCCCGTTATAGAAAAATCCAAGCTCTCATACACCGACTGATTTGTAGAGTAGTTGTAGCAGTTAAAAAGGTAACGAGTCAGGACTTACTCATTAGCATTATTATCAGCAAGAGCGCTCATTAGAGTAACATTAATTATGATCAGGTTATGTGTTGAGGTGATGAAAACCCCGGTTCAGGAAACAACACACAACATGTTACCATATGGCCTAGGCAAAAATATTTCGATGGGCAAATTTTTACTTGGATATCTACCAAAATGTTTCAGAGTGATACTTCAGTAGAATAAAGGGATAATATAGTAGTGTTATGAGGTCAAATACAGGTGCAGTACAAGTCGCTTAATAGAAAGGCGATTAAAGGAATAAGTCGGATACAATGATGGAAAAGGTCAGGTCCCGATCGGTGTATATAAACACACTGGAAATTGGCCTGATATGGTGATCGGGAGGTCGTTTATAGTGAAGAGTTTTAATTTGCTGTATTGTTCATCAAGAGTTTTGAAATCCACAGACGAGACAATTTTGGACCAAATGGATGAAGACCACTCTGGTAAAACAGCTTCAGAAATCAGCAGAAAAACGGATTTTCTCTCAGCTCTAAATTTATTAAAACAATCCGATACGAAGCAAGCAAGAGAGGCACTTTCAGTTCTCACCAGATTCGTACAGCATAGGGCGACTAATTTTGAGCCACTCTACGAATTTCAAGATTTCGTCAAAAGTTTATTGGTTGCTGGCAAACAGACCCACACCACGGACTTTTTAACGAAAAATGATTGTGATACATAATAACCATAATTTTTTTGTGGTGTTGATTAGTTGAGATTCAGCCCATTTATTTGTATGTATCTGTTGTTCTGTTTTGCTGAATTACAAAAACTATGTACACATTTTGGAAGATAGGTTTTTTCCCACTGGTCGCCGATAGATTGACCTCGGTGATTGGCCGCTCAGTGTTCGGATTTGATCAGTCCCGATGCGATCACTATAAGCGACTTCCACTGTACGTGTGAGATTCGTATAATCTGCTCTAACGACTGTCATGCAGATTTTGTACCGTACGAAAGTCAGCTGCTACTAGAGCTGACTACGTTCAATGGGCCGGTAAGTTGTTTAATTGAAACATAAAAGCAAATTTAGCGGGTGTAGACTACGAACAATACGAACCTTCCGTAGTGGGGACCCCAAAAAATTCAGTAGTTGGTCAGATTGTAGACGTTGGAAACCTTCGTAGAGTTCGTTCACAGGCGAGACGAGCCCATCGGAGTCGGTTCGCCTGCGCCCGATCGCCACGTACAAATGATCCATTTGCGTTAATTAATATCCCCCTCGAATAACCCATTACAACCCCAACAACCCCCGAGTCCGAGCCGATATCTGCTCTTTCTAATACGCTCAAATTTATACTTTCTCTATAATCACATTCAATTTCACCTCGTTATCCAACGGTTGATACGAATGGAGCAGTGAGGCATTCGGAACGTATTAATCATCATCCGTTGATTCTCACGTAATTAATTGGACATAGTCATCATAATATGACGATGTAAACGAGGGCAGAAGTTGTGGTTTTCACAACTGTTATGAAAATACAATAAAGTTTAAAACATTTTATGAAGGGACCTTCGTGGAAACTAGCTTTTGTGACTTAAGTGACAAACGATATTTTGTTTCATGATTATTAATAATTTGCACAGAACATAGTTGCTGTTGGGTTTCGATGATATCCATATGGGGCGATCTAGGGGTCAATCTGGTAAACCCTGAGGAACTCCATACAAACCGCATGAATAGAAACGTATTTGTGCGTGGATTATCCACACACCTAGTTATTAGTGACGGTCAGAACTGCAGGCTGGAGTAAAGTGATAACTTATCTTTCAATGAAATGTTTCAACTTATTTGCCCTCACTCGATTTTAGCGAAGTTTCGAAGATCCAAATTTTGTTCTCGGTCCAAAATTTTTAAAACTCGTAGGTATTTCTGAAATTGTTTTTTACCAAAATCCGTTTCAGACCATCCTGAATCCACTGCCAAAAGACACCAAAAATTATATTTATATCTACATAGATTTATTTATATAGGTTGTATTCAAATGACCAAGCTAGTCTTTTTTTCCGTGTTTATTTTCTCACGACGTTTCGGCGATGGAACAAAGCCCTATTCATGTGAGATTACATGTAGAAGTGAAAAATTCTTTACATTAAACTGAAAAAACTCTGCAAATTCTTGACACAACGGTTTATTATCTTCCTTGTGCAGATCACCCTTCTGTCTATACCAGACTGTATTGCAAATCGGCACCATACCATATTCTCACCGTACTCATACCATACCATACGAATTTCTTTCCTATCATACCATACTGTATTATACCAAATCATACATACAATAATATACCATACCATACTCATACCATGTCATACAAACCGAGTGAATATTGAAATGTCATCCATTTCTGACCTATATTTAAAATTTTAAGTATCTAGCTCATCGTCAACATTTAATTTGTTTAAACAAATAGGTATTATTTAAACAATTTTACAGACAAGAAACCGAGTGAAAATTGCATTGTGATCCAGTTCTGACCTATTTTTAAAATTTCAAGTCCATAGCTCATCATCAAAATTTAATTTGTATTATTAAGTACAAAAAGGTATTATTTAAACAAATTTTACAGATGAGAAACCGAGTGAATATTGCAATGTGGTCTATCCCCGACTCACGGTTAAAATTTCTAGACTGTAGTTTACCGGGAAGATGTAAAAAGGTAGTTTTATTCTGGGCGTCTGTGGGTTGGGTCACATAACGGCCGTTTTCGACGCGAAAGTTTAGTGTTTTTCCTAAAACTTTGCGCGGTCACTGTGAACGAACGGCTGGTCGCACAAAAATCCAATTGGTCTTAAAAGATTCGTAATTTTTCAGGTCATTCAAAGGTGAACTAAAATTTACACGGTTCAGTTAAATATTTGGAGATAAGACATCGTCGAAATTTTAAATTTCGTTTTGAACCCCTTCCCCTTGACCTAGGGTTATGAAAAGTTTCGAGGATCATTGTGGGGCTGGTCCAAACCCAGAAACCAAATTTTGTAATTTTAGCTCAACGCTAACTGGGCAAAACGGCGTGGACGGCGGACGGCGGACGGCGTACGGGGGACGGCGTACGGGGGACGGCGTACGGCGTACGGCGGACGGACGGATTTTTTTTTATTCGATTTTCTGAATCTACGTATCTTGAAACGTAAACCAACAAATTTTGAGGGGGGGTTAAAAAAATTTTTTCTTTGGGCGATTCCAATGGTTCATTATCGAAGATAATAAACCAAAACTGTTGTAGAGAAGTAAAAACTAGTTGCTTAGCTGTAATAGAAGTTCAAAACTAGTTTTTACTTCTCTACAACAGTTTTTCAGTTTAATGTAAAAAATTTTTCACTTCTACATGTAATCTCACATGAATAGGGCTTTGTTCCATTGCCGAAAGTCGTGAGAAAATAAACACGGAAAAAAAGACTAGCTTGGTCATTTGAATACAACCTGCTTCTTCACACTAGTCAATCCCATCAACACAATTTATTTTATATATTTATACATAAATACATGTATGTGTCACTCCAGACAATAAATTTTGATAGAATTGAGATAAAAAGTTCAAATTTGCACAAAAAATCTGTCTTGGCAATCGAAAGGCTAAGTTTGAGGATGGGCAGAATCGGGCCACTCTAAGGGGCGTTTTGGCGAGTTAGGGGGGGGGGGGGATTCCCAACAAATTCCCAAAATGAAACATTCTGACCAGTGACTCCTCATTTTAGAAGTTTTTTATGCTGAACACGATGGTGAAATCAGATTTATGATATCTCATTCCTTTCTCAAACTGCAGCACTTTGAAGATGAAGAAGCGGAAACTGGTTGATAGTTGACATGCTCTTCATGGACATCATGTTCTTTTCTTTAATGGAGACATTTTCCATAAAACCAGTTATTTCTTCTAAAATTCGCTCTCATAGCCATACTGTTCCATGACCATTATGATCTAACTCGGCTCAAAGCGCAAGATAATTTGTGCAGAATCGTCAGGCGAAACCGTATAAATAGTAAACACAGTCACGCAGCATGGCTATAAGAGCAACATTTCGAAGAAATAACTCATTTGATAACTTGATTTGACTCCGAGTAGGTAGACTTGAAACTTCTTCAATCACACGACGATAGCCAGGACTTCCAGTTCATAACTACAGTACTTTTGTTTTGCCGCTAAAGTAATGGACTGGATTTAAACGGTTATCTTTGGATCACTGAGGCATGATACTTCCAAAGCTTTCACTACCATCTGTATGTAGTTTTGTCTCTCTAATGTTGTAGGATACAATAAAACTGGAAACATCGTGGCTTCCAAGATGCATCTTGGTTGCATAACTTCCAACTATTTGGTGTATATTAGTGTCAACAGTCCTGTCTCACGAGCCCTAGAAGAGCGAAAAATGCTAATAAATGTTATTTTTTCACTTTGGAAAGTACAGCCATGGTCGAGTTGTGAATGCAGTTGCAATTAATGAAATATGATGCGATTCAGTCGACACCATCATCCTCAAAATACGAATTCTGAAATATCGAGAATATGGCAGCATATTTAAAAACGATTCCTATTCAAAGGGGTCAGACAGAAAGAACGTGTTTCATTGGATAATAAAAACTCTGCAAATTCTTGACACAACGGTTTATTATCTTCTTTTTACATATCACCCTTCTGTCTAGAACAAAAGGTTTATTATTATGAATTACCACTAGTTACTAATAACTATTATAAAGTAGGTAATGTAAATCAAGATTAGTTATTGTTAATGCATAATAGGTAAGTAATTATTATTGGTTATTCATAATTTTTGTTAATAACAGTTATTAATAAAAGTTATTATAAAATAGTTACTATTAATAATAATAAAGTTGCATTTCCTAAAGGTGTCGGCATTTTGTCAGTAACTAAACGGAAATGTATGGAATTTATATTCAATACAACTATCTATCTTTGAATTGTCCATACAATGTCCATACAATACTTTGCAGCTATTACCATACATTGAAGTCTTTGGGATAACATGTCATGTTGTCCCAAAGACTTCAATGTATGGTAATAGCTCCAAAGTATTCATATTACTCATATGGACATGTCCTCATGCTGTATATCAACTACAACTTGACAGGTGAAGATCTCCTACCATTAACGAACCATCTAAACAGAACTTCGAATTTCCCTTTTCTCACCCCGAAAGAGAAAATAGAAATTGACGACCGCCCTTTCATTTGTTATGTCAATCTGATAGTTGTTCAAATGATGGTTAGGGATGGTTCGTTGGTTACGTTGGTTCGTTGGTTACCCCCAACACCAATCGAGAAGTAGCATCTGAGGGACCAAAGATACCTGTAAGATAAGTTTTCATATCTGACCACAATAAGGTGAATTATCCAGTTAGAAGCGAAGTAAAGACGGACCATAGGCGGCACGTCAAGAGAACATCCTGGAAGCTGAGTCCGCGCAAAAAAATAATAGGGACGAAGAGAGCTCGGTCGGCGGGAGCCACTTTTTATCGATATCGACCCTTAGAGAAACAAGGTTGAGAGAAAAGCTAAACTCTACTCGTTAGAGCTGAACTGCTCGGTGTAGGATCAACTTGGCTTCTATCAAATCGAAGATTCGTTCGCGGGGATCAATCATCGTCGAGTTTTCGAGTTTGAGAATTCAGTTGAAGAAAGAGAAACTTCGTTATACGCGGAATCCCTGATTGTAGGGTAGTTGGAGGCAA
This sequence comes from Stenodema calcarata, assembly GCA_963920205.1. Taxonomy (NCBI): domain Eukaryota; kingdom Metazoa; phylum Arthropoda; class Insecta; order Hemiptera; family Miridae; genus Stenodema; species Stenodema calcarata. The sequence goes on along the minus strand of OY986051.1, from coordinate 9,552,083 downwards.
CTGATGCAAATGGAACTCGGAATAGAATAAAATTAGTCTCTGACTACTCGTTGGGTTTGAGTTGAAACTGACACGCTGAGAATTTAAGAGAACGGTTTTTTCCAATCACCCCCACTCGAAAATATCTGAATAAATGTTTTTACGACATCTACAGGCTGAAGGCTGAGACCAAATAAAAAATTCCACAGTCATGCAGCATGGCTATAAGAGCAAATTTTCGATGAAACAACTGGTTTGATGTAAAATACTAATTTTATAATAGTGAATGTTTCGATGTTTTGCCGTGTAACACTTCAGATTATACATTTTTCAACGCGATATCTCATTCCAGTGTCAGATTAGAGCAGATGAACCATGAGGAACATCTCAAGTAACAACCACATTCTTAATCTTCAAAGTGCTCCAGTTTGAGAACAGAAGAAGATACCGCTATTCTGACTTCACCATCGTGTTCAGCGTAAAAAAACCCCCTCGAAAATGAGAAGTCAGTTGTCAAACAAGTTTCATTTTGGGATTTTATGGCTAATCCCCCCCCCCTTCCCCCCATCGGAGTGGCCCGATTCTGCCCATCTACGAACTTAGCCTTTCGATTGCAAGGACGGATTTTCTGTGAAAATTAGAGCTTTGTTTCTCAATTCTATCGAGAGGGCTCGTCTGGAATGACACATACATAACCGAGAACAAGAACTTTCTTTCCTTGGACCGAGAACAATAACTTCCTGTTCTTCGAAAAGACGCTGAAAACCGATTATTTTCTATATCAGACCATTTTTCGATCGGACTATTATTATACCACTCCTTGATTTATGTGATTTAATGATTTATGTTCCTGACGAACAGATACGTGATGGTGTAAAATGACAAACCGATGCGGGTAATTTACATAGTTTTTATCACGTGTTGTTATTGTACCTTCGAGATTTGTATTCTACAAATAATTATTATGGGGAGCTAAACCTGAAACCATGGGGGTAACATAAGGTTGGCAATTTTAGGGTTTACAATCGAAGTTTTAGAATATTCCGAAACACCGCATAGAATATTACCCAATGCCATGAAACTGGTATAAGAGTGAGAAAATGCTTGGGTTTGACGTTGATTATACAACTCAAACATTCAAAATCATGACCTACCGTAATAGTTTACGATCGTTTCCGTGAGGATACTTTGAGAAATATAAGAAACTATTGAGGGATATTGACAGATTAATGGATGATAAGTACACATGGTAAGTACAACTGTTGTACTTACCATGTGTACTTATCATCCATTAATCTGTCAATTAATCTGTTACAGTACTTACTGAGTTCCCCTTTTTAATAGTATACTAACGTCGAAGTTTCACTCCTGACTGAGTTGTATCCTAGTTGAGCGATCTAGAGTAATTAAAGACTGAGTTCCTTCTTAACTCCGGTTGGCGCGCTGTGTCAGTCGAAATTTACCACCACACAATCAAGGTCTAAACCCTCAATAATTCTGAATACAAAATTTTGCAGAGCCCAAATTTGATTGGTTTAATTGTGCGCATAAGAAAATAAACAACTGCTAGAAGTTTAGTACGTTATCCTTCCACCCCTAAAAATGAGCGGGGCAGATGAATCTTGAGAGCACATAGTTCAATTATTTACTATCATTCTGTTTGTCGGTCTGCACATCATGACAATGACGTCAACATTCTGACACTCCTTTCATTTAAATACCAAATTCAACTTTCGTTTGGACAAATATTTGAATAATAATTGGAAGTAGGTATGAAAATATTTTGCAAATACTATGAAAATATTCTAATTAAAGTCCACGATGAAAAATAATTTTGAAAATGACGTCAGTCCTCCGTTAAGTCAGGTGAATTACTAGTAGTTACCATGAAATTGAATCACTCGTAATGAAGTCCTGGAACTACTAACGTCTTAACATTTCTCTATTCCGTTCGTAAAATAACGCCAATGAGGTTGAAATAGCACCGATGACACCCAATAACTTTGAAGATAATATCATTATTTAAATATTATTCAAAATATTATTTTTATCTTATTTTAATTTATTTACTTATTTTAATATATCAATTCTTTGATGAGTTAAGATGTAAGAATTGTAAATAAAATGGAACATGGCGGATGCTTTTGTACAGTGTTTTTTTTTTTTTTTCACCAACTAAGTAAGTATAAATAATATTATCAACAACCAAGTAGCTACTTATTCCTGTACTTATGTTTAAATATGAAACTATAGTCGAAAACTCATTGCCAGAGAATTGACATAACAGTTGGGCTTAGGTAGGTACTTATTTACATAGTTTTTTAATTCAATTTTTTTAACCGATATTTTAGTAAATATCGATATTTTTTATCGATACCATCGGTAGCACAAAGTATCGATACTGAGCTGTACCGTAAATATCGACATCGATACCTTAACTCCGATACTATCGAATTTCGAAATATCGATATGTTGGCTACCGATGGCCATCCCTATAGAGCATGCCATGAATCCGCTTTATAGTAAAAGAGCATGAGACATAAATGGAGATTAATCGTCTATGAAAGTGAAACATGGATCACAATATGATTATAATATATTATATAAAAGAGGTGCCGTCACCGAGCAGTCAACAATACAGAACAGATGAATGGAATGGTACGATAAGTAATTCGTCAGGCAGCATTATCAACTTGCCACAACGGCAACACTGCAAAGCCTGAGAAATTCTCCACACAAACAATAAAAGGCGACCATAGAAGTTACTCTCACAAATAGAAATGAGCGTCTCTTGTGTTTAACAAAATGCGAACCATTTTCCGTGATCATCTACAGTTAGGTGGCAGTTATGGGGCATTTACGATCGACAAATACGTGTAATAAAAGCCTGGAGATTCCAACGAGGATGCGGTAATTTTCTTATTTATCCCTGGTTTTTACGCTACTATGGCTCTAATATCGGTACAGTCGTACGGAGGTAGAACGAGATGGTGAGGAGTGAAGAACCTTGCGAGATAAAACTGTTATCAACCGCCGTTTGGATGAAACAGGAAAACTATTGTTACCGACCAATTATTCAACTTGAAAGAGGTTTTTCGAGTTCTCTGGCTGTTTGAAAATCGCTTCAGCTTGGTATTTCTGTTCATTTTTTCCCCCTATTCAAGTTGGATTAGGAAGTACTTGATACGACGACTGCCCCTATAGGGTAGAGACAGGGTACTCAGTGACAGAGAGTCTTGATTTTGAATTTGAATAATGAGCGTTCTGAGGGTCATAGCAGCACCCAATTTTCCTCAGACTCGAAGGAAAAGATTTCCAGCAACAACCACGAAGAAGAAGAAGGGACGGCTTTAGAGTGGTCTCTGATGCTTTCCCAGAAGTGCCTCGCATTTAGTTTGTATAAGGGCGAGTACTCAATTTTATCATCATTGTAGGTACTTTGCGATTTGCAACAAATTTTGTACCTACCACATTCAAACGGTAAAATACTATTTTTGTGTCCAATAAAATTTTTTTGACATTTTCTTACAAGTACTTACCTATCACTGATCCCCAAATCTGTTGTAATTGGCAATTTCGACTTTGAGGTTGTTTGTCACTGGGTCAAAAAGGACCTTTCGAAGAACTAGAATTACCATTATAAGGAAGCTGATTTTCGGAAAATTAAGATTCAAGCAATCAACAGAAGATCCTGGAGTAGCTAAAGGACCATGGGTTTCTAACTATTAATAGTAGGATTTCGACTTTATAAAAATAGGAAAAATTCTTACATCCGTCTACAACTGGTGCCTTTACCCTGACATGTAGGTGGAATCGTACGTATCTCACATTTGATAATGCAAACACACACATCTGACACGATAAACAGGATGATTGATCAAAGCAACAACAATGATATGTCTGGAATACTACGTATCTTGAAGAACTGCAGAATCGTACTAATACCACAGTACGGGCGGCCAATGTGTGAGGTGACCTATTGCCACATCTGCATTTGGACGGTGTTATGCAACAAGGGTCCAAGCGACATTTTTTCCAAAAATGAGTTATTGGTATCTTTGGATTCGTCTCATCAAGAGCTTTCATTTTTTACGATTTCAGCGCCCTCTATTGTAGTGGCGCTTAGACTATTTTTGTAAAATTTAAATGCTTGGACCCCGTCTGCTTGTCTCAGCCGAGTCGCTATGTCGCTTAGACCCATGGAATGACGGTTAGCCCGAGAGTCTACGTGACATAGACGCTTTAATCGGAAAACCAATGGATTCTTTTCAAATTTGACGCAACAGGCATGTGGGGCACTTCAAAATGAGTTATTAGTGACACTCTCCACTTCATGAATCAAGCACAACGCCCTTTACTTTGAATTCCTCGAAAATTTAGTTTTGTAACAATTATAATCTGTCTATCACTGACCATTAATGTAATTGGGCTTGCCCGTAACAATGAAAATAAATAAATAATAAATAAATAAATTTGAAAAATGTCGCTAGGACCCTTGTTGCATAAAACCGTCCATTTAATCATTAAGATTTCCTCACATATATTAGAAATGTTGAACATGTAATAATCGGAACACAGGGGACTAGCGAGTTGTTGTTTTGACTGGTGACCGAACATAACTCGACCCTTTAGGTCACAAAGCACGAAATACGCCCTCTTGGGAAACCAATCAATTCACTAAAACGCCCTCGGAAAAGAGTTAACTCAACATCGACAATCAGCGGCAACCCGCAGGCCACCTCGTTTTCTGAAACAGTGAACTATGGAAGTACATCTGTCGTCAACAGACCGGAAAAACGATGGTCACGCTCCACCCGGTATGTTAACGCCTTCTAACGATCATTGAAAAAACTGAAATCACGTTAACGTTAATTGAATTGTTTTCCACACGTTTAGCCTCCACAGAAATGCCTGTTCCGCCGTCCTGTTGAACGTTACGGTAGCGTGGGCGCTCAACGGGTCGTGATATACCCGACATGTTCACCAAACTGTGATGGTGATAATAAGGAGGAGTCGGATAGTCGAGATAATGTCGTAATGACCATCAATTTATCTTCTGACAAAAGGCTACAAAACTCACCGATCCAGGAACCAGAACAATAATTTTCGAAGCCCAGTTTACGAAACGTTTATAATAAATAATATTTAATTTATTATTGGAGTAATTTTCGGGATTTCACGGTGTCACTAAAAATAGGTAACCACTACCTGCCAATCATGCAACGTCAAATTTAATTCGACCAATATGAAGAACCCTCACTAAGTTGAACAATCATTAATTATTATGAAGTCGTGTAAATTATTATTAGTAATAATTATTGTTTTGAACCCCTTTCCTTTGACCTATAGGGGTATGAAAAGTTTCGAGGATCACTGTGGGGTTGGTAACATTACTAACCGGTTAATGATTAATAAACAAAATGATTGATAATTGATAATTATCTCAATCCGTTCCCAAGATATGATTTTTTGAAAGTTTTTTCTTTCTTCACAAAACCACGTTTTTAGCCATAAAACTCCCCATTTTTTCACTTTAAAACAACTTTTTTCTAATTTTAGCCACATTGTCGGATTCACCGTTATTTTCTACATACGCCTAATGCACATTTGTAATCAATAACAAACTCCTAAGAATCGCAATTGCAGTTCAAACATTGACAATTTTTAAAAAATTTAATTTTTGAAAATACTTGTACGTTAACTGCAAATTTGGTTCACAAGTTCGGACCACACCCACGATGGTCCTTGAATATTTTCATTATCCTTGGTCAATGGGAAGGGATCAAAAACGAATTTTGAACTTTAGTTCAAGTTTGAACGAAGTTTTTTTCAACTACCCGATGAGCTAGGGACTTGAAATTTTAAATATAGTTCAGAACTGGATGACAATGAAATATTCACTTGATTTCTTGTCTGTTAAATTGCTTATAGGTACTATTCTTACTTGTTTAAACAAATTAAATTTGGTTGATGAGCTAGAGACTTGAACTGTTAAACATGGGTCAAAGATGGATGACAAGGCAATATTCACTCCGTTTATGGGCTGTAAAATTGTTTAAAAAAATACCTATTATTTTTGACAAGCAGGTTACCGCTAATATTGACAAAGCCATCACTGAGCTATCTGCAACTTATGCATTTTATACCGGACTGTAATCAATATAGATGGGTGGAGCATACAGAAAATGATTGTGGAAGAATTTGTAACGCTTCAAATTTGAAGCAGTGTCGTTACCCAAAAGCTACCACTCGCTATCAATCAACAGTACTACGAGTACATTTTTACGTGTCTCATGAAGGGTGCGACTGATGTAAACATGCCCAAATATCCGATCATAAAAAGTAGGGATTTTCTTATGTTGTAAAACTTAAGGATCAAAAAGAACCGATTGCGACCAGAAGAGCTTCATTTTGTGTTCCATCACGATCGAGTAAAATTCCGATTGATCGGCTCGTGCACGACTAAAAAAAGTGAAACGGGCACAAATAGCCAAGCAATGGGAGCCCGATAGCGATCGAATGATAACGGCCTTTCACTTGAATGAACCTCCACTTTTACCGTTTCACCACCCATCTCTACCTCTGTCTTTGAATCATTGGGTAATTTACCTATTAGAGGAGAAAAAAAAAATATGGTAATCACACAGTGAGCGAATAGGTTATAATATAGTTATAATTTTCAGTACACAAAAATTAGTCCGTTTCAGTTTTCTCGATTTCGCGTCGGCCCCTTAACGCGATATATATATTTCTTCATTATTAAAAATGAGAAGAAAAAAATTATGCGCTCGATCGACCTTGTAGGTCATCTAATTGCGGTGATATTCAATTAAATATCGACTAGGGGTATTTTCGTATCGTAGGGAAGAGAAACCCAGAGAGAGAGAGGGCATTACGTCGAGGGCAGCGAGAGTGAGTGAGAGGAGAAATGATTGGGAGGCTGATAAGCGCTACGTGCTGTGCCGCCGAACCACCGGCGACCCACATCCGCGAGACGACCGATTCCCCGCGAACTATCGCCTTCTTTTGTCGATAACAAGATTCGCTGATAGTTAACAACGTAAAATTTGATATAATTTAATTTTTAGTGGTTCCTATGCAGTACTACAGAAAGTCAGTGCAGGCTAAAGAGGCCCTCACACTGGCAAAAAAAAAAAAAAAAGTTCAATATTTTGAGCGAAAATATCATGCAAAATATTAAATAGTCCGGGACCTTTCAGACCACAAAAATATTGCACAGTATTTCGGTGGCGATTCAACTCGCGAAGGAAACCCCTCACACCGCGCTCCCCCGCCAACAAAATATTGACGGGGAACGCCCTTTTTTGTGCACAATACTTCTCCTCGCACTCTCAATATTTTTGTGCAAACACATAATTACACATAACATTTATTTATTTATTTGACTATTTCCCATAAAATACAAATACATCATCATACACATTACTTAACTATTATATAATATATGATGTACAAGTTGATGCTCAACAATATCAATATATATTAGGAAATTACATCCTTCGAAAGGGTAGTCCTGCGCACGAAGGAAGGGGCCCCTAAGCCACAGGTCTGAGCATCTTCATTAAAGAAAATAACATTTAATTTTTGATATAAATAGAGAAAATAATCATATCTTTTGGTGTAGAATAGCTTTAAAAAACGAAAATAAAACAAAATAAATGAATGTGTCTGCTAATATACAATGCAAAACTCATAATGCAATAAACAGGGATACAAGTATATTATTATTATTAGCTCCTATCAAATATTATTGATAGGCCACACAACTGGCAATAAGATGCTTACAAAAAAGAGACTTGAAGTTCAGCTTGGATTGCTGAAGTTTCAAGTCCCGCGGGAGCAAGTTGAAGAATTTGATGCCAACAAAAATGTAATGATCCTGAAAGAGACGATCTGTTCAGTGGAAAAGGTACAAGCAGTTCTACCTTTGAACACGTGAGGAAGTCTTGTGATATGACATTTATTCTATTTTCCTTAACGATTTGACATATAACTGTCGCACAGTACAGATATGCAATTTTTCAAACAATGGTCGCGAGGGTTCAAGATAGGGCTTCCTACTTATCACTCGGATGATTGCTCCTTAATTAAATATGACATCACCGTTTGGGGAAGGACATGAAAAACACACTTAATTGCTCTACAAACATTGCAAAATGCATTGTTTAATAAACCCTACCGTTATCCCAGTGCCAAACTTTATTATGAAAAAAATGTATTGGCTATGAAAATGTTTTTGGTTTATTAGGTACCTTCGATAACGAACTATTGGAATCGCCCAAGAAAAAAATTACCCCCTCAAAATTTGGTTTACGTTTCAAAATACGTAGATTCATAAAATCGAACTAAACACTCTCCATCTCCTTCTGAATTTTGCGAGATATGAAGAAATTTTAAATTTCACAATCCGTATTGAATCCCTTCAATGATCTTTGTGGGGTTGGTCCGAAAATTTAAAACAAATTTCGTAATTTTAGCACAACGCTAACTGGGCAAGGTGCCGCTGACTTGGTCAAACTTGAACTGAAATTTTTTTAAAACCTGATAAATGAAGTATTTCTTCACCCAGCGTTGTGGAATAAAATCAGCGACTTGTAGAAAATACATAACATGTGACATTGCATAGTGGTAAATACATCCTCTTGGCTTCGCAATTCAGCGTAGATGGAATTCTCTAGGTTTCTCCCGAAAAACATAAATTGAATTGCATGGTTTTCTCTTCCTCACATCTGATTGTTGCACTCGGGAAATATAAATTCGAATTCCCACCAAGCGAAAGTAACACTTATTCCAATGAAAAAGATGCCATTTTTCAACGTAACAACAATAGGAATTCAACTAGGTAACTTAAGTACTAAACGGCATTGATCGCGCGATTTCTTTGGGCGATCACGGTCGTACGATTGCGCGATGGTAATTAGGACACAAGTTTCTGATCGCGCGATGAAAAAGCTTGTAGGTATACGCGACAAAGCGTCCGTACGACCACTTCTCAATTAGGACGTTCATTGTGAACGAACGGCTGGTCGTACAAGCCTCCGGATGGTCTTAAAAATGTTAAAAATTAGACTCTATTTTAATATGGTCTAAAAACTATACCGTCCATTAGAATTTTTCAAATTTTTTTTTCTTGGGCGATTCCAATGATTCATTATAATATTAGATAATTATCTAAGATAATAAACCAAAATTGAACTTGATAGGAAGATTTAGTTTCGTACATTAGGCTGTTGTTGGTAAAATATGAAATAGGTGATCTATCAGAGGTGAACTCACATCACACATACCTAGCTAAGTGAAGTTTTAAATATCTCGATCTAGTTACTTCAGGTAGGTAAACGTAATCTCTACCGGTGTCTACCTATCGGTCTCATGAACCGTGGCCCAATATTATTGATCAGTTCAGAGGTCTTTCTCCCGGATATTGGAGCCGGCATCGGAACGAATCGTCCGATCCCGAGTAATTTACGATATCGCGGTCACGCCGTAATCAATTCCTTTCGGCCCATCGATTCCGCGCACCCGTTTACCTATAATTCTATATTAACCCGCCGCACGCATGTAGACTTCTATTTTTTTTTTTTTTTTTCTTTTTGACTTTTCTTTTGATTAATCATATCAAGCCGTAACGAGCGTAAACGCGGTCCCGTTCAAAAAGTGAAATTCGAACCCCCTTCCCGTACACTCCATCCACCGCTAGGAGTGGGAGTTGCGAATGGTTTCTCTCCGACGATCATCCGGTTTTACGTAGGTAATTACGCGGAGAGGAGGGTTAAACGAGGAGATAGCGAATCTCAGGGAAATCGGAATTGGAAAAAAACTTCCAGGTCTACAACTCAATTAAGGATAGTACCAAACGGGCAGTCGGAAAGATAGGTAGAAATTATTCCAAAGGCCGAAGAAGTGAGTTTGAATCAGAAAGCTCCAGTCATTACGTACGACCCTTTAAATATCCTTCTCCATTCTGAGATTTTTCCCATTTTATAGAGGATTTGAAAACATGAAACACCGAACGCATCCTTCCATTATTGATGATCAACCCCGAAATCCTTCGACCTGAGTCCTTGAAAAATTCAGTGTTAAGGGGATGTAGTACAGAAAATGATAACTTGTTCATCATTGCCACTGATCTTTTCAAATATTTGTGTCTGTATTTATTAAAAAAGTTAGCTATTAAAGTTAATAATTAAATAGTAGTACTGAGCCACTGGGTACATAATATACATGTATATTACCTATCTATTTATATACTCAGAAATTTGAATTTTCCCACACTAAGCTACTCACCCTATTTACTTGTTTCGAGGCTAATGTAAGCGCCAGAATGACCAACAACATAAAATGTATAATATCTAAATAATGTTATAATGTAACTGTAATCATAGAAATGTTGCATGAACGAATAAAATTTGATTTCCATAAAAAATTGCATTAAAAATTCAAATATTTTGAGGATTTGGAGGGTACCTGAAGCAAACATACAGAAAATCATGTCGACAGACTACAGAATTAGGCAACATTCAATCCAGAGTTCAATTGGGTTGTGGGGATTGGATTGTAATGAGTTTTTCTCTCATTCTATGAGCTCGTAATTTAATCAGCCTTTCAACTCATCGGTTTTATTATTGTTTTTCTGGAGGCTCACCTCTCAGATTGAAATAAGTACTTAGAAGGTAATTTATAGGAAGCACTCTTACTCTTTTAGTTCAGCTTGATAGGAACATGTGACTGTGTCTCAAACGCAATTTCCAACTTTTAGCAGTGCTGAGTAGTTCCCACACTCATTTTCCATGTTTTAGAAGGAGTCAAAAAAATGTCCTTAAAACACATTTTTCGAAGAAATATTCGGTCGAATAAAGATGCTCTCAGCTGAAGTAAGCCTCCAGATTTCCATAATCGTAATAAGATTGTTTAAAAAAAAGTTGCATTTGGAGGGATTTAAAGGGTCCATACACCATACGAGTAGGTATGGCTTAGATCTGGGGCTTTTTACCTTTGTTTTTCAAAGGAACCTCGTCCTATTAACGAATTTTTCACAGGTGGAAGAATAAACTTCTGAACAAAAGAAAGAAAATATTGAATCCGTACAGACCACAGAGGCTAAGGAAAAATATTACAAATGATTTCACGAGAGTTGAGAGAAAATTTCTTGGGAGCGCAGTTTATTAGTAAAGACTACTCTGCTCAAGAGTTCGATGGCCAGTAAAGTTATTGGTGATTTCAGATGTTGCAGACACTGAAGAAGACTTTATCCTGCGGAGTCCAGGAGAAAGAAGAGGAGGAGTGGACCATAAAAATGTGACGGCGAGAGTGGGGAAACGCTTCAATCGGTGGAGGAATGTTATGGGGATATTCAGAAGGAAGAATCCCTTCTGGGTGTGAGCGAGGGAGAAGACATGTGAAGACGAGAGGGCCAGGGAGCGGAGGGAGAGGTTGGCATTGAAATTGCGTGTGAGGCGAGCACGATGGCCTTTCACTGTTCCACCTTCCACTGTTCCACCTTCCAGTCTCCTCAGAGACCCCCCTCGCGTCCTGCAGTCACCACCACTCTACAACTGGGTAGGTTAGTTTACTATGCAGTCTATACCATGACCCAGTGCAGTGGTTGTCAATCAGTGCAATATCCGCGGAGTGGGTTGTGATCGAACTAAACAGCTGCACTTGTGCTGGACAATACACTGACAATTGATCGTCCTACGGATTATTTGTCAAGTAGAGGACTTTGGAATGCGTGACAAACCATCGTCGTCGCTAGACAAAAGTCGTTAAGGCTGAAGGGGACGGGGCATTAGTGAGATTCTCTAATAAGAGATGGCGCTGCTATCGCGTCAAAAGTTTTCCCAGTTTTTCTCGAAGAGTACTTAACATTTTGTGAATCTGAAAACGGCTATATTCTCAACATAAGAATTTGAACGCCGGTATCATTGAGTTTCAGCGATTTTTTTTTTTTTTTTTAATTCAAAAGTTAAATTTTCTAAATTCCCCCCTCCCACGTTTATTAAAAAAACATTACCTTCATGTAATATGAAAAACATTGACACTAGTTGGGATCAAATATGTTCATTATTAGGGACAGAAAGAGAAAAATTAGAGCGAAAATGTGGATGTGACCTTGGATTGGCATTTCGAAATGGGAAGTGGCACCTGCACGGGGCTCATTTCATTTTCAGACCTCCCAGATAGTCAAATAGGGTAAAACCGATTTTCAGGTGAAAAACTGCATTTTCTTTTTACTGAGCACCCTGATGTTTTCTCCTTATCGACTCACGGTTATCCTGTGAGCATTGGATCGTTGGAAATGTCCGACACCTCAGCGAGCGTGACGACAAAATGTCTGAACCGTTGGAATAAACTATTGGAAAAAGTCGACTTGGACCAGATAATTATCATCTTTGGTCTAAATTACATTTAGACAGCTCAGACAGGTTACCAGAGTTATTAGATCGTTCTAGGCTGATGAATATTACGAGTATTAAATTTTGTTATTCAACAATGAGAGGGAATCTTCTTCAACCTCATATTGCCTACCTGGAAGTGTAGTAAACTAGTTTGACATACAGCATTCTGAACCGATGATGCACTATGGCGTGGCTATTTTGAGGTTTTCATAACCCATTTTAGACGCTCGTCACAATTACAAAGGAATTACAGTAAAATCTTCTTGTTACGGATGCTCTGATTAGACGAATCTGAATGCAGAACAATTATATCAAGACATTGATTCTGTGCATTGGATCCCTCTATTTACCGGATTTTCCTAATTAGCGGACATAGATAGTACTTTGGCTCCTAGGATTTTGAAAGCACGTATTTCTAAAACGAGGCAATACACTACGAATTGAACTGTGTGTTTTATTTGAGAGGTGAATATTCCCTGATTTGTGGTTTCAAGATGCAAAATTAGTGTTTTCCATGCCTCCGCCAAGTGCTCGTCTGTCCTCACAGCGAAAAGTCGAGGTGATCGCGAGAAACCAACTTCACCGATTGACTTGCAATTTTGCACAAAGATTCCGGGAAGCGTTGTTGAAGCTGTGGAATAAGTTTTAACAACACATAAACGGAAAAAATCAGTACAAAATTTGTTTACCAGATTCTTTTTAGGAAGCTCTTAATAAGTGTGATATTGACATGTTTCCTAGTATCCAAAAATTGTATCCTAAAATGCGCGATTCGCATGATCATGGAGATGCAGCTCCTACCTACATGACATCGTATTTCTGTACGAGTATATACGTTCATTTGTAGTAAAACCCATGATGATTATTATCATTATTCAGTCACCTAATTATAATTAAATGGAAATAATTATTTTATAATTACTTAATCAGTGGAAACATCTAAATCCTGTCACGTGGGTGCCCGCTAATTGGAGATATCACCGTATTAGCTACTGGTAGCTTACAGGGAGTATGTAAGTAAAGTTAAGCCGGAAAAAACCATAACTCCCTAATTGTTGAGGTAGATGACGGATTTCGTTCAGGACTTTGTTAAACTACAATTTTATTTCCGATAATGCAATTTAATATCAATGTTGACCTCCAATATGCCAGTAAGCTGTTCTATTTGTGTGAACCCAAAGTATTCAATCAACTATTTTGTTTTAATGGTGTTTTTAAATATTTTATCTCAATTGACGTAGAATTCTTTCTCAACAAGTCTTCAATTCCTTGTACAAATAAACGCAAATGCAAATGCACGCGTACCAACATTAATGGTAGCTACATGTACTCGAACTTGCACTGTTAGAATTTGAAACTAACTGCGCCAAAATGAAATAAATGATTTATTGTTAGTGTACGGAATAATTGAAATATAGGTTGCATACTTATTGTGTTGAGAGTGCCTAAATTTAGTAATGGTTTTGTATTTATGGAAGTATAAATACGACCCAGTCAACTTTCACGTGATAGTAGTTAAATGGTCATTATTCCACAGTTCTCAATATTACCAGTATTGAGTCATCTAAGATACCCAATCATTATATTATAAAGGCAGGTGTCAGTTTATCTGAGGTAAAGAAAAAGGTGTTGGTAGGAAGGGCGGTATCACGAACGCGATGAGACTTCCTGACACGAGGTAGTTCAACGCAGGTCGCACGAGGTAGCCAAGTGGGTCATTATCGATACCTAATCCATTTAACGGGAATCGGTTAGGGGTTTTGGGGGAAGGCTTATTACGTAAGTTTAACGGCGTGGGGGAGTCGACACGTTAACCGAACTACCTAATCGCACGCCCGTGGGGACTCCACAATCAAGTACGGTAGATGTCGTTAGTCATTTTATCTTGTGACCAAAATTAATCTTTCTCTCCTAAACACGCACCTCAGATGGTATTTTAATATGATGGATGGACCTTGTTATAGTGTACGACTATTTTATAGGAGTTGATAAAATCGTACTACAGAATTCCAAGACCCAAAACACCAAAATTGAAATACGGGAACGCGCTCTGCCTCGCCAATCAAACAAGTAGAGAAAAACGAAAGGTACCAACTATCCATATCTCGTCTCCTTTTTGACCGATAAACTTTAATTTCGGTGTGGATCTTCTTGGTCTGGACAATAGAAAGCCATGAAAGTTTCAAGTCGCTAGGTCTAAAGGGGGCCTAGTTGTATAACTTCAACACCCCCCTTTTTCACCATTACCATGTTCTTCTTCTTCCCAGAAATTGTAGACTAATATTGTCCACTATGACGAGGCTACAGCCTGGGTAACAGGACCAATCGACTTGATGTTTTGCACAGTTCTTCTTTATAACATGACCCAGAGCCACTTGAAATATTTAACCCATTATCTCAACCTAAGAAAACGTTGGGAACAAAAACGGAAATTTAGTCTAATTTTGGGCACTTTGACGAGTCCACCGTCCATCAACTTGAAATTTGGTGTGGACCTTCTTGGTGTGGATGATATAAAAAAAAAGCCCTGAAAGTTTCAAGTCGCTAGATCTAAAGGGAGTCGAGTTATATAACTTCAATAAGCCAGTTCTTCGCCCTTACCATGTTCTTCTTCTCATTCAGTTGGACAAGGCTACAGCCTCCTCTTTATTCTTGCTTAAATTATTTATTTATAATTTTATGAATTTGCTTAATTTATTAATTTAAAAAATAGCTTTCATTCTTGCAGATTGCCTCTACAGGTCTTTTAAACTTCAACAACAAAAAGATGTGTTATCCCTCCAAAATACACTAAGCTTCGCAAATATCATTCTACATTGGTCGGAAAAAGTTATGATATCCACTTTCCGCGCCCGCCCTTTAGAGATGTCCTAACCTCTTCATAACGTTTCGTAGGTACCCGTTTCGAAATCTTCCCTTGGCGCCATGGCGAGAAGATCTTTACCATACTATACAAGCTAAAAAAACTTTTTTTTTTTTTTTTTTAGAGCCTCCTTCAGTGTTGCATTTTCAAAAGCTATAACAGAGTGGGAGGCTTTTTAAGCCATTTTAGCTTGTATAATATGGTAAAGATCTTCTCGCCATGGCGCCAAGGGAAGATTTTGAAACCCGTTTTTACTAACAACTAAGGGACTGGGTTCATAATGTTAACCTACCCGAGCACAGAATTGTATTACTCTGGGTTAAAGGCAAGGGAAACTTATGGCACATATCTGTGAGGCTTACATTTAAAATCCATTTTTTCCCAAACTCTAAAGAGATGAAATTATAAGTGATTAGTTCCTGGATGTAGTCCCTAGAATCACACAAAGATTTTATTAATTAATTTTAGGCAGTCATTAATCATGTGCACTATTGTGGATTTGCATTAAAGTGTGGACCTATAAGACTTATAGTTCCACGCTACTAACGCAAAATGGCAACTTTTAACACAGACTGTGTTTTTGCGATTACCAACCAGTTAAAACCCGACATTTTTGTAATTTCGGCGTTTGGAAAAAGAATCCGTGTAAAACAGGGGGGTTTATACGACACTTTTTGCTCGCCAAAGACGTCCATGTTCGAACTCAGCCTTTTGAGCAACCCTTCGAAAGTTGGGAAGTGTCACTATCTTGAACATCGAGATGACCTGCCGAAAAGTTCGGGCAATAAGGCTGGGCTACTCCCAGACTACTACTATAGAGAGTTATTATAGAGAGTAATTATAGATTGAGTGAGAAAAATGCATTCATCATACAGCAAATAAGGCGTACACATTGGAAATATGAAGTAGCTGCTTTTGAGAACGGATTGGTCAATATGAAGGAAACTGTCATGTTTATAGGAACTTCCTAACAGAAGAAATATAGCGATAAAATGTAGTAATAAATACTGTTACATCGCATGAAGCATTAGTTGAAATTAATACTTGGCTGACCTCCTGCCTTCAAGCAAAGTTGAAAAAATCCAGATGGCTTTCAATTAGGTAAACATACTGAGAACACACTTTCATTTACCAGGAACAGCAGTTTTTATTATCATTTATTTATTTTTCTTCACACGGTGTAATTAACTAAAGGACAAAAAAGGCGTCATTGGTCACCTCATCCGACGCTGGATCTTCAGGGCTAAGTATTTAAGTTCATATTGAAAGCTTTTGGGTAGTTTTCAAATCATTAAATACAACGTTAATTACCTTGTTACATGTTTTTAAAACCAATTATAATATTCAACACTCATTTTATGCTGGTCTTGATCCTGACAAGAATTTCCTATTGTGATTGATTATAATCAAACGTAAGGTGCTCAAATATTTTACAATCATATTACATAACGGTAGCAATTTCGAAATTTTGAGGTAAAATTGGATCATTTACATCATACTACATTGCGTCGGGACACTGATTTTCCTCATTTGAATTAGGACCTTGGAAGGACCTCAATTAAAACTCACGTCGAATATCATGTCCCTCATCAAGTAACTGAAATTTAAAACAGACCACCAGACCAACTCATGTATTTCAAATGAATCTGTCAGCTAGGTCAGTGAGTTTCCCGTTATTTGACATTTCCTAACAAGAAAAATGCAATTTCCCTGTACTTTTCAACGTAATTCATGTACTACTTATTTATTTCATTAATAACACAATGTGTTATTAATGAAATAAATAAGTACTAACTACCAAATCGGTGCAATTCCATGACGTGATTTGGTAGTTAGTAAGCTGGGAGCTACTTGTTACTCCAGTGATTCAGCAAAATACAAACAGGAAATAAGTAATCAGTTCTAAAGATGATGTCACGATCCACACTCGTTGTATCTCGAGAAGATCTACGGAAACCATTGATTATGTCATTGGCATAGAAATCACTGGAGTAGACACTGTAGACAGCCGCTTGAAATGGATTCTGTAATTTTAACTAGCTCCGTTGAAAGGCCCGAGTCTGCCTAATAAGCTCTCAGCCCGTTTCCTGAGGTTTCCGAGCCGTGCGATGCTACTTCACTATACGCAGGTAAACTACTCATCGGGTGTACCTTGGGACACTCAACTCATCGGCTTGCCGTCGTGAAGATGAGTTGGGAAGCTACCTGATCCTGACACGATTTTATCACGACGATCAGAAGAACGTCCGGCCCCCCGCCGAACTACAGCCGTTACCCACCGTCGGGGACTTTGGAATGGAGATTTTCAAATATGTTTACTCCTTTCTGTCTTTTCATTTTAACTTTTTTTTTTTCGTGGTAAAAACTATTTGTTAGTCAGAAGTACGGTCTTCCTGGGTGAGTCAGCTCAGAAAACAACTTTAAGGTTCACTACACAAAACTATTATAAACATGTCCACGAGGGATCTCCCGAGTGTGATAGGCTCCTCTCATGATTTATTCGAATAAAAGAAATACTCTGAGGCAGTCAACGAAGGCTGCAGGTACTTCAGGCTGTGTGGAGATGAAGCCACTCTCCCAACAAAATCCAAAGCAACGAATCGAAGCGTATGAACCTGCTCGTATTCCATTATCAATACAAGGAATAGTGATGTAAAACTATCGATAGCACTATCGATAGTTTTGAACTATCGTAAATATCGATAGTTTATAAACTATCGTAAATATCGATAGTTTATAAACTATCGATAGTGCTATCGGAAACGTTAAAATTCGTTTTCTCTGACTTGAAACACCCGAGGCATTTGATCCTTGTTACAACAAACAACAAATTCCGAAATTCCATATACAGCAGGTAGGCAGGTAATTAAAAATTACTCATAATACTCGTAGATTCGCCCGGGTGACACTAAGGAATATACTGGTTTATCCAGTAAACAGAATCATCATTTAATCCTAATTTCTTATCAATATAAATAAGTACTTTAAACTTATTTGTGTTTACTTTTGCAATACTGTTTTGAAGAACTGCGTTTATTTTACTTACAATCAGCTGAGTGGCTCCTAAAGCTAATTCCTGTGCTATTCTCACTATGAAGCTGTAATTTGGTATGTAGCCTGCTTAGGACTTTAACTTGGGGCGCAGCCAGCGAGTTTTTTTTAAAGTTATTTATTTAAATTTTATTATTACGATAATATTTGTTGAGGTAACTGTTTTTTGCACATAAGTACTATGGCACTTTTGCTAGGGTTACTGTCCAGTGACAGTCCCTATAATATAATCAACATACATTTTTATTATTTATAGGTATATGGTACCTATGTTTTAACAAGTTGGCAGGTTTTATAGATAACTTACCGAAATGCAACAGTTGCTAACTGACAAAAAAAAAACATAACATTAAGATATGAGGGTTTAAGTCCAATATATCGGGTGCTCTTTTTCTCTCAACTGTCTGGGCTGTTGGAGATGGTAACATGTAGTGCTCAAGTAACATCCTGTAAAAAATAATCAGATCACTGTGATTTGGAGAACTTGTATTCAACTGTGGCACTCACGCTGAAATTATCCCTAAAACCGAGGAGTAATCACGAATACAGAAATCCCTGTTGTTAGCCCCATTGACGAACCACGCTCCTTTTTTTTCGTTGTACAGAACTTCAAGGCGAATGCCACAATTTCGTTACAATTTATTTGCCCGTATGTATTTTGGTTAAGACCATCATAGCTCGATCGGATTGGATGAATCTTTCGGGCCATACTTCGTGTATGTGTACGGAGCCGTTCCCACCAGAGTCGCCAACCACTCCACTTGAGTATTAATTGATAATCAACACAATCAAAGGGTTGACATATTTGAACTGTTAACCAGTTTTTTTTTTGTTTTTTTTTTGACATTTTATGTCTTTACTCTGGCACATAACTCGAAAAACGTTACACAAAAGCGTTACACGAAATCGTCACGAAAATTTCTGACGATTTTCGCTTACAACCGATTCGTTGCTACGGAACTTTATCTTCGCCAGTTATCATCGTACAAAAATCGTTCACCATTCGTTGGATAGCTCTCGATTTACCTAACCATATTACGTTAACCACTGCGGAGTGCGTGGCCGACAAGCTGCGGTATGAGCGTGATTGTTTAAATAATTGTTTACACACAGGTGATCATTCTCAATAATTTATATTGTCTATACGAATGCAAGCTTCATAATTTATGATGAACCCTACAATTAAGTATAACAACTACGCTACTGGGGTAGGTGATGTACCTAGCATTGTTCGAAGGTTCTTGAATCACTTCTTTAAAGACATAAAATGCCCCAATGTGTTGCAGACTCGTATGCAAGCATTTAATTCTCGACTGTATCAACAACAGGATGGAGTTGACATTCTTTTGACATTTTCATGTCTTTGCTTTGGCACATAAACTGAAACGGGAAAAATTTGTTTCCTTGATTCACCCTTTCCCTCAGATCACGTCAGAACACAAGCGACAGGCGAGCCACTACGTCAGACGCACCTATGACGCACGAGCGTATGACGTCAGACGGCTGGCAGGAGGCCAACTAGTACGTCAAAGCATATATGCAGTAAGAGTCTATGACGTCAGACGGCTGGCCGGAGGCCAACTAGTACGTCAGAGTTTATGATGCACGAGCGTATGACGTCAGACGGCTGGCAGGAGGCTAACTAGTACGTCACAGCCTATGTCGTAAGAGCCTATGACGTCAGATGGCTGGCAGGAGGCCAACTAGTACGTCAGAGCCTATGACGCACGAGCGTATGACGTCAGACGGCTGGCAGGGGGCCGACTAGTACGTCACAGCCTATGCCGTAAGAGCCTATGACGTCAGAGGGCTGGCTGGCTAGGTGATCGGGTTTTAATAAGCCTCTGGAATTCCGCGCCTTCATTTTGCATTCATTTACATCTTCACGTTGAAAAATCCTTCATCTTGTCGCTAATTTTTTTTAAATATTTCACCAGGTGAGACTTTTCGGTACAGTAGAGCGAAGTAGCATTTTTTAAAATTCTAATGAGAGTATAATCGAAGAGTATGGGCAATGTATATGTATAAAATAAGTAAAGAAAAGAAATGTAGGTGGTATCAATGATAGAAGCCTTGAAATAGGACGCCTTGGATCTGACCCCTGAAACTTTTTTCAACATAGCGTAAGCAATCTATTCATATCTCAAGGGATTTTATGAGGATCGAACTTTAATCAACGGATCATAAATTGGTGTGTAGTTCACTTTCACTGTTATATTCACGGAGCTGGTGAGGTGAGGTCTCAGTGGGACCGACTGCCTCTTTCTCCAAAGTCCGTTCCCTTTCCCCAGTTCCCATTTTAAAAAAACCCCTCAGTTACTTCGCCCTTTCATTATATTATTATTTCCACTAATCTCATCGCTCCTCAACTACGTACTTCGACTGGCGTTTCACTTCTCAAGCGGTCATTTTCTCAAGGGGTTTCTCATCTCAGTCCGTTTCAGCGGTATTCAACATTCGTAGGGGGAGTACCTACGCAGGTACGTGGTAGTTACACATCGGCCCAATGCTAATTAACTCGAACGATGTACGATAACAAGGGGCATCCGAACCAATTAATTCTAATCACCCGTCAACAGTGTTTCCAAGTTTTGATTGAGCAAAAACAACTTCTAACTTTCTAATAGGGACAACACGGATTCATTTTTTCACAAGTATCATTCCTTGTGAATTTACGTTTTGTAAACGCTCCAATCAAAATATAATCTTCAACAAGATAAAGGCAGTATCCAATCAAGCTCGGTTGTGTTCATTTTTGTATTTTAAAGATTCATAAATTGTGACCGTCCACAGGAAAACGCTTCCGGAAGCAAATTTTTCATCAGAACGAAAAAAGAAGTCAGGGTCGAAAAGACGACATTTAGGGTTATTATCGATTCGTATAGGAAATCTGAAGTAGGTAGTTTCTGAATCTATAAGCCGTTTTACGAATCGATTACTGGAAATCAACGATATATCGCAAAAACCAACGCGCGGGATAATGTACCTTAGCTTTCCAGGGTCATCACGTCATCTCTTGAAGAAGAAGAAGTTTCTTATCGTTTGTTTGTATCCAAACGGGGGTGCCGCTGTGACTGAATTTTTGAGGCTGGACCTTCAGGAACCTGGAAGACTGGTCAACCTAATGACAACGCTGCACCAAGCCGGCATACGTTTTTAACAGCTACAAACCAACAAACTAGCAACAAACCATGATACAAACAACAAATAAATATTTCGTTTACACCCCCCCCCCCCCCAACATTCTGGCTTCTATATTATGTTCGGAACAAACTAGGAATGTAGTAAAACAATTCAAAATTAAATAAAAAGAAGTCGAAACGGCTGTGGTAACATTCAACACAAATTTCTGCGATTGTCCCAGTCTCAAAAAAAATTCATCTCTTAGATTTTTTTTTTTTTTTGTTTGTGATATTTATTTATTGCGACTGAAAATATATACATTTCATCTAGCAATATTTGTTTTCATATAATTCAAGCTCACTGTTAGGCAGAATTCCAATAAAGTCTAGCCTATTTTTGGAGCAAAGACAGGGACACTGGGTTACACTTGCACTCACTAATGGCACAGCACAATTAAGTCCAGTGGCTTGTTTCGATTGAGTCGCCGAAGTTCTCCCTCGTTATTCAAAACGTTGAGCATCTCCAGGTTCTCATGATTGTGGAGGCGATGTTCATACTTCCTCGCGTATTTGGTGATGATTTCGTTCACAGTCTCTATTCCCAGGTCTCGATGTAAATCATCATTTCGCATGTACCAGGGAGCTCCAACTATACTTCTCAGTAGTTTGTTCTGAAAAGTTTGAATTTTTTTGACATTCGATTTTTTCGCGCAGCCCCACAGCTGTATCCCATAGGTCCAGATGGGGCGAAGTACCTGCTTATATAGGAGCAGCTTGTTGTGGAGAGAAAGATGAGAATTCCTTCCCATCAGCCAGTACATCCTTCTAAACTTTATATTTAGTTCTTGTTTCTTTTTTTCTATGTGGTTGTTCCAGTTTAGTTTTGAGTCAAGGTTCATCCCTAAGTATTTTACAGAGTTAGCGTACGGTATTTTTTTTGAATTGACCTCGACTTCTAAGGCCGAGATTTTCCGGTTTGTGAAGTTGATGTGTACTGACTTTGATTCATTCAGCTTCATTCTCTCTTAGATGGAAACCTACTCTTTAACATTCCTAACAATAGCACTAGTGCTAATAAAAAAGAAAAAAATCAGAACCAGGCTGAAAAGGTAAGAAAACTACGTCAAAGCAGTTTCTAAAACTTTGATTGCATTTTTCTCAAAAACAGCGTTTTTGCAATTCAGAGGTTCAAAAAATTATAACTTTTCAAAGGATTTTCTGAAAACGGCGTCGTGTTCAGAAGCTTCTCGTTTCTCAGGAATGACAATAAACCCGATTTCAAAATCCGGAAGCTAAGGTACCTACGTTTTCCTGTGGATGGTCACAATTATAGTTAGTCCTACGTCGTTGCACTAGACTTTTAGACTTGCTACCTTATTTGGTCCTTGTTTGGTTCGGTAGGACTAAGGTATAACCTCATAAAAATTGATGATGAAAAAATGATCTATTGACGAATTGGACTTGGCTGAATCTATTACGAACAAAACCAATACCAGAACCAAAATTCTTAGCACGGGAGCCAAAGAAAGTTTTTTCATCAGCTCAAGCAAAAACCAGATTAGTTGGG
The DNA here is from genome assembly GCA_963920205.1 of Stenodema calcarata. NCBI lineage: Eukaryota > Metazoa > Arthropoda > Insecta > Hemiptera > Miridae > Stenodema > Stenodema calcarata. Next base: position 9,529,082 of record OY986051.1, on the reverse strand, counting down.
ATTCGAAGGAAGGGAAGCGGTACCGGGAACATGGGGAACAGAACGATGACCCGTTCGTCACCGAGCGGTCCCACGTTTTTGTGGGAACGTTCTTCGCGAAACCTTTTTTCCGCCTTTTGTTTCCGTAGGCAGATACCGATACAACATAACATACTTGATACCCAACTTGATACCTTTTGAGGGAGGTGGTTTTCGCGAGGGTATTCGAACGGACGAGATACCACATAGTGCGACGAACACTGACAAAAATCAAAACTCCAAACTTATTTAGTTCTGATTCGATGATACACAAGATTTACTTATTGAATATATCTTGAACGGTTGGTATTTCACAACACAACTATAGTTATATGGTATTATGGTATACTATACTATGATATACCAAACCTAAACGAAATGTTCTTGCAGGGGGTTCTGGATTTCTCAGTCGCAGAGGTCCGTTATGTTGGAAATGTCAAGGTCCCTCCCAAAGGACTTCCATACGGCTCGGAAAACTTTTTCCCCAAGTGAATTCGTCGATTTCGCCTATTTTTCCTCAAATTTGATAAACGCCAAAATGTACGTGTATGACCGCCAATTGAAAATTGCATCAAAACCAAAAAACTAGTAAGTACAGAACTTCTCCCCGAATTAGAGTCAACCATAAAATTATATTGATTCGCATTTTTCTCACCACCGCGACTGCGCAAAATTTTAAACTTCATTGAATTGCGATATTAGAATTTCAAAATTTTACAACTCAGCCTAATCTATGCCAATTTGCAGAATCTTCAAACTATGAGATCTGAAGGTGTGGCAAACGGGCGAAGTTTTGATTATGATTCCGCACACAATCACCAAGCAATAACACATATTTGCAGTATTAAATCTCAACTATTGGGGACTATCCCCAGTCTACTCATTCAACTCTATCCCGAATGCCACCAAAACCTCATAATAATCAGCAAAACCATTTAAGTATCATTACTGTGTGCTCGTTCGATTAGGTGACCAGAATCAACCACCCACTACTTGAAGAGGATTATCTGATAGTAAATCGATCCGAGTTCTACCCTTTGATTCACCATAATAATATTATGGACAATGTTATTTCGGTTACATAAAAATCTACTAAGTAAAATTCGTGAAACAAATTATATTAAATGTGATCTTTAGAATCAACTAACTTTCAATGGCCAAGACAGATTTGTTTTGCGAATTTGAGCTTTTTATCTCAATTATATCGAGAGTTATCGTCTGGAATGCCACATACATATGATTTTTGGTGTCTTTTGGCAGTGAATTCAGGATGGTCTGACAGGAATTTTGGTAGGTATTAAAAATATTTCGGAAATTCGAGTCTTACAAATTTTGAACTGAGAACAAAAGCTTCCTTTTCTTCGAAAATTCGTGAAAACTCTAGAATGTTAAATTTAACTGGAGAAACCGAAACGGGTTAGGAGCTCGTAATAATTTTAAATGGGATACGATTTCTTTCGTGGTGTGAACCTTTATTTATTCCCACTAACTTCTCAAATATCATTTCGCAATCAGAGGTATTATCTAAAAATCCACATTCATGCAGCATGGCTATAAGAGCGAATTTTCGAAGATATAACTGGTTTTATGTAGAATGTCTCCATAACAATTTTTTTCTGGTTTTTTTGCAGAGCAACACAGTATAAAGTTTTCAACGCTGAACACGATAGTGAAGTCACAATTCTGATATCTCATTCCGTTATCAGCTTAGAGCATCTGAAGTAACAGCCCCGTTTCTTCATCTTCCAAGGGATCCAGATTGAGTACGGAATAAGGTACCGCAATGCTGATTACACCATCGTGTTCAGCGTAAAACAACCTTCTAAATGAGGTATCACTCGTCAGACTGTTTCATTTTTGGAATTTACGCGTAATATTCCCACTTAAAACTCCCCAAAACCCCCCTTAGAAAAGGCCTGATTCTGCCCATCTACGAACTTTGAATTTCGATTGCCAGGACGGATTTTTTGTGAAAATTTGAACTTTTAATCTCAATTCTATCGAGAGTTATCGCCTGGAATGATACACACATGAACATAATATGTTATATTTTAAAGCCAAATTCAAGCTTTTCCATTTCAAATTCAAGATTTTTCATTTCACATTCTAGGATTTCCCATTCAATTCAAGGTTTTCCAAAAACGTGATCTGTCTGTATTTTGTATGTTAAAAACTATTATAATAGTTCCTAACTGCATTGTAGTAACGATTGGGAATCAAATTCATATCAAAACCCATAATGAGACAATGCCTGCAGATTGTGATAATGCCCAAGCCTCTCCTACGATATATGGGGTTTGAATTTTGTTGTTTAAATATCATTTTAATGTTGGACATCAGAGATTTCTTTATTTATAACCGGCTACAAATAATGAGTAGGTACCTAATAATACGCACTAAAACTTTCAGAATGTTGCATTGCCGTTTATATTTTATTCCGAGTGTTCCAAAACTACGTATAGATGCTATTTGGTGGCTCTATTAGATTGCACGTGATTCACATGCATAATATGGAGGTCCCACTGATTAGGAGACATGTAGATGCAGGGAAAATAGCTCATTACTATAAGAAGCAGGAGGTCGAGTCCCGTCAGGCCATTCACTCGGCAACAATCGGGATCAATGGAAAACGAAAACGATTCGAGAATACATTAAAATACTTCGTGGAGTTGGGGCAAAGCAACTGCCGAGAGGCGCCTACAACAAACAATAAGTCTGAAGGAAGGGGAATATTACAAAAGACCTTCGGAGTTCGGAAGCAGAGCGACCACTTTCTCTTGGGGCCAGAGGCCGCGGGTGTAGGCGCGATCTCTGGATGCTGTATGGTCCCCGCTCGGTATCCACGAGACTCTCTGAAAGGACCTTTTGAAAAGCTTCCTCTCAACCAATCGATCCAAATGCATTTGGAATTTTTTTTAAAAACCGAACTAGGAAAAAAACATAGTTACAGCAGAATTTTGTTTAAAAAAAAAAAAAAGAGAAGAAGAGCTTGTTTCGGTATGCTAGCGACTACTTCTGTGGATGTTATACTGTCCGAATCGGGAGTATTGCCACTCCTTGCCGACCGGTATATGTTGCGTTTGAAAAGCATCCAATCATCACTTTTGACTGATGTGGCGTATCTGACTTCCGAGGTAGGTACTGACGGCTTGGAGATGGCGAAATAAAGTAACCCCCCCCCCCCCACTCATTCGAAGCTTCACCCAGTTCTATAATCTAACAGCTATGTACATGGCTCCAAAACCGCCTCAATTTACGATTGAATACGGAGCGGTAATGCTTCCAATTCGAGTTATTTGTTATAATCAGAGACGAGTAAATGACCTATGACCAGGGGCGTTGTGTCCATGAGGCCACTTGGGACATGCGTGTCTGCACAAACATACGAGTCTGCAACACATTGGGACATTTTATGTCAATATTAATAATATCCAATCTTAATAAACCGTTCAGTAACAAATTTATTTTTGATCACATTGATATGGTCGATATTATATTAAAGTGCGTTAAAATATTATTTTATTTGTGTAATTGGTTTTAAAGTGATTAATCGACCATATCAATGTGATCAAAAATAAATTTGTTACTGAACGGTTGAACGGTGAATACATGTGTGCTCCGAATCTTACATATTATATAATATATATTATAATATAATATATATTATATAATATGTAAGATTCGGATGTAATATATTATATATTATATTATGTACCTATATTATGTAAGATTCGGAGCACACATGTATTCACCCTGATGGCTAAATCAAAGCTAACAGTAACAAAACAACGAATCCCAGTTTCCTATACGACCAACTTTGTTAGGATGTAGTATTATTTTAAGGAAAACAGAAATGTAGGTAAAATCTAGATCATTCCCTTGCCTCAAAATGTTTTTAAACCTAAATTAAGTTTTTCTCGAGATCAGCTTTTATGGACATGTATCATTCTTCCTATGTACTCTTCAAATGAGACATGTTTCATGTGCCAACGTTTCGAAGAATTTTTTTCTCCATCATCAGGGAAGTAGTTGAATAGTGTACAAGGTGGAGTTGGACTCCAACGTGGGAAGCTATTGCCGCCAGATTACAGATACTAGTTAGTAGAGCGAACGAACTACTCACACTTAGTTTGGCGCCTGATCTATGTACGTCAAACGTAGTGCGTCAAATCGACGCGTGAGCGCCTGATCTATGTACGTCAAAACGACGCGTGAGCGCCTGATCTATGTACGTCAAACCTAGTGCGTCAAAACGACGCGTGAGCGCCTGATTTATGTACGTCACAACGACGCGTGAGCGCCTGATCTATGTACGTCAAACCTAGTGCGTCAAATCGACGCGTGAGCGCCTGATCTATGTACGTCAAACCTAGTGCGTCAAATCGACGCGTGAGCGCCTGATCTATGTACGTCAAATCGACGCTTGAGCGCCTGATCTATGTACGTCAAAACTAGTGCGTCAAATCGACGCGTGAGCGCCTGATCTATGTACCTACGTCAAACCTAGTGCGTCAAATTGACGCGTGAGCGCCTGATCTATGTACGTCACAACGACGCGTGAGCGCCTGATCTATGTACGTCAAACCTAGTGCGTCAAAACGACGCGTGAGCGCCTGATCTATATACGTCACACCTAGTGCGTCAAATCTTCACCAGTTGAGGTGGCAATAAAGTCAGTATGCGACTTATATTTAGATCTGAATATCAAAGCCTTAGCAACCCTTTGTTTTTAAAATTTGTAATTCTTACCCCTCGACTTGATATGATCAATTGATATGATTTACATTATGAATCCTTTTCTCTAGGACTGGATTTGATTTTAGGATGGGCGCTGAGGGTAGTCTGGAGCACATGTTGATGGGGTGTCCAGCGTATAAAGATAGGACTGATTTATTTTTTTTGAAATTATGCCTCTACTTGTACTTCCTATAAATTATAAGCAAATTCTTAAAGAAGTGCCTACGCTTAGTTTTGTACATAAATTTTTCATATTTTTCAATAAATCATATAGAAATAAGTTAGTATTATGGATAGTCCCTATAATGTGATGTATATAATATAGTAAATATCATAACACCATCTAAATTGATCATGGCTAAATGTACAACTTTGACAATGCCAATAAAATGAAAAGAAAACAATCTGATTTGATGTTAAAAACTCTCCGAAAACCACAAACTGATATGACATCGATGTGAAACTCTTCGAATCTACTTTTACTCAACCGTTCCAAATCTTTACAGGCATTTTACATAACGGAAGGCGAATGATACAAAATGGCAGTCTATTAAAAGTGGCAATCAATATTAATAGCGGAATTATGAATTTTTCCAGATAGGTAGATAACATGCGTAAGTAATTTACACAACAAAGCGGTTTTCCCCCTCCAACTGAAAGAAATGTCTCCTACAATCAACTAAATGCAGCCGCATGTAAGTGATAGGAAATAAATTCCACGTCCGACTTTCGTCTGTCTATCCAAATGGAAAAGAAAATTACAAAAATATGTTTTTGTAATACAATTTATTCAAGTAACATAATATCATTATGTAATGAGAAAATAGATAGGTATCGTGATATTCATTGCACTGCTCACAGACCGATCACAATGAATCTTCGAGATTACTTTTCTTGAAATTTGGGATTTTTCCTCGTTTTCTTCTACAGACAGGAGTAAATTTTGCCGTTGGTCTTCTTTGTCGTGATAATTAGGGAAAAATCTTGCACCAACTTCATCCCACGTTCGGCCACATCATTCACAACTTTCAAGTTCGTGACAAAGTTCTTCATTTTATTATAATTTTGTCTTCTTCCCATCTAAATCTAAACTGACGTTGCATATAAGCGAAAACCTATACTTTTATGCATTTTTTATACATTTTTATGCATTTTTAAATGATATGACCTTTTGGAAGTTACAAAATTAGTTTGAAGAATATTGGGAGAAAATGGGTGTAAGGTGAGTTTTCCTAGCTATAAAATGTTTGAGTAGGTAGGTACAACCTTTTTAGTTTATCATCTTAAATAATGAACCATTGGAATCGCCCAAGAATAAAAATTCACCCCCCCCCCCCCCATCAATATTTACGTTTCAAGATAGGTCCGAGTAGATTGAGAAAATCGAATTTTAACAAATCCGTACGAATGAAGAGCGAGACCCTCGATCATTTGTTTTTTCAGTGAGCCTTCTTTCAAGGCACATCTAAATTTGAAAAAATAAAGATTAACTGTCCATTTTATTTTTGTTGATTTTTGTTTACCTACCTACCATCTCATAATTTCATTCATTGGTATCAATCTTAAAATCAATAAAGATGAAGAAATTCTTTTTAAAAAAATAAGGTTTTCTGTAGGAAATCGTGCATGGGATCTCGCGGAGTTTCATTCCCTAATCTTGACCGTAGGCACATTTAACGTCGTAATAAACAACAATCGAATCGATAAAAATAAAACAATATCAGGCGAATCGATTAGAATTATTTTAGTTCATCGCCATTTAGTGAAACGATTTGTGGTTTGCAAGAGATGTTTACTTGATGTAGATCCACAGGATGCGTATCAGATTCACACCCAGAGCAAATCTGGAAGGTGATTTCTGTTGACAGCTCTGGTCGTGTTTGACGAAACTATTGACAGATCTGTCGACTTTCAGTCATAGATCATTCTCTGAGTTGCAGAATTATTTTGATTGAAAAAAGGTTGGGGCCTTCCACGACTTTACGTCCTCTGGCGCAATATCGTCTCAGAAACATCTCAATCTCCTGAGATGATTTCAAATCTGGCCGTTTCTTCAGACTTTCTTCGTTTCTAAACGTAGACCAAAACTTATAGTCACTACAACTGGATATTTCACTCAACACCATTGGAAACTACAACCACCAGCAGTACTAATTCTTTGTACCCTCCACCATGGTAGGTTTATAAACGCGTTTTAAATGTAGAAGAGATTTTATGATTACGACAATTTTTCCCATAATCTGTTCTGTGATTATTTTATTCTTTCTGTAAATACTTTCAATCAATTATGCCAAAATAATAGGAAGGCTTTAATTAATTTTCGTGAGTAATTCCCATAGCTCGTGCTAGTCAAGTGAGGGGTGAGAAGACCTATTGCTATAAGCCGTATTTTACAAGGGGGAGGTTACCTCCAATACAATTAGCCGCTGTGGCCCTCAGATAGGGAAATCGTGAGGGGACAAGTCGTGTACAATTATAGAGAAAACCCCATTCTCAAATCTCATCGGGAGCGGAACTTTATAGCGACTCGGTCTCCGAGCCACGTTCACAGCTGTGAACGATTTCGCCCGATGGAGTATGAGGCAAACTTTCAGTTTAAACAAGATTAAAATTTCCATCATAATTTTTTGTAATGCTTTGTTTGCCTTAATTAGCGGAAATCGGAGTCTCGGATGATGTGGGACGTTGAGAGTTTGGAACAAGTTAACCACGTTTGGAAACCCAATTTTTGGAATATTTCAAACTTTTAAAGTGTCACCTCTTCTATAAACGTGATCCACGAATTGAATCTCTCAAAAGTACCAAGCACAAGCCATTCAATTCAACTTTTTCATTCATACTTGTAAATTGAATAAAAATATGTGCGACTGAATTGGGTCCAAATTATTTTCATAAATCATAAATAAATGTCTACTGTGAGTTCGTTTGGTTAGCGTTTCCCTAGTTGTGAATAGTTTGGTTCTTTTGTATTGGCAAATTTTTGAAGAAAAGGAAGCTACTGTTCTCAGTTCAAAATGTTTAAAACTCGGATTTCCGAAAAAATGTTTATACCAAAATCCGCTTCAGACCATCCTGAATACACTGCCAAAAGCCATATTATGATTTTATGATGGCAAAAGCCAAAAATCATATTATGAGTTTTGGTGTCTTTTGGCAGTGTCTATTATGGATATATATATTTATATAAGCTATGGTGGGGGATCTTGAGGGTTGGCCAGCATCAATTAAAACCTCTTCACGCCAACGTTTCGCTTTATTTATAAAGCATCTTCAGGGCTTGATGAGAGTATATATAGTAGTTTATATATTTTACACATACATCAATATATTTATATATTGATGTATGTGTCATTCCAGACGGTAACTCTCGATAGAATTGAGATAAAAAGTGCAAATTCGCACACATATCACAAAAAAAACGAAAGTAGATACGTTCGTAGATAAGATAGGCTAATTTCGTAGATAAGCAGAATCGGGCCAATCTAAGGGGAGTTTTGTGACACCTCATAACTTCCAAAAATGAAACAGTTTGACAAGTGACACCTCATTGTAAAGGAAGTTTTACGCTGAACACGATAGTGAAGTCAGAATTGCAATATCCTATTCCGTTTTCAAACTGGAGTATTTTGAAGATGAAGAAACGTGGTTGTTACTTGTGATGTTCTTCACGGTTCACGCAATTCAGACTTCACCATTGTGTTCACCGGTGAACAATCTATGAACTGAGGTGTTACCCGGAAAAAAAGGATACAAAATTTGTTATAAAACCAGGAAAATGCAGACATTTTACATAAAACCAGTTATTTCTTCAAAAATTCGCTTTTATAGCCATGCTGCATCACTGTGGATTTTTATTTTATTTTAATCCGTCTCTTTCTATATGAATGTCTTGACATAATTAGCGAAAAATATTTTAAGAAATTAATAACGAAATAATTTCTATTTGATGTCCTCGAACTGGTTTATGTATGTAACTGGAGTATGTAAACCTTATAATCAACATACTTGGAATATTAAATTTTACATCTACCTACCGACTTGATTTAAGAAATATTTAAATTTGAATAGAAATTTGACATTTTGTTGTCGAAACGAATTTTCGTCAAGCAAACATGAACACGAAATCACTTGTTCTTTCGTTGGTATGATATGAAAACTCTTTGCTCTTCATCCGATTACGGTTTTAACAATAATTATTATTATTGTCGTGCCACAAGCTCATCTATTTTACGTTTTTACGTCTAAGATGATGGTCGAATTCGAGACAGCACGAATGCTATAGAGAAGAAAAATATCTGGAGTCAGCTTGCAAAGCCCAAAGGGACAAGTATGTATAGTATAAAGTATCATACAGGTGGTTCAAGTACCTAAACCTTATAGTGCTGCTTTTGTATCTATCAACATTTTCCTGGTCGTGTTCTGCGAATTTTAAATTCCATCAAGTTTAAATCGTCCTACAGCGATTTCGTAGGCTTGAGGGACAGAAAAGCATCTTGTTATCTCAGAGGGTTCCGATGATCTATATTTGAAGAATTGAAATGCACGAGTAATAAAATTCCTGTACATTGAATTCTTAATGAACGTTATATTCAAGGCACGGATTCTACCTGTTTTTGCCAAGCCGACAGCCGTGAAGGTGTAGTACACTTGAGTGGTTGAAACAGCCAGTGTAATAAACAAACTAAGTACCAAATAAGTACTATTGTAGCACTATACGATCAGTACCTTTGAAAAAACAGATTTGTAATAAGTCGGTTATTGCGCACGCGTCGAAGTTGATTCCACGACAAATACCCAGTGTCGGAGATATTCAAACGGTAGTTGACGGTCAACGATAAACAACGTGGTTAATCCAAACAACACATGGACCCAATTCGAGCGATAAACAGAAATCTAGAAATGTGATTCAAAAGATACTTCAATACATTGTTCGCTTTCCGAAAATTGATTATCACTGATTTTTTAATCGGTTATATAGAGCCCAAGATGATCATTTTCGGCTAAATAAAATGCTTAAGGAGTGTTGTCGCCTTCTGAAGAGAAGGCTCGAGGAGAACCTGTTTTCGGATCCCCTCCTAGTCGCCGTGGCAGTGTCGAAGAAAGAATCTTTTATAAACTCTCAACCTTAAAAAGTGATAATTGTTTGGATTGTTATGCATATTTCAGTAGTAAAGACGTCAAAATATTTTCACCAGGGCACACAGCTGGCGAGGGTGATAACATGGGGAGCGGCTTAGCGGTTAGGGTTTGGCCGTGGCTAAACTCGCTGTTTATGGTCGAGTGGAAACCTCCTGTTTCACTGATACGGTGTATTTAGGTACATCCAGTACCACTGCATAACAGTTGTACCATTGAATCAGTTAATTAAGATGTTGAATATAAAATGGCTGCAGACCCTCCGTGCACAACCGTTCAAATCACTGAGAAACCACAACGGAATGTGGTGTCAAATGGTCTATTCTACTCCAGTATTTCCAATTATTGGTGCAGTTCATGGGGTGGATTAGAAAAGAGCATTTGACACCACATTCTGTTGTGGTTTCTCGGTGATTTGAACGGTTGTATAGAGAGGGTACAATAATAATTATTATTACAACTATGTAGTGTATCTACGCCGTACCTGTTGATTGGGATAATCCAATTAGTGAAGACACACTGATGATAAACACAACAAAAAACCTCTCGATATTTCTTTGTTTATCGGCCAAGTCTTGTTGGAACTTAATAGTAGAAGAAAACCAAAAAATGCAATTTTTTTCGCACCGACACCGGATTTTCGTATTTTCGTCCGTATTCCGAAAAAAAATGAGTTGATACCGCAGAATCAACGGACACTGACACGTTTTTCTCGGGTGGAACTTGCGAGTGGTATCTGAAAGACTAACAGGCTACAGAGGGAAGGAGCTGGGACTACAGGTATTCTACAGCGTTGCCACGTCTCTACTCCCGCCTACCCCACCAGCCTTTTTAACATTTGATCTCCGAGTTTTCCCATCTCTTTCTCGTCTCACTTCCCATCTTCGTTCCTCTTCACAGCCACACGTTCTTTCCCTTTCTCTTCATCTTATGCACACGCAAGTCTCTTCGTCTCTCTCTCACTCTTTTTCTGTCATTCCACCTCATCGCAATCCGCTCCGGCTCATTTCACGATAATTATAAAATGGATCGATCGTGATTAATGAGGAAATATAAATCGTTTTCACGATCCTCCGCGGGGCTTTCAGGTGTAACGTGCTTCCATTTACGATGGGTAGTGCCACTAATCGGGCAACCCGTGCGTTGCACTTTTAGCAGAAACAACGTTTCCAACAAAATTCTCTCAGGACTAAGTAAAGACTCGGCCCGAAGTAGTGTGTTTAACCCTCTGCGGCCAAATCCGGCGAACAAAGTGCGGCTAGCGCAGTAAAATTTCCATTAATCCTAGGGGCGCACCGCTGAGTACCTTCCCCACCCATCTAACCTTGTACCAAGCTAACTAACACTAACACTCAGTGATCATGTCAAGTTCGACGCCCGCCGATCAGTTAATATTCGACAGGTAGCCGGTAAAATCCTAAAAACGCGACCTGGCGTATTTCGTACGCGGGTCATTCTCCCAGAAATCTAAGATCGCTGTCCAGAAGACTGCGCCTTTTGTGCATTTATGGTTCTAAAAAAATGCATAAAAAACAAGATAGTGTGTACATTAATATCCATTACTTACTTCTATGTCTAGTGTTCATAGTCTAAACACGAGGAACAGGGAGAATATTTTTCAAATCCCGCCACACAGGACAGTCATTTTTGAAAGAAGTTTTGTTGTACAGGGTACGAAGATTTTCAATGAATTCTATGACTATTTCAAACTAGAGCAGCGAACTGAAACGTTTAGGTTTAGTTTAAAGAAGAAGTTTTTAGAAGAATACTGAATTTATGTTTGTTTATTTCAAAGTTTAAAGTTTCTTTGTTTAGTTTAGAGAAGAAGTTTTTAGAAGAATACTGAATTTATGTTTGTTTATTTCAAAGTTTAAAGTTTCTTTGTTTAGTTTAGAGAAGAAGTTTTTAGAAGAATACTGAATTTATGTTTGTTTATTTCTTATTTATATTTCAAACGATTGCAAGAGGATATTTTACTGTATTTGTAATTATTGGATCCAGGGAAGGTGGAAGAGAGGGCCACTAGGCCCTAACCTTTCCCTGGTGGATAAATAAATAATTACAATCAATCAATCAATCAATCTAGTGGAAATGATGGAATAATTCTATTTATTGTTAAAAAATCTTGGAATACTGAATTTTTCATTCACTCACCTTGTCCAAACTGGAAGTTCCCAACTTCAACTTTCACTACGTCATTAATTGACATTGATTCTGCTGTTTAAAAAAATGTGCATAATTCGATGATACCTCTAGATCGCAAAATGGACTGGTTCAGATTTTAAAATCATTCACTATCAAAGCAGTGAATTTTCAAGGTTGTGTCCGAGCTTCATGATTCATTCACTCATCTCGGTAGATTTTCTCCGTTTGTGGCGGGAAGCGCGTTATTTTCGCGGGAAACTGAATTTTAGGCCAAACGCGCGTCTATCAGCTGATCATTCGCTCCACTCGGAGACGCCAGCTAGGTACCTACAGACCTCCGAGCGAGAAAGTGTTCAGCTGAACGTGCGCGTGTTTTAATTGAACTTCATTCACTCACCTTATTAACCAATTTTTTCTGGCACCACGACTGGGTCAATCCGAGAAAAAAAAATTGATCATGTTTTCTTCATTCACTCACCTTTCATTCACTCACCATGATGCGAAACTGAAATACTGAAGCGAACATGTTGCTGCATTCAATAATTTATCTTTTTGACATTTTATGTCTTTACTCTGGCACATAACTCGAAAAGCGTCACACGAAATCGTCACGAAAATTGACATTTATGTCTTTGCTCTGGCACATAACTCGAAAAACGTTACACAAAAGCGTTACACGAAATCGTCACGAAAGTTTCTGATGATTTTCGCTTACAACCGATTCGTTGCTACGGAACTTTATCTTCGCCAGTTATCATCGTACAAAAATCGTTCACCACTCGTTGGATAGCTCTCGATTTACCTAACCATATTACGTTAACCACTGCGGAGTGCGTGGCCGACAAGCTGCGGTATGAGCGTGATTGTTTAAATAATTGTTTACACACAGGTGATCATTCTCAATAATTCATATTGTCAACACGAATGCAAGCTTCATAATTTAAACTATAATTCAACGTTTATTACATTAATTAAAGAACTGAGTCTAATTACCAATTCTTTTATTATGAACACTACAATTAAGTATAACAACTACGCTACTGGGGTAGGTGATGTAGCATTGTTCAAAGGCCCCTGAATCCCTTCTTTAAAGACATAAAATGTCCCAATGTGTTGCAGACTCGTATGCAAGCATTTCTTTTTATCGTTCAGTTCACTTTTTAAGGATTTTTTTTACAGTTTTTCAATAGGTTTTTACTTTTTTTTTAAATTTTGTTTTGATGACGGAAATTTTTGACTGACCCCCAGGCAAAAAAAGTTAATTTATCACGCCAAATACACACAATAATAATTATTTAGCTAATTATTAGCACCTCCTCACAAGTCTTGTGAAGGCTTCAAAAATCTCATTCAATTTAAGCTACTAGAACAAATCTTCATTTTCTGAATGCAATGCCTATTTTTTATGTTAGATAACATTCAGCAGAGGATGTAATGTTAAATTGAATGTGTTTTTTTCGATTTGCTCTACGATAAAAATAGTTTGGGAATAAGACTATGCTTTAAATCTTTCAACGTCTGCTGCAGCTTGAATTTCCACACCTGCAACGTGGAATTATCACTTCTGATAAGATGAACTCAAATTGCGTTGTGGGATTATGTTACAAATGTGGTGGCAGGGTTCCAAAAGAGTTGGTGTTTGATGCGAAATATGCGAAAAAGTATTTTATCACAAAACTTGTTTTTTTTTTCACCTGGAAAACTGAATTATGAGGAGCCACTTATTATCAGTTGCACCAGTTGTGACAAATTAGCTGTTGTGACAAAGTGGTGACGTCCAGGTTTTGTGCGATTGATGAAACCTCGTAAGTTTAAGGTGGGTAATAATTAAAATCTCGTAAGTTGAGTGAAACCGCGTATGTTAAAGGTGAGTGTTATGGAAAACCTCGTAAGTTTAATAAAGCTGGATAAAACGTGAATTCTGTAGAATACCTACGAATAGTACAATGTCATGACTCACAATGCGTTTCTGCGTGCAATCATACCAAAGACGCCCTCAACAGGCTATTTTTCAAGTGATTTGGAAGTTTTATTTGTCTCCTGAAAAATTTCGTTTTTTCAGCTTACGCAGTTTTGCATTGTTACTATCGATATGATTTTTCGCAGCGTATTCAGAGTGGTCTAAAACGGATTGTAGTATGAAATTTTTTCGGAAATTCGAGTTTTCACAGTTTTATGATTTGATTTCACAGTTTCGACACTACGTAATGTATTAAATACATTATTAAGTGTATTAAAATGTACGTATTTAAACGCATAAAAATGTATTAAATACGTTTTGTTGTAAATTTGACAATAAATCCGTTTGTATGAGAGAAATTGGATGGTGGGTTACACGGATGACCTACAGATTGGAGGGAGTGGCGGGGGGAGCGGGACCTCGAGAGCCCAACATCAATCAAACCCTCATCTTATAGAATCCTCGTTCTGTTTGATAGCGCACCGGCCGTTGACTGGTTGGGCTAACACGATTTGTCTTATTGTTTCTCTCGACAGACGAAATCCTTAATTGTCCAGACAGATATTTATGTCTTCCAGTTTATATCTGCAGTTGACTGGCCCGGAGGGGGAATTTTTTCTCTCATCGTTCTTCTTCCTCTTTCGTTTTATTGGTTTGTGAAGTTGGGTCCCGTAGTTAGCAGGGGCAACCGAGTCAATTATTTATATTGATATTCATTACAGGTTATTCGTTGTAGGGTTTGTCCTTAATAATGAGACGCCAGATGGCTCTTTTTATGTGGTCGAAAACGCTACACAATCACAAAATTCTACTGAGAAGGAATGAATGAATGAATGAATGCATATTACCGTTCCTTTTATCGCCTTTTTTACGATACAATAAATACATTTATCGAGAATAAATGATAATTTATCATATCTTCTCGATGAATTTATTGACGAATAGTTCAACTACATACACTAGCAAAGCCCTACTTCCTTCTATCACTGCAAATTCTTGACACAACGCTTTTTATTATATTCTTCGTACAGATCATCCTTCTGTCTAGATCACTAAATTCCCATTTCTAATCTCCCGATTAATTATTATTATGCATATGCATTATCATTAATTGATTATTATTATAATCAACTAGTGTTAATTACTGTTGATGATTAGTAATTATCGTTACTTATTTAAATTGCATTATTATTAATTTACTCGATATCTGAAAACCATGTGTTGTTCGAATCAGCTGGGCCAGTATGATCATGGATCCGACAGGCTGCCGCCTGATTCACCCTCATGATGACGACTTTTGATCTGCTCCAAATTTTAGCCTTCATTGTGAACGAACGGCTGGTCGTACAAAGCTGCTGATGGACCTAAAAAATTCTAAAAAATACACTCTATCCAAACGTGAACTAAAAACTATACCGTACCTCGCTTAAGTTTTCGAAATATGAATTTTTCAAAATTTCAAAACTTGCTTTGAACCCCTTCCCATGATATGTGTGGGGTTTGTCCGAACCGTGAACCGAATTTCGTAATTTTAGCACAACGCTAACTGGGAAAAGTGAGCGTGGCCTCGTGGTTTGTTCAACTGTGAAGACGTCGAAGATTTTTTTTCAGCCCAGTGATTTTAGTTTAACTGTGATTTTGTAACTTTCGTCGAATCTAATGAACGGTTTCCAATGTCGTCTAGGGCGCTCTTGGTGTAAAAGGTCAAAGGATGGAGAGTTCGACAGACAGGAACCAACCTCTTTCTCCGAAGGAAAGTCAGTCGGACTGGAAGTCAGTAGCGTGCGATAAGAGATGCATAAAAGGCGTTTCTAATGCATGTGTCAGCAGGGCCTGAACACGTTTAGGAAGTAGTGAATGTCTTCGAGGCTGTTACTGCCAAGCTTTGCGTCACGTATTGATGAGACTGTAACGACTATGAACAACACTTTGCAGGTCGACACCGCAAGCGTTCTCTAAACTCATAACTCGAATGACTTTATCCGGTACGACTGGCGAATTTCACAACGCAAATGCATCTCGATCCGGCAGTGCTCAGAGCAGCGGATTAGGTACGAGTACCTACTGTGAGACATAGAAACATATTGAGGGAGAACTAATCAAATTAATAAATAAGAAAGTCCACATCCATCACCTGTTGCTAACGTGTAACATCCTCAGTACAATTATTGTAACTTTTCTGCACTCATTCTTTCTCTTCTGGAGAAACACCCTTACTTTCATACTGTGGGTAACTAGTACTTGTAACATGTTGTTTCATGAAATAGACAAGGACTCAGCAGCAGCAGCAGTTGAGATTCCACTAACACCCCGTGCTGCATAATGTCTGGAAGATCACACTTGAAATACCTATAAACATATGACAGGTGATTGATAAAAATGTGGCAGGTACCTACCGTTGAAGGAAGGGAACCGGAAAGAATTTTAAAAAACTCTGAAAATTCTCGACACAAAGGTTTATTATCTTCTTCGAGTAGATCAAACTTTGGTCTAGATCACTAAATGGTAGATTATGCATTATCAATAACTATTCATAATAATTATTATTATGAAGTAGTGTGAATTAAAATTAATCATTATTAATTAACTCCATATCTGAAAACCACGTGCTGTTCGAATCAGCTGGGCCAGTATGAACGTTGACCCGACAGGCTGCCGCATGATTCACACTCATGATGACGACTTTTGATCAGCTCCAAATTTGAGCACTCATTGTGAACGAGTGGCTTTTCATACAAAGCTGCGGATGGTGTTAAAAAATAAACTCTATCCAAACGTCAACTAAAGACTATACCGTTCCATCTTAATTTTTCGAGATATGAATTTTTCAAAATTTGTTTGGAACACTCTTCCCATGATAATTGTGAGGTTGGTACGAGACGTGAACCAAATTTCTTAATTTTAGCACAACGCTAACTGAGAAAAGTGCCGCGGACTGGCGGGTTTTGGTTTACTATCTTCGATAATGAACCATTGGAATTTTGGTTTATTATTATGTTTCTAAATTTTCTAACCCCCTCAAAATGTGTTGGTTCACGTAAATTCAGAAAATCGATTAAACAAAATCCGTTCCGTTCGCCGTACGCCGTACCCGGCACTTCGCCCAGTTAGCGTTGTGTTAAAATTTCGAAATTTGGTTTACGGATTCGGACCAACCCCAAAATGATCCTCAATGAATTTTCATAACCCTAGGTAAAGGGGAAGGGGTTCAAAACGAATTTTGAAATTTTGAAAATCTCATATCTCGAAAAATTCAAATAGAACGGTATAGTTTTCAGTTCAAATTTAAATAGAGTTTGTTTTTAGAAATTTTCAAGGCCATCCGCGAGTTTGTAAGACTAGCCGTTCTTTCATAATTTCGGCACAAAGGTAGAGCAGATTGAATGTCGTCAACATGAGGGTGAATATCCCTGTCGTCCCAGCTGATTCGAACAGCATATGGTTTTCAGATATAGAGTTAATATTATTAATTATTAATAATAATGTAATGATTTGACCGACCCTCGACATCCCTCAACATTATTCTTACTGACGGTCAACAAATCACATAGGTACACTTATTATTAATAATAATTTATAAAAATTATTAATAACCAACAATAATTACAAATTGATAGAAATCTTTGAGTAAGCTGATATAAATTTCCCCTCCACTTGCTCAATTCCAGTTCCACACTTCATAATGGAGTTGTCTTTATTTCTCGAGGTTGGTAAATTCTGCCTAAGGATCAAGATTTATACGTTACATTTCGGATATATATTGATTAAATATGCACTTTTAATTCGTGTGTCTGCACCTCCAGCTAATACAGATGGCTACGCTCTCGAGCAAAGGATTCCAACTGGTTTTCTGATGGGTTTGATGAATTCTCCGTTTGGGTGTAGTCCATTTTCGCATAGCACTGCGGACTAGCGTGATACCAACGCTATTTTTAAACGCACCATAGCCCGCTCCGCCGTCCCCCCTTTGCGCTTGGAGATTTTTCTTCTTTTTATTTATCTATTTTTTTATTTTCAATTTTGTTATAGAAGGGTTTTTTCCTACTCAAAAACCACGGATTCGGGACGGTTTCTCGAAGCTACGGAGCGAAAATACGTGGTCGGTTTGGGCCGGTCGGTGTAAGGTGGGCACATTGTGGAAGGGCCCCTGGACGCCCATATTTCAACGCTGACTCGCGCTCATTACAAACAACGTTCGTGAGCATCGCAACGGCTTTCTCAATTGATGAGGTTAACTTCAATCAAAGCTGTCAACCCAGCCCGAAAAGCACCGCTCCTTAACAAGAACTTCGGCGAAAAAAATAAACCTTTTACCAGTTTCTGAGCTTGAGAAGACTTTGGTTTTTTTTTTTTTTTTTTTGGTTTTTAATTTCGAAGCCATGCAAAGGTGAGTGTAAAGCTAACCAGGCTGTTATCACTGATTTTATGTTATTTTTGAAGCGGAAGGGATGGCACGTGGATTGCATCAGACATTGTCGGACAACTTGAGTTCAGTACATGGTTGATATACAAGGAAATGTATTCAACAAATTTACGTATTGAGTTCCTTTTCAAAAATCTCATTTTCTAAAAACTAGAGAATCGAAATCAACAAGTACCTGTTTGTAGCGTTTCATGAAATCAGTAGGTGAAGCCATGAGTTTGTGGCTGTTGAGCAACAATCAAGTCACTTATTCTGTTAGGTACGCCAATTGGTGTTAACACTGAATGGCATATGAAACTCAACATGTACAACATGGATAACCAGTAGGTTATTCTTTTCCTTTTGCTGTTCAATCCGTTAGCACACTTACGTATCAGAGTTCTTTGCTATGTCAAAACCGTACCTGCTGTTCAATGTTGGAATTATGGGTCGTTGAAAAGCCAAGAGACCTGTGTACCATAACTTCAAAGAAAACCTCTGAGCTGAGCATATTGCAGTCGAATTCAAATTTGTCAATAAAATGTCAATTAATTGGGGGGAAAAAAGAGTTCGAAATCTGCTAGTGTCCTGCTTGCAATGAATAATTCAGGGTGAGGAAATTGTGTTATACTTGGGTATTGTGTGAGGAAATAAATCGTGTAACACTTTTGTTTGTCGTTGTTGACATTTTATTTTGATATTAAAAATCGTTGAAACTTTAGTAATTCCGTCTACTGAATGGTACAATTCGACGTTTTTATTGGCTCTTAGGTGTGTGCAAGTGAAGTTGACGTGATATTGTTCTGTTGACACAGAGGATTGTGGAATGAACAACATTTTTTATTTAATGCAATCGAGACTCAAAACGGAGCAAATTTTTCCGCAAACTTGTTGTTATGACATGAGAAGGAAGAACTGAAGGATGGCGGACGGAAAGGAACGTGTAATTCCCTTGTAGGACTTGGGGCGGCAACGGCCGAGGAGCTCCAGCTGTAGAATGCGCCTCAGGGTGAACTCCGTCTCGCTCGAGATCACCATCTGCTCCTACTCCACTGCGATCGGTTCTTCTACGATCAGCTACTCTACAAACTACTCTTCTACGGGTGGCCTCTCTACAACCAACTCTAGCCCTCACATTATGTTCAGCTACTCTATAAACTGCTCTTCTACGGGCGGCCTCTCTACAACCAACCATAGCCCTCACAGTATGTTCAGCTACTGTATAAACTGCTCTTCTACGATCACCTCCTCTACAACCGACAACCAACCCTACTCCTCACACTATGATCAGCTACTCTACAATCTACTCTTCTACGATCAACTCCTCTACAACCGACAACCAACCCCAGCCCTCACACTGTGTTCAGCAACTCTACAAACCACTCTTCTACAATCAACTCCTCTACAACCGACAACCAACCCTACCCCTCACACTATGATCAGCTACTCTACAAACTACTCTTCTACGATCAACTCCTCTACAACCGACAACCAACCTTACCTCTCACACCACATACGATCGGCAACTCTACAAAGTACTCTCCCACGATCGCCTATTTTAAAACCGACAACCAATCCTATTCTCACAGTATCATCAACTACTCTCCTATGATCGCCTTCTGTACAATCGACAACCAACCCTAGCCCTCACACTATGATCAGCTACTCCACAAACTACTCTTCTATGATCAACTCCTCTACAACCGACAACCAACCCTACCCCTCACACTACCTAAATTCGGCAACTCTACAAAGTACTCTCCCACGATCGCCTATTCTAAACCCGACATAGAATCCTATCCCTCACAGTATCATGAAGTACTCTCCTACGATCACCTCCTCTACAAACGACAACCATCCCCACCCCTCACGCTATGATCAGCTGCTCTGCTACGATCAACTCACCCACAACCGACAACCAACCCTACCTCTCACACTACAAATGATCGGTAACTCTACGAAGTACTCTCCTACTCCGCCTTCTCCTCAAACGACGACCAACCCTAGCCCTCGCACAATGCTACTCTACAAACTACTCTTCTACGGTTGCTTCTCTACAACCGGCAACTGATCACAGATGGAAATTCATAATATGTTACTTTTGAGGATTGATTTGTCATCACTCCTCCGAATTTGCCGTGATGAAGAAGTATTCTCGTTATTTGACCATCAAGTCCGCGATATTCCGAACGCTCTCGAGGTGCATAATACCCGATATCAGCGGTTTCCCACAGTTAATTAACGCGAGGCGGTCGACGCTTGGGAGAAATGAGCGGTGAAGTGTTGAGCACCGGGTGAAGGGGCTGCGTTCAAACTTCAAGCTGCGCAGCATGGTCTAATGAGCAAATTTTCGAAGTAAAGCACTAACTGCCCTCAATTTACACCTATTTATGAGTTCACGTTTCGAGTTATGAAGAATCCAGAAAACAAAAGTCCGTAAAATATTAAATTGACCTAAAATCCGAAATTCGGACCGAGTCGAGGATGATCCTTGAAACCATCCACTACCCTAATAGGTCGAAGTTCAAACTGAATTTCGAAATGTTGAAAACATCATATCCCGGAAATATCTGGTGGGTAACTCCACCAGGAGTGTTGTAGCTCATCAGCCTTTCTTTCATAAGACGGGATTGGAAGATGAAACCGAGAAAACCCGATTTTTATGGGAGTAATTTTTGTAAGGAACAGTGACCTGACAGAAGGGCGATCTGTACTGAAGATACTAAACCGTTAGGGTAAAATCTGCAACGTTTTTGTTTGTTAAAAATATTTATTCCAATATTAATGGACCACTCGTCGAGTAGAGAAAAGATAAAGTAAAGGTTTAAGTGATCCATTTTGGGTTTAAGAACATGAGGTTAATTCGAAACATGTAAGACATTTTTTATTACAAAAGTATGGGGGATTTCTAGCGAATTCTGTTGAAGGTCCATGTATAACTTTGTTAGCGATATAATTTTTGTATTATTTAAAAAAATTAATAGACACGAGTTGTTACAGGTACTTTTCATGTTTTTGCCGTTTTCCTCACTAATTGCTCAATGAATTTTGATTGAACTAACAGGAGCCATTCTTCATGTTTGTAAACAGGTGTCCAGTGCCTCCAAAACCTGGGAACATATGTCCTACAGGGTTCAAATTTAGAAAATTGGAGGTCAAATTTAGAAAATTTAGTGTAAAAATCACATTAGAGGGGTTTTTTATTTTTTAGTGAGAATTACTATCTTGAGTATCGAAAAATATGGTATATTCGTAATCAGCGCAAAATGTCTTATAAAAACGTCTCACCAATCATAAAAAATTATCATAGTTATAAAATTGTTAAAATGGTTTATTGAAAATTTGCTCTTTAGCTCATGCTGCATGACTGTTTTTCTCATTCTACACCAAGTTCGTCGTATACCACCCCAAATACCATCACAAACGCATTTGAGTCCGGTTTACACACATTTCGCAGGAGCTGTAGGTTTTGTCCAGCTAAATAAACGGTTTTGCCCACTGTGTGCCGTTCGATCTTCGAGTTGGTTAATCGCGAGACATTGCAACGTCTCTGACGTCATTTGGAAAAGGACATCCGATTGCGGGGAGTCGATCCCGATAAATGACATAACTGAAGACTTGGTAGCCAAAGTGTCATCGAATTAGTCCTATTGATGATGGGTCAGACGAAGGTGGAAGGGAGCGGGGAGCGAGCTCCCGTTAGTCCCACGGGAACATGCATGAGGGCTTGAGGGAAGGAGTACGGTGGGGGCAGGACGGGACGGGTCGGAGGGGGGGTGGATGGACGGAACGGGACGGAGGGAGGGATTGACGGGACGGGACGGGACGGAGGGGGGATGGACGGGACGGGAGTGGGACTGGCGAATGGGGGGATAGAAGTGGGAAGAACTCGGGGTATTGCGGCGTTGCCGCCGCTCCCTATTCCCGGCCTGTCGCTCCTTTCACGCACACAACACACACTGGCCGCACACACACGAGCGGTGGCCGCACACGTACCTACTGTTACACACGCGCCTCCTCATCCTTATCTGGTGTCCATCTAATCTCATTGCTTCCGCCTCTTTCACTCTCTCTCAAATGTTAAGCTGAAATCAGTGCACGGGATTATCTCTAGAGCTCCAATCAGCTCCTAAAATATAATTTATTGTCAATATCATAATGGATTTTGTATACCACATTAAAATCAACTTAGAACATTCACCACGTATTACGTACAACTGAAAACGAAGAAGACTAGGTATGTAATAATATAAAAACGGATCCAAAATTCTGAGACAAAACCTCGATCCTGATTCCACTTTTTTTCCCCCTTTTTTTTAGTAAGTAAACTTTATTGTCAAACTTTTGACATTACAGTTGTGCACACATATTATAATACATAATATTATAATACATAATGTATAATATTATTATACATTAACACTTGGGACGTGTCTTAGATGCATCCCATTGGATGTCCTATATCAGTAAGTGTTAGTTGGTATTAAGTACCATGTTATACAGGGTGTATCAGTCTCGACTCGACAAATTTCAGGGATCGATTCTACAACTAATTTGCGACAAAAAGTGTCTCTTAGCAATTTTTTTTAACCCCGTCAAAAACCCTTTTTTTTAATTTTAAGATTTTTTTCGTGTTTTTGACCTTGCGGCACTAAAATGGCCATAACTCCCTTGATTCGATAAGTAGATTAAAATCTGAGATCACCGTTGGAAAGACCGCTAAATTTCCTATCTATCTGATGCCAAAACATGAATTTTTGAGCAGTTCCTACAACTACAAAATGAGGTCGTCGAGACGAGACTGATACGACCTGTATAACAACAATAAATATTAGTACGATATCAAGTATAACAATTCCAAGAAAACGAGAGGGTTAGTAGAGTAATGAGTCGTGGGGTCTCTTCCTCTTAAGACGCCTTCTGACTGGTTGGGGTGGGGGATTCTGGGGGATGCTTGCTATTATTGGATTTCCATCGTCTGTCATTCCGTCGTTCAGTCTTTTGTAGCTGTTTCTTATTATTTCTCGAACGGTTGGTAGACGTGATGGAGAGTGGAGTTGCGGACGTACGAGGGTGCTCTCGAACTCGATTTTGTGTGACCTGAATCTTATTGATGTGACATTCTGCTGCTGATTCCACTATTTAAAAACTCTGCAAATTCTTGACACAACGGTTCATTATCTTCTTTGTACAGATCACCCTTCTGTCTAGATCACTAGGTCTAAATGTCTAGATCCTAAATGTTAGATTAATTATTATTATCAATTATCACTACCTAATTATTAACAATTTTATCAAGTACCTACTGAAAATTATTATAATTTATTGTTAGGTATTGATAATTCGTATTTATTAATTATTATTAATTATGATTAATTAATACGATATAATTCTGGGGTTTTTGATACTACGTCGGTAATAATTTTTCTATAAAAGAAGTACCTACCAACAAACATTCGAAATTACCTTCATTTCCGTAGCACGAAACGCACCTCAGAACAACAAACTCGACATCACTTAAGCCATATGATGTTCCAAAGAGCTTGTTAATATGAAAATGGACCTGTATTTCAACAGTTTGATTCACGGTCGGGTTGTGAGGCACAATTTTTGAGCCGTCATTGTGAACGAACGGCTGGTCGTACAAAGCTGCAGATGGTCTTAAAAAATTCTACGGAACAAACTCTATTTAAATATGAAATAAAAAACATACCGTTTGATGGGAATTTTTCGAGATATGGAATTTTCAACATTTCAAAATTCGTTTTGAACCCCTTCCCCTTGACCTAGGGTTATGAAAAGTTTCGTGGATCATTGTGGGGCTGGTCCAAACCCAGAAACCAAATTTCGTAATTTTAACTCAACGCTAACTGGGCAAAGTGCCTCGGACGGCGGACGGCGTACGGCGTACGGCGGACGGACGGATTTTTTTTTATTCGATTTTCTGAATCTACGTATCTTGAAACGTAAACCAACAAATTTTGAGGGGGGGTTAAAATTTTTTTTTCTTTGGGCGATTCCAATGGTTCATTATCGAAGATAATAAACCAAAAAAAATATACATGTCAATGAGTTTTTGCAAACATTCGACGGTTAGTATGTCATATTTTCCTTCGATATATATGAGTAAGAGTGCTTACAGACCACTGCTTACAGACTGGAGCTGCGATAAGAGCCTGTTATTAAGAGCAAGAAAAGAGAGAGAGCTGGCAGAGATCTTTCTAGACGATGGATGATTTAATAATCCAACAGGTTTTATGAACATTTTCGGATGGATAAATTTTCGGATGAACATTCGACTACTTGCTTGATTAAGTACAGCACCAATTACTAAATAGATGGTCAAATTGAATTTTAACCCAAATTTTTAAGCAAATTTACCAGCGATAAGAGCGACGAAAACTAACTGGCTTGTTTTCTTCGCTCGCAGTCCCAGTGTTGTGGGTAGAGCTTTTTAATAGTTTTATGGACGTTCTAACCCTTTGTATGTTGATTTTGATAAGGGTGAGTGTAGGTGTCTGTGTCGTATTCTATCTTTAATGTAAAACGCCGCAACTCACCAAAATGTTGAGATGAGGTGTTTTACCTACAACAATTTACATTATTTTAGCGTTTTTCCTAACAAAACATCCCATTTTCGACAATTGTGGACAAGTGGTCATCTTCCTCTTGAAGGCAGTATTTTGAAGGTTTTTTCGTAGGCCGGTGACGATATTTGGCCTAAGCCTGGTATTTGGCCTAAGCCTGGGGCTGTTAAACAAATAACTGCAGTGTTTTAGATATTAAGTAGTGCAGAAGAATCAAAGTCGAAGGCTCGAGAAAGGACAAATTCCAAGGATTTAGATAACATCATGTTCGTAACAGAGGATTACACCAACGCTATATGAACCAAGTGAATAGACACACCTTTGGTACGGACTCAACCATTTTGTTATTTAGAAAATCATAATTAACTTACTTCAAATGGGGAACCTGCAGAAGTAGACTGTAACCTGTTGACTTTACGCCAACCTAAACATCATCTAATATTCTTCACACTACACAAAATTCCATCATGGGACGCCTTCATTTGCTCCTAAATAATTGTATTAGATAACGACGGCGTATCGCAAAGCAACGGAAAATGTTCCAAATTCGTTGAACAACAATAATCAGAGATCGAAATTTTATGAACACGTATTGTGAAAATCAAACACTACCCTACAAAGAAAATCGTGACGACCTTAGATTTATATCGACACGATGAAAACGTGAGTTGCACAGTCTTAATAGGCAACGCCAGTGACTCAGAGAATAATTTTTTGATGGTCCAAAATCGAAATTTGGTGACTCACAATACATGTAAAACGAGTAATTTCAAACGAGAACATCTTTGTTTCTTGCGAATTCCGACTTAACCATCGTGTACAGCGGTGAAAAATCTATAAACTGAGGTGTTACTTGTTAGAATGTTATAGTTTTGGCATTTATGGGTAATTTTTTACTTTGTCGTACGAATACCTGGTACTGCTTCGAAAATTCGTTCATACGATCATGCTGCATGACTGGAACGAACGCCTGTCTGAAGCAGTTGTTGTAAGGTATCAATCGTAGCAATCTTCTCTGTAATGGTATGGTTTTGATGACATGAATAAATTTCATCAGATACAACGAATCTTCATTCATCCAGTGGAAGTATCAGATCCTTAGCCCTACAGAAGTAAATCCAATAATCTCATCACCCGCTGAAAATCAATCCGGGCTTCTTCGAACTCAATCACTCCTCGACATTTGGAAGAAGAACAGGAAGTAACATCAACATTAAATGTTCAACAGCAAATTTTGCTGGAGGTGCAGCAGTGAGAAACATGTACCGTCGCTCCTCCTTTCCCGAAGTGTCTCAACCGCAACTGATAAATCCTTAATAGTGAACCCCAATCCTGTCGTTTGAACTTGGCCAGAACTACAGTGATTCAACACCACATGACACAACAGAACATAATACAACAGTTGAGTTCTCAATCCTGTGCTACGCTTCCAAATGCTGGGGATTCCGCGAGTACCCAACTGTGGAAAGCGTTCTGATGTTGTGGTTGAAGCGACTATTTGGTCTGCCCAGCTAAGCTCCGAACTATATTATTCATTTGGAAACCGAGCTCGATGCCATATGTACCTTCACCCTTGAATCTGACTCTAAGTACCTCACCAAGGTGGTGAGTATGCCAGACCATCGGTTGCCCAACATAGTTGCAAGAGAAATGGTTCGGAGAGGTATCTCCTCGGCCAAGGAGTATCAGATCATGGCTGTGAAATATGGCGTGCCGAACTCCCTGCACTCATTCGATGGGACGAATCTTAGGCGAGAGGCTAGTGAGATTCTGGAGGGCTTTCGTCGAGAAAAGCGGGAGCAGTGGTGGGCCAGGGCTCGGTAATCAGTGAACTTCACCCTGTATAGGGAGCTCAGCCCTGGTTGAAAATGTACCAGCTTCTAGCGGGACACGGCACTTGAGTTACAAGAGATCCGATGGCTTTTCAGAATCCGTGGGGAAATGCTGGATGTCAATGGGAAGCCATATAGACTCTGATGTGTCGGAAGTGTCCCCAATGCGATCTCCACGCAAGGGAGGACGTTCATCATTTCCTCTGCATGTGTCCCACGCTCTCGCAGTTCCGCTTGGAAGTTTTTGGTGTTCGAGACCCCTCCAGAGATCATGCGGTTGGGCTGCTGGACAGTGCTGATGAGTGGAGGAGGATTGTCCGGTACTGTCAATTGTCGTGGAGGTATCGGGTGTCCTGTGTATTTCACCGGTAGATAGTTATGCATGTATTTTTATCTTATGCAGAAGAATTTTATATCTCATTTCATTTCTGATTTTCAAGTCCTGTACTTCCGGCTGACGGTTGCATAATCAAGCTGTATTGTTTATTTGTATTAGTGTATTTCTTTTTCTGATTTTAATGAAAATAAACTTTCAACTGTGGCATCATGTTCTGCTGAAGCAAAAATTGATTTAATAATTCATCGCCGAATGTTTTAGGAGGAGGAAGGAGGAATTATCAACCAGTAGCAGTATTTCTTCTACTGGCGATGGCCTACCGAAGCGCAAAACATCATCTACGGCGAAGGTTTCCATCAAGGAATTCCAAGATGAACAGTGCGAGGGGATACACAATCTCAGAAAACTCCAAAACTACGTAAATGCCGCAGAAAATGGCTCCGAATCATCGCCCGACAAAGTGTTGTACAAGGAGAAAGTGCCGAAAAAGTGTGCAGAGCCCGAGTCGAATAGGTCTCAAATGGAAATGACTGAGAGCAAGACGACGCTGAAGAGGAAGCCCAAATCGCCCGCAATGAACCCCTTGTGGACGGATACTAAAAGTCCAGATCACCCATTGGTGAGTTGGTTTTTCCTAAGTTATGTAGGGACTTGATTAAGGATGTCAAATTTTTAAGACCCTTCCGACGAAAAATGTGATGGGGTGCGAATTGGCGTTGGTAGTCTGCGGTTGTAATGAAATTCCTTTGTAGAATAAGGAAGAAGTAGGTAATCTACGGTTTGAGATTTGGTAGGACTGGTAATGAAACTCCAACAAACTCCCAAGCCATGCTGCAAAACAAACGACTGCCTGAAACAGTCAAGGCATACGAATATTTGTGAGTCTCCAACTCAATTCGGTCACCTCGATATCAAGCATGGATGCTGAGTAGAGGAAAAGGTAGGTTCCATCCTGCAATTTACACACGTTCTGAAAGAAACTGATGTCACTGGCAAGCCGAGTATTCAGTCTAGTGTAAGTGTTGGACTTGCTCATGACAACGGATTCCTATTGAAGGTATGTTCACATTGTACTCCTATTACAAGCTGAACTAACCTGTCCAATTCAATACCAGGGTTCATCCTGATTTCTTCCACCATTTGATGTTCCTATTGGCCAACCATGTCCATCTCCTCCACCAGAAATATGACTTGGTTTTGCAGCCAGCATCAACAGTAACTGAGCCCTAAATTATTCAACAGGATCAGCAAGGTAAAGGGAGTCTTTGGATGTATCCATGGGCTTTATTGTTTGGATCACCAGCCAGGTGAGTTTAGGGCCCAAACTGCATGTGGTGCAGTTAGGTTAGGGTGACTGGCCACAGTTGGCTACTACGATGTGTGTTCGATGCAACAAAAATGCAAAAGTGCCTGGTGAAACAGGGGTCTTCCCTGCTGATATCCTCTACAATGAATTATTGACAGCAAATCCAACTTGATCCTGATTTTGACTAAGGAACTTAGTATTGGATTTGTGTCTCCTTTATGAGGGAAACCCACCTCCCATTATAATATATTGTGGAAGGAAGCTGAAAAAATTCGATTATTGTGTTCACTTGTTGGTTGCAGCTGCCAATACCCCGTGCTCCAAGGTCAGTCGAGATCCGCGGAGGAGACATCCTCGGGCAGTGCGAGTGTGTCAAGAGAAACGGTCTACAGCACGACTGTCCAAAATGGGATTGTCGCGGGGAGGACCTCTGCCTGACGTGGCCGATGCCGACCTGCCAACCCAGCGGCCTCGGGGTGCCGATCGTTGTTGAGAGCAGAGTCAAAAGACCGGATTCTGCTCACTGCGAGTTGACGGATGACGAGAAAAAGAAGGCGGAAAAGACAGCAGCGATGGAGAAGAGGAAGGAAGAGGTATGTACAGCAGGAATGGGTACACTCAGTTGGCCAACATAAGTGAATCTTCTACATTCTCGCATGAATTGCATCTATTACTTACTAAGACTGTATGATGACTTGGTCTAAAGTACTCAAGACAGATGGTGGGAGCTGTTACTCTGCCCCTTCAATCCTCTATCTGCCCCTTTTATGAACTAAATAAAATTTTGTTTCATTACTGATAACAGGTGCGGCTGGTGGAGCACGCAAGATCGAACTGGAAGACTGGTAAAGACCAACTGGCTGTTCGGAAGGCCGCAAACCAGAAGAGCGGATACTTGAAATGCAACATTCATAGTGGGAAGTACAGGTGATAAAAACAGTTGAATTATATTACAAACCTACTAACATAACATGAATCATACCAAATCCTAGGCATCGAGTAGTTTGATTAAAAGTAAGGGAACGTATATTGGAGGCTAGTAAGTACCTACCAAAGTTCGGTACTTTGTAAGATGGAAATTTTAAGAGAAAAACCCTTCTGTGTGGGTATTGAAACAGATTTGTCAGAAAAGGCAATCTAGGCGATTTCTGGAATCAAATTAGAACTCACCAAGGACGAAGAGGAATCAGCTTATTCTTTTAACATTCTGCTATCCACTATTTTTCCTAGATCTTCAAGATACTCTTTATATCAAATGTTAAAAATCTCGGAATTTGAAAATGAGAAATATTTGTATTGAAATGTTCTAACAAATAAGTGGGCCAATACATACGGACTAGAATCTAGTCACTAGATATAAGTGTAGTACAATTTGTAGCAATATTCTACATACCTACCTAAGTGTAGTACAATTTGTAGCAATATTCTACATAATATGTAGATATTAGATATTATCTAAGGGTAGTACAATTTGTAGCAATATTCTACATACCTAAGTGTAGTACAATTTGTAGCAATATTCACCCCTTTTAAACAAACCTTCATAACTTATTTCTGTAGGCTGGTGCCATTAATGAGGGATGAAATCACACAGACATCCAACGACCTGTCCATGTGTCCCTGCGATGAACTCGAAAACCTTGACAAAGACGCCGTTGACGCCCAACCCAAACCTTTAGAACTTCCGGTAGACCAGAAGGAATACTCGCTGGTCGGAACCCAAGGGGCAAAGAAAGATATAACGAGAACGGAGTCTGTGCAAACTAGTACAACAGGAATACCAACAGTCAAAACCTTGAAATCATTCATAAAGACATGCGGACAATAAAACTGCTAAAATCTAATCAGGATTGCCTAGTTGCCTTATTCTGCCAAGATGGTTGCATGAAATTGTATCACATTTGGACAATTTGGTCTGAATTCATGGAATGTAGAATGATTGAGGTTTAGCAACAAATTCTTCTAGCATGGATTCATGTGTTCATGGATTCATCTATTCAACATGGATTCAACATGGATTCATCTATTATGATACAAATATCTTATTTAATGATTGATATCAAATAATTTTACAACAATATTGCAGATTAAATTACCATAAAAGGAAGAATTTTCTCCTGCTCCCAATAAATAATATACTTCAAGACGAGTTTACTATACAAAATCAAAAAAAGGTTATTGAACCGATGCAGTAGTTGGGTCTGTTGGTTCAGAGGGGTCTGAGGGTATGACGGGAAGAGGCGACGATTGTGCCGTTGTGGCGTTTGACGAAATCCCAATTGTGGTGATATCTAGTTTTGTTACAGGCAGCAAATGTTGGATGGGAGCGGATATGAGGTCGGTCTCGAAGAACACCAAGAACTGGAAGAGATCATAATTAATCAGAAATTGATGTTCGATTTTGGTATTCATCAAAGAGAATCAGTTGAATATTTTAAAAGTTTACTTGTTCTTGGAGCTTGAATACAGGAACAGACAGAAATGCTGCTATCTCAACTGGACTGAAGAGGGAATGCAGGCACCGTTGGAAGTAAGGGACCAGGCAGTCGTGGAAGCAGACGACCATTTTCGTGAGTGTGTCCCTCTCTTCAGTACTCATCGCTTGCTGCTCCTGAAACCGAAAGCAGTATAAGTTCCAACACTAAACCGATTGAACCTAACACTAAAGAGAGGTTCTCATAGTGGGCGCAGCAATAGATTGGCATTTCTCCACATGACATCAGGACCACATGGATAGTACAGATTTGATCCTGCGTGTAGGACTGGTTGATTTGGTTGATGTTGTATCGTGATGCTCTTGTTCTCTTTGAAATTCTCTACTAGTCTTTCAGCTAATGCTACTTCATAATAAAGGCAATCGTTCATTATGAATCAAAATCTTGTAACAGAGCAAATGAAAAACACCCAAGATATGAAGAAAACAGGTGAAAAGCAGTGAATAAGGCAGTAAAGGTTTTGAGGTATTTGTACACAAGTATTTACAGGGGATCAAACCAATTGCTACTGCCGTGTTATGATGGCCTACGTGAACCAAGCTCAAGACTGGATATTCAACCATATTTCATATTAGCCGTTTGGAGAAGTGCAATCCGTTGTTTAAAAACTCTGCAAATTCTTGACACAACGGTTTATTATCTTCCTTGAGCAGATCACCCTTCTGTCTATACCAGACTGTGTTGCAAATCGGCACCATACCATATTCTCACCGTACTCATACCATACCATACGAATTTCTTTTCTATCTTATCTAGGGACGCGGGAGCGTCCCGCCCGCCAAGAAAACCGAAGCCCTGAAAACCGAAGCGACTGAGACACTGATTACGCGACGGAACAAGTTGGTGTTTTCACCCTCTCGTAGCTCTGACCCCTGAGTGTCTCGAGAATTGATTTTTTGTACACCAACCCTCCAGGGGCACGTGAGGACGTAAACCAAAATTCAGCTCTCGGGAACATCAGGTGTCGGGGGTATAACAGTTTTAAAACCGCTATTTTTCACGTTTTTCGTGTTCTTCTTCTTCTTCTCGTTGTTGTTGTTGTTGTTGTTCATTGACGGGGCTACAGCCCAGCAGACAAATCGGATCGAGCTGAAATTTTGCACACACGTTTGTTATGCTCCAAGGGAGTGCCTTTTGGCCATTTTTTCTCCCTCCCCC
The DNA here is from genome assembly GCA_963920205.1 of Stenodema calcarata. Classification (NCBI taxonomy): domain Eukaryota; kingdom Metazoa; phylum Arthropoda; class Insecta; order Hemiptera; family Miridae; genus Stenodema; species Stenodema calcarata. Next base: position 9,496,969 of record OY986051.1, on the reverse strand, counting down.
CATTTCCCCCCCAATTAGGGGGGAAATAGTGTTTTTTAGGAATTTCAAATGGTCATAACTCCTTCAAAATTGAAGCTTTTTCAGATTTTCTTTTTTAGTTGTGTTCAGCTTTTCAAACTGTTTAATTTGAGATCAAAAAATGCTTCCTAAGGGGAAGAATAAAGGAGTTATGGTGATTTTTCTATTTTCAACAACAACTGCCGCAAATATTGATGAAAATTGGTGCGGTTGGTCTTAAAATGTCCGCTAGGTTGTCTAGAATATGCTCAATAATTTTGAACTAAATCTCAATCGATTTGACTAATCCACAGCCAAAAATACGTGAATAAATTCCACATCTACTGATTTGGCTAATTTCCGAAAACATCAAAGTTGAACGGTGGTCAGAAAAATTGTCGTAGAGTGGCGCCTGTTTAAGGATCGATAGGAAATTTTATGGGCTTTCGAATGAGGGTAGCGCACTTTGGCACTTTTCCCAACGGTTCTCGAGTTATTCGCGATTTTTGGTATAAAAACGTGCGTTTTACCAGTTGCAAACTTTCTCTTTCCTCTTTCTCTTCGACACCAATAATTACAATTATTGTAATGATTCTCAACAACAAAAATTTGCACAATCCCCAAGAAAAAATGCAACCAATTTTCAAAAAATTTCTAATTCAAATTTATTCAAATTTCTAATTCTTTCTATTTTTTTAAATTTAATAATAAGAATAATTGTATTAAATTTTAATAATTGTTTTTAAATTGTTGATTGTTTTAATTAATCGAAAATTTTAAAACTAATATTTAACCAATTCGCAAAAATTTTAAAACTACTTATTTTTCAAACACATTTCAGATAACAAACAATAATTTCCAAAAAATAATTATTCTTGTCACAAAAACAAGAAACAAAAAGGCAAATTAGTAGGCGTACTAATTTTAACATGAATAATGTTTTTGCGGTGCCCTACCAGAGTTGAAAAGCGTAACGAAGTTTAAGTCACGAAATTATGTCACGAAGATTTTTAATGATTTTCACGTACAACCGAGCCGTTTCTAGGGAAATGAAACTTCTTTAGTTTTCAACGGACAAAAATCGTTCTCCATTCGTTGGGAAGCCTTTAATTTATGCATAAATTATATACTGCCAAAACCGCTGTAAATATCGAAGAAGCTGAGATACAGCCCTGAGTAAATAAAAAAACTAATAAATTTTCCGCACATTTCTTAATATTTTCCATACAGACAAAGAAAAGGGATAAGGAAAAGGGGAAACGGGACGCAAAAACATTATTCATGTTTTGCATAGCAAATACCTCGTTCTATACAAAGTATAGAAGAGAAAAGATCCGGGGGGTCCAGGGGGGCTTGCCCCCCTGGCGAGGCGCGAAGCGCCGAGTTTTACTAAATTTTGACTAGGATAAAACTTCATTTAGGAAAACATTTACTAGTTACCTCGTAGGTACTTTTGTATTGTATAAGTTGTTGAACCGTATTGTATAAGTACCACTCGAAAACTAGCCATGCAAAAAGATGTGATATCCCCCCAAAAACAACTCCGTCGTAAAAACTGGCCCGCCAAAAAACCTCAGCCGCAAAAAGGAATGATATCCATTTTGCCCGCCAGCCACATATATAGGATGCTCAGTGCTTCGCACCTCGCTGTTGAGTGTGCATATAGAAACCTGATCCTCCTACCCCTAACCTCCACCGTCAATGTTTTCCTGTTCCCTGTCACCTTCCCACAACCCCCTCTCACCCTTAGTCACCCTCGGTTTCACCTAATATGTTTCCTCTGTTACACCAGCAGGGAGCTTTACGCTTCTTTCAATGCTGTTGGCGGGAGCTTTTTGCCAGATGAACAAGCCTGAATTGAAGCATTACTTCATTACAGTTGTACCACCGCTGATTACTCGTGACCACCAGTAATACTTATGTTAGCTTGTTCATCTGGCAAAAAGCTCCCGCCAACAGCATTGAAAGAAGCGTAAAGCTCCCTGCTGGTGTAACAGAGGAAACATATTAGGTGAAACCGAGGGTGACTAAGGGTGAGAGGGGGTTGTGGGAAGGTGACAGGGAACAGGAAAACATTGACGGTGGAGGTTAGGGGTAGGAGGATCAGGTTTCTATATGCACACTCAACAGCGAGGTGCGAAGCACTGAGCATCCTATATATGTGGCTGGCGGGCAAAATGGATATCATTCCTTTTTGCGGCTGAGGTTTTTTGGCGGGCCAGTTTTTACGACGGAGTTGTTTTTGGGGGTCATACTGTACTAAATCATACATACAATAATATACCTTACCATACTCATACCATGTCATACAAACCGAGTGAATATTGAAATGTCATCCATTTCTGACCTATATTTAAAATTTCAAGTATCTAGCTCATCATCAAAATTTAATTTGTTTAAACAAATAGGTATTATTTAAACAATTTTACAGACAAGAAACCGAGTGAATATTGCATTGTTATCCAGTTCTGACCTATTTGTAAAATTTCAAGTCAATAGCTCATCATCAAAATTTAATTTGTATTATTACAAAAAGGTATTATTTAAACAATTTTACAGATGAGAAACCGAGTGAATATTGCAATGTGGTCTATCCCCGACTCACGGTTAAAATTTCTAGACTGTAGTTTACCGGGAAGATGAAAAAAGGTAGTTTTATTCTGGGCGTCTGGGGGTTGGGTCACATGACGGCCGTTTTCGACGCGAAAGTTTAGTGTTTTTCCTAAACCTTTGCGCGCTCACTGTGAACGAACGGCTGGTCGCACAAAAATCCAATTGGTCTTAAAAGATTCGTAATTGTTCAGGTCATTCAAAAGTGAACTAAAACTTAAACAGTTCAATTGAATATTTTGAGATATGACATCGTCGAAATTTTAAATTTCGTTTTGAACCCCTTCCCCTTGACCTAGGGTTATGAAAAGTTTCGAGGATCATTGTGGGGCTGGTCCGAACCCAGAAACCAAATTTCGTAATTTTAGCTCAACGCTAACTGGGCAAAGTGCCACGGACGGCGTACGGTGTACGGCGTACGGCGGACGGACGGATTTTTTTTTATTCGATTTTCTGAATCTACGTATCTTGAAACGTATACCAACAAATTTTGAGGGGGGGTTAAAAAAATTTTTTCTTTGGGCGATTCCAATGGTTCATTATCGAAGATAATAAACCAAAAAATCTGCAAATTCTTGACACAACGGTTCATTATCTTCTTTGTACAGATCACCCTTCTGTCTAGATCACTAGGTCTAAATGTCTAGATCCTAAATGTTAGATTAATTATTATTATCAATTATCACTAATTATTAACAATTTTATCAAGTACCTAGTGAAAATTATTATAATTTATTGTTAGGTATTAATAATTCGTATTTACTATTAATAATTATTATTAATAATTATGATTAATTAATACGATATAATTCCGGGGTTTTTAAAGTCGGTAATAATTTTTCTATAAAAGAAGTACCTACCGACAAACATTCGAAATCACCTTCATTTCCGTAGCACGAAACGCACCTCAGAACAAACAACTCGACATCACTTAAGCCATATGATGTTCCAAAGAGCTTGTTAGTATGAAAATGGACCTGTATTTCAACAGTTTGATTCACGATCGTGTTGTGAGGCACAATCTTTGAGCCGTCATTGTGAACGAACGGCTGGTCGTACAAAGCTGCGGATGGTCTTAAAAAATTCTACGGAACAAACTCTATCTAAATATGAAATAAAAAACATACCGTTCTATATGAATTTTTCGAGATATGAGATTTTCAAATTTTCAAAATTCGTTTTGAACCCCTTCCCCTTGACCTAGGGTTATGAAAAGTTTCAAGGACCATTGTGGGGTTGGTCGAAACCCATAAAAAAAAATTTCGTAATTTTAACTCAACGCTAACTGGACAAAGTGGCGCGGACGGCGTACGGCGGACGGACGGATTTTTTTTTTTATTCGATTTTCTGAATCTACGTATCTTGAAACGTAAACCAACAAATTTTGAGGGGGGGTTAAAAAAATTTTTTCTTTGGGCGATTCCAATGGTTCATTATCGAAGATAATAAACCAAAATGGCATTTTACTCTTTAGGCAAGTCATCAACTACGTCAGGTACAATGTTAATTGTAGGCACTTACTCTTTTGTAAAAGTGAGAAATTGTAGTAGACACTGTGACGAGACTCCTCTCCAACATCCTGGTCATAGAGTTGGCAATGGCAAGAGGAGCACACAGCCTGAACTGATTCAAGATACTGATGATGCCGTTGGTGTAGCGACCAAGAGGAAAGTAATTTATGAGCCCTTCCGGTGGCGATAGTTCATTCTGGGACAAAAGCGTTGGATTAGTATTAAAGTACATGATTGGTTATGATTGAAATAACTTGGGAAGTCAAGTCAGCGACCAATGGCTTCACACAATCATCACTTGTCAACCTGATCTGAACAGTGTCATAAGCTGGTGCAGGGTCAGCGGAAGCACAGGAAGCGGCGCTTCCCCACAATACTTAAAGAAGGTAGGTAGAAGTTAAATTGTGAAAACATTTATTAAGAATAGCAAAATATTTAATCAACAGTAAAACATTCAATAGAAACATTTTGGTTAAGTTTTGGGAATTGGAAGGATCATCTAACCATACAAAAACCCTTGACCCTGACGCAGGAATTCTTTCTAAGTTTACATTATCGAGCTGAGGAGGGTAGCTATGTTGTACGCCTTCCTTTCAAGGAACATAAATTCCCTTCATCCTACTTCATAGCCAAACATCGTTCAATCAACATCGTCAAGACTAAACAATTATTGAAGAAAAATCCTGAACTATTGTAGTAATATCACCTGTTTTTTGCGGAATGTCTGGCAGTCGGGCATATTTTTGTAATACAGTAAAAATGTACAGGCTAATACTTGTTAATCCTATTGATCGACCATACCAGCAAGTTCTTTGGCGTTTTGATAATGCTGACGCTATTCAACGCTATAGTTTATGTACCGACACGTACGGTTTATCTTGTGCATCTTTTTTAGCCCTTCGCGCCCTTCACCAACTTCGACTAGATGAAGGCGATAAGTTCCCTTTAGCAGCTGAAGCTTTGCGCCATGATATTTATATCGATGGTTCAGCCACAGAAGCTTCTGTAGCTGAACCATGTCATGGTAGCAGAGCGAGGACTCATGAACGCTATTAATCACTCTTCGCCCTGTGGGTCTCAACTGGGACGATGAGATCCCTCCTACACTTTCAATGACTGGCAGTACCTTCTGAAAGAAATGGATTCAAGATTCCTCGGTTTGTGGTAAGTAACTTTGTTATGGGCCCCTGGCCTGGATACAATGTACCATATAAGAGCGCACAGCAGGTTTGTGGTAACTGAAGACTCCTTTCGATTTCAAATTGTTGGCTTTTGCGACGCCTCGTTGAAAGTATATTGTGGCCCTCTATATATCCGAACTATTACCAGTGGTCGTACTGTATCTCGGACAGGTGCCAGATCTGAAGGGAGTTGTCAACGAACGCAACTGTGAGTACACTCGACATTTCAATGTTGAGAACTACAATAGATACCAATGGTTATCAGGGTGTAGTTCAAAAAACCTAATATTTTGTTTCCCCATGCATTTTGTTTTTTTCTGAAAACTAGTATAACAAACTTGTCGAAAGCTGCTAAAAACACCTAAGCACCTATCACAGTTTCCTCTGTTGCTTTATTAAAATTCGGGAACAGGCCTCGTATTAATCGTTTGTTGGATGTGCAATAAACCGCGAAAATCTCTCTTCATAATGAAAACGTAAAAACAGGGAGGTATTGGCTCGGCCTGTTGACTGCATTATTATTATAATTTTTTTTTTTTTTTTTTTTTTTTTTGGCTAAACAGGGACGAGTCATCCTCTTCATAATAAAGGGAATTACCTAGAGTTATTAAATTTCCTAAAATAGTGCGACCAGCCATTGGAAGATCATTTGAAAAGGGGCACGATTTTTAAAGGGACCTCCCCGGACATCCAAAATGATCTTATAAGTGCTTGATAAGTGATTAGAATTGAGTGCGGTAACCCCATGTCCAGAGCTACGCAATGCTCCTGAGTTGAAGAGCCTATGAAGAGTAGAAAATTTGACAACCACAAACTCACTTGGCTATCCATCAACTGAGGTTGTGTTGAAGACAATGTCGTCTCAAGAGAGAATTTCTCCATATCAGCCACAAACTGCTCACTGGCTTGCCTGATCTGGTAAGAGAGGCTGTTAGTGAGCTTCTTGACGAAAACTGGTGCCATCAGCCCTCTAAGGTCAACACCAACTCGACCAAGCGACTGGCCAAAGTACATAACTTGCTCCAGACAACTCACTATGTCACCATTTTCTGGCATTTCCCTTTCACAGCAAGCAATGAAGTCACAAACCTGAAATCAATCACTTTTTACACTGATATTGAGGATTCAACTCGAGACTAATAAACTGGATTTCATAAATAAATCTATACCGAATAATGAATATCAAGCAAGTAAAGCAGATTAGGACAAACCTTATTGTTGATCCACTCATGAAGGATGGGATAGTCGTTGAAATGTTGTTTATTGGTGGCAAGAATGCTATCTTGCACAGGAAAAACAGCTCGAAATTGAGTGATGATGTTAAACATATGCATCCTGTATACGTCTATAACTTTGTTCAGATGTTGAGCTGCACAAATAAATTTGCATTGTAGGTAACAATCATAACATATCACAACTCGATTAAATCACTTGACAAATCCAAACAATACGTCTCCTTACGATCATCTTTGGGGATTTGTTTGAGTACGCTGGTAAACCAGGAGTCTCTGGCCTGCAAGAACTTCAATCTCAGCTCTAGTTCCGTGAGAACACCCATTCGCCTGAGTACGCCGACAACCTGGAGACATCGTGGAAGCTGAAGTTCCGAATGGAGCTCCCAACTTAGTCTTTTCATAAGCCCTTTCCAGCACTCTTCTATTTCCACGCATAGCCTCTAGACAGAATATAGAACAGCTTGGGTTTTTCACCAATAGCAGATCAGATAGAGCAGAGCAGAAGCAGAAGGGCAAATACCTGAACAATGGGTATGTTGCCATGCGTCTTATTCAACTTCCTGACGTAAGCAGCCAGTCTGAGAGCGTCATCGTATTGGCCTTCCCGTATGAGGTTGTCCATCAACTGAGGTGTTTCCAGCAACTGAAGCGTTTGTCCATGTTTGGCCAAACTCACACTGTTAATCTGACGTTCTGCTTTGATTTCTCCACATGTCTTCATGAAATCTTCACAACTGGCATTGAATCCTGGTACTTTGTCTAAAAGACCCTCCAACGACTTTTCGGTGTTCTGAAACTGAAACGAAAAAAAAACTGCAAATTCTTGACACAACGGTCGTAAATTCACGTCACTTTAAGACACTGCGGCTCATCCTCAGTTGTCTCCAGTAACCATGGCAAGGGCCCCTTGCCAAGGGGTTACCATCCGAGGTACTTAATAAACTTTGCCAAGGGAGAGTAGCATCTAATAATATACCTAGCGAGTAGCATCTAAGTTCTTTTCACACAACACATCGCGTTAAGCCGCACAGCAATGATAATGGTCATTGACATGTGGTTGTAGTAGAAATACTGATTACTGTAATTACTCACCTGCTGGAAAATTTCTCTCGAACACTCTGCCGTTTGAATAAAAGTCTTGTAATTCGAAAATGCGAGCTCTTGAGTTTGATTGAGGATAGCGCTTTTTTCAACACTCAAGTGGTCCAACTCTTTGCCTTGAGATCATAAAGTACTTGTTAGTGTTGAATGGAGACAGATAGTGTTGCGTGAATATTTATCAATATTGAGTACAGGGAAGAGTTTAGTTCCCATGTCATCAGCAAGACTGATCTCAAAATTCTGTAACTGTTCCGTCATTCCTCACTAGGCCAGATTATTCTGCCAGAAGTGTATATTTATTTGTACCTAGTGTATGTTAATTTATTTATTACCAGACAATATGTTTGTGACCCCCTTCGAATATCGTTTATGAAAGACTCTTCCAAGTACCGAGCAGGATACATTGGTTTGGGGGATGAACATGATTCAACTTACGTAGTTTAGCAAGGTCGTACATTCCAAGTTTGTTGAGGTAGTTCGAAAAGTCAGGATTATCAATCCAAGCATCTGAAATATCAATCCATCATCAAAATTAACCACAGGAACTTGATAAATAACAAAACGGTGCAATGCTCCTTCGTACTTGGGTAATACGAACTGAACTACACAAAAATACATAAGAATGTTGCTCCCTAAATAGGTCTAAGGAGCCAGTCCTAGCTCGAGGATTTTCAAGCCGGCTCAGTACCGCAGTTCGGTATCTATGAGTTTGATAAAAAGCTGATGTTCGGCGAATCTACACCGAGAAAAATATACTCACCGTAGGGCTCAGATTTAATAAGCCCAAATTAGGTATGTTACATAGATCCTGGTAAAAACAGCCAATGAAAAGTGCATCCTTATTTGTGATGTTCAACAACTTGCGAACCTTCTTTTCTTATCTTCATGAATACTTCATCGAAATAAGCTCATAGCCACATTATACCTTACCAGGTATCCCATCAGGGAACATGAGTTTTATCGACGTGTCTATATCCATTGTTCAAGTTGTTGACCCGTCGTATTTGGGATTATAGGCCTAGAAGCCGACAGTAAATATAAATCAACGCTTCACCGAAAATACTGCAACAATTTTTCACATGATACTATTCCAAAGATAACATTAAACTACATGAATATTACGTATAGTAATATACCGAATTAGAATCGTAAAAGTTTTGATTCATAACAAGTAGCGAATGGATACGGATGTGATAAGCAGTAATGATAAGGTAGATGGATAAGGTATGGAACCATGGTTTAATTCCTTATCCATGAACTATTCCATAAGGTATGGAAGAACCATTCTCGTGGATGTTGCACTTACGTGCATTAGGGTGGCAATAAAAAATCAAAGTTAGAATTTAATCACTCTCAACCCCCCAAGTGGTGCAGTTTGGCAAAGTCAATCAGACAAGTAAAAAGGGCGTCTCATCGCATTTGAAGTTTGAAGAAACTGCAAATTTTTGGGAAAATGTTCAGTTTTTCTTTCGTAACTCGAGTACCCTTCGAGCTAGAAACCTGTAGTTGGTCTCATTCTGAGATAATTTAATTGCAAACAACGTTCATTTCGATATTATTTTCCCTAAAACCAACAGAATCGGGGTTATTAAGAATTTTGTGGTTCAGGTCGTGATATTTTTAAGAAACTGTGACTTTCAACGCATACCCCAAACAACTCCACGACAGTCCATTGAATTGTTCTTTTCGCGTTTCCCAGCATCGTACCTACATGATTATTTGAAATTTGTGAATACCGCGTACTATTGTAAAATCTAAGTATTCAGTGTTTACAATTTCAGTCGTAGTAAAACTTTGTAGACCAAGTAAGACCAAATTTCATGTCTTTGCTAATTTCATGTCTTTGCTGATGACTTTCAAATCTACACACCTAGCAGATTGGGCGGGGGCCTGGTGAAATCAGTTCAAAATATGAACATTGATATGTTGGCCGTCTCGCGGTGGGCTAGACGAAATGGGATCACTATCAATCCTGCCAAAAGCCAAGCCATTGTCATCTATAGGCAACACATCCTTTCTGACTCAGTGCCGCCAGTCTTGGTCGAGGGGGTCGCAGTCCCTTGCGTACCATATGTAAAGAACCTGGGCCTATTCATGGACGATACGCTGTCTTGGGACTTCCAAGTTCGCCATATTTGCCAAAGGGTATATGGTGCACTGCACTCTCTTCGTCGTCTTGCCAAATTCACACCATGTTCATTAAGGCAAAGACTGGTAACGGCGTTAGTAACCCCCCATTTCCTGTACTGCTCCAACGTGTTCTCGACTGGCCTTTCTTCCACGCTGGAAAAAAAGATAAAAGTGGCATATAATGCTTGTGTTCGATATGCACATGGGATCAAACCTCGCCATTCGACCACTGGTCTCCAACTGCTCTCCCATCCAATCCTCGATGTCTACAAACTTCGCATCCTCAAGACCTTGTTCACCATCTTACATGGAGGACTGGCACCATACTTGCGGTCCCTTGCAAATAGAGTGGTGTCTGCCAGATCAGGTGCGTTGCTTGTCCGTTCTCATGGGAGTATGGCCTTCTCTAGGTCGTTTGAGGTTGCGGGGGCTAGGCTCTGGAACGCGTTGCCTGTTTCGGTGCGCGCACTGCCCACTCTTGGACGGTTCATGTCAGCCATTGCGGAACATTATACTGTTACTTGAATTGGTAAGCACATTCCCTCTCCCCATCCCCCCCTCACATGATTGTAAACTCCCCTTTTAATTCTTGTTCTTCTGTTACTTTCTTTTAACCTTATAAGGCCTTTGTATGACCCGAGATTTATATTTTAGTTGTTTATGTGTGTATAATATGGACAAGACTGTCTTTACACAATAAAGGTTTTTATTATTATTATTATTATTAAAACTTTGTAGACCAGGTAAACCCCAAGATAGGGCTCTGCAAAACAGGTCATTTTTTCCCAAAAGTGCAAATTGTATGTTACGGTAATGTTTCTAGTCACGTGCCGACCGAACTACTGGTCCTACAAAAAGGTCATGAGAAAATCATTTGAAGACAGTAAATCAGAACGGTGCTTCTAGACCGAATGGTTTTCCCAAAAGCGGGAAACCGGTATTCTGGATCCGACTGACTTGGGATTATTCACCTTCTCGAATTTTTCCAAATTTTCAGCAATTCCATGTACCTATAGAGTGTGACATGCATGACATTAGTGATTTTCGTCTAAATTTGCCTTTATAAATGAATTCCTGTGCCAACCATGGAAGGAGGGAAAATTTCTTCTTCCATGGTCACAACTCGGACAGCAAAATGAGAGCGATAAACACGAACAATCCTTATCTTGCTTCATGTTTCTGGACGCTTCTGTTTACTGTCGATGTACTGATTTTGCCCGGTGTTTCAAATTATAAATTATGCCTTTCAAGTGTTTCATTATTCCGTGATAGCTGTTTCATCTATTCCGTTTCATTGTTTACGTGACCTATATTCACGGACTGAACATCGTTTCAAAGACAAAATACCTAACTACTTCTGGCTGGTGAGTATATTATTGTATAATATATTAGGTATATTGTATATCATATAGCTCATGCATTGTGAATTTTCGGAGGACTCCGTGCTTATCACGTTTACGAATCTCCATCTCTTCTGCGAGCTCCAAGAGCTGTTGGGCACCACTGGTAACATGGACAGTGAGGTTCTGCAAAACAGAATTAACACAATGTCATTCTTCTAGTATCATTAATACCTATAATGTTGGGGGAGGTTAACCCCATTTATTTGTAAGTTTAGGATCAACTCTTGTAACTATATAGGAACTCTGGTATTGGAAGCTATTGCAGTATTGACTTGACTCCACCAATTCCACAGTATCGATAAATTAATATATTTGTACGGATCCACCACGGATGTTGCTAATGAGCCAAACATTTGCTGGACTGTGCAAGCAAGGTTCCGGGCTTCTATGCTTGGTTTCAATATAAGAGTATGTCTGAAACAAGGACCTCAACTGAGGGCAGTCAATTGGACCTCAACTGATTATGGTCGAACTAAAAAATAAATTACCTTTCCAACAGAAGCGGGTTGCCTTCTGACGTTCAGATCACTCCCACCTTTTCTTCGATCCTTTGAAATCTTGTCCGTCACCCATTGGGCAGACTCCGGTTTGTTGTTGCTGTGAAACTACAACTATATACGTAGGAGGGAAATACCGATCAATTTCTTCTTCGGACGAAAGCGAATCTCGTAAGGAAGTTTAAAGTCGACTTTTGTTAAGCTGTAGCTCAAAAGTACTTGAATAAACCCGAATATGGACCTCTAGTGGACACGCTAATATAAAAACACAGTGATCTAAACTATCGGATTCACATTAAAACCAATTATAGCCTAAGATAAAATCAGCGCCGATTAAAGGTCCATATGGATAGATTATTAATATCGTGTGATATCATAGAGCGACTGTAATTGGGTTATAACCACCTGTCAACAGAGTCCTTGAAGGAACTTCCGATTATCGGGTTTGAGTGTAGTACAATACCGACATGCTACTTTGTAGTAATAAAATATCGTTACGGTATAAGTAGTATGAACTGCCTAGAGTGGCATGATACCTCCAGTAGGTAGGTATACCCTACTGAAATGATGACTTACTCAGGACTTACTCAGGTTGTTGGTATCTGAACGCATTCTATTTGCTGTTTCATTTTCATACCATGGCATTTGGCGCTAAAAAGGAAAATGGACCTGTTGATTGACTAGTCGGCAGAGCTATTCACAATAATTATATTGCACCTTTTCTTGGGTTAAAATTCACTGTATATTCATATTCCAAACGAATTTTCTATTTTCAGATCCGAAAGATGGATTCTGAGGTATTGGAAGGCAGCGCATTGAGGTTGTTTGGCGCATATGAAGAAAGGCCATCCCTTCAAGGATTAAATAAACTGCTGTTTCCGACTGGCCCCCACCCAAAACAAGTCATTGAGATAACTGGGGAAGCAGGTTCAGGGAAGTCCTACATTCTTCTAGATTTGCTCGCTAAATTTCTTTTACCCCGTGAGATCAATGGACTGTCCGTTGGAGGGCTGGAGAGCGGTGCTGTGTTCTTGAACGCTGATCAACACTTCAACTCGTTCAGACTCGTACGAATGATGGAAGTCAGAGTTCGAAGGCGACTGAAAGAACTAAATGAAGCGCAGGTATATTAGTTCAAGTTAGTTAGTTCTTCAAGGCTTGCTGTTACCTACCTATTTGATATAACAACTAAGAAATTTGACCCCTTCCAGATTGAAGATGTCATAGCGAGTTCAATGAATAGGTTGGCCATCTTGAATATCTTCAGCGAAGAGGAGTTTTCTTCAGCCCTTCGCTCAGCTCGCAACCACATTTTTCTCAATTCGGACGTCAGTTTGGTCGTTATGGACTCCATATCCGCCCATTTCTGGTGCTCGGCGGCTCAAGGGGGCCTGAGAAAGTTTGACTCCCACATTAGCGACTTACTGAAATCCGTGCACCAGTTGCTCGGTGACTTCAAAATCACATTCATCTACACTCGCCCTGCATATTTCTTCTCTAAATCAGGACTTCCTTCGGAACTTTCGACGAATTACAACTTAAGAGACATAAATACGCGGATTATCCTAAAAGCACGCTCGGTGAAGCGCGCTGAAGTGCATTCTGGATCAAGTGTCCATATTGTCTTCTATGAATGCAGTGAAAACGGTGTACAATGGACAAAGTGAGTTGTTATTCTGCATTATATTCCATTTTTATAGCTTAATTGAATAAGTTGTTACAATTTAAAAATTATACCTACTTAGTCTTGATTACTAACTAGGTTCTTTTTTGTTCGTTTCCAGTTTAGCCAAATCTTAATGATGTTTTTATTTAAACAAATTCATACAAATCGTATGAGTTACTCATTGCAATAGCCAGGTAAAAAGAAAAAAGGAGAGACCCTCGTTAGAGTCTCGAACCTTGACATGAAAATGTCTTTGCTTGACACGCTAGTTTTTGTGTAATTTTTCAAGTTTTCCGCTTCTTCTTGATCCCGTGCACGCAGCGTACGCAGACGTATTGACTGCGATAGCGGAGGACATGATCACTAAACTTTGCAAGTCCGAGATTTGTTCCAAGTCCAAACTTCATATCGATACCTTCATTCTAATACCACGTATCATCAATTTTGGTCAAATTCTGTTTTTAATGGACCCTACAGTATTTCTGGACACCCCCTCCCTTATCTTCTGTCCTAGTCAACCTAGAAAGCTGATAATTGAATGGTAGGTTCTATGGGGCATATGAAATCTGAAAACATTGCACCTGATCAGTTGTGTGAGCTCAGAGGCTATCTTACCGACCCATTCCCGTGATTAAGTGGGTTTTTATTGGTAGACTCAAGTATTTCTATACCTATACCTTCCTACGACTAAAGGATCTGCACCAAATTTAGTTTAAACATGTTCCTTGATTTTATAATTGACGCCTTAAGCGTTAAGTAGATAGCATCCGGGGGGGGGGGGGGGGGGTGCTTGCCCTCCTGGCATTTCAGTTTTCATCATGTACAGCTCATCTGCCACTGAAGGTACGTGCGTCTGGTTAACATAAAGCTATTCTATAAATTCTGACGATTCCAACGAGCGGCGAACGATTACCGTGGGATGCACGCAGACGGAGTTGCTATTACTCAGTTACGGATTGGTTGTACGTGAAAATCATGTGAAAGGAGGATGTCACAAAATCGGGGGTAGGCCAGAGCAAAGACATTTTCATGTCAAAGTATTGTATGGGGTAGTGATGAAAAAAAATTCTCTGCGAGCTTTGGATACCTATTGGACATTTGGGAACTTATTTGTTTATTAACAAATCGTATGCTTGCCGGAATTTCTTAGTGATCTCCTGTTACTAAAGAGCGCTGTTTCATGTTTCTGAAGCAGAGGCTTTTCTGCCTGTTATTGTCGGTATCATCTATTATAATAAGGGTTTATTCATGTATTGTAAAGCCCTGTTTAAAGCTTCAATATGAAAAAATCCCAGTGCACATTGGAGCTATCACAATATATTTACCTATATAATATATAGGTAAATATATTGTGATAGCTCCAATGTGCACTGGGATTTTTTCATATTATCATGATTAAACTGGCGTCGTGTTTTTAGGTGATTGCTGAACCAAAATTTGTGGATTATGACGTCTGTAGACATGGGTATCAACTAACTAATCAAATAACTGAAGTGAAGAGAGCTGAAAATCATCTGGACGATTGAGCCTCCTTATGTTGAAAGATTTCTACATGAAACACCAACAGAAAAGGTCGGTATTTTAGTAGTACCTATGCATGTCTTCTGTCGAATGTTAGTCTACTAAAAACCATCAGTGCTGATATTTGCCGCACGTAGTTAACAAGGAGATACATCGCATATATGCGATTGAAACCCATCCCCATCCATTCTTTCAAACACGAACGAGACCGTGACACACTATGAAGTTGAAGGCTGAGTTTCATGTTTCAATATATCGCTCCCTCCCATCAAGGATAGATCGCTTTGTCTGATATCAACTTTTTATTATGCAGTGCTAAAGGTCTCAATTCAGATAGTTTACCCACCCGGTTCCGTTATGTGGTCCCATGTTGTAATGATTATCGCGATGATTTCCTCATTAACAGAGGCACAGTTCGTCAATTCTTGTTCAGTAAGATCTATTCAATTCGATTATTTCAGTGGATGAGGCAACATTGATTGTTGAATGATACGATCAATGTTTTCTTTCTACCAACTTGAATCAATAGTTACCTCGGTACCATAGATTAGCTTTGTGACAATGTATTTTCATTTATTCAATATCGATATGCCTTTCACTATCGATGTTATTATTGAAAGGTTTGCCATCTTAATGAAATGAGTTCATAACGAATATTTCGATATATTCTATCTATTAGTTTCTAAGTTCTTTCTTCTGCAGCATTTAAAAAGTTATATTTGCGTTTTGATATAAACCATACGAAATATCCTTATTGACGTCAATTGTCAAATATCTTTATTGTCCATATTGACGTCAATCTTTGAAAACTAACTACTAGTTTTATTCTCAACAGTCAAAGTAGAGTTTTAGTTTAAAAACTTGAATCAAATTTGTTGTTCAATATTTGCCTGTATTACCTACGTAATACTTCTTATGACCCAGTACAAGAATTGTCGGTGGGATTTGGTTCGAGACGTAGAAGATGCATCCAAAGTGATTGTACAAGATAGTTCTGTCCACAATGTCAACTGGAAGTGGGAAGTCAGAGGAGGACATTGGAACGTAACTTACTCGATGAAATATCCCAGTGAGTTTAAATTGCAATTAGTAACTATTGTAGGTGGTTGTTTGTATACTGGTTGCTCTTGTATAGGTACGATAATGTTATACCTAATAATATTATAACATTCTAATGTTATAATATAACATAATAATGTTATGGCTGGCTCACAGAAACATTATCCGTCAAGGGCGTATTTCAGGATCTCGAACTGCATGCCAGATATTGTGACTCCAATTTGTTGCACTACCGAATTTCCACTGCGTATTCCGTTGATTAACCTTTTCCAGACAGCTAAACTTAACTAAACTCAGCCCCCTTGCTGCTGAGCTGATTGCTAGCTGCTTTCTCAGCTCAAACCCTCGTGTAGCTGTGTGGAATATATTTGGATGTTTTACAACTATTATGCGCATTGTTTTGGTTCTCAATGGAACTATTATGTTATTCATTAGTAGTTTTCGGAGGTAGAGTCAAGGCAGGTGTTGGGCCTGCTCTGAGTGAAGAAATAATTAAGATTGTCTCATTCATTTTTCAATCTTTCTTTAGTCTATTACTTTAGGTCTTCCTTTAGATCTAGTCTTCATTGTCGTTATACTGTGAGCCAACCATACTTGCCTGTCGCTCCACCGCAATACTCTCTGTTCTACATCCACTTGTTTGTTTGGATTTAGGTGAGTGGTACTCGGGTAAAGCAGTCTTCGTCAACAGCTCAGTTGGACGAAACGCGTTCGTTTCATGGGGGTCCAATGTCCCATGGATGAGTAATACTGTTCCGATCTACTACGCTACACCCTGGAATTTAACCTACAACGGCGATGTTTTAGGTTTTGTGCCAACCAGAAACGGCCGATATTACTTCCAGATATACTCCAGTAAGTTTATGCTGCTCATATAACCTGGTTCAATTGAAGTTGCCCTGGGCCATATTGGTGGTATGTGAAACGGTTTCAGCACCATAATTGTTCCCATTAAGGTCCCATTACAACCCCCTTTCTCCTCCATATTTGTATTGTGCCTGGTCCGTTTTCAAAACTGTACATCCTTCAATCTGCCTTGCAGGAAATAAAAGACACGATCCATTTGGCAGAAGCAAACCTATCGCTCAACCTTGTGTGTTTACTTCCGAAAATCCCAATGAAGTAAGTACACCATTGTCTACTAATAACTAGATCAATAAATAGACTGGTAAATGTTGTAACTACCTTGCTACTCCTATTATTTCAGGTAAGCAATTGGTGGCGGGACCAAAAAACCAATAGAGTTTGCCCCAACCCCACTCTCAACTGGTATTGGCAGGGGAAAAACGGGAAATGGACAGTCCAGTACAGCTACATCGATAGTACAAGTTGGTAACATCTTGAAAAATATAGTAGTGCGTTTATTAAAAAACAGCTATTTTAATGAGAACTAAAAGCTGCAAATTCTTGGCGCAAAGGTTTCGTCAACATGAGGGTGAATCGTGAGTCGGCCTGTCGGTTCAATGTTCATACTGGCCCAGCTGATTCAAACAGCACATGGTTTCATATATCGAGTTAATAATAATTACAATTCATAATAATTAGTAAAAATTATTAATAACCAAGTAACAATAATTATTAATAATTTTCACCACTTGATAAAATTATTAATAATTAATGGATGCGTTAATTAATAATTAATGATAATTCATAATAATAACCTATCATTTATTGATCAAGACAGAAGGGTGATCTGTACAGTCAAGATAATACCGTTGTGTCAAGAATTTGCAGAGTTTTTGTTGTTGATATTTTTGAAACGTAAACCCTCAAATCTAGAGTGGGGGTAATTTTTTTTTCGTGGGCGATTCCAATGGTTCATTATCGAAGATAATAAACCAAAACAGTATATTTTTGAAGTAATGCCTTCGTAGAATATTCTATGAAGTATTATTTTGTGTTCTAGGAAGAACGATTTGTGATGTGTATTACCAGGGCAATGGGCTCCCACAATTGAGAGTTATTAAATGGGAATTGGATGAAAACAAACAGTCAGTCTCGTATGTCACCAACCCCATCAGGATTTACGAGGATGCTTGGCAGGCTTCGCTGGGCTATGCGGAGGTGTGGGGTTTCACTCCAACTGGCAACGGCCTTTGGATATTTCAACATTTCTCTAGTAGGTTCACCTTGTAACAGGTCATCAGTTACTGATGTAATTGAACGTATTGTTTGGCCGACGTGTCTGTTAAAACGTATTTCCTTGATGTAGTTATTGTAGTTGTCAAGTATCCTTAAAATCCTAATACCTGGCTCTTTTGCTGCAGGAAACTTGGTGTTCCAGCCTTTCCAGAACCTCCGCGGGACGTTTATGTATGGTGTTCCAAACTCATCAAGACAGAGCGCTCCAATGTACTACACAGTTGGCACATCTGGCCAGAGCAACCCTGTGTACACGGTAGGTTCACCCATCAGTTCTCCTATCTACACAGCTAGTACTGCGCCTATATACCAAACTGGGACACCAATAACCAACCCTATGTACTCATATACATTTGGCCAATCTGCAGGACCTACCCAAGTGTACACAGTTGGTGGTCCTGGTTAAAATATTCCAAAGTGCACTTCTAGCTCTGGTATAGAGTTCTTATAAAGTAGATACATACATTTCTGGTTAATTTCCGACATTAGTTACCTTGTCCAATCAACGTTCAACGTCTTTTTGTATAAATTATTGATTTTCGGCTAATAGTTAACTGCATTTTGAAGATCAAATGCTAGTATCCGATTTGGTGACCTAATCAATAACCGCTATCATTCCATTTCTTGTATACTTGATTTCTTTAATATTGAATAATCTTAACCCTATTGACTTCTAATAATACTGATGATTCAATGGCTCTGTTACGAGTATAAATACCTACAGATTGGAAGAGGTTCCCTATGAAAAATTCATATATTACGGATTTTGATACTTGTGTATGTTTATAAACTGCTACGTCCTTAATAATGGCGATATACTGGAAAATAGCCTCTACTGAAACCGCTGGCCAATAAACGCTGTTTCTTTGCTTCATCGTACCTTAAAAGGATTGTCAATCTTACCAGCAACCTTCATATAATTATGAACCTTAACCTACCTATCTACTTGATTCTGTGGCTCTAATGAGTTCATACTTGAACATAACGGCCCCATGAAGCACCTGAAATTATACTTGGTGTTGGGGAACTTTCTGTTCTAGGAGCTTAAATAATGAGAGACACAAATCTCTAGAATATTGATTCCACCAGACCTCTACAAAAAACATTGGAATTAGACAGTAACCATGGAAGTATAGTCTCAATAAGGTGGAACATTGTTATTTTCTAAGTAGTGCGTGCGTATCAGGGGACTTCGTTGGATATCATATCTGTTGGTTTGTATTTCTTGGACGTCGATAATTATCTCGGTAACTGTAATTACTTCATTTTAATGAATTAAAATATATTGATGAAAATACTGCTTTTTGAAAACAGGATAATTGTCCTGCATTACGTCTGCTGTTCCTAGGTTCATTGCACTTTACTGCTCTCTATACTGAGCCAAAGAATGTCACCAAAATTGTTTGAACCGTGAAATGGAGTTGTGCTCAATTCGTGTTACTCACATCGGTATCATCCCCTCCCACCATAGAATTTCGATGTTCCCTGTGTTTCGTGCTACTAGTGAACCAATTTATAAGAGGTTGGTTGAAAGTTGAGCCCTGGAAACTGCACTCAATGCAATTTTGGTTGATTATCTTCGATAATACTCCAAAAAGGTTTTGGTTTATTATCTTATCGTCTGCTCAAAAAATATAATAACCGTTGTTTCACGTTTAGGTTCGTGGTAGTAGCTGTAATCAGTAATTTACCTCCGAAGCTCGATATCATCAGTACATTGAAAACCATGTTTTGCTACTTCAGTCTGCTACCATCTTTTTGTCGTCGCCACTTTTGGAAGTTCAAGATTGAGGCTTATAGAAACGTAGTCCACTCTCTTCACCCACCATGATTCATACAACTCGTGTTACCTCTTGACGATAACGACTCCAATGATCAATATTAAATGGTCACCCTATTGATGTATATCGTGACTATAAGTTCAAAAATATTTCGTATCGTTATACTTCTGTGATAAACCCAAAATGGACTTCTTGTTTTCTTTGATCCTTGGTTGAGTCTATGGAACCACCATCGCGTACAGTAAATACATAAGTAGATGCCCAATGTACTGATCCTGCGGTAAATGAGTCCAAACATTCACCCAAACGTCCAAAATCGAATATTTTACCTCTCCGTTGATAACGTCCAATTAGGAAGATGCTTCAGTCAATACCCATTATAAATCCTCGAACATTCCATTTAGTCACGTGTTCGGTAAAATATAGGAGAGAACGCCAAAAGCGCAAATTCGATCAATTTATCTTCCTATTATCTTTTGGTGTAATGATCAAGGTTACAGAAAACACTATTTCTTGCAATTTGTCATTATAGAATTTCTTAGCCGAAGAGAGAGAAAAAAAACTAAATAAACAGTTATTCAAAGTCAAGTGTTGTTATTTAGCGTTCCTAAAGGTAATCCATTGTCATGTAGGAACACATGATAAGAAACAAGATAGTCTCGAAGATTGGGGCAAATATCATTCAATTGTCGAATCTTCTCAGGCAATAGTGCTTTTGACCCGAGTGTGTCAATGTTGTTGATTGGCAAGTAACATTATAATTGATGCGATGAAACATTCGACGTTCTATTTTGTGTTAAGAACTCCCATGTTGTCCTTGTGGCTAGTAAAACTAGTCAAGTATATTATTAGATTTTGATGTTGTCATTTCTATAACTGCTTTTCTACCTATTATTTCTATGGTGTAGAAATTAGAAATCTTTCTATTTTAACTATCTTCTGGCTCCAGTTTAGGATACAAACAGACACTGACGCTTGAATTTTTCCGGATTTGATCAAGTTTAAAACTGCTGCGTGGGTTAAACTATTGAATTCAAAACAGTGTCAGGCGAGAACAACACTCTTGTATTAGGTAGGTAGGCGTATATTAAATTATATTTTTTATAACAAATAATAATTGAAATGTAGATGATTGACATAGAATGATATCACTGCAAAGTCGGCCACATGCTCGAAAAGGTGTGGCTGCTAGGTTACATAGTGGCAAACCATCAACACTCGTGTACAAGGGCATCTCTTGCCATAGTACTTGAACTACCAGTTTTCTTTTTTTTAAAGATTGCAGAGCTCCTGCAGTCGTAGCACTTGAACACGCTTGAAATGCAACTTTCGCTTTGTAGCTTTGAGGACTTGAGCACAGGATAAATCTGGTGTGAGAAGCATCGAGGTAATTGTTTGCGTTGGTACCAAACGGTTTGGTACTGACAGGTATAATTACGAAACATTAGCATTCAAATTTGACTGACTAACAATGCTTACAACAAATACTTGTCTTGATGAACTAAGTTAAAGAATAACTATTTTGTGTACAAATAATTTCATGTTAACTGATCGGAATGTTTGTCAAGCACCTGTATGTTGACTTTGAAGGCAGCGTCGAACTGAAATACAGTTCATCCAATAAACACCCCTTCAGCTCCAATGATGATAAAAATACAAAAATTGATGTTAATAATGTACCTTAATTTTAAAGATATATATTAGATTTCTTCCTGCTTTCCATAAAATGGTGCTATGAATATAATGATTAAGTCACTTATTGTGATATAAGTGATTATGTAGGCTAATATGGCAATCCTTTGAGAATTAAGAAAATCTTCATGTTTGAAACAACATCGTGGCTACATATTAACGTCACGCTCTCTGACCAAAATGTTAACATCTTCCACTCCTGTAATATATAATAATTATACGTAATATATAATTAGACCTACTACTACTGGTGCATCTTGCAGTTGATACCGCCTGGTACAACGTGGTTAGAACACATGATGAAGAGGAACAGCAAGATTCTTGAAATTACGGACTTGACTGCATTACGCTAACAATGCAGTAGGCCTGAAGATAAAAAACCTGATTCAGATAATCACACTTGCACCTCAGCTTTCTTGCTTTCGGGCTGTTTAGTGACGACTGTTGGTTGCTTCTTATCGGAGGATTTCCCAGGCTTTTTGGTGGTGAACTCATTCAGGATCTCCTGGAGGGTTTTGCCGTGAGTCTCGGGAAGAAAAGCGACAACGAACATGGTGCCGAGGAGGGCGACCGTGCCAAAGAAGTAGAACACTTCCGCTACACCCAATCCGAGCTGTATGTAAGGGTAGAGCTTGAGAACGGCGAAACTGAAGATGAAGCCGCAGCACGTGGCGAGCCCGGCAGCAACTCCTTTGACTGAGGTAGGGAAGACTTCACCAAGCATCGACCAAGGAAGGATGAGGAAGCCTGCAGACGAGAGTGCGACGTTGCTGATGATGAGGAATACGGGCACCCAATTGAGAAAGTACCACCCAGGGCTTCCAATCTGAAACACAGGCAGTGTACTTACAGATTTTTGGTGATTCCGTTATGTCTTGTCTAATCCTAACCAATACATGTTTTATATACGTAAGTAGTCAACTAGAAATGTAGAGTGAGTGACTTTCCACTAGTTTGAATATGAGAGAAATCAGGCTAATAGTGCACGGGAAAAAAGTTGCAGTCATGCAGATGTCTTCATGAGTAAATTTTCGAAGTAATCACTACTCTTGATGTCTGTCCTTGTTCTTGTAAATGATTTACGGACATATAGTTTAAATGCAGATTTATTATCCCATAATATTTACCCAAAGATTACGGCAAGACAGGTATATTCCAATCCAGAACATAGTCACAGAAGTCCCCATGCTGGATAACGTGGCTATAGCTCTGACTCCAGTTTTGGGGTAGACAATACTCGCAATGATCGAAACAGAGAGAATGACGGCACCTCCCACGACTGCCAACCAGTAGGCGCTCAAAGTGACAACTCCGGCGGCTCTTATGATGTCGACCATGTACGCAATAACAACAAACACTCCGGAGAACTGCTGGAAGAACATGAATCCGATCATGATGAGCAACGGCTTGTAGACCTGCGGAGAAGAACATAATCAATGAGTTACAGATTCGGGTAAACTATACAATTAATTGCCTTCTGGCTGTAGCTACTCAATACATCATCGAGACTTTGCAATGACCTCAGGTTTAGTGAGCTCCTTGAGAGTAGCAGGCTCTGGTGGTGGTGGCGGTGGAGCCTGAGGTGAAGCTTCCTCCCACTCGGAAGCAGAAGGTTCCTCCTGAGGCGTCGGAGGTGGTGCTATGTTTATTTCTCTTTCAGACCACTCAGCGTCACCATGGCGCCCTACAATCAACGATTTTTACCTCATGGATAAGTAAAAACCTATTTGTATAGGTACTTAAATACCTACGTAATTGAAATGAGTACCGGTACAAACCTTTCATACTGAGCCAAACAGGGCTTTCGGGAATAAAGATTGCCACTAATACCAGAGCTACAATTGAGATCAACGTTGCGATTGAAGCCACGTTATAGTACTCCAGGAATGCTCCGGTCATGTAGGCCAGGAATATTCCAAGACTCAACGCTACCTAACAGAAAAAAGTCAAACACATGTGTGAAATGGTACGCAACAATCATTCTGTTAACTTCAAATTTTGCTGTGATTCGGCTCACCGTGGACCAAGTGACGAAAGAACTTCTTAGCTTAACGTTGTTGGGGCTGAGACACTCTGCTGCGTAAACAGCTGCAGGTACACTGGCCAATCCCCCCGCCACGCCTAGAAAGTATATTACAAGCCAATTGTATCATTTAAGAGTTCATTAATCTTCATTATATGACGCTATTTAATTCTCAAGTACCGAATACCCACCGGTAAGCATTCTTCCAATAAGTAGTTTGGTCAGAGAGATTTCGGACGACGGCACAGCCAACATTAGCCACCCTATGAAACTCACGAAGGTGATCGAAAGGAGTGCAGGTTTTCTTCCATATTGGTCCATCAGCTTCCCAACAACCAAGCTTCCAATGGGGAAACTCATTATTGTTATACTTGCTGAAAATTAAGTACGTAATTTTAATACGCTTTGTATTAATCAATGAGAATGTCATTGGTGCTTCAAGTTTTTTAACATGGCTTAATGTGATTTTTTAAAATCTCATCGCACTAAGCTTGAGAGACCTGATTTTGAATCATGTTTATTGTTACAACTGTATATTATACATCTTGTATATAGGCCTATATAGACCTTTATTGGCATATACATTTACAATAGGCCTCTAGGGGCCGATACATCCTGCTTTTATGTCCCGCAATTGGGAGTATTCTTCTTCGTATTCTCACTTCTGAGTTTGAATGACCACAGAGTACTCGAGTATATTCATATATGGAAACAGTTTGCCTCAATTTACTCACCATACCAGGAAGCATCATCCACACTAAGGTCGAGAGAGTCGAAAGAGACTGCCGAAAACGCCAAACTCATGCCACACGGAACACTGGGCAAAGCTATCACCATTCCCAGGAATATCTGCAATAGTGACATTACTGATTAGTGACATGAGTCCCAAATTCGTGAGATATAATTATTTTCAAAATATTGAATATTGTCCAATCCGCCAAACGTATGTCAAAACGAACAATGGGTATAGTTATCACCATTCACTAGAACCTTTGTACGTAGTAGAATCAGTTACCAATTCCTCATTCTTTCAGTGCGACAAAACTGGTAACATCTCAAACCGTGTTCATTCACCACCATGAAAATTGTTTGCCCCATTTTCTCCACTACTCTAGTGCATCAGATTTGAAAAATATAATGAGTACGCTATGCTCAAAACTCATAATATTCTGTCGTTGTGCTACCTGACGAGACAACGAAGATTTTCCAGCTGGAGGCTGCTGTGGAGTCTGCTGAACGGCGGACGGGCCTGCTGAGGCTTGATACCCACCGGAGCTGGTTCCCGCCTTTGCACTGCTGGACGCAGCAGAAGGCGTCACATCTGCAGCTGGTTTTCCCTTGGGAAGGCTTGTAGGCGTCGACTCGTACGACTTTTTGGGGTTTTCAGGTGCCGCCGTCGGAGTTGTAGACGCTGCGGATGATCCTCCTGACGTGCCAGGAATGATCTCCGGATTCTTCCCCACGAGGAGAGGCTTTCTCTCCTCGTCAATGAGTCTTTTACTCTTTTTGGACGACATCCTAGAATGAAAAAAACAAAAAACTGTTGGTAGATGTCTAATTCTAGCCTCATCTAAATAGGCTAGAAATACTGATTTGGCCTCAGAAATAAATAAAAACAAGAGTATTTGAAAAATCGTCAATTTCTACTGAGATATGAGTACTAATACACGATTGACGTTTTCGGTGATTAAACCATCGTCAGTAACAAAACAGTACTATAATATACCTATATTATGTAGAAAATGGGGTATACGCATGAGAAATGAAAATTGAAAAAAGTTGGTGCACGTAAGAAAGAACACAGAGATCGATAGCCGCAGAGCTAATTGGGACTTACTTTCATAAGAGCTGCATTTGAATGGATGGCCAATTCGATCTTTCTTCTTTTATATTATCATGAGTATTGAATATGGAAAACTATATACAGGGTGGTCCAGTGGATATGCATTTTAATTCTTTATGGGGCATTTTGAAAAAACTGAAAACTGCGCTATTTTCAATTTTTCCCGCCTGGCCAAATTGGCCCAATGCACACCAACTTCGTTTTTTTCAAAGTGGAACCCCCTTTTTTTATTTTAGATTTAGATTCTACGTAAAATCTCATGAAAATTTGACCCCTCAACCGATTTTTTCGGTCGCACAAAACCCACCCTCTAGTTTTCAAGACAGGTTTCTGCAGTAAATTCGAAAAATTGTGATTTATTTGCCACAGTGCCAAATTTCATGTGCCACACTTGGGGTTATCTACACAAAATCTGAATTTTTAATTCATTTATTTCCATGTAAATTACAAGAATACAGATAAAAAATAATAAAATAGGTACACTTCTGTTTAAAAATTGAAATAAATAGATAATACTTTTACGGAAATATAATTTCCCCTTATGGGCACCAACCCGTGTCGGGGAATGAGTATTAAATGTATGTATCATGTTAAGTGTAGTGTTACAATCTTATTATATTATGTTATTATTTACCTCTTCAATTTTTCTCTCCTTTCCATCATTTTCCGTCATATCTTTATCATTAAAAAAAAATTTCTCTCTCTAATGTCTTCTTTCTGGTTGCCAAGTTAGAAGAAATAGGTCTTTTAGCGCAGTTTTGGTCTTTCTGCAGGTATGCGGTGAGTTTATTAAAATTGATCTGAGGTCCGGAGGAAAACTATTAAAAACTATCACACCTTGATACAGAAAGAATTTTGGCCCAATCTTGGCGGGCTCACAGCGTGGGTTGTGTGCGACCGAAAACATCGGTTGAGGGTTCAAATTTTCATGAAATTTTACGTAGAATCAAATTCTAAAATAAAAAAGGGGGGTTCCCATGCGAAAAAACGAAGTTGGTGGGTATTGGGTCAATTTGGCCCAGTCGGAAAAAGTTGAAAATAGCGCAGTTGAATGCAGGATAAAAAAAAATAGGAAACACGGGTTTTTCAGTTTTTTTTCTTGAAAATCCCTCACAATAAAGAATTCAAATTCATATCCACTAGGACCACCCTTTATAGTGTAGTACAGAAACACTTAATAGTACAGAATAAGCGCAATTTGTGGACAATAGCTTAGACGTACACCTACCTAGGTGTTATTTTCGGGTGGAATTAAATTCATCACATAAAATGCTCATCACATGCTCTATCGACATCGATACAGCTCAGAGAGGTTGATTAAATTAAGATCATGATAAGTCGGGGTTAACTTAAGACTCATGATTGCAAATAACATGATTAGTGTGAGGGGAATGCGGATTAGGGGAGAGAAAATATTTAGGGTAAACACAACCTTACCCGGTTCATCCAAAAGCTCGACGAGGGCTGTTAAAGTTTACAGGTTACGTAACACCCAAGTTACATAACCACCTGAGATACACTCGAAGAAACGGTACTTCTGAGGTTGAAGAATGTGAGTTGTAAACGTTATTTTGATACAATATCATACATCAAACCCTGTCGAGTGTCATTGATACGTATTATTTCTTACTTATTAGTTGCCGAGCCGATTCATGGATTCAATTCCGTGAGATTTGCCTGTCGGGCCGGTGGATGACGGGCGCAAGCACCTCGGGACTGGCTGAAGGACTCGCTTGACCGAGTGGATCCCCCGCCATTCCCCGGACACGCTCGTCCGGTTCTTCGGCCTACTTGGTGCCGATCAAATCAGGAACCGAGTCCTGAGTTTACCAAAATGTAATTCCTTTTTGTCTCTTCAAGAACTCAACTTTACATTTTGGTGGTTGTTCGGTGGCACATTCTCAATATCTTGACAAAGAGACATTTTTTAAACCTTGAACATTAATAGATTTAGTATGGAAACCTTTGCTAAGTGGGTGGGCAGTTAACGTGTGTTTTTCGTTTATTATCTTTTGTTGTTTTGTTCATGTCCTCCTTGGTTGAAAAACCTTTGTCTATTTGGAGGGTTGTAGGAGGTTGTAAAGAAAACGGAGGAGAAGTTTTCCCGAGCTTTCGGCTTTAATAAGCCATCTTCAGGGCTGTAACATAAAACGACAATCTGCTATAGGCTTGGCCGTAAGTCAGTAACTGTATTATTAAATTATTTAGAATTGTAAGTTGGTGATACCGACAACGGTCAAGCCTATAGCAGATTGTCGTTATATGTTACAGCCCTGAAGATGGTTTATTAAAGCCGAAAGCTCGGAAAAACTTCTCCTCCGTTTTCTTTACAACCTCCTATAACCCTCCAAATAGACAAAGGTTTATTATCTTCAATAATGAACCTTTGGAATCAACCAATAAAAAAAAAAAAAAAATACTCCCTCAACAAGTAAGGGTTCACGTTTGAAGATACGTAGATTCCAAAAATCGACTTAAAAACTACAAATTCTCGACACAACGGTTTATTTATCTTCTTTGTGCAGGTCACCCATCCGCATAATTCACGAAATGATAGATGAAACGTTTATAATGATGATGAATTAATTAATTAAATGATTAAATGATGATGGATTAATTAAGGCCGGCCATGTGTCTAGCTACGTTCAAATATGAGTGTTGAAAATAGCACTTCAAAAATCCCAATTAATTTTTCACTTTCAATCACTCTAGTGTAGACAAAGTTCACAAAAGACACAAAAACACTTTGTCCACTCCGTGGAATGGAAGGATATAGCTAAACTCGGGTTTAAAATTCGGATTCTGCACCTCAAAAAACATTGAAAGAGTGATTGAAACTGAAAAATTAATTGGGATTTTTTGAAATGCTATTTTTAACACATACCCAGTTGGAAAATAGGTGTATGAGCTATGTTTCAAAAACACCAACCCTCATCTCCTCTGCACCAAACAACATCTTTAGTTGGCCAGTCTAATAATGTCAATTGCCATGAAATATGGTCAAGCCGACCTTGATCAGACGATCTCATCCCCGTCGCCTCAACTTGTTGCGTCGTCGTGATGAAGACCACGCTGCGTAAAACTGGTCTTCGAAGGAACGATGTTTATTACCTGCAATTGTATTACACACCACTCGTCTGCCCTGCAACCAGCGAGAGAACCAAAAGAAACCGTCATCCAAGGCCAACTCGATCCCATCTTAAGGCCAGTGC
Organism: Stenodema calcarata; assembly: GCA_963920205.1. NCBI lineage: Eukaryota > Metazoa > Arthropoda > Insecta > Hemiptera > Miridae > Stenodema > Stenodema calcarata. Next base: position 9,468,365 of record OY986051.1, on the reverse strand, counting down.
CATAAATATATCAATATATATAAATGAGGGGGGGGGGGGGTAGGTAACCATTTCGTATCGTCTGAAATACCTTCGAACTTTCGAGATGCTCAATCAAAATAATTTGCGGACGATGAGTAAATAATAAATTCGTGCTCAAACTCATAATTACACAAGTAGGTACGAGCAGGTGTCATTTTTTAATGGTTTTCCAACTATGTACTTGCATAGTCCTTAGAGAAATGGACAAATGGCAATTCTAACTTGAACTACTTTTGGTACCGCCCCAAAATCGCTTTTGGTACCTCAAATCAATAAGTACTTGAACGTTTGCAAAATTAGCAACTCTTATCCTGTAGCAAACTGCACATATACTTTGGATATTTAATATAAGTTACATACTGGGAACGATCTTTACTGCTGAGTCAACGAGGCCACTCAGAAGTCTCTGCAAGAAATAAAGAGGGTAATAGCATATAACAACAAAGCGTTGTCTCAAGAACTGGAATTCCTCCGACAATTGACGGCTATACATTTTTCCGTCTTTCGGCAACATATCCAAACACTTCCTACCAAATTGCCCTCCAAGACATCGGGAATTCCTTGAGGGCATGTAATTCTGGCATCATGCACCCCAGTATTATAATAACGAACATAAGTTATAATAACGAACACACTTCACCTCAATGATGAATCATTTAAGCCACTATGGATCCAAATGTTTGGAATTCCAAGGTAAAACCTCCTCGAGATCCAGTCGTCCATGGAAGTTAGGTGTTTAATTGGAACCGAGGAAATTTTTCCTTGGTATCCCGTTGGTTAACCCTACTAGCTACAAATTCTTCCAACTCCAACCTCTTCCTACTGCTGGTGAGTTCTGATTGTTTAACGATTGTCCCCACTATACATTATTTCCTACAAGCTGATACATTATTTCCTACCGCTCGAATCCCAATGTCCAATGCACCATTACTACCTTCGCCTGAATTATCTTGTGTCCCCATTACCAGTACTCTGCCAGGAGGAATTCCTTTTGACTGTTTCCACTTCCCGGTGCAAAATTGCAATTTTAATTGTAATTTTACGTGAAAATCACGACAGAATCCAATATGTTTCCTTCTTGCCGACATCAGTAGTACCTACTAGTCCAGTACCTTCTATTCATTTCTCATGAAGATATCGCCACTATAGTAGAAAATGATGTAACCCAAACCAAATCCTTAAAAGGGATTTTCCCCTGGAAAATTCCATCTCTTGTATCGGAATTCAACTCCATTTACACCTCACAATGAGACAGTCGGCTAACCTCTCCTGGTTACGGATGTGTCATTGAAATTAAGTCAGACACAAAAACTTCGAAGGGGAAGTCTCCCTTCAAAACCTCGATTTAGACCAAATTCCCTCACGAAGTATTCGACCTATTAGAACATTTAGCCTCATCGAATTAATGCAGCCTAGCACTGCTTTCAGTGCTAGTACTAGTTTCAATGCCGTTGGCCGAAGCTTTTTGCCAGATGAACAAGCCTGAATTGGAGCATAACTTCACTGTAGTTCTACCACCATTGATTACGAGTACTTGTGACCACCAGTAATACTTACATAATTCTTAGACGCCTTGCTTTTGCAATGTCAGCCAGCCTGTATTACTTTACTGCTGTACCACCACTACGTAATCACCACCACCACGTAATCATCACCACCAATACTACCTGTATCATCTAATTCTCAGAAGCCTTACAAAAAGCTCCCGCCAACAGGATTGAAAGAAGCAAAAAGCTCCCTGCAGGTCCAACACAGAGGAAACACATTCAGTGAAACCGAGGGGGTCTGAGGGTGAAAGGGGGGTTGTGAGAAGACGACAGAGAACAGGAAAACATTGGTGGTGGTGTTTAGGGGTAGAAGGATCAGGTTTCTACGAGTATATGCACACTCAACAGCGAGGTGCGAAGGTTTTTTGGGGGCGTTTTTCCCAGAAATACAAGTCAAAAACTGTTAGGAACTGTAAGAACTTTTTAGTGGGTCCACTTGTGCCAAATGGTGAATCCAGAGATGGATTCACCATATGGATTTGAATTAAAACTTTTTGAAAATATTGTAGGAACTTGCCACAAATTTTAAAACAGTTGCAATGGTTTTCCTAAATGATTCACTGTCTGTCAATTTAAATACCCGTCTTTGCGATGTTCGCCTTCAGGTTGGTTACTCATCGGTCATACATGGAATGTCGGGTGCGTCATCTGATTTCAGGTGATAAGTCTAAATTATCCTGTTTACTGGAGGCTTCCGTTAGTATTCAGCCTTGAAAGGTCTGCAACCAGTCACGCAATTCTAGTATAGAGGTTCAGAAGGGAATCGTATGGTTTAGCGGTTTGTTATGCGGTCGGATCAAGTATCGAAGTGTCACTCACTTCTTGGTCAAAATCGGAAGTAATTTCCTGCGAAGACGGCGCATGCCCGAACAGGCGGGACGGACGGTCTTCGGACGACCGATGGGATCATCGGCAGCGGGAATTCGATCGCTGCGAAACTGCGACTCCACTACAAACTAACTTCACGCGGCACTGACACTATTGGAATGGGATCGAAACGCTCCTTCATCGGCGTTCAAATTATTCAAAGACAAGTTTAAGTTTTTCGAGGCAGGATCTCACCAAGAGGTCAGACTGGTTCGTCGTAGATATTTCGTCGTTACATAACGGATTCTACAGTCAGGGTGGTATTGAGAGACGGTTGCGAAATAATTCTGTTATTCCGCGACGTTGGAAACAGTACGCTCCGAATACATTACGTTACCATCAACATCTTGAGAGGATTCCTGAGAGGATCCTTTCATCCTTTCATAAACCTTTCATATGATAATCCACGGGTTCGTATGAATCTTGGCATGAATGTTAGGTAGGTATAGCAATTGTACGGTCATGATACACACCAATCGATTCTAGAGGTCTATAAAGCAAAATATTGTTCTCAACCTTTTTTTTCCAGTAAATTGATCACCAACTACTGTCAGTAAGCCACATTAACGGTAACTGATAGTCTGATAATCGAAACACTTACAGTGTGCAGCTTCGTTCGTGAAAATGCTGTCTTAAATTGGGTCTCAAAAAAAAAGAACACGAATACCGACCAGTCGAGTTTACAAATCGTGAAATGCAAACGACAGCCGAATAAAAAGAGGTCCAAAAGGGCTGGAAACTCCAAATGAAATATTTTGTCGGACTCAGAGGATCCCGAGGAGGATCCTGTTCTGGCTCAGGAGGCCGCAGCAAAAAAATGAATCCATGCCAGACTCCAAACGCCAGTTCAGAAGGAATTTCTTGCATTATAACCGATGGTAGAGGGAGAATAATGAGTGTCAGACGGCATATCGTATTTACGCCGCCTGACTTTCCTCGAACAAGAGATTCTTCCCGCCGCTCGGGAAACCTAACACCGAAAAAGGAAGATGCACATCGACAGTTCCCACCGAAGAAATTGCAGCAGGGTATGGTAGCGGAAAACCGCCAAGTTGCCAAAACACAGTCCGCGCGTGCAACCCCCACCGGAGCTGATGATGACGCCCCAACATGATTCGGATTGGAGATTGACGATCCCCTCTCCAAGTAATAATCAGAGGAAATTGGCTGATTGGATCCCCGCAAAAGGCGGGGGAAAGAACAAAACCGTCTGGAAACCCAGGAATCAGGGTTGTGTTCCTGAGGCCACTGTGCGTACCATCTTGCACTTGATCTCCGCTGGACGAGCCCATCAGTCCCCCAAGAAATCAGCCGAGGACCAACCGCAGCGGAGGAAGAGGTCAGCACCCCGCTGGCTACTTGAGTTCCGAGGAGACTTGCTGCCCAGGCGCCCAAGGGAGGTAGCTGCTCCCTGCTTCGCACCTGAAACTTCCCAAGTCCGGGGTGGACCGCCCTCGTCAAGAGAGTATAAGGTTAGTCGGTACCCGTCAAATTCGTCACGCGGTAATATCGGGTCGGGAAAAGTGTTATCAGGAGGCCTAGGTAGGACTAGAATACGGGAACAATCAACTAGAAACCCTAAGTTAGCAGATAAGCTAGAAACTTAAGTTCACTAAAATTCATTTGCTTATATCATTGTATTTCAACCCATTCGTCAAATATCCTTACATTTCACCTTCACTGTCCAACTGCACAAATTCTATAAATAAAATACCACTATTGCATAAATAGGAACCGTTTTGGCCTTAAGGCCCCTTTTTCCCCGTTCTTCTAGTCAATCCTGTCCCGTTATTGCCGCCCCCAAATTTGGAGGGTTTTCCAGACGCCGCCCTGGGACAACTCGATCTGGAGGCCGTGGCCCCCAGTGTCTAGTCCCCACTGCAGCAGCAGGGGGAAAAACCTACGAAGCCCACCAGGCTTCACAAAGTGGTGGAGGCGACACGGGCCTCACAAAGTGGTGGAGGCGCCTTCCCTAAGAGGACGTCCCCAGAAAAGACCTAGAAAATAGTGGCGGTGGTACGATCGATAAAATCGACGTCCCCAAAAATTTATCAGATAAAATAGTCCACCCTGATAATAGGCACAAATTGGAGAAAAGACCTAGAAAATAGTGGCGGTGGTACAATCGATCAAATCGAAGTCCCCAAAAATTTATTAGATAAAAAATTCCACTCTAATAATAGGCACAGGTAGGAGAAAAGACCTAGAAAATAGTGGCGGTGGTACAATCGATCAAATCGAAGTCCCCAAAAATTTATTAGATAAAAAATTCCACTCTAATAATAGGCACAGGTAGGAGAAAAGACCTAGAAAATAGTGGCGGTGGTACAATCGACCAAATCGAAGTCCCCAAAAATTTATTAGATAAAAAATTCCACTCTAATAATAGGCACAGGTAGGAGAAAAGACCTAGAAAATAGTGGCGGTGGTACAATCGACCAAATCGAAGTCCCCAAAAATTTATTAGATAAAAAATTCCACTCTAATAATAGGCACAGGTAGGAGAAAAGACCTAAAAAATAGTGGCGGTGGCACGATCGATCAAATCGACATCCCCAAAAATTTATTAGATAAAATAGTCCACTCTAATAATAGGCACAGTTAGACGAAAGTCCGCGCACGGTAGGTGCAGGAATCGTGGAATAGTAGGAAGTTTCATCAGAAGAAATAATAGGATCGATATAGGTTCGTACCGAATAATTGGGTAATACTTAGGTTTGGGCTAAATATGCTAAATTAAATTAAAATTTTGTGCATTATTTACATATCTATACAGCGTATTTTACTCGTATTTTACTACCTAACAAACACAGGTACACACCATATACAGTTGTACACCATTTATACAGACCATATATAACCATTTATACCATTTGTACCATTTATAACCTATATATTTGTGGTTGTCGTTGAAAAACACATTTACACCTTGTGTCACACACATACACACGAATACGTAAAATAACTCACCAGCGGAATCACAAGGGAGAAATCCACACTCGAAATTACATATAAAGTCAAGAATATTCATAACTCACTGCATAAAATATTGTGTTGACATAAAATAAAATATCAAGGGGCCACCTTGGCATAAAATACCGCGGAATAATGAAAAATGCTACAAAAAGATCACGACAGCCCGAAACTATACGTCGTTCAATTTATATCACATAAATTAGACCAGACAACAGGACCCAGGAGCGCGACGGAGATAAAACTAATAGCGTTAACGAACAGTCTACACAAATGTCACCATTATTTGGCCGAACGCCCTGTGATAGCGTACACAGACCATCTATCACTAAAATATCTAAGGAGCTTCGACCAAAAAAAAATCCACCAACCATACAAAAATAGAAAGCAAATAACATACGAAGAAGGAGATCTGGTACTGATCAAACAACCTTGCTTTAACCAACAGGCGCACAAATTGGATAAAAAATATCAAGGCCCATTCGAAATTATAGCACGCACGGGGGAAAACAATTACCGAATTTCAGTGCCATACCGCGGTGGCACGAAACAGAGGAATTATCACACATCCAAATTGAAACCATACACAGAACGTCCAGCGATCTTGGCGAACACGGCGATCCCACAGAAAATATGAGAATGACTGCAAGAATGAATCACGGCTGACGAGCCACGTACGAAAGAATGAATGAGCGCGAACAAACGAATGAATATGAATATTGAGCAAGTGAACGGATATTGAGCAAATGAACTAACGCGAACGAACGAATGAAGTATGAATATTGAGCGAATGCATGAAAGCGAACAAACGAATGAAGTACGAATATTGAGATGGAATGAATAGGGACGACGGAGCCATCAGAACCAAGGGACCACAAAACAAGCTAAGAAACCCCAACTACATTCAAAAACCGTGCATACGAAGGAACCTACTAAGGTGCGCCGAGACAGGAGAAAAAGGGGGGAAAAATAATAAAAAACAACAAACACGCTACAGAAACCAGTGCCTACAAAACGCAGAGAAATTCAATAGGCGAAGAACAGCGCTCGAGGATAGGGTAGAATCGATATCGAACCAAAAAACACAAAAAAAAAAGAAAAAGAAGAAAGAAAAAAAAAAAGATGATGAAATACAGAGAAATAAAAGGAGAATAGAAACGACGAGAAATGAAGAGAAACAAAGAATAATAAAGAGATATAATGTAAAGATGAAAAAAAAGATTAATGAAATAGATATATAAAGAAAAATATAAAAAGAGATAATAGGAAAATATAAATAAAGAGAAATAATAAAAAAGAGAACTAAAAGAAATAGAAATAAAGATAAAAAAGAGAAATGGAATAAAGAGAAAAAAAAGATAATTAACAAAAGGGGAATAAAAGAAATAGAAATAGAGAGAAATGGAAAAAAAGAGATATGAAGAAATATTAGAAATGAAATAAAGAGAAAAAAAAGAGAAATAATAAAAAGGAAAATAAAGAGAAATAAAGGAACAAGAAATAAAGAGAAATAATAAAAAGGGAAATAAAGAGAAATAAAAGACATATAAATCAAGAAAAAATGAGATATGAAATACGAAAAAAAAAGATAATTAATACAAGGGAAATAAAGAGAAATAAAAGAAAGAGAAATAAAGAGAAAAAAAAAGAGAATTGAAGATAAATGAAAAAAGATAAATAAAGAGAAAAGAAAGAGAAATATAAAATAAAGTGAAAATAAAATGTAACAGAGGAAAATAAAAATCGAAAAAAAAAAAAAACGAGAAGAAACTATTAACACGGACGTGTTATTGCAACATACGGAAGTCACACCGACCAAGTGACATTTCGACGAGTACATGAATAAATAAGTTAACCTAAAATAGAAATAAATAAAAAACGCGTCGAGTGTATAAATAAATAAGTTAGCCTAAAATAGAAATAAATAAAAAACTGAAACACAACGCATCGGGAATGGATTCGATCGACAATGACTACATCAGATTCTAAGAAAACGTTGAACGGAATAGTCACATCAGAAACGAGTGAACAATGAATGAAAATATAGCTACTTACAGATGACGGAGGGGTCGAGAACATATCCGCACTGGTATATATCACCATTCACTCACAACGATATGGCACCTACGCGCGCGAAACGGCGAAGAGGAACTCGCGACGCAGCCGAATGACCCAAATCGAAAAAAAAGAAAGCACGGAGAAAAACCACCCCATGGACCATAGTGCACACCAGCTTCAATACAACGGCCTCCATGACCCCAAATCCGGTACTACAGGTACTGAGTAAGAACACAGGAGACACACAGGAACCCACCGAACACACCAAAGGAACACATCGAAAAAACACGGGCCGCGACCGAAATTACACTGAGGTCACACTTCAGCAAAAGTATCTACATACGGAGGGGAGACTTATGACCAATCAACGTAGGGAAAAACCCCCACTCTATAAAGGGTCAAGATAGTGGAAGGAAAAGAGAAATGCAATTGAACAAAACGCATCAAGTGATATGGCAAACGGTAGACCACATTTTGCTGACGGAAAAAGCTCACAGGCGACTCATGCACAAGGGACAGAGATAACGGTCAAGAAAGACTGACACACTTGAAACGAACGACACGTGAAGAATCAAACACAAGTCTCGACTACGATACCATAGAGCCCGTTCAAAGAAATGAACGACACATCTAATCCAAGACCGACGTCTCCGCTTGTTACAGGGAGACGCAAGCAAAACATAGTCTGAGAAATGCAAAAATTCCTGTTTGGCACTATGGCAGAGAGTGACTCCACACACATCAATGAAACGTTCGAAATAAAATTGACTAGGAACCAAAACCGCGTGTTGAAACATGAAAAAGACATAATTGCATACGTAAACACAACCATGCATGCGATGTTACGAGACTCACGCAAAGTTTACGCACAGTTATTGGACAACCAGGACACAATCATACGTCGGATGCAAGTAGAACTACACACAACCGAAATTACATCATACGTAAACAGCCTTTACTACGACCTAATGATAACACTACAGATGGTTAGACAGGACAACGATATATTCTTCGGCTACTTCAATTTTGCAAAGATACACAGCCTAGGCGAAAATTTAATCAAATCACGAGACATCAAGCCACAAATAGAACACGTTTGGGAAGCGCTAAATGACAATCTATGCTTACCATACCTACAACATAACTACACGGACGCTGAAATCATGAAATTTCTCAGATTGGGGCAAGTCAAATACATCCAAGCACACCACGGCATCTACATACAACTCGAATTGCCAATCATAGCACGCGAGTCCACATTGCACTTAATCGAATACATACCAATTGCACACGCCGACCAAGACGACATATTTCAATACGCTAAACCCGAACATGATGTCATATGGAAACCATAATATCAAAGGCAAATAGAATGCTTGGATTCGTGAGCAGGAACTCTAAGCACTTTACCGCGGAAACACTGAAAATTCTTTACTGCGCCTTTGTCCGTTCAGGCCTGGAATATGGTTCATTAATTTGGAACCCACATCACAAAACATATATTGATCGCTTTGACAGAATCCAGCGCAAATTCCTTAGAGTGGTTGCTTATAAAAGACGAATCCCCATTGCAGATCTAAATTATGTTGATCTTTCAGCATCAATTAACATAGAATCTCTGGAAAATCGCCGCTTAAAAAGCGATCTTGTTTTTTTATATAAACTTATAAACAATCTTACTGATTCTCCAGACCTAGTGTCAAAAGTGAAATTTCATGCACCACTTAAAGTAACCCGAACCATAAGACCCTTCACCCTAGAATTTCATCGAACTGATTACGGCAAATCTTCTCCGATCAATAGACTGATGTACAACGCAAATTCTCATCCGTCACTTGATTTCTTTGGCTCTAGCCTTTCAGGGTTCAAGTCACAATTGGACAAATTAACCTTCTTTTCCTAATACTCGACTACACTTTGAATTGGTAAACTAATACAATGTTATGCTGTATTATTTGTACGTACATCTATAATTTTCTTCTTGCGGCCTTATATATTTTATCTTCATTATTATCACTAAGTTTTAGTGCAGATTGTACTAAATCTATTTTTCATGAATGTAAAACCTGTAAACTGGTGTTTCCCGTAATAAACGTTTATTATTCTAGAATAGACTAGGTATATTAGAGTAGAATGAGTATAATCGTTTTTAAACATATATAATCGTAACATATTAACTGTATATACATATATAACATGGACAAATTGTTTTCGTTGATCAACCAATACATGTATTAATCTACAAAATATATGAAGGGACAGATAAGGACTAATGGGAAATGTAGTAATGAAATATGATTAATGAAATTTATGCAATCGTAGTAGACTAATGAATCATACTAAAATATGAAACAGTTAAAAACGTAATATATTAAATGCATATAAATATATAACATGGACAATTGTTTTCCTTGCTCTGTCAATATAGTATAATATATTATACTCGTATTATCACTAGGTTTCTAAACTTGTATGATAAACCTTGACCATTATTTCCAACAAACAGATAATATCTGTTGTAGGATACCTATATTATACAACATGGAACACATGGGTGTACAACGTAGTCTATAACATAGTAACTTGTAAATTGAAATACTCTCCACCAACTTGGGGTCAAGCTTCATTCTGCACACCTTATGGCATACGGCATGTCTCACACTGGTAAAACTAGTTAAATTGAAATAAACTTGTTAAATTGCTCTTAATCAAAAATGATGTAACCTAGCCACTCGGCATAAATTTTTAAAGACCTCCATAAGTCCTCCAAAAGTGCGACATTCGAAAAGTACACACCGCGAAACGCGCGCGCAAGGGAAATCAACCAAACTCCACATGCTGTCTCCCAAATTTTGCGCCGAAATTTGGCAACTCCGACGCAAAATTTCAAATTTGGAGGGGGACCTGTCAGACGGCATATCGTATTTACGCCGCCTGACTTTCCTCGAACAAGAGATTCTTCCCGCCGCTCGGGAAACCTAACACCGAAAAAGGAAGATGCACATCGACAGTTCCCACCGAAGAAATTGCAGCAGGGTATGGTAGCGGAAAACCGCCAAGTTGCCAAAACACAGTCCGCGCGTGCAACCCCCACCGGAGCTGATGATGACGCCCCAACATGATTCGGATTGGAGATTGACGATCCCCTCTCCAAGTAATAATCAGAGGAAATTGGCTGATTGGATCCCCGCAAAAGGCGGGGGAAAGAACAAAACCGTCTGGAAACCCAGGAATCAGGGTTGTGTTCCTGAGGCCACTGTGCGTACCATCTTGCACTTGATCTCCGCTGGACGAGCCCATCAGTCCCCCAAGAAATCAGCCGAGGACCAACCGCAGCGGAGGAAGAGGTCAGCACCCCGCTGGCTACTTGAGTTCCGAGGAGACTTGCTGCCCAGGCGCCCAAGGGAGGTAGCTGCTCCCTGCTTCGCACCTGAAACTTCCCAAGTCCGGGGTGGACCGCCCTCGTCAAGAGAGTATAAGGTTAGTCGGTACCCGTCAAATTCGTCACGCGGTAATATCGGGTCGGGAAAAGTGTTATCAGGAGGCCTAGGTAGGACTAGAATACGGGAACAATCAACTAGAAACCCTAAGTTAGCAGATAAGCTAGAAACTTAAGTTCACTAAAATTCATTTGCTTATATCATTGTATTTCAACCCATTCGTCAAATATCCTTACATTTCACCTTCACTGTCCAACTGCACAAATTCTATAAATAAAATACCACTATTGCATAAATAGGAACCGTTTTGGCCTTAAGGCCCCTTTTTCCCCGTTCTTCTAGTCAATCCTGTCCCGTTATTGCCGCCCCCAAATTTGGAGGGTTTTCCAGACGCCGCCCTGGGACAACTCGATCTGGAGGCCGTGGCCCCCAGTGTCTAGTCCCCACTGCAGCAGCAGGGGGAAAAACCTACGAAGCCCACCAGGCTTCACAAAGTGGTGGAGGCGACACGGGCCTCACAATGAGGGGAACCTAGGATCCATTAAATAACCTATCTATAAATTTTATACTTCATGAGCACAAACAAGACAAGTATGGTCAAGATTTTAAAGATTCGTGCGAAGGATAGCTCACAAACGCCTTGATGCTTCCTACCGATCTTAGATACAGTTGCTCGTGCAACATAATATGTTATAATAGGCGTGTTCATCAATAAAATTTATTAATGTGAAATGATAGCAGGTGAATTTGTTTTTCAAGGCCGACGTAGCACGTACATTGTGTCCTAACATTCTGTCCTAATTCGGACCGAATGTATTTTGATTAAGGACACTCATGCGATCCCAGCAATTTGTTCGATTCTACTCCATTCCATCCAGAGTTCCATTTTTCCTACAGGTCATGTTGTATGACTAGGTCAAGGGGAAGGGGTTCAAAACGAATTTTGAAATTTTGAAAATTCCAAAACTCGAAAAATTCAGATGAAACGGTATGTTTTGGTTTATTATCTTCGATAATGAACCATTGGAATCGCCCAAAGAAAAAAAATTTTTAACCCCCCCTCAAAATTTGTTGGTTTACGTTTCAAGATACGTAGATTCAGAAAATCGAATAAAAAAAAATCCGTCCGTCCGCCGTACGCCGTACGCCGTCCGCCGTCCGCCGTCCGCGCCACTTTGCCCAGTTAGCGTTGAGTTAAAATTACGAAATTTTTTTTATGGGTTTCGACCAACCCCACAATGGTCCTCGAAACTTTTCATAACCCTAGGTCAAGGGGAAGGGGTTCAAAACGAATTTTGAAATTTTGAAAATTTCATATCTCGAAAAATTCATATAGAACGGTATGTTTTTTATTTCATATTTAGATAGAGTTTGTTCCGTAGAATTTTTTAAGACCATCCGCAGCTTTGTACGACCAGCCGTTCGTTCACAATGACGGCTCAAAGATTGTGCCTCACTACAGGATCGTGAATCAAACTGTTGAAATACAGGTCCATTTTAATACTAACAAGCTCTTTGGAACATCATATGGGTTAAGTGATGTCGAGTTTGTTGTTCTGAGGTAATTTCGAATGTTTGTTGGTAGGTAATTCTTTTATAGAAACTGTATTACCGACGTAGTATTAAAAACCCCAGAATTATATAGTATTAATTAATAATAATTAATAATAATTATTATAAATAATAAATACAAATTATTAATACCTACCTAACAATAAATTATAATAATTTTCACTAGGTACTTGATAAAATTGTTAATAATTAGTGATAATTGATAATAATAATTAATCTAACATTTAGGATCTAGACATTTAGACCTAGTGATCTAGACAGAAGGGTGATCTGTACAAAGAAGATAATGAACCGTTGTGTCAAGAATTTGCAGAGTTTTTTATTTCATATTTAGATAGAGTATATTCTTTCGAATTTTTCAAGACCAACCACAGCTTGGTACGACAAATGTTCGTTCACAATGACGGCTCAAAGTTGGAGCAGATCGAAAATTGTCAACATGAGAGTGAATCGTGAGGCAGTCTGTCGGGTCCATTTTCAAACTGGCCCAGCTGATTCAAACAGCACATGGTTTTCAAATATCGAGTTAATGAATAATATTTATTAATAATGAAGCATAAAAATGATTAATAACCAACAATAAATATTAATAATTTATATTACTTGATAATAATAATTAATAATTAATGATAATTCATAATAATAATTAATCTTTCATTCAGTAATTCGGTGATCTGTACAAAGAAGATAATAAACCGTTTTGTCAAGAATTTGCAGAGTTTTTTACATTCCAGATTCCATAACAAGTGGCCAAGGTTTGACTAAGGAAATAACCGAAGAAAAATATTAAAACCAAGTTTTTTAAGCTAGTGAGAAAAATGTACCAATATTTCCAAATATTAGAATTGAAGTACCTAGCGATACTTTGGTATGATATGAAAATCTAATCTAATATGTTACGAAAATCGATACGAATTATTAACGATACTATCGTAATTAATAATTCGTATCGATTGTAGATAATATCAGTTTAAATTGGGTCTTCCGTATGATTGTCACTATTTGGACATCAATAGTTAGTTATTTGGGACTTATTTGGAAGTCGTTGGCCATTGGTTAAGAGGTCCATTGCGCTTCAGCTCCGTCATCAGTAGCCTATTTGGGGCTCCTTATTTATTGGGTAGAGAAGCTCTCGGTCTCCTCCGTACAGAAACGATTGTATCGTGAGAAACACAAAACTGCTCCGATAAGTTCAACTCATCCGTCTACGGCCTTTCTCTTAATCGGCATTGTATCACACCTGTTGGGACGCATTAAAGGACACTGGATACGGATTGTGGGAATTGAGTCATCGCATTTTACTGAACCCAATTGGAGTTAGAACACGTTCCTCCCGACCCGTTTCTTCGAGAAATCTCAACTATATCCGAAACGGTTTCATGATAAACAACGTATAACAAACAACATTTATCTGACATAACCACGCCGTCACCAATTAACCAATTTCCACCTTTGTTACATTATTTTGTATTCTGAACAAAATCAGGTTATTACTGCGTGGTATACCATCTGGTATCCCCCCATCTGACCATCTCTGGCTACTTGCCAACAACCCTCTAAACTTGGATCTCAAATTGCGTCTTCAAGAGTTTGCATGAAAGAAATTCAGGACCATCTGGTGACAAACCTCCACATCACCTCCAACTTTGAGTTTGTTCTGACCAAATTGTGAGCCTGGATTCACTTAGGTACATAATTCAAGTACCTAGTTGAACATAAGTGAACAATTATTTAATGTAACTATTTGTATCAAAGTCAATTGAATGGGAGTTGATTGATTCTTCAATTGAAATATACTCTTAATCACATCAGAAGGAAAACAGAAAGTACACTTCTGGAGTCGTTCGGTACCATTAGTTTGCAAGCTGTCTTTGCAGACGTATTCATCTTGTATTTTATTCGATTGAGGCGTTTCCTTATCACCTTCTGGTGGGAAATTAAAACCGTTTGCGTATTTGCATTTTCTATTGATGTGTCGTGGGGGCCTTGCGCGCTTTCTGCAAGACATCATCCCTCGGCTCCAACGCGTCTGTTATCCAGAATCTCGGCTATAGACGTCCATCATTTTGCATCTAAAAGGTAAAAGCTGTAAAACAACTCGAGTCATAAGGTATAGAGCAAAACCGTGTTTGTATAATGTAATCACGTTGATTTATACACATCTGTTCCCCGCACTCACCTGATCTTAAATGATGCTGGAGCTGATACTGGAGGCAGTAAAAGTCAAGTACAATCTGAGTGGAATCCAGATTGTTGGTTAGTTGGTATTCGACTTGAGTGGACGTCATTCCTTGTATAACGTCGTTCGATACGTCAGATGCCCACTACCACCTGCCCACGACGCGAAGAGAATGAAGTCAGTTAGCAAACATTGCAAGGAGAAGTTGTGTCCAATCAGAACATCGGGAGCAGGCCTCGCTTCGCGTCCTGCAGACTCACCAGGATTTCTGCAGGTAATTGAAATTCCGCATTTGAAATTTAAAATATTAACAATTTTCCAGTACCTTCAGTCACAGTTCTGATTGATTTTCATATAACGTGTTGTGGCCTGCGTAATATCAAACTCAATGACCTGGCAATCAAAATATAAATTCGCCAATCAATTTCTTATGTTCTTATTGCTAAGAAGAATTTTGGTTTCAAGAATAAAAATATGAATATAATTCTGATTTCATGATTAATAAAAGTACTGATATTTAATGTAATGCTATGTGCACGTTTAGAGTTCGGTAGGTGACCATGGTGACCATAGTGCACTGGAAATTTATTCATATGAACTTGTGTCGACAGAACTTGGTTCAATGTGCAAGTAATCAGTGGCCGTAGTTCAAAGTGAACCCCCAAATGATTTTGGACTTTCTCCCTCAGGACTATTCGAATCACCGATAAATTCGATCGTTTTCATGCACCTACGGTGGCTGTTGAACTATTTCGTAATATTTTACCTACTATTCACAGGAGCCAAGTTTGGTCAATGTTTCATATTCTAAAGCAGTTTTAAAAATGTATAAATCTGAACCCTTTTGTGCAAAAAACTTTATTGTTGTAGAGCATCGAGTTTGTTTCATTGGGATGTACCTAGTTTAAGAGGAACGTAGCACAACCAAAACTCAAACAATAAACAACAAAAATCCCTGGAATCCCCAAATCACAAGCCAACTAGTCAATTATGGTTTACCCACTGATGAGCGTGGTCAATTATTGCATTAGGTTATTATTGTGGAAAATAATTAATCTGTACCACCAATAGTAATTTTAGCACTCTAACATTTACGATACGAGAGTCAGATCTTGGGATCTAAGCCATCTTTCGTACCTCTATGCTCTACCCCTTCGCTTTATATGCTGTGATATTATACGCAAGCATGGCTATAGTCATAGCGAGTTCCAGTGCAGTTTGGTGGTTTCAATGTCCTATCCCCACCGATTTTTTCCACCGATTATAATACGACATGCTGACATTATAAACTAGAAAATGACTTTACTGATTTCCAATGGACATTGAATAATCATTTACAACTGTAATTTGGATTGGTCCTAGGAATGGGAGCCCGTGTGGTCTTGACCCATCTTCGATATTCTTTGACGTCCTGATCATCAATAAGTGTCCGATGTCATCTCCCACATTGTGACCATTCAAGTTCATTGTCCGTGAACCGAAAGGCGAACCCGCTAATTGAGCTGCGTTGAGTCCTTCGCCATGTTAACGAACAGTTTATATTTACGAATCAGCTGTTCTAAATGACAGCTCGGACCACTCTCGAAACTGTTGATTGTCAACGTTTTCCCCACTCGTCATCCTCTGATATAAGAAAAAACTTCCGATTAGATACTCTCATCTTTTGTTAATCGATAAAATCGGCAAATGAAAATGGTATCAGATTGTTTTTTTGTTTAAAGTGAAATCCCGCGTTGAAGGAGTTCGAGGCAATTCTTCTCTGTATTCAATTAAAGCAAGTTGTGAGTGAGTGCGTTACGGACAGTCAAGGAGAAAACGAGAAGTTTACCAGGGAAAGGATATTCAATACTAATTGGTGTATCAGGTGAATCCTTTATCTAATACAAGTATAATTTACAATTCAAGTTCAACCAGGGCGACCACATATCCCACACATTTATAAGCAAATGCTATGCAATAACTGTTATTCCTTACTTAACAATCGAGTAACTGAGTCGAACCGGACCTCAATATGCCATTATATTATACATGAATAGAGTCATTGCTCACTTTCCTAATATATGAGTAGGAATGAGTAATAGACAGGTTTATACCTAGCGTGATTAATTCATATTTTTTTCTCAGGCTGAATAAATCATTTTCACTGATCATTTCTTAGATGCATGGACGAATGGGTTCTTATTGGGTGATGGTTTCATACTGAGAGCAGGTCAATACCACTCATAGATACAATTAAAGAGAAAACTTGTATAAGGTTCCCTTACCCCTAGTCTTAAATACGAGTATATGTGACCGTTCGTGGGAAAAGCTTAACTTGAATTTTGTCGAAACTGAGATTTTATTATTTTTCAAAATCTGAAACCATGCTGAAAATGCTGAGTTCATCAGAGACCTAGGTAATTCTGTTCATTTATATATTCCAAGTATACATCTCAAGTACATATTGAAATGAGATATTCTTTGTTATAATCAGCAAATAAGTATACAGGGTCCCACTTAAAGGAGACATCCCGCCAAGGTGAATTCTACAACTAATTTGCGACTAAAAATCCCTTATGACTCATATTTTTTACTACACTTAAAACCCGAGTTTTTTCACTTTTAAACTTTTTTCGTGTTTCCGATCGTACGTCACGAAAACGGACATAACTCCCTAATTCCCCAAGGTAATCTTAAATCTGAGGATACCATTGAAAAGAGCATTAAATTTTCTATCTCTCTGGTGCCAAACCAAAATCTTTTGCTCACGGTTAACGGTAAAAAATTAGCCTAAAAAGAAAAATGTGTCAAATCCCGGAAATTTCCAGTTTTTCAACCCCCTGTAAACCTACTATTGCTGCTTCAAAGTTTTGTACTGTTACTGCAAAACTAGGCCAAAAAGCTCAGCTTTCCAACGGTATCCTCGAATAAGGGAAAACAAGGGACATAGGGAAATAAGGGAGGAAATGTCGTTTCTCCCTCGGAAAACGCGGGTTTTTCCACGCGAAATTGAGGGTTGTGGGGTGAAAAATGACTACCACCTCACGACGGGAATTTTTTTCTCTCTCTTAAGGTCGGAAACACGAAAAAAATTTAAAAGTGAAAAAAGTCGAGTTTTAAGTGGAGTAAAAAATATGAGTCGTAGGTATGACATTTTTAGTCACAAATTAGTTGTAGAATTCACCCCCGGTGGGATGTCCGCCCTTAAGTGGGACACCCCTTATATAAATTAAAACTCTCGTTTATTAAGAACATATTAAGAATTAGAAGGTGTTAAGAATTATGTATTGGTTTTAAGAATAAATATTAAGAATAGATTTTGGAGTTTTGGAAGTGATCTTCTTCGTCGGTGTTCTAGAGGTAACACGTGGCTATGTATCTGATTCAATGGTCTTGTTCAAATGCAATTATTAATGTAAAACCTTAATCGTAATGCAAAGCGCATCGAGCTGCCTTGATGAATCACGCGTCTTCTGGGAGCGAATGACATGACCCGCTGTGAACTTGCAGTTGTTTCTATGAGCGTAACAGTATGGCGTTCGCTTCGACTCCTGCAATTTGAGAGTTTCCGAGTTCAAAATTCGTGTTTATTGGTTTCAGAACTTTATCGAATTCTTTCCAATAAGACCAAGAAAAAACAGGTCCCCAAGGGACCAGCAGGATTTGTCGAATGGGGAGGGGGCGTAGTCCTTGGGGAACCAGCAGGATAGCTCAGAGGGGTTAGAAGCTTTGGGGATCTTCCAGCTCTACGCAGAACCTCATTGGCCTCAGTAAGTGGGCGTCTTTATTCTCTGACCTCATCTGCTGTCAGTTGTTGATGCACTGCTACCTCTTAACAATGACGGAATCGTCGATCGGTTATATCAGATTACGTGTTACCTAAAATAACCGTTTACTTTCGATAGGTGCTCGAAATTCAATGGATCAACTTGTGTCATTGAGTTTTTTTTGTCTAAATAATTTTTATAAGGGTCATCCTCACCTACAATATTGGAACGACCTAGAAATTGAACAATAAACCGTCATTAACACCTTTCGTAGCTCCCATTGCCATCGAGAAGTTTCGGTGACGACCCGCCAGCACATCACACATATTCCGCCACAGGTACTTCATAGAGTTTTCTGATTTTTCTTACACATTTGTGCATGTGATTAGATACTCCCAGGAGGTAAGGTGCTAATGATTTTGAAACAAAGTACCGATTCGTTTTGAATTCCTCATCCCGAGTTCTACTCAGGTACAGACACTCAATACATTGCAACTACTATAGAATATAGAATTTCCACTTGTACTTGAGATCTGGACGTCCTAGATATCCTAGATCACGCAACCTGTAGGCCTCTGACGCCAACGAAAGGAATCTGAATAATAGATCGTTTCTGATCATTATAAAGACAGCGTTCAGAGCCTGCGTTCGTGCACACGTGTTGTCGCCGTGGCCAGAAAACAGCTAGGTGACCTTAAACACATTCATTATCACGGTTTCAAGCACTTATTCATTCGCTAGTCAGTCATAGGAAATTCGAATTCTTACCTACTCTTACTTAATAATTCAGTCTACAAGGTGGGATTTTTAAATTCTTTAAAATCTCCAAACTAAACTAGCCTCCGTTCGTGCACACGTGTGGTCACCGTGGCCAAAAAACAACTAGCTGACCTTAAACCTTGGTTTCAGGCACAAGGTGGAATTTTTAAACTAAACTAGAATGTAAAAACCAATTAAAATACCTGTGGATTGCTTTCTAAATTACAAGAGTAAAAGGCTGAAGATGATTCGAATAATTATTATAAACCTAATAATCGAAGGTGTATTCCTGTTTTTCTCAATCCACACCTCATTGAAACGGTCCAATAATGTTTTCCAATCCAACCGACTCACAGGGTTAAGAAGAAAAGTTCAGGCTGAGCAACTGATCTTAATTTCCATGGATTTCAGTTAAAATTTTCTCACAGCTCCTTATTACACGTAATAACTAAACCTGTAAACGAGAAAAAACCAGTGCCTCGGACTTGTTCAAACTTTTTTGCGTTTGCCGCAAATTTTTGACAGAACAGTTTATTATCTTCTTTCTACAGATCACCCTTCTGTCTAGAACACTAAATGATAGATTAATTATTATTATGATTATTAATTATTATTATCGAAGATAATACACCATTGGAAACGCCCAAGAAAACCCGAAGATAATTAACCAAAAATGAAAAATTTAGAATCGACCAAGAAAACAAAAAGTTTCTTGAGAGTTAGTAATAATGTAGTAAATTGAATATTAATGTAATAATTTCAAAAGCAACTTCCCTTTGGCCTCTGGTCATTCGGTTAATATTGACTTGAGCGGAAATTCCCATGACATTATTCCCTATTTTATTCAAATTTCCTACTTCATTCAAATTGTTTGGTCCATAAAACTGTAGTTTTCAATAAAACCTAGCTTCATAAAACTCTAGTTTTCAAGCTAAGAAGCTGACAATATTGATACAACGAAAGATCAAGTTGGGCTAAGAGGCAGAAGTTTGACTATTTTCGCTTAATGAATGTTGGATAGTTTTTCATTAATTCACTTCAAGTTTTGTCACAATAAGTACATAAATTGAAAATCTTGAAAAAACTACATACATAGGACTAAGAAAGGGATACTGATATACAGATGAGAACATGATTATCAAGTAAATAGGACTATGCACATATTATATTATGCACATTATTATGCACATTATTTTGCACATATTATATGTATAGTCCTAGTTACATGATAATAATGTTCTCATCTTTATATCAATATCGTTTTCATAGTCCTAGGTATGTATGTAGTTTTTTTTAAAGATATTCAATTTGGTTATTTATTTTTAATTATTTTTATATTTTCAATTATAACATCAATTTTATGCGGCCAGAATTTCAGTATTTCTTCTTACCACAACCTCATTATTACAGTCATGATTACGATATCCATGCATCTGCTGACTGTCGTTTATTACCCAACTTACTTCATCGGCCTTGACATTACAGGTCTATCGGTTTGTAAACGTCTTTAAATGTCAAATGGCGGGATTTAGAAACGATGAATGGATCACAATCGGTTTATGGTCGATTCCGTTCGCCGTTTCGGTTCCCTAATACCACGAGAAATCCTACGATGATCTACTTAAAAAGAATCTAGTCATGTATAAATTTGAGGTAGGTAGCAAAAATTGATAAATAATTCGAGCTCAATCAGTATTGAGGCGCTGATTTTATTCGAGATGAATCATTTTTGACCTCAAGTTGGCGGCCGCTCTTGAGGAAAACTTGGAGTTTTACTCAGACAATTTCAGGTTTCGTGCGGCGGAGGGCACTCACTCCCCTCACCTCCCACGGGCTGGTTAGTGTCTCCAATATCAAAGTGTTAGGACAATTCTAACTGGACAATGTGCTGCGTAAATTTGCACGATCGACTGTTAAAACGAGTTTTATTTGTTAATAGGCACACTTTATCATGACAGTACAGTCATGCATAACTCTCCTAGCACAATGTTTCGTAATGCAATTATTGGTTCAATCACGTAATATCCACAGCACGTTCCCTCTTGTGGGTGAGATATCTATCTAGTAAGTAAACAATTGATCAGAGATTAGAAATGCCGTTTCTTCAATAGAGTTTATCTAACTGTTAGCGTTAGTGTAACTATACACCTACGTAACGTATAGCGTAACGTATACCGTTGGCTTGGTGTATCTTCTATCCCACCAGAAAATAACTTTCATGATTTGTATTGTATGATGGAAGGAGGTAGGTACCTATCATATTTCCGCTCGTTCGGTTGAGGAAAACCAAGTTTGCTTCTACGGGTACTGTGGTCACCCATATTATGAGCAAAGCGAGCCATGCAGCCTTGAAAGAATGCGTGTAATTAGTTCCTGTATTGAGTGGGCCGCTTGAAAAGTGAAATAACTTATGGTTGACTAAGGTGCAAATACTTTTGCAGTATTATTGTATTTTAGTATGAGGAATTACACCCACAATGCTGAATTTAAATTCAGAAGATGATATTATAGTACGCGTTTAAATCAGCTGAATCTTATTGAGTCACTACCAACTACCCCAGGTTGGGTATGACCTAGTAAGAACTCGATACCATTATCCGTAAGTTAAGGCGACAGATGTTGCTTACATGTTACAGGGTGAATGCCTTAACGTCTTTCCACATGAAATTCAACAGGCAACGGTGCATTACAACCACATTTGAGTGGCGTTTGTTCTTAACAATCCGAAGTTAGTTACTGTTGAAGGGTAATGCGTAGGGTGAGGTCGTGTACCTAGGGCCATTTTTTTCAATGATGATTTATGGGGTAAAAACAATCTCAAATCGGTCAAACCACTTCAAATTCTGATAAAAGAATAAGGTGAGATCAAAACGCCCAAGATTTTTATTTTAGTACGCAAATTCAAATTATGAGGAATATTTTTCTAAAAAATGAAATTCGGCTCGTGGTACAAGCATAGCATGTACCTGGTACCTAACTACGTTATCGGCCCTAGGTACACGTCCTTACCCTACCCTCCTTAGGCATTAGAGACTAAATTGAAATATTTAACTAATTCGTCATATTTCATTGTTTAGAAACAACATCACACGAAGAGGCAGCTGCAGAATGGGCAAAGCTGAAGGCGCTCAGTATGGTGTGCGTGCAACTCTTAACCAGGTAAGAAGAGACTTTTCTCTCTCATGGATTGAGATTTTTAGATATTTGGGTTATCATAGGAAGAGAGGATACGCACTACGTTTGTAACGCACGACCTGGCTATGGAGTGATTTATCTCGAGTAGTCAGTGAGTAGGATGTGAAAATGTCGAAAACAAAAAACATTGCAGAATTAAGAAAACATTATCTTCGTGGCCCATTCAGTCGATAGTTCATTTACCTACCACTTTTGGTTTATTATCTTCGATAATGAAATAAGTATACTTATTAACTATCGACTGAATGGGCCACGAAGATAATGTTTTCTTAATTCTGCATTTTAAAGGGGGGGGGGGTTATTTTTTTTGGGTGATTCCAATACCTGTAGGTATTGGAATCACCCAAGAAAAAATACCCCCCCCCCCCCTTTAAAAGAACATAATCTGATAACGGTATGTGATATCGCAATTCTGACTTCGCCATCGTTTTCAGCGTTGAAAAATCTATAAGACTGAGTTTCACATAAAACTAGGTTTTTCTTCGAACATTCGCTCTTATAGCCATGCTGCATGACTGTGGACTTTTGAGTCGTGCCCTTGTTCTAGGGCGGGTGCGATGTGTCGGTACATTCAGTTCAACGTTTTAAAGTCGTCAGTCAAGTTTTCAATGAATTATTTGAGTTATTGATACGAGAAATTGACTTTGACTGGTTTGGCAAAATAACACGAAATACGAGCAATGGGATGACCATGGCGATTATTCAAACATTTTTTCACTTACATTCACTCATTTTTCACTCACTATTCACTCGTTACTAGCACTCTGAAATGGGTAGTCTTCAAATTCATCCTTACCTTTGTAATTATCAGCGTATTGTACAAATTTGAGGGGTTTTTCAACTCCGATGTTGTCTGGAATGACACTGAAAGTGGTTTTAAAATCCTGCACATACATAATTTATAACAATGAGAAGTGGGAATAAATCAGTTTCACCCAATTACTCGTAGGGGGCCAGACAGCCGTCATAACAACAAGCTAATGCATTTGAGTAGGGATTACGGTATTTTCCCCTCCGAGTACAATTCTGAACTAAATTAGAAAAAGATAATAAACCAAAAACGGGCTACCTACGTGAGACTTGTTACGTCGATTATATAAACCACCCGGGTGTAGGTTTGCGCAAAGAGATTTTGGGATCCTTATCTGTGGCACAGCGAGTGACACGAAATGCCTCACGTCAGTAACGAATAGTTCTGTGTGGCCGAGACTAGTCAAGCTCATGTTGAAGAGTGTTTTCCTTTATACTAACTATGGACTATGACACCAAAGACGAAAAGAAGACATTCATGGTCAGTAAAATCATGTACAT
Source organism: Stenodema calcarata (assembly GCA_963920205.1). Lineage (NCBI taxonomy): Eukaryota > Metazoa > Arthropoda > Insecta > Hemiptera > Miridae > Stenodema > Stenodema calcarata. Next base: position 9,444,697 of record OY986051.1, on the reverse strand, counting down.
ATGAACTAACTTTCTAATATTGACGAGAAGTTTCTGTGTATTCTACGTTCTTCGATTTTTAAAATAATTCACCTGTTTTGGCAGACAAAATCAATTTTTTAATTGAGAACTACCTCAAATTAGAAGAAATTTTGGTACAAAGAACTCGAGAAGTTTCTGACACAACGATTTTTCATGCAGATCACCCTTCTGTCTAGATCAATAAATGATTGAATAATTATTACTATCAATTATCATAAATTATCAATGATTATTATCAAGTAGTGCAAATGATTAATTATTATTAATTCTTGATAGTTAGGGTAAGTAACTACCACTAAGTAACTAGTTATTAATAAAGATTATTAATCAGTAATAATAATGATTGATAATTACTATTGAGTATCATTAATTATTAATAATTATCATCAGGTAGGGTAAATGATTATTAATTATTTTTAATGATTATTAATTATTGTTAGTTATTAATAATTAATAACTAGGTATTATTATTATCAATTATTGTTATTGTTAATAATGATTAATAACTAACAATCATTATAAATAATAATTGTTATTAGTCATTGCAATAGTTGTTCATTTATTCTCGTAGGTATACTAGAAGGGTGTGAATCCATGCTCTAACTCCAAAACGCATGAGATATTTCAAACGTGCAGAAATGTTATGGTTTTCGGTCATGTTTATAACATTCACAGTTTACTGATCAGTAACACGATGGCTGATCGTGCCAGCTTATTTGCTACAATATAATATATTGTAGCAATATATATTGTAGCAATATATATTGTAGCAGCATATATTAAGTATATGACATAATATTATTATGTCATATACTTAAGTCAAATATTATAGGGCAAGAAGTTGCCTACTACTATACACAGGCTTTGAGTTATTTAGCTGGTATGTAGAGAGGACCTACTGTTTCTGCACACACTCGTTTCGCATTGTTCTAGGTTTTACATGAAGTGCTTCGCTATCTAAAGTTCTCACCTCACAACAAGTAATATCGTGAAATGTAGGTGGTTAGCCAGTCTGAATCTTTATTGGTTAATACTCTTAATTTATTAGACCAATCTTCAATGAAATTTTATAGAACTAAATTCAATTAGCGAAACCAACCATCCCATTAAAACCACACCGTGGAAACGGATTCAGGGAAATCCTTGACAATAAGTGGCATCAAGGAGTGATTTCCTAAATGAGAAATCATAAATGTAAGATTTTGAGGTGTCAAGATGAGCAGTCCACAGGTCACACTATTTTTTCGTCGGCCAAAGGCGTGAATAATACGTTAGGAGGGTTTTCTTGTCATTGATTTACCTCGAACACCAACATTTTCTTGTTGTATTAGTGTTTATCTGCTCTACTAATTAGAGCAGATAAACACTAATAACTCAACCAATAACCATTATTGTTATCAAGATAGACGTTAGAGAATCCATCTTCCTGACAATCTTTCTTCCAACTGATTTTTTTTATCGATCATAGTAAAAGATCTGTTACCCCGTCAACAAAGCCATATTGTTGGCGTGCGAGTTACGGACGTGCGATTTGTGGACAACTTGTGTCCAGTGGAGAGTTTTCGCGCGGAGAGGCGAAGAGCGAAAAGAGGCGAATTGACGCAAACGGCTCGCCTCCTTTCAAACACACTGTTCTAAATGAGAGCCCGTCCACTGCAAGCGCTTTTTTCGCGCAAAGTCGAATACGGGCGAACGCGACGAGAATTAAACCAGTTTGTTTTACAACGCGTGAAGAGGCGAAACGGCGATGGAAGTCGACAAATATTTTGTTATTTATTAATTAATTAATTTAATCCTCCATTAGGCGTCGCCACTCTCCTAACTGTGGCCGTTGTAGGAAAATATTCCTCACCCATATTGAAAGTATTCCTCTTCCCTCATATATATATCCTGCAAGACGTGCACTTCTCCTTATAAGTAGAATACAAATAAATTCAAATAAATAAATTCTATAATATTCTATAATAAATTCAAATAAATTTGGAATGAAGAGTCCAAAGCGTACAATTGCCACATATTTGGCAACGGCATGTAGAACGACAGAAGGAACGAAGTGGACGGATCAATAGGTTCGCGTAAAGAGGCGAGTTCGAGCGAATTCGCCTCTGCGCGCGAAAATGCTTCTAAGGGACGGACAGTTCGCCTCAAGTGAGTTGGCGAAATGGGGAATTATGGACTGCCGGTAATTTCATCAGCCCCGTCAACTTTATGCATCCACTAAAAATATATGACGAGTTCTCTCTGTCCCACTGATATATATTTATGTGATCTGTTGTTTGGGGGATGTTTTTTTCATTTTGAGACCAGTCTCCTGTACACCGTATCTATCTTAAATAATCTCAAACTGGATCTAAAATAAAGTAATAAGCTATCATCCATAGGCTAAACAACTAAACTGCACAGCTAAACACATCATAGCGTTAAACACGAACTTATTCCAATTGTTGAGGCTTTGGCGCTGTTTGTGCAAATAACTTAGTATTGCCGTATCTATGAGACTAAAATCGCTTTCCATTCAACCAAAAGTAATATTGAAAGTTATGATGTAGTCTCTAGAACTAGACAACTAGAATCTCCAACAATCTCTCCAACTAGGACGTACAGGTAGTGACTACCTGCTCTTAACCTTGATAGTCACCCTCAGGAGAGTGTTCGAAATTCCTCATTGCACAATATTTCAAAGATACCCGGTTATCTCCGTTTCGATAAAGAATATACGTTTTAGGAAGCGTAGGTGACGTGACGACGCCCTTGGACGAATGTTGTTTGTTATTGTCCGAAATTTAGTTGGATATATGATTTACTAGTAAAATTCAACATCTAAATAAACATCTAGATTCACTTTATCGCACATGGAAATGGGTTCTTGACAATGCCGCACTAACTATTTAGGAGCGTGTTTTGTACGTGCCCACAAAATCACAAGTAGTTCCTACCTTCCTCAATAGCTGTAAACTACGGGTTAATTTGATTTCGTCCATATTTACATTTAACCTTAATTGAAAGGACACTGATGTGTTGTTATGACAATTCCAATTGAAACTAATCCATCGTAGAAATTCGATTGGACAGTTTGCGAAGTGAGACAAACGTTCATAGAGCATATTCTTAAGGAAGGTATCAATTCAGGTATCAGTTGGTAACGTGTAATACACGTAGGTATTATACATGCCACGAGTTTCCTCTGCGCTGCAGCTGTGTAATTAGGATTGAAGTAAACACCCTCCCAACACTATTCTTGATAATAATGATATCGTTTTTTTAATATATGATCAATCATCAGAGTTAAATGCTCACGTTGGAACGTTTATTTCCAGATACGAGTATCTCGTATCTTCTCAGTGTACCTATATTTGCTGTTTGATTCTATCAAGTTGGTTATAGTTCGTTCATACCGGTGTTGGTAATATACAACTGCGAATGATTATTTGTGGATACGAGTGATCTTTAATGTATTAGTTCATCTCCAGACGTTTATTTGATAGAAATCACTTACGATGGCTCAGCAGAATTTCTGACTTCAATACAATAATAATTCAAAAACACATCAATACCCACATCTATACCAGGATGGACGAAAGTATTGATTATGGGTTACACTTGTCAATGCAGGTAGATGTAAAATTTACATCTAATTTAATGCTCTCGGCATTTTGGTTTATTATCTTCGATCCGTGGCACTTTGCCCAGTTAGCGTTGTGCTAAAATTTCGAAATTCGGTGTACTGCTGCGGACCACACCCACTATGATCTTCGAAAGTTTTCATAACCCTAGGTCAAGGAGAAGGGGTTCAAAACGAATTTTTAAATTTTATTTTTAGTTTTAATTTTAATTTTAGTCATGTTCTTACTGGCCCATAAATAGCACATTGGTTAGACATCGAGTTCATAAATTATAGTACCTAATTAATAACAATAATTGATAATAATTAATAATAATTTTCAATGATTAGGTAGGTAATATTAATTCTTAATACTTTTGAGTCCTAATTAATAGGTAATACCTAATTAAACGTTGAGTCTAGAATTTGCAGAGTTTTTGGATATCAGCTCAAGTAGGTAGTAACGGCACAATGTTCAGCTCACAAAAATTTACCCGGATTGTACAGGAGGGAAATGAGGCGGGCAAGATATGGATAAATCGTTTCCTTTGTGCGAATGGTCTTGTACGTAACAACTCTTGGATGGATCCCGGAAGGAACTCTTATGTATGATCTGAATGCTCTGAAGATAAAAAACTAGCAGCTCCGTCTGGCGTGAAGCTATCAGCTGTACTGACCGAGGTTTCCTGCACCGTCTGATTAATCGGTCAATTGATAAACTAACAAAGAACGTTATGGCAGTTTTGATGTGAGTGAAATGAAATATAATACGTCGGATAATCCGTTCTCAACCTCATTTTGAACCGATTTAAGAATCTCTCTATTAGGGAACGTGGAGCCTTTTCGGTCGTTGAGAATCGTGAAGTAAGAAGTGTTAAAACCAGAATATCAGAGTTTTATTAATATCGTATAAAACCGTGAAAAACTACCGGTGTGAGTGAAGAAAATGGATTACAGCGTTATCAAACTGGTTAGTTCGATTTGGTTATATAACCAACGTACATTTAAGCAACCGGCTTACAGGTGGTACAAGTAAATTTACTTGTGGAATGCATGCCACATAATTGAAAATATTAACTGGTTCTTACCTAACGTTGATTACCTAAGTGCAACTTCTAATATCGTTTCTACAGTTTTTACAAATCTTCGATAATGAACCTTTGTCATCGACCAAAGAAAAAACTTGTTAACCCCCCCCCCTCCCCCTCAAAATTCGAGGTTTACGTTTCAAGATTCCAAAACTCGATTAAAAAAAAACTGCAACTTCTTGGACCAACGGTTTATTAACTTTTTTGAGCAGATTACCCTAATCTAATTAACGAAATGATGGATGAAACTCTCGCTCAACGTCCAAATTTAATTTGTTTAGCCGTGGAATGAAACGCTTTAATTATTGACGATTGTCACTAAAACCTAGTGTTAAATGACCAAAAATGTGAGTCTTATTTCGCATTTGAGGAATGGGATGATTGAATTCCACATCTGTAATAGGTAAAAAAAAGGCAAATTTTCCAGACTGAAAAAATTGCTGGACACTCGGAATATTTTTTTTGCTCACCAAAATTTGGTGAGGAAAACAAAATACACCATTTAATGGTGTCTACCTTATAGTCAATGAATATTAAGCTTTTATTACAATGTATTAGGGACGGGAGAGGGCTGGGGAGCTTTCGCCGATTGCCGGCCGGGATGCTTCGGCCGGACCCGGACCCACCCACCTTGACGGCACCCAGGACTGTTCTCCCATTCCTGGGCGGACTGTCCATTGAATCCTAAGATTCTTTGGTAAAACGTCAAGGGAGCCGCCCCCGGGCCGTCCAAGACCCCCGACAGACAGTCAGTAAGGGGAATGTTCGTCATCTCGGGGATGATCCAATGTGGGAGTTCGTCGCTCGGTAGAACACGGCTGTCCCACCTCAGTCCTACAGACCACGAGTGGAGTGGAGCATTGACCAACAGTACGCTGGTCTAGCGTCACGTGCTGCGTAGTTCAATCTTGCAATATTGAGTTGTCTCGTAGAACTCGTTTCCTCAACCTGCGACCATCGTAGGGAGCTGGTCCAGCAATTGCAGCCACTTCTGGATTTTCGTGTTCCGTGGTGCGGGTGCGCAGTCTTGTATAACAGCTCCTGATGGTGTCTTGTACTGTCTCCAAGCACAGGTCAGAGTGTCGTTCCTCACGAACCAGGGAGCGTCAGTGAGAATCCTGAAGATCTTGTTCTGCTCCACCTGAACCTTCTTCACTGTCGAATCGCATGCTGAACCCCAAATTTCGCATCCTCAAGTCCAAACTGGTTTGATCAAAGTGTTATATAATAACCTCTTGTTTTTGAGGTTCAGCTTGGACTTACCATTGATCATAGGCCATAGCATGTGAACCCGCCGTAATAATACCTATGAGAGTTCAGGGGAACTTACGTTACTTAGTTACAACGTCTAAAATTTACTATTTTGACTTCTTTTTATGGGTAACATCAAAATCACAGGCTTTTGTCTTGATAGGTATGTGTTAGTTCACTTAATCACAAAACATCACAAACCCTATGAACTACAAACCTCAATAAGATGAAGTTGAAACATCAAAAGGTCAGATTTTTGTCTCAAGATAGGTAGTGTTAGTTCACTGAATCTCAAAATTTCACAAGACCATATGGACAACAAAGAAAGTCTTATTTTTCCTTATTTTTACAACAGAAACTACTATGAATTATTAAATAATGAACAATAAAATCGATAAACTTTGTAAATATTAAAATTAAACCATCATTGTGTTTTATTCTCCTACAGTTGGTTACCAAATTTGATGGTTGTAACATTCTGAACATATTTTGAGTTTGTGCTCGCCACAAATATTCTTGAGGCATTTTCCGCAGACTAGCTTCGTCATTCTTCTTTTCTTGTCATCTTCATCGTAACTCATGTTCCTTAAGTTCATCTTCATCCGATTAAACAACCAAAACAATGCAATATTCACTAGTTTTCTTGTCTGTAAATTGTTTAAACAACACCTATCTGTTTTATTAAAATTTGAGAATGATCTAGAGTTCAAAGAAGATAATAAACCGTTGTGGCAAGGATTTGGAAAGTTTTCAAATGGTATTAGAGCATTTCTATAAAGTAGGTAGTGTGTATGAATGGTAATTTAGAACTGCCATCTTCTTGCAGGTGATCGTGACCATAGTGAGCAATTCGGCTCTACTTAGCTCCGGCATGACGCTGGGCTTTACGGCCGTGTCGCTTCCGTACATGTTGGATACGGAAGGGAACGACCTGTTGATCGTTACGACAGAAGAGGCATCGTGGATAGGTGAGCATCCAGAAATGTTTTATACCACACTCTCAATTGTTTAAATGATAAAACAAGCATTGCCCAACTTTAAGTGATGCCAACATGTAGTTATAACGTTGAGTTTTGTTGTGATTTCAGCAAGTTTGGCATCTATAGCTATTCCATTCGGATGTTTGGCAAGTGGACCGCTTATTGACAAATTCGGTCGGCGAGCTGGTCTATTTGCTCTCAACGTTCCAGCGTTCATCGGCTGGATTTGTATGGCTTACCGACCCACTCTAATCCAGTTGTACATAGGTAATACCTACATACCTCAAGATAGGTGTTGTTATTTACATCTAATTAAAACTCAAAACATCAACATGCTCTGTTGAACTAGTACCAGTGGTGGCTACTGATAGGAGCTTAGGAGCATCTGCACTCCCTAAGCTAAAGAGTTAGTTGACAATTGACAGAAAACAGGATTTCACGAAGTATTTGAATCGACGCGAAAAACTGATCGCACCGCCCACCGGGGGGAGGGGGGGGGGCAACCTGACCAATCAGAAGCGGCTTGGAGCAACTGCTCATGTCTCACTTCCTTCTTCATATTTCTAAGATTGACCAATCAGAGAGCTCAAAACTTCAAAAACAGAGAATTGGAAGTGTTGCCAAAAGACATTGAAGAAGAGCCTATCGTCCAGCTACCTCTACAAGCAGATGGATCCAAATCTGATTCTGGTGATCACGAGAGAAATTTTGTATTGGGAAAAGACAACGAAACGATTTGGAGTGATCATGTGATCAGCTGGTTGATAGGCTCTTCTTCAATGTCTTTTGGCAACACTTCAAATTTGTCTTCTTATGGAAGATAATCGTACAATATACCATCTTCAGAAGAATCATCACCAAAGGTACTGTGGGGTCTGGCTGGACCCCATTCAGACTTGGGACAGAAAAAAAAGGAAGAATATAATCATCTCTTACCTGAACTACCCATGTGGACTGTGCGGCTGCCACAGGACAACTGGGCATAACTGCAACAGATACTCAAGAACCCGAGGCCGCCCCATTAGTCTGCGCGTCTTGAATCACTCGGGTTTGCAGAGACCCCACAGTACCCTTCGAAGGTTAATAATGAAAATGAGGCTTGGGTTAAAGATGGAATAAGTGATCTGGCCATTTGGCAAAAAAGAATCGAAAAACACGAATTGACCGTAGAATGTACCGTTTCTTGGGTTTACTCCTTTAATGATTATTTCAGAATTTCGTTTTCCATAAGAGAAGATAATATCTTCTTATACATCTTCTTATAAATATTATTTCATGTCTATTGTACGAGTATGTCGCGTTTATAATTTGAAGATGCGAAACCTTACAAGTTATACAAATACAAATTTGTATTTGGCTAAGAAAAGTACCCCTCCCGTCCCCTTTGCAATGGTCCCTCTTGATCTACGCGCACCCCCTGAGTTTCAGGGTAGGAGCCGCCACTGACTAGTAGGTACGTATCTAAGTAAGGCACCTTGGGAAGCTAAATAAAAACGTTTTCATAATTTTTTCAGGAAGGCTCCTCACAGGGTTTGCTTGTGGGCTATCGAGTACCCCTGCAACAGTTTACGTTGCTGAAGTGACAACATCAGCCATGAGGGGACTTTTTGTAACAGGATCGTCTATTTCCATATCTGCGGGTGTGGCCATAGTGTACACTCTAGGCCTGATTTTCGGAGTAAGTCATTACCTAAATGTTTATGGTGGGAATATTCTAACTCCTTTAATTATCTACAGAGAAGGTTCCGCAATACGTAGCCTTCTGGAAATTGAAGTTTAGCGTGGACTGGTCAAATAAACAAGGTTTGGGTTCAGCTGAGGAACAAACTCCTCCGTCCTTGAGCTGCTCCACAATTTCAATGTGCCAAACGGAGTCTTGAAAGATAAGTTTTGAATGTTTTAATAAATGTTTCAGAAAAATTGGCCAATGGCTGCAGCCATCTGCAGTGCTTTCCCTCTCATCTCTACTCTGCTCATATGGTGTCAGATGCCAGAAAGCCCTGTCTGGCTCATATCTCAGAACAAGTACGAAGCAGCAGGATCCGCGCTTATAAGACTGAGAGGGGTAGACCAGGTGTCCAAAGTCCAAGACGAGATGGACGCAATGACTGACCAATCTCGTTCTAAGAAGAACTCCAAGGATTCACTAATGGGAACCATCAAAGCTCTTTGCAGACCAGAAGCCTACAAACCGCTCATTCTCATGAACACCTTCTTCCTGTTTCAACAATTAACTGGAATATTTGTCGTTATATTTTATGCTGTAAGCAAACTGCATTATAAGAATGATCATAAGTATCAAAATGATTTACTATTATGGACGTTAAATACACATGTGTAATGTTATAATTTGTTACAGGTGGATGTGGTTAGAGAAGCTGGTGTGACAACTGATCCATTCGTTGTAGCAGTCCTCATAGGAGTTACCCGATTGTTGTTTACAATCCTAGCAGCGTATCTCAGTAAAAAATTGGGGCGGAGACCTGCTGCCCTGATTTCTGGTGTTGGAATGACAGTTTCACTTCTTGTTCTTGCAACACACCTGGTCATGACAGCAACACCTACACAACCCATGGCAGATGATGAAAGTGCCATGGACTTTGACTGGAACGATACTGTAACGGATAACAGCACAGACAACAACACGATGCTACAAACGACAGGGGAAGTGACGACAGAAACATCTCTCATACCCGTCATCTCCATTTTGCTTTACATACTTACGAGTACCCTAGGATTCCTCACACTCCCTTGGGCTATGATAGGGGAAGTGTTCCCTTCACAAGTTCGTGGTGTAAGTACCCTCATTCAATGTAATAAATTCTAGGATTTAAAACGAATTTCCGAGTACCTATAAAAAATCACTGACGTTTTCTGTCTTTTCAGGTTGCAGGAGGAATAACAACTTGTATGACGTATACAGTTAGCTTTTTTGCAGTCAAATTGTACCCTTTCATGGTGGTGGCATTGGATAAACACGGAGTCTTCTATTTCTACGGCACGATGGCCCTCCTGGGGACCCTGTTCGTTTTATGTTTCCTACCAGAGACCCAAGGAAAAACTCTGGCTGAAATCGAAGAGCACTTTGCTGGAAAGAGTTAGTACAAAGATTTTCAGCTTAATTTATCAAGTATTTTGGTTCGTAGTCTGTGAGAGTTTACAATCTTTTTGACTTACGAGTAATAAACCAGACCCTTCGGATGGAGGAAGTGCCAATTCTGGCGAGAATATTGGGTTCTATATGAAAATCCTCTGGCAGGTTCACGAGATGATGTTCCCTGTGGTAACACAGGCCGGATATCCCTCTGGGTGGTCATATTGCCTAAACTCCCTTGAGCAGGGACAGGGGCACACAGCATCCTTAAATTATAAATTTCATGGGAGAATCTAAATTTTCCAGGGATATATTCACCAAGAAAGATTGATATAAATAAATCGAGGAGGATACTATAAATGATTCATTTGTGTTCACAGAGAGGCGACGTCGACCTACTCAAGAGGAAGAGGGAATGCTCAATGGCACGAAGCTTGTCACCATAGTACCCAAAAAAGGTCAATTAAGTCCTGTATATTGACACCGGAAATACTACAAGCGAAACCTCTCACAGACGAGTCATTTTCGGACGAACGGATGTAACGCTTTTCCTCTTAGTATAAGCCAAAACCAATGTAACCAAAATATGTGCAAACATACGAGTAGGTAGGTGGAAGTAACAAGATGGTGGACACCTCAATCATTCCAACTTCCCTACGCCAGACAAGTTTGACGTTGGTATCACCAATACGTTTTGGAAATTATAAAATCTATACTTACCTCAACAGTTGAATAACAGTGAGGCGAGACAATGCCGACATTAAAGCGGTAGATCTGTCAAGATTATGGCAGGATCTCAAATAAATTTCGATTTTTCGATACATTTCTCGTAACCTCCTTCTTATTGGATGTCTTGAATCCCCCCCCCCCCCTCATTTCAAAACCAAGTCAACCACAGCCTGAGATATCCTGAAAATAAAATGTATGTAGGCCTGCAGGACCTAGTTTGGAAGGTTTTTGAGGGATATCTGAGGCTGTGATTGACTTGACGTTTCGAAATACGAGGGGGGGGGGGGGGGGGGTGTCGATAAGAAGGTTTCGAGAAATTTATCGAAAAACCGAAATTTATCGAATTTTATGTTCGCTCATTTTACCGGTTTTAACTGCGATGTTTCAAAAATTCCCCCTCGTCTCGTTTTTGACATGAAAAATTGTAATGTCTTTGCTCTGGCCTCCCCGCGATTTCGTGGCATCCTCCTTTTACATTATTTTCACGTACAACCATTCCGCAACTAAGTAAAAATTACACAAAAACTAGCATGTCAAGCATAGACATTTTCATGTCAAGGTTCGAGTCTCTCAGGAGGGTCTCGTTTTTTAATAACAAATAACGTTTTTAATAACAAAATTTAGCCACAATTAAAAACAAAATTATTTTATGAATTGAAAAAAATCGGACGACGAGAGGGCTTTTTCTTGTTAATATAGTGAATTTAGACATATATTTCAAAAGTCCAAGTCAATCACAGCCTGAGATATCCTTCAAAAACAGTCCAACCGATGTCCTGCAGGCCCTTAAACAGCTGAAGGGTCCCCTACTGTTCTATACCTACCTTTTTATTCACTTGTAGTACTTAAATCACACCCAACGCTTTCTTGGAAGCGTGTATCATTTGAGGCCGTTTGGGAGAATTTCTGAACCCCTTCGCAAGTCGTATTAAGTGCTCAGCGCACAGTATTACGTTTACTTGAATAATTTCTGTTTTGGCTGAGGAATGAACTGTGGTAGTAAATTTGTGTAAATTATTCATTTTCAAAATGTCAGGGTGGACTTTTCCGGTGAATGTTTGTTATTTATTCATGTTAAATTTGTGACTGCGGGCCACACCATTGTTTTTCGTCAGCAATAATATATCTCCTCTACATTTTTCAGTGTAACCCGAAAACTGTAAATGTAAAACGAATAATACCTCAACTAATTACAAGATAACTGGAAAATACCGAACATGACGGTAGTTAAAAGTATCGAAACCCAACTTAGTTCCTCATAAGGTGCTGCGCATAACGCTTATTTGCTTATTGAGATTATACAGGTAGTAGCTGCACTAAGAAGTAGGAAACTATAAAAAACCCAACACTTGATACTTAAAAAAAAAAATATTTATTACACAGATGTATATTCCAATTTTATATTGGGAAATGATTTGAGACTTTTCAAAGTTTCACAAAAGTATTAAATCAACTTGGTACGAAATTTAAAAAATGGTAACTGGTGTAGTAAAACTCGAGTAATTTAGTTTGGAATGTTTCCTGTTCTCATCACAAACAGTACTTACTAATAGTGTACCAACTTAAAGCAAGTACTTCAATAATTAATAGGTACACATGTACTTAAAATTAAGGGCAAGAATGATATTTACCCATACAATTCGAAGTTGGTATGGAAAAATACCGTTTATAATTATATACGTATATTATAACATTTGTAACAAGGCTTCCATAGGCGAATTTCCTGTATGAGTGTATTTAAGACGAAACTGATTGAGATACGAATCCTGGGCCGAATTCTGGAATATTTTTGTTCAATGTTTGTTCCTATTTTTATTTTATTTTTTTGTATTCAAAGTAAAGACAATTACAACATTAGAGTAAATGGTTTGTGTCTATTAGTTTGATTTCATTGATCCACAACAAGGAAGGTCAACACCCAGGTGTACAGTAAACCCGGTTATGGTTGTGTTTTGAGGGTGTAGGGCATCAGAGTTCGAAAAACTGATGAAAACGGAAGATTTCAAGCGATTGCAACGTGAATTTAGAAGTTTCATGAATATTCTAAAGAAGATTCAATACAGAAAATTCGTCCAGATTGAACATATTTTAATCCGAAGTGGCATATTGTAGAATGTAGATAAATCACTACGTTGGTACAAGGGTGAAATCATTCAAGCTAAGGAAACATCGTTTGGGACAGCTAACCATTCAACAAGCTTAGTTGTTTGTAAATAAGTCTACATTAAAAGCAAGAAAACGAATTCGATAAATGTCTAAATAAATTTAAAATCACACGAACAATTATCCCCTCATAGGAGTGGTAGCTACATAAGATTTGCAATGCAATTCTTACAAACAGAATGGAAGGTACACTTGGAACAATTTTGGTGTAATGTTTATAAGTAGCGCGATTTTGTGCGATAGAGGAAAAAGATTGGGAGAAAAGCATCACACCATAGTCTCACAAAATCACTTCACGTGATTCCAAACCTGTTTTTTTTTTTTTTTACAAAGAAGCATTTTGACCGGGCAGCAAAATCTAAACCTACATTATCAATGCACCCTGACGTCATAAAACATTAAACCTTTACACATAAAAATATATACTCGTATCATATTTCAAGAGAGAATGATCTGGTACGTAGTCGCTAAACATTAAAAACAAGTTTCTTTTGCTCTCATATTTAAAAAATACTATTTTAATCGTCATTAAAAGGAGAGAAAATTGTTCTCACCTGTCCATAAGTTTTGACTAGATTTTTTATTTGTCGTTCAAAGGTTTTCTGGCTTCCAAGGCCATCAATTGCACACACAATAAGTACGTTTGTTATGTTACCATCAATCCTGAAGGCGCCATTTTCGAACAACTTGTAATAAGATGGCTACAATGTGATGTAACAATGCTGTTTCACGGTACAAGATGGCTTCTCAATTTGATTTCTTCAAAAAACCCTTCGTCAAATTTGCAAGATTGAGAAACGGGAAATTGCTTTCAGGTCTTTACTCTTGGGTCCGTTTTGAAGCCGTTGCGGAACTTGGTGCCGTTGGATTTTCCGTGGCGGTTTTCAAATAGGACGTCCGAATCCGTCTCGCTGTCTGATTGGATCGTTTTTGAAAGAGGCACTGAAAATGAGCAGAACATTAATCATGTGACTGTCCGAATCGCGTGGGGAAGGAGAAAAACGGATGCTCTCTCAAGGTTTTAGGTCGGCCACAGAAACTTTGCATCCCTTTGGCGCTGGAGAACATAGAACTAATTATCTCTTATCATCAAGCAGATTCTTGTGCGTACGATAATTTTTCGGGAATTTCTCCGCTCAAAAGTGACATTTTCCATTCAAAACAACACAAGATGCCATTTCGTTCACCACTACACGAACATAAAATTTCCCATCGCTCCAGTTTCCTTGTGAAGGTTTCACCATGGAAGGTAGACCCGAAGGACGCAAAGTTTCGGTGGCCGAACTATAGCTGTGTAGCGATCAATAGAATACTGCCGTGAGAAGTAAAAACTTAAGATGAAATTTTGAAAAAATTCAAACCTTTCGGGAAAACAGCTGAAAAGAATGTTTCGTCATTTGATGTGGTGGAAAAACAGGTCACCTACGAGCGTTTGGAGTGAAAAGAGCTTATTTGTGACGTATAGCACGCCGTGGCCAGGTTATTCATCATTTAATGTTGAGGAAAAACCACTCAACTATAGTTAAGCTGTTCTTCCTCCAAACTGTTCGACTAGTTTCCAAGCTGAGCCGTTTTCTGCTTCGGTCTAAGTGGTTTTTCCTTCAAATGCCTCAAATTACAACGGCAAAAATTACAACAGCTGTTTTCTCTGAATTCGATGGGTTCAACTTGGAGGCCAGTATTGCCAGATGGGGCTATTTTTTACGGTCAAATGGCGATCAAAAATTGCCTTCAGCTACTTTTCGCCAATTGGGCTACAAAGGTTTTAAATCCCAAGTTTTGGGCTACTTTCGCGAAATTGGGCTACTTTCTCAGTTTTTCACGATATTTATGTTGGCAGTAGGTTTCGAGAGTTGGTATCAATAACGACCTGTCGTATTCGTCAGACGAAACAAAAATACAAATAAAGCACGAAAAAAGTCGCTGAATTGGGCTCCTTTTAAAATTTTCTCGCGCCATTGGGCTATTCGAGAGCTCGCTCCTGTTGGGCTAGTTACGCGCGCTTAGCGGCGAATCGACCAACCAAGTATCTGGCAACTCTGCTAGGAGGCATCCTTTGAACAGCAGCTGTTGTTTCTTAACATTGTAGAGCCAAGTGGTTATAGTGCATACGATGTGGAGGAAAAACAGCTCGAAATCCGTGAGGCATTTTTGTGGGCTCCCCGATTTTGAGAGATAAGCTGTTCTTCCTTCACACCGCAGAATAGTCGAGAGAAGTTGAGTTCATGCAAATAATATTATTTGAAGGAATGAAACTAACTTTTGACTTGTTCAGTACTCTCTAAAAGAGCATAGCGCGTTTCGTCTTTTTGATAAGTGTGGCACATGCGAGAGCAGAGACAGACCAATCCCCAGATCCCTGCGATCGACAGGAAGGCCAAGCTCAAGAGGCCTATGATCACGTAAAGTATGCTCCAACCTGAAAACAAATGGAATATGCAATGTTACCGAGGATGCGGGACACAACCCATGACTTGTCTCAGGCAACAAAGATCCACTCAGTCCATATGATTTGTGTGTTGCGTCAGGGAATAATTGTCGGTTCTTCCGTACAGGCCGCCAGTGAGTGATGCCACGATTGCAATCCGCGTAGTTTAGGAAACCAAGTAAATACTTGCTATTTTGTCTAACTAATTCAATTTATGGTGTACCATTTTCATCCAGTATGATCCAATGAAGTTCACGGTTCTAGCAAAACCCTAACAGGTGGCGGGCAAGTGGCATTTCAGATAACACACCCTATCATCATGATGACGTCAATACACCCTATCCACAATGAGAATACAGGGGTTTTCGGCAGGAACAGCTTGTTTATGGGTCGTGAATACCGATCTTTCATAACAAAAACGCTACCTATGGGAAAGTTCAGAAAGACTCCAGGTGTACGAGAAAATCATTGGCAATCAGAGTTTTGGCTCTGCTGAAAAGTGGCCAAAATGACAATAAAGTGTGTTGCTCTGACGCCGTCCAAGTACAGGTAACCCCTCTGATGAATGGTTCGCTCAGTCTCCTCTGTAACCCGGGGAGGTTAGGCAATCACGCCCACCCAGAGGGATATCCTGGTCTACTTTCACAGAGAAGGCACCCTCTAAACGGTGGAATCAAAAACACGGGAAGGAAACAAATTAGCTAACCATTACACCCCATTGCATGAAGCAGCTTACCACAATCGGATTCTCCATCGCCCATGTACTTCCTGATGAGGTCCTGCATCCAAAATGCTTCACAGTAGCATATTCTTGTTTCTTGATTGCAAATACCATGACCTAAAGAAGGTTAATAAAGTTTCGTTAATGTATTCGTTATTGGAAATTGTTGAAAACAGAAAATAACAACATATTTGAAAAAAACTTTGGAAGAGACAACCAACTTCTACCGTGTAGTAACAGTCACTTTAAGCGTAGCATATTGAAGAGACAAATAACTAGAGAGAATATAGGAATTGAACAATTGATATTCCTTTCTAATGTTTGCGTACCTGAACATGTGTTTTGGCAGACTGTAGTTCTGATGTCCACCACAGAAAGCTGGAGGAGGAATGAGTCCTGCGCCAATTTGTTCCTCAACGTCGACACGACTTTTGGACCCTCTACAGACCCGGCGGGGCTGGAGACATAAAACACGAGAACAGCTCGACCACTCGAATCAACCTGGAGGTTCCTGACGACAAGCTGAGAGGCGTCTCGGAGCAGCATTCCCAGCTTCAACAGCACAGAATCCCGTTGAATTTGCGTGAATTTCCCAGCTTCGATGTTAAGAGTGAGCTCGACCAGATTCTTCAATTGTGGGTCTAAAAAAGATAAACGATTGTTGTAGTGGGTATGTATTGGCTTACTCGAGGGAATGCTAAATTACAGTTCGGTTTTTATTTCGTTCTACCTGGCTTCACAATGATGGACACAGTGTCTTCGTCCCATTCTCCTTGGTCGTCAGACACTCTCAGCCTGAACTCGTATTTACCGGCAACCACGTTCGCTACCTGACAAACGAACAAAAAATGGTCAAACTTCCCTGACTTATTCCCAACTCAATACGCCAATATGAAGCAGTAACACAAACCATGAGAACAGGAGACGTATCAGATTGTTCTATGATGGTGCCGATCGCTAAGCTCGTAGGCTCCCTTGACCACTGCCATTTCGCTATCCCCAAGTCGTCTGAAGAGGAAGATCCATTTACAACCAGAACCCCAAGCGGTAGAGGTAGCTCCAGATCACCGCCTGCATTGGCTTTGGGCTTAACGTTCTTATCTGTAATTAGGCAGCAGCTGTTAAAATCAACAACTAATCACACGAACCTGCTCATGAGTGGTCAGGTTTTCATCTTGCAGGCATCTGATTGAGAAACGTTACCTGTGTAAGAGGAAACTAAATGATTAGAAGAGATAAAATTTATATTTAATATAATATAGTCCTGACACATGATTAGTAGTAACTTGGCAGTGCGAGCAACTTGTTTGAGTGGGATATGGTGGCACCTTGACCTCTAAATCCTGATAAACTGAGTTTGACCCTTAAAAGGGCAATAAATAGCACCAGTTAAGTATGTGTAGCTTGCATGAGTAAGTATTTGATAGATCATAATAATATTATGATATTATGAAGCATCGAATATCTATACTTTCATGTGAGGGAAATGATGCGTGACGAAAATTATGGAATTAATCAACAATTGAAACCAATAATTGGACTGTGTAATGCAATAACCATCTAAGTGCCGAAAAGTAAATTTCGGGAAAAAAGCTCCTTCCACTTTACATTATGCTATTTTACCCCACTTTTTTATATCTATAGAACCAGTATGATCTGTTTCCCTTGAAAAATAAAACTAAATCCTCTCCAATTAAAAGTTTGAGTCTTAAACATTGAAAATTGGTTATTGCATAACTCCTTTTATAGTGTGATCAATAAAAGCAGTCACCATCCAAATGATAAAGAGGCTTTTCTGAACATGTCAAGAAGATCTACAGAACGGCGAGTTTTCGACGTCGAGAAGTCGAATTGGTCGAGAAGTCGAGGTTGCCATGGAAACACATGTCACTGAGCATGCGCAGTCGGACCTCTTCTCGATCCCCAGTTCGAGAGCTAAAGGGCTCTTATATGGAATCCTTCCAACCGAAATGCAGCCGCGCTCGTAGCTTGAAGAACCCCAGCCAGAAGCCGCATTTAGAGGTGACGTCGCCGTACCTATGTGTTTTTGCTCGTGTTTTCGCCTACCGTTTCAAAAATTACTTCCCGGTTGGCCACTTGAAAAGAACAAAAACATACAACACTCACGTTTGACTATCCACACAATCAGCTGGTGTGAATCTGTTACCATGGAGTTTTTAACAGGGAACACCGCGAGGAGTGCCACCTGCTTCTCGATTCTCGATTTAACATGGTGCCCTCACGATAACCCTACTTTTCGATTATTTCGATTTAACAGGACTCGACGGTCGAAATGGACCATGAATACCCCTAATATATACATTATACAGCTGAGCAGAACAGTGTTAAGAAACATTTTCCTCTGACTCTTCCATGTCTCCCACAAGGTACTGTTCTATGCTGTCTTCAGTCTCTCAAAATTGTCAAGTAGAATGCTCTAGCGTCTCTGGAACTCTCGTACGTCCTCGATCTTCTCTTTGGATAAGGGTTTTCCACTATACCGCAACGGATGTATTGTATAATGCAGCTGTTCATATATTTTTTGTCCAAGTCGACTTGAACGGTTATTGCATAACTGGATTCTTAACTTTTAACGCTTTATCAGAGTTAGATGGTTATTGCGAAATTAATTAGTAAACAACTGGAAGCTATACAGATACCTCCAATATTGCATAACACGGTCCAATTGGACTGATTGAAGATGAAAACGCTCACTTTGAGTGACTGTGACAGCCACTTTGTCCGACACTGAATTCCCGTTGCCGTCGGTGATTGTGAGTTGGAAAATATATTCCCCTTTCGTCAAGTTCGTGACGTTCGTGGATGATTCGTTGAAGTGAGACAACTCAGCTTTCCTCGGACCGCTGAAAATGAATGGCGACCTCATCAAATCGAAATACTACCTATCACATGACTATTGAGATAGAAAGCCATGTTGGACTCGAGTGTTACAAACGAAATCAAGTGATAGTAGTAGGTACATGAAATTAAAGGAATTCGTTAGATGAGAAAGACAGAACACAAGTCAGGAAAAATACCTTAGTTGTTCCCATTTCCACTGAGCAATCCCAATATCATCAGAACTACCGGATCCGTTGAGGACAACCCACGTCTGAGGAAGAGCAATAGAGAGGTTGGAACCAGCATGTGCTGAAAACAATGAAAAAACACTAATAACACTAGGACAGTCGAATAAAATTTAGACAGTTTACGAATTAAATTAATAGAGGCTGGTCCATTCATATGTACCAACTCACAACCCCCTCCAAGGATTCATTCAATCAATAAACTCGGCCCCGCCGCACGGGGCTGGAGACCCCCCCCCCCCCATTTCACTATCGTTTTGAGCCTTACAGCTAAATTTCGATAAGCATGGAACATGTTTTACAGCTTCATAGTGTGAATAGTATAGAAATAAGCTTAGGAGCCACTCAGCTGATCCGGACACTATGCTGCTTAAAGTGACAGTCCTAAGGAGGCTAGACGCCAAATTATAGCTTCATAGTGTGATTAGCATGGGATATTAGATTCAGGAACCACTTAGCTGAGCCCGGCCCTATGCTGCTTCAAGTGAAAGTCCTAAGGATGCTACACGCTAAATTACAGGTTTATAGTGTGAATAGCATAGAAATTAGATTCAGGAGCCACTCAGTTGAGCCTAATGCTGCTTAAAGTTTGAATCCTAAGGATGCTACATGCCAAATTGTGAATAACATAGAAATTAGCTTTAGGAGCTACTCAGCTGATCTTGGCCCTATGCTGCCTAAATTTAAAGTCCTAAGGAGGCCAAATTATAGCTCATAGTGAATCATCGGATTCATACACGATGAAAAACTTTGTAGGACCGAGTCATTAGTGTAGTTCTAAATGCACAGGTTTTGTATCTTCAATGAATTTGTACACGATTAATTTCACAAGATTAACCAGCGTAATTCTGACAAAAACTTTATAAGTTATGTAAAACGTGGAAGAAAAAGTATGCGTAGCCCCTGGGCGATTAATTTGACCACCATGTGTGTTGAAAACTAATAATGCAACATGTTTGCAGTCACATATACATACACCAGCAGGCATAGTTAGTATTACTCACCAATCGGAGGTTTGTTAGTTGGGGGTTTCACAAATACATGGACGTCACTGGATGAAAATTGCCCTGAGTTATCTGTTACTTTCAAAACAAATGTGTACATCCCTTCTTCGAGGTGTGACAGTTCCAAGTAAGGTGTTCTGGTATTCTGGAAATCCATCGGGGTAATTATACATTGATTCAGGTTCCCAAGATCATCGTGCATTGTATTTTTGGAAAACATTCAGCAGATAGAATGGAGTATAAGGTGAAAACAGGAAAAAGAAATATTGATTACTTGATTAAAGTATAGTACACCCAGATGAGGTTATTTCAATACTGAAGTGATATGAATCGCTGATTGAACACATGCAGCAGGCATTTAATCTAACTAAACTTACTATGAAAGGTAATCAATTATCACTTATTCCAACCTGCATATCGACGGCTTTGTCCTGATCGCTAGGACTTTTAGTCCACTCCCACGAGACGATCCCTTTATCATCAGAACTCAAGCTGCCATTGAGTGTAACATTGTTTCTTGGAAGGAACAGAACTATCGAAGACCCAGCGTTTGCTTCAGGAGGGTAATCCGGGACTTGTAGAACAGTCACATTAGCTAGAGTGGAGTTTGTAGCACCATCCGTATCAGTAACTGTGAGCCTGATAATTTACAGAACAATTAGGTATGGCTAATGCGGTTATTTATTGGTAATAGGTTATCGAGTAACAGCGACTGTCTAGTAATAGGTTGTGGTATTAGGTTATTATGGTAATAGGTGACCGGCGATTCGAGGACCTTTCCGCAATCGGAAACCCAGTCCACGTTGGGCGCAGGAAAGGTTCTTGCATAGCCGGTAACCTATTACTGGAAACTCAGTCCGCGTTGGGTGCTGGAAAGGTTCTTGCATCGCCGGTAACCTATTACTGGAAACCCAGTCGGCGTTGGGCGCTGGAAAGGTTCTTGCATCGCCAGTCACCTATTACTGGAAACCCAGTCTGCACTGGGGGCTGGATAGGTTCTTGAATCGCCGGTAACCTATTACTGGAAACCCAGTCGGCGTTGGGCGCTGGAAAGGGTTTTGCATCGCCGGTAACTTATTACAAAAATAACCTAATACCGCAACCTATTACCAGACGGTCGCTGTTACTCGAAACTTTTCACTGGATTTTCAGGTTCACAACCGATCTTGATTCATTTTTAATTCTCATCATTAGCTCCTATGACAACTTTATGTTGTTATAATTCTAATATACTGATGCATGTTTCTGATTGAAATACGTCCAACAGTAGAAACATAGCTACATAACAAATAAGCTTGACAAATACATGCTGCAATCGCACTGAAAAAATAAGGTCGGTACCTTCTTATTGAAACAGACACACAAATTAATGTTCTCAATATAACAGTGATCTGGGAAGAATTGAATTTTTTTTTTTTTAAATTTAAGAATAGCTTGTCTTTTAATTATTGGGCTTAGTGTGGGAAACTAACTCAATACTCACTCAAATACGAGTAACTTGTCGACAGTTATGATCGCACACCTTTCACGCATTCGTTAACCGTAACCTATTACCTGGTATTACCTATTATCACGGAATCCCGAATGGTCGGCGACAAAGAGGACCTCAAAGGCCTTTCCCCTAGTTCTCAAAACAGTTATTCCAGTAATAGGGGTTTTCTGGTATTAGGTTACTGGACAGTAGTAGGTTATTTGAAGCGAAATATTCTTCACCCCTATGAATAATAAACAAGTTCACCAATCACATTAACATGATGACATACCACGAATGTTACCTAAAGCCAATCGAGTAGTTAAGTCGCAAAGTCGGTATGAATCCACCTCTTCTTCACAACACTAAATACATACAAATACTCGTAACGTTGGTTCAAGCTGACCTGAAGGTGTAGTTGCCGGGTTTTCTGAGATCTCTCAGCTGAAGTGTTTGGGTATCAGACAAGTTTGGTTGGTACCCCAGTGGACCTTGTTGCAATTCCCAGTGATATTTTGAAATCCCTGAGTCATCCCGACTTGAGGACGCGTCCAGCACTGCTAGCGAGTTGGGGAGTTTCACCATTTGATGGGATGGGAGTACAACGGCTATGGGAGATTCGTTCTCCCTTTTTTCTAGAAAAACGAGCAATCAACTCGTACAAACTCTTTATACGAAAACTAGCCCGTTATTATCAATACATGACTATTTTGGCTCATCGAATACACACTTACGAGGAAGCACTGTGACGTTGGCCTCAGCTTCCCCATACTTTCCAGGAGCGGTGACAGTCACTTTGAATGTGTAAAGACCCTCAGTGAGATGAGTGAGCTTCAAGGAAGGCCCTTGTGGTTCACTTGTCGCCTGGTTCCCAGCACTTCCACCAGGCTGCGAGAGTAACTTCCACTTATAGTTATAATGGCTCGTCAATCCTGTAACAAATCAACACACACACTCACTGTAGACAGAAAACAATAATTGAAATGAACAGCACATAAATCGATGATCTATAGGAAATATTTATGAAGTTCTACACTGAAACAAACATAGTTGTTGTTGGAAGTATTTTGGTCAATGAATACACTTTATGAGCTTCAAGTAACTACCAGGCATTTCTGCAGGCACTGTGAATGCAGAAAGTTTCACTTCATTCTCTGGTAACCGCACGGTTTTGGAAATCACGTTGACAATTATTCTCTTAGGCGGGCTCGGGGAGGAAGCTTCGTTTTCCAACACCTTTTCTTCGGGTAGAGACTGAAAACAGCGTCAATCGCCAAAATTTAATGAATGATTTCTAGAAGAATATTTAATAGCGAACGTACATAGATTAGAAGAGACTTGAAAAAAATAAAATAACAAAGTAAAATATACACTTTAAACACTCTGAGGATTAACAAGATAAATGTAGCTGAGGAAAATAATTAAGTACCGGCACGTACTAACTTAAGTTTGGAGAGAGAGTCCGAAAAAAGTCAAAATCTGGGCAGACGCTTAAGAGATGGTTGGCTGCGCAAGGAAGACGATAGAGAGGCCGGTTGAAGTGGTAGGTCGTCGGAGAAAATGGCACTCCAAACAGGTTGTGACTACGTGAGGATGGGCGAGGGGTCACCAGAGCTATGCTGGAGAGCAAAGCGGGACCAGGAGAGATTGCTGTTTATTATCTTATAAAACAACACCAAATCAGCCACACTACGTCGCTTCAAAACGGTAGGAAGCGAATGTGGCCATAGTCAACCTCGCTTGATGGGATCATCAACTTGAAGGCGATGTACCGAAGGAACTTATTCTGCACTCTCTCCAAATTGTACCTGTGGACTGTATAATAAGGCGACCATACGGGGGAAGCATACTCCATCAGGGGTAGTACTAGGGCTTTGTACAAGATAACAGTTGGTAAATTCGCAGGTATTCCTTAGGGAACCCAACGCCCGCCCCACAATAAGCCCTTTGTGGTTGGAGAATGTCATCATCCCATCAAATACAACCCGCAGATCTGCCATATCCGATCGCCTCTGGAGGACAGCACCACACAACATGTAGTCACAGAGGATCGGCTGCAATACTCGGTTGAAGGAGACAATTTAGCGCTTAGTCTGATTCAAAAACAGGCGGTTCGTGGACCGCCACTCCTCAAGGCCATGGATGGCCAGCTGCAACAGCTCACAATCCGCTGGTCATTAACATGGTGGAAAATCTTCAGGTCATCAGCGAAGAGTAGGCAACGAATGCCTGAATTGAAGCGCTGTGCAGCACTTTTGATCATGATCAGGAAGCAGAGCGGGCCCAAATGGCTGCCCTGGGGAATCCCAGAAGTAGCACAGACAAGCACCCCTCACCCGAACCACCAGCCAGAGCCCAAGTAGGTAGCTAGATATCCAGTTCAGGAATGAACCAAATACACCCAATGACTCAAATAAGGAAAGTAAATGCCGATGTGAGGTTTTGTCAACATTTATGCTGTATTTATGCATTTATCTATGCTGTATTAATAATAAATAGGGGTGTGAAGTAGTGTTTGGTTGTAACTACCGGTGCTAATTTAGAAGAAAAATTTAGATTCTAAAGCAAAAATGTTGGTTCAAACCTTTGGTCCAGCTAACAGGATGTCTCCAATGTTGTTTGGAGGCATATTCAAATCTTTGAAAGCAGCATTTGTAGAACTACTCCCACCATCTACAAAAACAAAAGAAAGAAGTTAAGAAGAAGAAGGTACTCATGTAGAAGTAGGTACTCATTTTGACGTAAGTTGTTTACTTTTTTGCTCCAGAATTGTCATAATATTGATTGGAAATAAATACCTGAGGAAAGAACGCAGGAGCCATCGGCGGACCTCTCGTATCCACTCTTACAAGCACAGACACCTGCCGCGCAGATTTCACTGTTCCCACATTCATCAGGCTGAAGAACATCACAGGATTTGACACTATCGACTTCTGAACTAACGGCAACGATGTCATTCCTAGAAGATGAGACAAAATGGAGGACGAAATCTAAACTGTGTGAATATAGTCGACAAAATGTTGTGATTCATCTTAGCAATTTAACTGACCCATCACCAGAAAGCTCGGTAAGATCATCCCAAGGGTACCTCTTGACAACTGATCTGATGAACACCATTCGAACGTTTTTGAATTTTTCCTCAGCCCTTCTTACCGGCTGACAAAGCTCGTCACTGACGCATTCGATCTGAAGAAACAAGTACAACCAAATAATTTCAACGTTTAATAATTATACGTAAAGAAATATTAAGAATATCCGTAAAGAAATATTAAGATAAATTATTTATCTCAACCCATAGCGCGATACGTGGGTATCAGGCACCCATATAGATATTTCATAATTTTGTGCTGGTGGCCCTGCGCACCCTTGCGCCTATCTACACAGGCGTATTTTCCCATCAGTGTGTTTTTAAGCGTGATAACTGTTGTCACCCGTCTTGGATCTTCCAAACAAGGTAATGAATCCTTTTTTCTAGAAGTCAGTGGGTATGGTGTACCCACCTGTCACTCGAATCAGTGGGTATGACATACCCATGCGTCAATTTACGTGTATTCAACGAGTGAACCGAAAGGTACTCACGATGAAAGTGGCGAATCAGAAATGAATCTATTCTACAATGACACAAAGGGCGGAGTAGATTGTCTGGATTTAAAATGTAGCTTACACTCGACTCAAAAACGGTGGCGACTGTGTGTGCGTTTAGTGGGCTGCTGAACGCAGGTGTGGTGAACTTTTTCATCATTCACAAAATGTGTGAACATTTAATGTTTTATATCCTGCAAATTTGAGTCTAGAACTACTTTCATAGCTTCCATCAGCTCATACAGCCTCATTTGCGAGACAGACTCGGGAATACACGAATCAACAAGGGAGTGAAATTTTGGATTCATAGAGTACTAGGGGGAGGATTTACCCTGTACTCCTCAAGATCAAGAACTTAATGACAGACTCGAAAAAAATGAGCGCTGTTATCTTTGCCCTTCAAAAAGAGACATAAAGACCGGGTATAAATTTGTGCACTGTGACAAACCAGTCTGCCTTGAGTGTTCAAAAAGAGTATGTGTATTCAAAGCGCTTTCAACGTGATAGTAGGTACTTGGGCCCAAGCCAAGAAGTTGATTTCTTTGAAAAGTTCATCTTTTGTTTGCTTGTCATTTTATTTGAAAATAAGTCCTATCATTTCGCACCTCCTTGCGCAGAGTGTGGCAAGTCAAAAATCCTAAATGTTGGGAAAACGCATTTGAAGTTTTCGGTCCCAAATATTGCTGAAAATGTCGTTAAATTATTATTATTATTATTTTTAAAGTAATTCTGTTGGATAAATTGAGAAAAGGTTTTCAGTGGTTACATTACTATCTTGGATTTTTTACATTAATTTCCAATCATTTTCCCTGATTGTTTACCCCTTTTTTGAACGTTTCTACTCGAAAATTTGCAAAGCCTTATTCCAGCATCAACAACAGCAATGCAGGCCAGTATTATGTATTTATAATATATATTACATTTATGTAAGTGTCACTCCCGACGACGACTCTCGATAGAATTGAGATAAAAAGTTCAAATTTGTACAATCGAAAGTCTATTTTCGTAGATGGGCAGAATCGTGCCACTCTAAGGGGGGTGTTGGGGAGTTTTAGGGGGGAATATGTGTCACAGTATTGCCTATAATTTCACGTGTCGCGCTATGGGTTAATATTTCTTTACAGATAGATAAGTAGCTACAAAGAAATTATGTACACACCATTATCTCAAGTTAGTGAATGCTAAACTCTACTCTTTGTCAAGGCTCCAACATCCCAACATTGGCCATAAAACTTAATACGTTCCTTGTTTCCATTATTAAATTTCCATTATTAAAATTATTAATAATTAATTGCGATACATTTCAACAACGTAGGTACAATTATTGTTATATCGACTTCAATAGTACCTAATATAGTCAATATTCAAATTCAATTCAACCTTTTACAAATTCAATTCAACTTTTTACAAATTCAATTCAACTTTTTACCAATTTAACTCACCCTAACCCTTTAACTGATCTCATGGGAAAAAACATCTGGTGCGAGGCTTCACACTACTTTCCTTACCTGTATTCAGTTGAAACGGTTGCTATTCTAATGAAAACAGCACTTACCTATAACAGCTTACTACCTAGCTAATGTAAAGGCTGCCCTGTAGCTGCGGCAGATAAAACGAGGAACAAATCCATCACGCAAACATCAGAGATTTTCGGTATTGCAATCAGAAGCGGTTCTACAGTAACTTGTATAGTAGAAATTGAATTGACAAGGCGCTGAGGTCACAGGTAGGTAGTATGTACGTACCTACCTACTTGCCCACCTACGTGTAGCCTACTACTTATAACTTTCCTCCTAATTAATCAGCTACCTACTTTCCATATCCGCCCCCTCCGGCGAAGAGTTGAATAGAATTTGTAAAAAGTTCAATAGAATTTGAATGCTACATATTTAACGACGGGTTTAAGTTCTTACTTCATAGCAGGTAGAGTTGACCATAAAAACAACGTTGCATTGTTCGTCGGAACAGCATTTAGCAATGCAACCGTTCAGGTCAAGCTCGTCACCGACGTTGAGGTACTTGCCAGCTGTCTTGTTACCTATCGGAGTCGACGCCGGGAATATTTTCCCAAGTAAATTACCCGGGCACGGCTCAGGATCTTCGTATAGTCGCGATAAAACGCCAGAAGAAACTGCGACAGTCATCAAAACTAATAAACACCTCAACATGTCGGTTTATTAGTAGGTACTCAAACTGGGGTTTTATTATATTAGATACCACACAAGAACTTGTTAGTAAACTACGTTCATAGCCTGTCGCGAACGAGAACGATCGCGAAAAGAAAGGAAGTGAGATAAGATTAAAAAATGTTGCCCGTTTCGTTTCATTCACAGACTCCGGAAGAGTATCGACCCTACAGCTATCAACATATTGACGGAATGTTGCGACATCCTCACACCACGTATCACTGTGTAAATATTCGAGGGCATTGCCGAAGTGGATGTCGCATAAAGTGACCAAATGATTAGAATTGAGTTGAAGGTTCCAAAATCGTTTCAAATTTGACACGAAAAATAACAAGACTCTCTACGAACGTACAAGAGGTTCTGAATTGACCTTGATAACGAGTGATAAGATGACAGGTGGGAGATAAGGCGCAAACGCAACGGCTCACCGTTTGGTCGAACATTGGAAGAAAGATTTCCTTCTTCCATGGGACATCACGGAACCACCTCTGAAATCCAACGAAATATTTGGAATTATCCTTGGAAAAAAAAAAATAAGTGCAATATGGTTTAGATTACCTGTGATATTATACGTAGGTATTTACGATATTTTTCTCTGAGATTTCATGATTAGAAAATGCATTTTCATGTTGCAGTAATAGTTCAGAAATACGCCATTGGGTGCATAAGTAAACGTTCAGTGAACATTTATTATTTGGGTATCTATCACATACAATGAAGTGAATTCGATCAATATCCAACACTTTATATTATACATTAACGACCTGAACTTCAAGTTTCATGACAAGGATATGAATTTTCATGTGGTCAAACAACAACAACAACGAAGTCCACTGCAAAACCAGTCAACACCTGTTTATGCTGGTGCATCCTCTTCGATAATGAATAGGGATGGCAAAAAAAAAAAGAAAACATCGATGTATCGATGCATCGACAGGCCGGCATCGATGCTCCAAAAACATCGGACCCCAAAAACATCGATGGAAAAAAAAACATCGATGTTAAAAAAAAAAAACATCGATGTATCGATGGTTTTCAATCAATTTTTTATTTTATTTCTATTCTTTTTTTCATGGAAGACGGAAAGAAAAAATGATAAGCTCTGAAAAAGAACAATACTTTTATTTTCAATTTTATTTTATTTGTTACCATTATAATTCAGTTTCAAGAAACATATTACATACTCATATTATGTAACTAAGTATATGTCATAATATGACATATAAGAATTATAAATAAAATAAAATAATTATTATTATGTAACTTTAGGCACGCGGAGTCATGAACACTCAAAGACGCCTTAAAACAGAAGATTTTACAGATGGTGGAGCCTCGTTCAATCAGCCAAGTGAAAACCTTCCTTTTGTACATCGAACGTGAAAATTGGCTGGTGATTTCACATCTTCAGAAAGGGATCGGATTGTGTGACGGTATGTTGACGTGTAAATGTCTAGTTGTTTTTATTCTGACCGAATTCTCTTGTTTCCACGTCTTATTTACTGCTGGTGGTTCACGAAAAATATCCACCAGACGACAAAAAACAAACGAAAACCACTGTGAACCACAGTGTTGGTGTAAATGAAAACGGTGGCTACAGCTTTCGTACAAGTACGCAACCACGAGGGACATTTTATTCTTTGCGCCCCCCTCCCACACCCACACCACGAACCTCGTACTTCAATAATGATTACACACAGGTATTTTAACAATCACGTTCATACCGCAGCTTGTCGGCCACGCACTCCGCAGTGGTTAACGTAATATGGTTAGGTAAAGAGCTAGGTAAAGAGTTAGGTAGAGAGCTATCCAACGAGTGGTGAAAGATTTTTGTACGATGATAGCTAGCGAAGTTAAAGTTCCGTAGCAACGAATCGGTTGTACGTGAAAATCATTAGACATTTTTCATAACGCTTTCTTCGTCACACCGTAATGTCACACTTTTTGAGTTATGTGCCATAGTAAAGGCATAAAATGTCAAAATGTCAGAGCCTATGACGCACGAGCGTATGACGTCAGACGGCTGGCAGGAGGCCAACTAATACGTCAAAGCCTATGACGCACGAGCGTATGACGTCAGACGGCTGGCAGGAGGCCAACTAGTATGTCAGAGCCTATGGCGCACGAGCGTATGACGTCAGACGGCTGGCAGGAGGTCAACTAGTACGTCAAAGCCTATGACGCATGAGTGTATGACGTCTGACGGCTGGCAGGAAGTCAACTATTACGTAGAGCCTATAACGCACGAGCGTATGACGTCAGACGGCTGGCAGGAGGCCAACTAGTACGTAAGAGCCTATGACGCACGAGCGTATGACGTCATACGGCTGGCAGGAGGTCAAATAGTACGTCAGAGCCTATGACGCACGAGCGTATGACGTCAGACGGCTGGCAGGAGGTCAACTATTACGTAGAGCCCATGGTGAAAGGAAAGGTGTTCCTTTCACAATGGTAGAGCCAATGACGCACGAGCGTATGACGTCAGACGGCTGGCAGGAGGTCAACTATTACGTAGAGCCCATGGTGAAAGGAAAGGTGTTCCTTTCACCATGGTAGAGCCTATGACGCACGAGCGTATGACGTCAGACGGCTGGCAGGAGGCCAACTAGTACGTCAGAGCCTATGATCGGGCGGTAGAGAAGGGAGGTGGTGATGACGTCAGAAAGGCCAGAGGAAGGCAGATACAGAAGGGAGGCACAAAACACAGCTGAGAATCTTCGACTTTGGCCTTTAAACTAGTGGCCAAGTAGAGTGGTTCTAGGAACATCGTTGTTTTTTGCTGCCTCCTTGATGCTTACTCCACTTCTTACGTTTTGAATAGCCTTAGCCATTCGGTCCTCTGTGTACTGGAGGAGTCGTCTTCCCTTCCTATTGGGATTGCATGTTTTCTTCGGTTTTTTTTGGGAGCCTCCTTCGTCTTCTTCTTCGTTGACGAGCCAGCCATTTTTAAAATTTCTGCCATGAAAAGAAAATACAAAGTTAATAAAATTCCATCCTCTAAACCTTGAGACCATTCTGCGAACTTAGTTGGTATAAATTTCGAAGAAAATACAGCTAGTGTCGAATACTGATGCACAGCAAATTCTGAAAATTTTCAGAAGTCGACACCCCCTGTCGACTAATAAATATGAGCTGAAATTTTATGTCAGTAGTCGACACCCTCCCCGAACCAATCAAAACATCACTGGATACGCAAATAAACTGAATAGATGTTGCCTAGAAGCAATAAACGACACAGAAATTTAAAAGATATTCTTAGCCAAAACCGTTCTTAGCCAAAACGCCAACCATCAGCAAAGAAACGTGGTCAAACGAACGATAGCAGCTTTGAGCGCTCTGGCGTCCTTTGCGGGTGCGTGCTTCTAAGGCAACCTTATCTCTCTACACTGAAAAGAAATAGTATAATAGGAAGCAACAGCTAAAAACGTCAAACCATGTCTTTGTCCTCAGCTTTTGCCCACTTTTGAAGAGGGTGTCGACTATTAGTGCAGTGTCGACTTCTGACGCATTACCTTACATGGACTTTCCCATGAAAACTTAAATCCCATGAAAACCCAGACGACTCATAATACTTATATGCGTTTCTGACAACTTGTAGTCAAAAAACGTTGCAAATTCTCGTAATCCTCTGCATATGAGAGGCCTTCCAAGTCAACTGATTAATCGCAGAACCTATGCTATTTGACAAATTCATATCTCGAACGGTATAGTTTTTAGTTCACATTAAGTTCACATTAGTTCACATTAAGCATATGAGAGGCCTTCCAAGTCAACTGATTAATCGCAGAACCTATGCTATTTGACAAATTCATATCTCGAACGGTATAGTTTTTAGTTCACATTAAGTTCACATTAGTTCACATTAAGCATATGAGAGGCCTTCCAAGTCAACTGATTAATCGCAGAACCTATGCTATTTGACAAATTCATATCTCGAACGGTATAGTTTTTAGTTCACATTAAGTTCACATTAGTTCACATTAAGCATATGAGAGGCCTTCCAAGTCAACTGATTAATCGCAGAACCTATGCTATTTGACAAATTCATATCTCGAACGGTATAGTTTTTAGTTCACATTAAGTTCACATTAGTTCACATTAAGCATATGAGAGGCCTTCCAAGTCAACTGATTAATCGCAGAACCTATGCTATTTGACAAATTCATATCTCGAACGGTATAGTTTTTAGTTCACATTAAGTTCTTTGAGATAAAAACTATTCACAATATTGTAACGTTCTAAACGTTGTATTTGATATAAAACGATTCACAAAAGCAAAATACTAGTTAAAATCACTGTACACTGCATAATTGTTTGTCTGTGTACAGAAATTAAGGGCATGCAGGACCGAGGTCGGGAAGTTGTTGAAGGATATCAAGGGCTGTGATTGACTTAGAGTTTTGAAATAAATTTCTAAATTCACTGTATTAGTAAAATAAATTTTTTTAAATTGTGGATAATTTTTTTTTTTTAAATAAACCAAAACGAGACGAGGGGGCATTTTTGGAAGGCTAATAGACCACAAAATGCAAAGTTACTGTAAAAACATGTAAAATGAGCAGCAGACACTCAAACAAATTTCGATTTTTTCCCCTCGATTTTCCGATAAATGTCTCGTAACCTTCTGCTTATTGCATGTCTTGGCGCTTCTATAGTGGCGGAAAACTCCCCCGCATTTCAAAACTGCAAGTCAATCACATCCTAAGATATCCTTCAAAAACCTTCCAACCCAGGCCTGCAGGCCCTTAACCAACATATTATTATTTCATTAATCAATATTATTTCACCAACCAATAAGTATTATTTTTCTATGATATGACCCGAATACCAAGTACATGCCGATAGTATTGAGGTTTATTGATAATTATGATTATAATCATTTACATCCGATTACATTATGATTATAATAATTTACGTAATTATGATTATAATCATTTACATCCGATTACATTATGATTATAATCATTTACGTAATTATGATTATAATCATTTACATCCGATTCACAGGATGGTGGTCGGGGTGGGGGTACCGAGAAATGCATGAACGAAGTACAGACGTTGTCAATGGTAACCGCCTCGGTTATGTGTCTTTTGAGTACTGAAGTATGTATGACTATGACGTCGGTATCTGTCTCTGGCTACTTTTCCCTTGCGTTGTATTGGTTTTAAGGTTGTCCTCTAAGTAGTCAATCATTGGTTTCAAGCATTTTAATTTTTTCCCTTTTCGGGGCCGTAGAATCGCATTTTCGACCACTGTGCGACGCACCGTGGGGCAGATCGTGAATCTAGCGGGACAAAAGTCTTATAGCGAGAATCTAGACCTTGCAATATTCTTTATAACCCAAACTACTTCATAGTAGTTGTAATAGACCGTTGAAATATTCCAAACCCTTTGTTTGGTATAAACTGTATGTTTAATTCATTTACCAAGAATATTATACAGGTAAGTACTGAACAGAATTCTTTTTATTTTATTTTTTTTCGATATTCAGAAGTATTGCAATTTTAACAAATATGCAAAAAACACAATCTTCAATATCATATAATATTTTTAATAACACATTTAGTATTATAAAAAATGGAAGAAAAATGGAAAAAATATACAATAATAAATGGAGAAAATATACAATAATTGTATATTCTATGATTCTACAATTATTGTAGAATCATAGAATATTCTTGAGACCTTTTTCTGCTCTATTGACAATAATATAGTAATAATAAAATATAATTATAATAAACAAAAACATAATAATAATTATGATTACTATTAAACGGGCAGATAATTTTGGAATATTTTGAGACCCGAGAGGTTACTAGACTCACAGAAATAATCAACAGCTCACTCTAAGGACATCCTAGATAGTTGGAGACTGAAACGTGGTTTAATTTTTCTTTCCGTGGAGGTGTTAATTAACCTACTTTTCTAGTACGTAAATTGGCTTAAAAAAAAAAAAAAAACATAATGCTGTAATATTCACCTTTTGGAGTCCTTTCCATGGTAAAGCAAGAACAACACTTAACAAAAACTTATCTATTTTCCACAGTGGCTCAACGAAAACTCACTTCTCTTTGAAATCTGCTTGCTATCACTTGTGAGTTGCTATGACTGGTCTAACCGGTTTAATGTACATTGCCTCCTCCTTTTTCACTCTGTTTATTGTTCACCTACATATTACAAGTCAAAACAGGCTCTTTCCTTGTCAACAATCGCAACTTCATTTGGGTTTATTATCTTCGATAATGAACCATTGGAATCGCCCAAAGAAAAACATTTTTTAACCCCCCCTCAAAATTTGTTGGTTTACGTTTCAAGATACGTAGATTCAGAAAATCGAATAAAAAAAAACTCTGCAAATTCTTGACACAACGGTTTATTATCTTCCTTGTGCAGATCACCCTTCTGTCTATACCAGACTGTGTTGCAAATCGGCACCATACCATAATATGAATATTATTCTCACCGTACTCATACCATACCATACGAATTTCTTTTCTATCATACCATACTGTACTAAATCATACATACAATAATATACCATACAATAATATACCTACCATACTCATACCATGTCATACAAACCGACTGAATATTGAAATGTCATCCATTTCTGACCTATGTTTAAAATTTCAAGTCCGTAGCTCATCATCAAAATTTAATTTGTTTAAACAAATAGGTATTATTTAAACAGTTTTACAGACGAGAAAACGAGAAATTTTGTCTGTAAAATTGTTTAAATAATACCTATTTGTTTAAACAAATTAAATTTTGATGATGAGCTAGATACTTTAAATTTTAAATATACTCGTAGGTTAGAAATGGATGACATTTCAATATTCACTCGGTTTGTATGACACGGTATGAGTATGGTGTGGTATATTATTGTATGTATGATTTGGTATAGTACAGTATGGTATGGTAGGAAAGAAATTCGTATGGTATGTTATGAGTACGGTGAGAATATGGTTTGGTGCCGATTTGCAACACAGTCTGGTATAGACAGAAGGGTGATCTGCACAAGGAAGATAATAAACCGTTGTGTCAAGAATTTGCAGAGTTTTTTGACTTTTGTCCCGCTAGATTCATGATCTGCCCCACTGTGCGACGCAGGGACGCCTGTCTGCGTGGTGGCTTGCAAGGGCGAGGACGGCGACGACGGCGGCGTGTAAGGGCGACGGCGGACAGGCTACGGCGGACAGGCGACGGCGGACAGGCTACGTAGGGACGACGAGAGCAACGGCGGATGGCGGACGGGGTTGCAACCTTTGCCCTGAAGTGTTTTTACCCAACGAGTTGTTAACGCTCACGCTGCCCATGACTGCCACCGCCCTCAACCACCCCACCCCCCCACACAACACATAAATACCGCCCCAATATTGGCCTCCACCCTGCTCCGCCCCGATCTGCCACCTCTCGGCCCTCCCCCTCATCAGACGCATCCCAATTGTCCCCCCCCCCTCCACAATTGGCCGCCCCATCATTATCCCCAATATCAGTTCCTTATCAACCCCCAAAACCCCGATATCGTCCCCTCACCAGTCATTAAGCCGCAGGGCAGACAGCGCCCCGTACCACTTGCTGTACCGCCACCTCGACTTGGGGGTGGACTACGAGTACATCAGGACTTCAACACTGTATGCGGCAATGGTGATGTTGAAGTGCAGAGGGGAGCTTCTCAATATTAACTGGCAGCCTTGGACCTGAAATAGAACTTACCTCTGCTCACTCTGCAATCTTGGAGCTGACGAAACTACTGAACACTTTCTGGCTGCATGAACAATTCTTGGATAATATCATATAACATAATATGTTATATAATATGTTAATAATATTATTATGTTCGGCTCAGATGTTTTGGCCGAGTTGTGTTAGCAGATCTGAATTATGGAAGGCTCTTTGTTCATATTTTCGCGAGGCCTGGCGCTACAGATCGTTTTTAGTAGCGGAGTTTAACTATAATAATAATTAATATGAATATGAACTACCTCCCTGTGTATGTAGTGCAAAACAACCCCGTGTTCCTGTCCCCTGTCGATCTGGCAAGTTATGTATCATATCTCCTAAGCGTTTATTTAGTTATATTTTGTGCTTTTCTCCTCGATCCTTCTTGTATTATACCTAATTTCTGAAAGACGTTTAGGTAAGGTGTCTCTGGATTAACATGCATTTAGTACCTACGTATGTAGGATCATGCTCTGTTACTAGATTTTTCGATTCTAATCTACGGACCCAAATGAAAGTTGTTGATCGTTATTTGGGCGACTTTTCAGCAGAGCCGAAAAACCATCTGCTAATGACTATGTTTACTGAGTAATTCAGTAAAATAAATCGAGAGATTTAGCGTTACCTAACTTAGGTAACTACCTAACTTATACTTAGTTAGATCGATCCGCCGGGGGAAGACGCTTCGAATGGTATGCATTACTCATTTTAACTGAGTACAGCATAAAATTGCCAAAAGTAAAGAACTGCTACGCACAAAACACAACAAAGTATAAAGGAATCCAAATCATCAATAAAGATTTTCAGAGAATTTCAGACACTAGAAAAATAAACAATAAGAACCTTTATAGAAGAGAAATAAATAAATTAATTTACAGTAGGAGATTTGATTATATTATAACATGAAATAAAATATTTGTATATAGTGGAACCGACAAAATGTTAGCCGTTAGCAAATAATCAATAGTATAATTTGAAATAAAACAAAACTCCGTGCTGGAGATCAGCATTTACAATGCTTTCTAGCAATATCCTATAGGATACTTATAAGTACCGACATTATATCTGATTGTACTGTGTTGATATTATTTAGTGTTGTTATTATTATTTTGGCCAAAAGTGACGATGTGGGGTGTTGCCGTGAGACCCTCGATATGAAGGAGTCGATGAAAAAAGGGTCTTGTTAGGACACAAACATACCTACAATGTAGGTCCTACATAATATGTATTATAATGTATTATATTATAATACATTAATTTATTATATTGCGATAGGTAATGTTTCTTGTGAGCTTAGGTACATAATAATATTATGTACCTAAGTTATTATTATGGTATTATTTTAAATAGTACGTGTGACCTCAACTAGATAAGGAGCTGATGGAGTCGAAGAAAACACTGTAGAAACTGAAAGGTGAGATGCCCAGGATTTCAAGTAACGACTGGTAGGTCCATAAGTAATAGTTGACCAGTGCCATGCACAAACTAACAATGTCTATCTAATCTGGGTCTTACATTCCTGGTCTTTATCCTGATACGCTGTAGTAAATCTAAAAATAAGGCGCAGTCTGAGAACAGGAAGTGAGTGGATGTTCTATATACATTCTTGGAACCGATCTCGGATCCTCGATCAGTGTTTTTGGTTCAGTTGGGCAGATGAGCCTGTCTCAGTTGTCCATTGTTCCGGGACTGGCATCAATCTGAAAAAGCGCGGACCCCCTGTAGACTCCGAACTCGAACTCGGGTCCCCTAAAATAAATCAAGTCCGCTTTCGATCGGATCAGTGTGAGCGAAAAGAAATTTAGCTGAGTCGAAGGTGTTGGCAGAGTGATGAAGTCTCACATCTCATCAGTCGTGATGATCTCCTCATAAATGATTAATCATCTCTTCTCGTTTATGCCTAGAAGACCCTCTTTCATCAAGCAATTAATGAACGGGAATTTCAACTTCACAGCCTGAAGTTACAGACAACCGATGGGTAGTTTTTACATCCCTTGCCGTTGTATAAGAGTGATTCTCCCATTTTATACGGAAGTACGTCCCCTGGAGATTGTGGGATCCTTGTATTATTTTTTTACCCTTCATTATAGATGCCCCGAATATGCCATAGAATATGCTGTAAAAACTAATAAAATATGCGACAAATATGCAAAAAAGTTTGTAAAATTCGAGAAATTAAGTTTCCGTAAGTACCTACTTGGAAAAAACATCTCAGCAAGTTTCAATAAGGAATGATCTGAATGAAATTCTCATTGCATACAAATATTTGGTAATTACTGAACATTATTTGTTTTACTATTTACAACTTCTTGCAACGTTCACACTATTCGTACGTAACAAAATCTCACGATCGGCGACAATGACTACTCATGTTACTTTCACCATATTATCATTTTGAAATAACATGAGTTGGAATATCCACAGTTCGAAATGAGTATCTTCCAACTTTTCTGTACATATGTACTTCTTTCAATTGTAATCAAGTTATCTGGCTCAAATTCTACTATTTTTGTGACGTAGAACTAAAAGTACAATTTACAAATGGAACACAACGGTTTTAAAATAATTTTTTATCTTCTTCATCTCCTCTACAGATTTGCCAATTTTTCGTAATTAATATTTACAAAAATATAAGTGAGGAGAAGATTCCTGGGCAAGACCAATATGATTAGGATAGGATTATTTAAGAATGCTAAAATTTGAAAACCTCAGTTTGATCAAATACTGTTCAGTGGTTTGGAATCTCAGATGTAAAGGGATGGTAGAATATGGACTTGCATAGAACCTTAATTAATTGAGAATTGAAACAACATAATAATAATGAAAAAGAAAAACCCAATGTATAGAAATACGGCACATTTATTTGTTTATTTTTGGTGTAATTAATTCAATTAAGGAATATCTTGATTAGTCTAAGGGAATAGGAATTAAATCGAACAGCCGCAGGCGAACTCATCGGACGGTCGAATGACCATGATTATTGCATGTATCTTTGTAGGAAAAGAAGTTAACCATTTTATTTTATTTATCAATAAAAACTAGTTTTTCTTCATCTACTTCTATTTACAAAAATATACATTTCAAGGTTGTCTTGTTAAATGAAGTTGTGACGACGGTCCGAGAGAATGTGTTTGTAGACGGAAAAAGACCGCTCCACATCAACCGAAGTGACTGGAGCAAATTTAAAATTGCCTAAAATAACCGGGCATGAATGCTCCTCTCCCATTAAAATCTTGTTCTTTAATAATTTTTATAATTATTTTTAATTATTTTCTATCATTATTGACCATTATTTTTCTGCAAGAGTGTGGACCACTTCTCCTGCAATTTTATCAGATTTGTACCAGGAATTGCCTGCATTTTTGCGGAGCATTCCTCAACTCCAAACTTTGTCTCCACTCAACACCACCTTCCTCTAACCTAGTTAGTATCAGTGGTATGAACGACAAGTTAGCAAAATTTCGAGGTACCTGGGGAGGACACTTGAGCAGTTCCTCAATTGTGTGCGTACCACCATGGATTATTTCCAATATTAGGATTATTATGTTGAGCTGGATGAGTGGGGCAGCGTCAAGAGGTGCCAAATCGGGCCGTGAACGACGCTGCTTCTGGGAGTGAAATTAAAAATGCATTTATAAATCGGTATTTTTCTTGAAAACACTGTATTAAAAATAAAAAAATAAAAACACTCTATTAACATCAATGGAGCTCCTTGTCCTGGACGGTAAACTGTTTGGTCCTCATAACCCTAAAGTCTAAAAGTATCGTGCCAATATCTCTAATCTTCTTTTTTTAGCGATTTTTTTTGTTTTGTTTAAATACCACAGTTGAGTAAATGACTTAAATTGTAGAGTGGATATCCACGCTAATTAACTTGTAGCATGACTCAGGGGACAATCCAGTGATTGCCCCTTATACTAGGTTATTGATATGACTCAGGGGACAATCCAGTGATTGCCCCTTATACTAGGTTATTGATATGACTCAGGGGACAATCCAGTGATTGCCCCTTATACTAGGTTATTGATATGACTCAGGGGACAATCCAGTGATTGCCCCTTATACTAGGTTATTGATATGTACTCGTAAATAAATACACAAACTAGTACCTAGTTTGTTTTTTTTTTTTTTTTTTTTTTTTTTTTTTTTAGCCTAAGTTATCTTGTGGGCGTTTGCGCTTGAGTCGCCTATCGTTGCGAGGTGGTGGAGGATTGTTAGCCAGGTGGGTAATGAGAGGGTTCGAGTGAAGTAGCATAGTTAAATGGAGTTTTGTGTAGCATTGGTTTATCGTCTCACGGCCCGTGGGTATGCTGAGGTCTGCATGCAGAACTGAGTTCCTGATGAACCAGTGGTTCCCCGTAATTATCCTTAGAACTCGGTTTTGCAGGGTTTGTACTTTTTTATGTGAGTTTCAGCAGCTGAACCCCTGAGTCCACAAGAAAACTGCCAAATTGGTCGAATTAAGGTCAGATAAAGCAGCCGAGTGGTGTGGAGGGGTAGCGCAGAGCGTTCATCCAACAAATGTTTAAGTGCATGAATTCTGTCAGCGTCTTCACATGATTGGCCCATGTTAGTTTTCGGTCCAGATGGATTCCTAGATACCGGACGTTTTCAGCCAGTGGAATGGCAGTTCCGTTAAGGGTTATGATTGGGAATGGTTCGCGCCTCCTCTAGTAGGTGAATTTCACCACTGTTGATTTACGAGGGTTCATGACTGTGCGCCATTTGGAACACCATTCGCCACCATTTGTCACAGTATTGTTGAAGATTCAATTTGGCTTCTTCGCAGGTTGGTGCTGTGCTGAGTGCTGCAACATCATCAGCAAACTGCGCTAGCGTTATTCCCTCTTGTGTCGGAAAGTCGCTGGTATTCATTAGGTATAAGAATGGTCCCCACACGCTGCCCTGTGGCACTGCTACTGCAGAGGCTGATCTAGAGAGGGCGTTACCTTATTTAACGGAAAAAGTTCGACCAGTGAGG
This sequence comes from Stenodema calcarata, assembly GCA_963920205.1. Classification (NCBI taxonomy): domain Eukaryota; kingdom Metazoa; phylum Arthropoda; class Insecta; order Hemiptera; family Miridae; genus Stenodema; species Stenodema calcarata. Next base: position 9,404,591 of record OY986051.1, on the reverse strand, counting down.
TAATTGCATATTATTCGAAAGTACGAGTATGTATCAGGTAAGTGTGGCTTTATCTTAAATGGTAGTCTAATCTTCTAATTTTCTATCCACCCCCCTTGAAAGACTCCCATCTCCGAAGGCCAGGATGACCAGGAGGTATATCCAGGATGCTGCTTAGCCTGGAGGGATCGGTTCTGCGAAGTTGGGGAAGAAAGCCCGTGGAAGGGGCGGCACTCTCATCTCGTATCTCTGCCTTGGAGTTGAGTTAGTCGAGGTGCCATTGCCGGGCGGGTTGAATCATTCCAAGTCAGGAAAAAAAGCTCCTTACGGACTTCGCATTCGCACAAGACCCCGGCACTTTTTCCACAATGACAGGGTGAGTTGACTCCCTGTTTTATTCATAACCCTACCACCAAAAAATCAAAAAATAGTAGTATAGAAATACAACATTAATATAGAAAAAAAATTACAACGATATTACAAGGAAAAAAATTAATAATTTTTTGTTCTTTCCTAAGTTAGGTTGTTGTTTACTAAAATGTTATATCATGGCTTTGTTATTATTATTACTATTCTTCTATATCAATTACGTAAAATATAAAGCTGGTAAAGGTTCTTAGGTGTTCACATACACTTCTTCCGAGTATACCTAAGTATGTACCTACCTAGTTTTTGGAACGAGGAAATGGTACCCCTCCAAAATAATTTTTTCTTCCTCATTTTGCGTTACAGAACCTTCCAAAAACATTTTATTCTATTTCTGTCTCTTTGTGTTCTGCAAACCCATGCAACTCTCATCTCCGGTTTTATTAGGTACCTAAGCAAAATTTGTTCCGATTTGGAAGGGACATGAGGTTGTTGTCGAAAGCTCCCTCTGTTCTACCAAAATTGATGCGTTTGACCAGGAATCACAATTTGGGCCGACAGTGACCCGATTTCTCGGGTTCGTGATCGGAACGAAAAGTTGGGTTAGCCTTAAAGAAATCGAACAGAAAACACCGTTTTATAATAATTTGCTAGGGTTTCTGCTAGCGTCCGAACGAACCGCTCGTTCCATATTCATGACTGGATATTCATCATGTGGGATTGTATAAAGTCATGTAACGATTCCTGCGACTATCTGATGACAGATGACAAAATTACCACTTTATGTTACCTAATTATTTCATTAAAGTCGAAATGTCAGTCGAATTAGAAACGGATTGAGCCTCAATGATTGAGGTGTTTGTTATAGCGAATCTCGAACTGGACATTTACAACCATCGAATTGAGGTGTGAACGTGGAGATGAGAATTGTGACTACATTGGAGGTAAATCCCTGACTAGTCCTTGACCGCAAGTGGTCCATCACAGAGTCACACCGTGTGAAAAGAAGCTCCGCCACCTACTGACACTTCTTTCGACACATCAGGACTATTAGCTCTGACATTACAAATTGACTACTTAACTAACGATGGATCCTACCTCACAATGTCCAACATGCGGTGTGACCCTAGAGAAATCGTTAATTACAAGCCACGAGAAATAGTTAGGTTTACAGACTTTAAGCGTACCCTAAACGATTTTAGAACAAGGATCAACTACAAAATTTAGCAAAAACAACATTCAAGTTTATATCAAATTTAAGGGACAATAAGTATATAGGTTTTAAAGCACAACAAGAATTAAAGCAAGAATTTTTCGTGTATTTGAAGAACGATTTTTTTTTAAAATTCACGTCTAGTTTCGCATGTTTGGTAAAGGAAATGTATCTTGAGCCAACTATCAGCATCAATTCTGAATAGTTTGATGGGACTTCATAGAGAATACAGAGAGTCGCATCGGGGAAAATGAAATAATTAAGTAGACAGACACAACATCAAGTACCTACCTACATATCGTCGGGTTGGTGGTAAAAGTGATCAAGTGTACTGTTTCCACAGAATGAGGTTTTTGCTTATCAATACACTAGGTACAGTATATTATCTATAGCTGGAAATAAAATAAAATTATTTACCTAATAAAGTTTTTTCGAAGTAATTCCATCAACTGTGTGATATCCATTAACTGCAGGGTTTGAATAAGCTGTTTCAGGTAAACATGATCAAATGTTTCAGCGGAGATTGTGAAAATATCCAATAGATGTTTATTGATATTTTGGCACTGTTTCCACAATGAAACGTTTATTGATATTTTGGTTACTGTTCCTTGGGGAACACCATAAAATGGTTTTAGACCTACAAATTATTATTCATTAGATCTAATTTAATTTAAAAATTATCGTTTGATAAGAGGAATTTATATCAAATTCATTAAATGAATTACTTTGGAGGTATTTGGAAGAAAAAACTCCGCCCCCCTCCACTCCCCCCCCCTTTCGTGGGGCTTCAATGGAAACATAAGAAATGCTTGCATACGAGTCTGCAACACATTGGGACATTGTATGTCTTTAAAGAAAGGATTCAGGGGCCTAAATTATTGAGAATGATCACCTGTGTGTAAAGAATTATTTAAACAATCACGCTCATACCGCACCTTGTCGCCCACGCACTCCGCAGTGTTAACGTAATATGGTTAGGTAAATCGAGAGCTATCCAACGAGTGGTGAACGATTTTTGTACGATGATAACTGGCGAAGATAAAGTTCCGTAGCAACGAATCGGTTGTAAACGAAAATCATCAGAAATATTTTCGTAACGATTTCGTGTGACGCTTTTTGTGTGACGTTTTTCGAGTTATGTGCCAGAGTAAAGACATAAAATGTCAAAATTTAGTTTGTACTTAATGATCATGTTCGAATCATCATTATTTCCATTTTAGATAAAAGTAGTCAAATACCATCTTCATTAAAAACCTGAAAAATATCAGTTACGTGGCTTTTTATCCGCTGTATCCTCCACATTTTATTCAGGTATGGCATTTTAGAGTACAATACATGACAAACATTTGGGTTTGAACAAATACCTAGGTTAGCAATTCACACTTTTCTACAAGTTGATCGGAAACTGTCAGGCTCTCCTTTAAAATGTCGAAAAATGCACTTGATTACTTCTACCTCCAACCCACGGACGACATTTTCATTGTGAATACAAGCTAATTGAATGAGAGGAATAACAGAGAACTCTTCAAAAAATGCAATTTGATGAGGGTCGTAAATGAACGGAAGTGGGCAATAAGAGGTAAAGAAAAAGTCATTATAAGCTGGATTCTTTCATTCTCCCTCATGAGAATCGAGTGTACATTTTGTTTACCTTATCCCTGCTAAACTCGGATTTCCAAGCTGAAATTTGGCGATTGATGTCAGAATTTGACAATACCGATGATCTGTATTTCCCTAAACCCCTGTATTTCCCGCAAATTTACAATAACATCACAAAGACTGTCCATCACTTGTGTTGAAATAACGCGGACAAGCTGTTTCTTTCACTTCCAAAGGAAGACTTCTACATAGTGAGTTATTTCAAATATATTCCTAACTCAGTTTAGACTTTATTCAAATGGGAATTCAAATACTCTTACTTCAATCCTAAAGGCTTTCAATAATGTAAATAGGGACCTTGAGCTCATGAAGTGTAAATTATTCCAATTTGAGATACGTAATACATTATGATGTTATTAATTTATATTTATAACTGCCTAACTGCACCAACATAAGACGTACAAAAAAGGAAAGCTCCTTCAAAACGTCAAATTACAGAATGAGACTCGCAAGTCTGGTCTGTTTATTATCTGCAGATTGAACAAGTTTGTGAGTCGAATTGATTGGTGTTCACAGGAGGCGGTGGTTGCCGGTTCTAATTGGACCCAGTTTCCTTTGGATCGCTCTTTCAGCCGTCAGAGAAGCTCGCCATTATCCCGACCACGACTGCGCCCTCGTACTTTCTTCGGTCCCCGATTACGGAACGTGAGCGCCTTCTCAATTATTAACATTTTATTTTAATTTTCGGTTTTCTCTGTGAATCGTTTGAGTGTCGATTTCGAGTGAAAGGGATACCTATTACTCGTGAGATGTCCGGAGTTTATTTGCAGAGAAACTTTTCCCCTTGCGACAGCTTGCTGTTATTCCCTAATAAATTTCAAAATCGTGTAAGATAGCAGATGCAAATACCTGATAACGCCAAGTTCATCTAACCTGAACCTTAACAGATTTGGACCAATTTTACATGGAGAAATATGGGTACCTACAATAATTACTCTTAAGTACCTTATTCTGTTAAGTTCGAATAATCTTGCTAGGTATATGGTTTTTTAGTATACCATAAGTCCACACAGGTTTTAGGTTATGGTTGTGGTGTAACATGGGGCCCATCCGGACAGATTAGTACATAAATGGTACCCGTTAGTAGCTGCATACATTAAGTCAACTTTCCCATATGAAACAGATGAAATTAAAAGGTAAAATACTATAGAAATCCCGACATAATCACCCACCCCATGATTAGGTAAATTTTGGTTGAGGGGGCTGTTCACTACTTATTGAAGAAGGAACTTAGATATAAGTAAAAACTCTGCAAATTCTTGACAACGGTTTATTACTTTTTTGTGCAGATCACACTTCTGTCTAGATCACTAAATGATAGATTACATAATTATTATTATTGACCCTAGGCCAATGGGAAGGGGTGGATGCATTTTGAAATGAATTTTGAAACTTCAAAGACTCAACTTTCGCGAAAACTTTCAGTTCAAGTTTGAACAAGTCCGTGGCACATTCCCCAGTTAGCGTTGTGCTAAATTAGAAAATTTGGTTTACAAGTTCGAACCACACGCACGATGATCCTTGAACATTTTCATAACGGGTCCAAAACGAAGTTTGAACTTTTAGTTCACGTTTGAATAACTTTTTTTTTCAACTTTATTTCAACGGCTAGGGACGTGAAATTTTAAATATAGGTCAGAACTTGATGATAATGCAATATTCACTCAATATTAAAATGTGTTTGAATACATTATATAATATAATGTAATATTATTACATCATTCAATTATACGATGTATCCAGATTTATTCCTTGTTTGGCTCAGGTTTTATTGTTGTTTTCCCAGCAGCATTCTTTCGTTGCGAGAGCTGTACCTATTCCTAGAAACATAAGAGCTGGAGCCTTTCAAGGTGGAAAAATTAGGAATAATATATTATTATTCTAAATTTAGGATGCAATGGAGCATGATAAAGGTAGAAATGTTTTTTATTAGGATAAGTACTACTTACTACTACTTACACATTAAATGTTCTACTACTTATCCTAATAAAAAAATTTATATATTCAAATAAATAAATTTTATAGATTCACATTCGTGTTAGGTATTGGCATAAAAATAGAAAGTAATCCAAGGGGAAGTTACGTCCCAATGTGACCTTTTCGTACCTAAAAATGACAAAAAATCCTAATTTTAACTGAAAATTTAAATGGCGAAAAATGCTCATTCTAAGTAAAAGTTAAAGTGACAAAAAGTCCTAATTTTAACTAGAAAAAATAAAGTGGCGAAAATCCTGATTCTAATTTAAAAAAAATTTAAATCCTGAGTTCTTTCGAATTTTGACGGTGCCCTGGACTTTTCTGAGTCCGGAATGCGATATCGGAATGACGGAATGAATCGGAATGAGATATCGCAATTCTGACGTCACTATCGTGTTCATCGTTGAAAAATCTATAAGCTGAGGTGTTGGTGACAAATTTGGTTTTCCTTCAGACGGTTAAAGCGGTAATACGAAGATTCGCTCATGAACTCATGCTGCATGACCTTCAATGCCTCGTAAACTAAGTAGCATAGCTACTCATTCAGTGAGCTTCAAGCAAAAACCTTCAGGCCTTGGTCGTAGGGTCAAGCCCGTCACGTTGAGTTCCCAGGATTTTCTATCCAAGGAGGCGGCTCTTAATTTCTCGATCTTTTCCACGCGTGTCATCTTCAGGATTAGGATGACTCTGGAATTTGTGAATTATCGATTGGGTAACAGTAGAAGAACAAATTGGAAATTTAGTTAGAGTTTTTCGACTAGCAATACAAAACATCACTCACTCCTCATTCTATTCTTGTCACCCGGTCAATTTTCATGTGCTTACAAGGGGAACTTTGAATTGTTCTGGCGCTGGCGATATACATTATTAAGAAGACCCACATTGAATGGTGGTAGGTAATGAATGAATAAACTATGCCATCTCAAAACTGCCCTTGAAATTTCAGTCAAAGCCGACAAATAGTTCACAAATTATAGGAGGTTCTATGCGTTTCATGTTTCTACACTACTATTGGTGATATTCGTAAGGGGTTATGTCGGGGTACATGCTGTAAGATCCAAATAAAGGTACAAAGATTTTGAAGCCACTGGCGTGTATCCTTCTAAAATTCGCTGAAACAAACCACATTCAGAAGGCACTTAATAGCTAGGAATGTGTAGTACTTTGATTTTGAATGACGTCAATAGTTCACTCTCCAAATCTGCCTTGTTAAATAAAAATGGCTCAAGTCCAATGTTTACGAAAATGGGGTTTTCACGGAACCCCCCCTATTTTGGACCTGTCCTTTTCGATGATGAAGTCCAAATTTCCAAATTCGAACCGGAAGTGGGAGAAATTCTGGCCGTATTCATACTAAAATTTGTCAACGTTAGAGTAAAACGCCTCAACGACACGCTGTTAAGGTAGAACGCCTCAACTCTAGGATGAAAATGCCCCAAAACTTATTTACTTTCGCGCTAATGTTGAGGTAAAACGCCTCAACTCACCAAAATATTGAGATGAGGCGTTTTACCTACGAAACTGTGCGTTATTTTGGCGTTTTTCCTAACAAAACATCCGTTTGATTCAGTTGTTAACGTTAAGGTGACTGCCTCTCGAGCAAGTTGAGGCATTTTATCTAAACGAACAATCCCAAAACGGAAGCTGGAAATTTTAAAATCGCCTTAACTGCAATTAATCGAGTGATAATAAACACTCAATAATTTGTGAGTTTTTCTTTGTTTACCGTTGAATTGGTTGAAGTCATATCGATATCTCACCAAAAATGGCAGTCAACGTACATCAAAGGTTTCAGTGAAAAACTTTTAGGCGAATTTCTGCAATGTTTCGAATTTTGAGTTGAGGAGTTTTTACCAGGGCAGAAATGTGGAAGGCTCCTGCAACTTAGGTACCTTATTCATACAGGGCTCCTGCTACCTAAGCCCTTCCATCCTGAGCTGTACTGAATCATCAGTCATTTCATGTGCCTTCAGACCGAGAAACCCTTGCCTGCAGTACGAGGACATCGACGAGGCATTCACGATAGCCCGGCAAAAAGTCGGCTTGTACTTTCCACCTCGAGAAGTCAACGATCGGACCATAGCGATGCTCGGGACCGCGCTGCAAGAAACCACAAGAATACTGACCAGAAGGTAAACGAACGGTAATTCTATTGTTATTTGTCTTCTTATTTTGCTGTCCAATAGAAAGATTAGTAGTTTATTTGTCTGATTTAGTATACATACATTGGCCGCGTAGAACAGGTTTGTTTATTGCCATCTACCATAACTCAAGAAATAAGGATAACAAAAGCATCAATAAATGAATTTATTGTCTTAACAATTTAATAGTTGAGTGAGTAAATGCACGAGTTGAAGTAGCAGGAAGGTTGATTATTTCTACAATTTCCAGGAGACATCGAGGAAGTAGGAGGATTATTGAGGTCCCCTTCTTCATTGCTTCAGATTAGTTCGCACATAAACAGCTGCGCACAAGTTATTTCTCTTGAAAGGAATTATAGTATTTACTCTGACATGGCTGTTTGTACTAGACTGCTAAACAAATGGCTTCTAAACCATCAGGCATCAGTGTACTCTCTACTGTAAGATGCTGTCGTTTCATCCTGATAAAGTGTTGAGGGTATTTTCATTGAGTGCATCCAAGATATTTGCATCCACACTTACTTCACGGTATAGCCCAACGATTTCCAAACCAGACGTTGTCACGTGTACCAATTTATCCCCAAAAACCTCACTCCTGTTGCTTGTGCTGCTCTTCTGAAGGCAATCCAGCTCTTTCGTCATCGGTCGCGAAAACATTCGGCGATGCGAACTAAAAAAATGGAGAAAAAATAGAATATTCGGTGGTAAAGTTTTTATAAGTACTATAAAATCTCTTCAAGGGCAGGTTGCTCTATCTAAACCATTATCACCTTTGTATTGTTATTTCATCTCCAATTTTCTATTTAGCGATAAATGACTAGCGTGAAACACTTAGTCTTGCGGGTAGTTTCGCCATTGAAGTCGCAAATTGAAGAAAAAATAATAATTTTCAGCTTACTATCAAAGTAGCATCCTTTCATATTCGGTATTCAAAGTAAGTATACATACTTACTTTGAATACCGAACGTGAAACGATACCAGAATTTTCCTGAAATACCGGTTTGAGTTTTCGCATGTAATGCCATATAATAATACATGTTATACATATAATACATATTATACATATAATAATACATATTACATGCGAAAACTCAAACCGGTAGTTCAGGCCAATTCTGGTAGTTACTAGGTTTGGTTTCATTGAGTTCCACAGCCTCGGAGATCGTCTATAGAGACTGTAGTCTTATCAAGACTAAGAAGTCTTTAGAGATCCAACGTAAGTATTACAAAATATATATAAATCCCGTTTGACGTCGATTGGCTAAGTCGTATCATCGAAAGTTGTATGCTCGTATCTGATCCTATATGTTCTCACTTCCTGTATCAGAACAAAGTTGACGACATCTTCCGATCTTTCTGTGAAGCATGACCCTTCCTAAATAAGCCCAGATAAAATCCAAGTTTCAAAGAGCCAAACCGAAGAACCTTTTTCAGCTCTCCAAACTCACATATGCACGCTACAGAGTTTCATGTTATGTACTAGTTACTACATGCTTCTTTCCAATATTATCTCTATTCTGAATGCCGGGATGATCCAGAATGATTTGCATGTGTCCTAAAACACTAAAATATAGTAAAGCTATGTCCCGGTATCCAATGGTCGACTAACTAGATTTATACTGGAATTACAAACTTATATTGAACTCGTTTTATTGTATGGGAGCATACGTTTACCGGTTTCTCTTCAAATTGGGGGTAATAAAGCAGTTCCCGTTATGACCTAAGAGAAGTTATTGTTTTCCACTAGACACAGTTTGTGCCTAACAATGGTCACTGGCAAAGTTTGGTGGGAAATTCTAAACACAATCATGTCCGTTACTATAAAATGAGTTTGCATTGTATTGAATGTTTCCGTGTCAGTGAAAACACACAAACCATCTCAAAATGGCATCTTTGAAGCTGAAGGACTCTGACAAACTTTGTTTGCGAAATCAAACTGATACATTTTTAAAGTAATTCGATTGTACAAAATAATTATTTGTGGCATTGAAGCGATGAGGAAAATGGAAAATTATTTACCCGTCCGATATTACTCAAATCGCCAGAGTAGGTAATGGCGGATGTTGTGTGTGTGTCTTCGAAGAAGATGTGACACTGCCCACAAACCAACTACACGCACAAATGGTTTGATGGTAGAAGCAGTAATACTACTAGTAATGGAAATAGAAGTGGTAATAAGGTCGTCCATAACAATTGTTGTTAACAATCTTAAGATTGACGCTCCTCACTTGCTCGAGGCTCTTGGATTCTATGTTCCTCCGTATCCAACCCACATTCTATGTACCCACTTCTGCCACTAACTACTTGCTGAATTCACCGTTGAACCGTATTCACAGAGAATTCAGCCAATTGGGTGTGGACCTGTTTGGTTCGGTCCTTCTTCCCTTCCGTCGCAGGATACTGGCGGCTCTGAACCCCCTTGATGATCTTCGGCTTTTATCATGTTTAAATTAATTTCAACTTTTTATACCTACAGTATAATTTATATTTTGCTATGCAACCTTTTCAAATATGCGTGGATATAATATATAAAAGTAATAAAGAATGAAAAATAAATATTATTTATTTTTCATTCTTTATTACTTACTAATACTTATATTTCTCTTGTAAATTGGGCATCTGCCCGTTGAATTTTGTAAATAAATAAATAAAAAAAATAATACATCGACATCAATACCTACATAATACATCCCACATCGTCATTTTGGCGACTTTTCAGCAGAGCCAAAAAACCATCTGCCAATGACTTTGTTTACTGAGTAGGTAATTCAGTAAAGTAAATCGTGAAATTTACTATTACCTAACTTAGGTACCTAACTTATACTTGAATCGATCCGCCGGGGAAAGACGCTTCGAATGGTATGCATAACTCATTTTGGCCTAAAGTGACGATTAGGGGTGTTGCCGTGAGACCCATATATGCCATCTCTAATATGTGGATCATGATCTTGTGAACGCATATATGCGAATCTCTCTGTCCTACGTTCGTTCACAATATATTTCCATCACCATCACCACATAAAGTAGACAGATCTCATAGAAATACCTCATCTATCCGTCCTTAATCGTGATGGGAGAGAAGCTGATGCAAACGAGACCTAGTTAAAAACGCGTGACAATGAAGAGGTCGGAAAGGAGTCTGTCGGCCCGGAATCGTCAGTCTTCAACTCATTAGCGAATCTAAATTACGGTCGACCTCATCCACGCGATATCTCGTGACCTAGAGACGCTCCGAGAAAATAGTTGAGAATGGGATCGTCGGATTCAAGTTGAGTTTTTGCGGATTCGAGCCTTGAGTTGTAGGAATAAATAACTGTTAGCTTCCTACGGTTCCTTATTCTTTTCTTATGATGTCAAGGACTTCATGGGGTTGGACGAAGGATAGTTTTGAAAATTTACTGATTTACACAATATGGACTACCTGACGTTTTGATTTATCAATCTTATACTCCTTTTACTGAGTAAAGGGCAGAGTAGGGCGTTAATCGATTACTTTCTTGTTGGTAATCGACTACTTTCTCAATTACAAAAGAAATCGTGAAAGTAGTCGATTACTTTTGTAGTCGAATACATAACTATTCGACTACAGCCACGATTAAAAAAGTAATCACCAAAATTATTCGCGCCGCGCGATTACTATTTGTAATAATCGATTAGTTTTTGTAATAATCGATTAGTTTTGTATTCAACTACATTCGTAATCGACTACTTTTTTAATCGATTACAAAGGCGAATATTTATCCCGTGCGGCCTTCCTTCCCACTCTGTACAATCTCAGATAGGTATTGTTTAAACAATACCTATTTCTTTAATTAAATTTGGATGGTGAGCTAGAGTTTCATCATCATTTCGTGAATTAGATTAGGGTGATCTGCTCAAAGAAGATGATAAACCGTTGTGTCAAGAATTTGCCGAGGTTTTTTCCTTAAATTCTAAAGGATGAAAGTTGAAAAAAAATAATCCTAAATTTTCGAAAATAATTAATTCAAACCCAGTGTATTTAAATAAAATGAAATAAATGACGAAAATAGGTATACCTTCCTCAGATTGTCAATCTGAGGAAGGTATACCTATTTTCGTCATTTATTTCATTTTATTTAAATACACTGGGTTTGAATTAATTATTTTCGAAAATTTAGGATTATTTTTTTTCAACTTTCATCCTTTAGAATTTAAGGAAAAAACCTCGGCAAATTCTTGACACAACGGTTTATCATCTTCTTTGAGCAGATCACCCTAATCTAATTCACGAAATGATGATGAAACTCTAGCTCACCATCCAAATTTAATTAAAGAAATAGGTATTGTTTAAACAATTTTACAGACTAGAAACCTAGTGAATATTGCTTAAAACCGTGTATGGCTTAATACAATGTAATGGTATTAAACATGGTTTTAAACGAATGTAATCGCTTAACGCCCTACTCTGGTTAAGAGCGAACTGGTGTGTGTGATGTAGAAGGTCGATGACCGCTTCTTTCCGTGTTCATGGAGATTTTGAATATACCCACCTTGAATGGAATATTATTAGGTGTGTTCACTGATATGGGAGTCGCTTGCCAATAACAGCGCTAACTGGTCTACACCCCTGTAAATTCTGTATTGTGCCCGACAATAATTGAATCTTTCCCATCTTACGGATTCAATTGATGATAAATGTACAGAAGGTCGAGCCGTATCTGGTCCCACAAAGGTCCCCGAGGGTCGTGGCAGGTCCAATGTTGAACATTGTAATTAAAGGAGTCTCCCCACTTCATCTCACCCACCTTCCCTGGCTATCTCGATGTTAAACCGTCTATTTGCAGTTCTCTGTTAGCCCAGCTGAGCGTGATATGCGGGCAGACCCCCAACCACCTCCCACCGGTCCCTAATGAGTGTTTATTAATTATCCAGCTCTTTTAAACCATTGTTAACAGCTTATTTGCAATTCTTTTCATTTTCTCTCCATTTCAGTATTCTGTCAAAGTGTTTTCCTTCAATGATTCGTCTGTTCGTTTTGTAACGTTGAGTAGGTACTAATTAATTCACTACCAAGCCCAAGTGATCACCATGATAGATACGCCGCCAAATGAATTATGGTGGGAGTCTGATCGAAGTATTTCTTCACACGGGTTCGGCACACTTATGTCAGAAATGGAGCTCACTAAAATCAATTGTAGACGAGTACTTCTACACAGGAGTAAAGGAGGAAAACAAGAGTATTGGAGAAAATCGTTTATTTCTACTGAAATATGAGTACATACACTGTTAGACCGGTTTCGGTGATTAACCCATCATCAGTAACAAACCAATACAAACTCAGCTTCAAAAATTACCACAAAGATGACTCAAAACTCACGAGTCCACAAACTCAAGATTTAGCCCGAAAAAATACGTTTTTTCGCGTTCAAACCTCATTTTCTCTCTTAATTCAACAGCGAAAAATTGTTTGATTCCACCAGAAAGCTGAACTTTTAGTGGATTATTTAGCTCAATTCTGCTATAAGAACTAATAGCAACAGGTGATTTTGAGATTTTTACAAACAGACTCCATTTTCCACCTTAAAAAAATGTTTGGGCATTAAAGAGACAGGGAATTCAACGCTCTTTCCAACGGTATCCTCAATTTTAAATTTTAATTTAAGGGAGAACCGGGAAAAGGGCGTGAATTTTTTAATCAGCCTTTGTTAATCCAACCCTGGATTACCACCTGTGTACCGTGAATATTAATTGTACTAATTCGATTAAACTAGCATAGAGTATACCACGTGGCCCTAGAGTTTTAGTACAAAACTCTGCATCTGGATGGTACTCAATGGTACCTCGATAAAGATACCGACAGCTGTCCTTTTATTAGATCTCCAGTCATGATACTGATATTGTCTGAGGGTATTGCTGAGGCACCATGAACTCAACATTCAGTGAAAACATTTCCACCCTCGGTCGAAGGGTCTGGTATAAAAGACGTAACAAATGTCGCTGATTGCTCCTAAGCGATGACCCTTTTCTGCTGAGCCCGAACGCCACATTTTTCATTTCCCTGGCCTCCGTCTCGTGTCCCCCCGTCATCAGACTGGACTCCCCTTCGGTAGTTAAACCCTCCAAGGTGTGGGTCTAACATCCCTTACATGCGATACGAAGGGGAACATGCACAGAGAAGTGATGCTGACTCTACTGAAAACCTGCCCAGTGGCTTTCGTTCTTTCTCCCCCATTTCACACTCGGTCGCCTCATTAAACTCATTCGTTTTCAGTACACCCACATTTATACAAATCCACATCATCTCTTTCTCACTTATCCTCTACTCAGGGATAGGAAATGCGCTTAAGAAGGAGGTGTCAAGTTATAATGCCAGTGCGCTATCGTCTATACAGTAAGCAGTTCCTAAACGTATGAATCCATAAGTGCCTGTGACACATAATTACTGAGTAATGATGGGGGATGTCGAGGGTCGATCAAATGAGAGATGTTTTATGTGCCAACGTTTCGAAGAATTTATTTCTCCATCATGAGGGCCTAAAATCAGTTTTACAATGTGAAATTAATAGAAGTTATAGGTGTATAGGTGTACCAAAAAAGTTTTTACAACATTTTGTGAATATACTAATTAGTAGGTTCGGACATTGACAATTCTTTTTTATATAGAGCTTATCTTGAATATTTTGACAGCAAGCTAGCAAAAATTTATGAAAAAATTTTAACAGATGAATTAACAGAAAAAAAAATTTTTTAAGAAAAATTTTAACAGACAAATTTTTTAACAATTTTTCTATAAAAAAAAAATCATTCATTCATGTCTATGATGATATATACATAAATAGTGCACAACAACTACATTTGTAAATACTCCCCTCATAGATCCATGATCTGTGCCAACGGAGAGAGCTGCAATTCAGATCACACCCATCTGCACTTGACACAATATTGTTAAAGAAACTTTATTTTTGAACTAAACTTAGTTGATAGAACAAGAAAGAAAAATACAGAAGATCATGAAAGACAGAAATTAAACTCAGAACTTGTAAATACTGGTTACCATAGCATCACATTCCGATGAACTGCCAACAATGAGGTAAGAAAATAAGGACTTTTTGTATGCCGATCTACTAATGTTATGTGTATGTGTAGAATGCGGTATTTTGCGAAGTATGAGTGGTAGAGTGTGGTAGAGATAGCGGGACTTGCTACTTAGATGGTACCGGTATGACAGCCTGAGTGGTGAGCCTCATTTCGCGGGTAACTGATTTTGGCTCAGTGACCAAAGTTTCCGGGTGCTTGATGTACAGGTGCTTCAGTGTGAAGACTTTTGTCACCTCAAACAACTCAGTAGTAGGGAACCTACGGGGTTTCTGGAGGATAACCGTCAAGATTTTTTTTTTTTTTTTTTTTTTTGAGTCACAATAACCGGTTCCAATACGCCACTGAATGTGTTACCCCACCAAAGAATACCAAAACTGATTACCGATTGCACGAGCCCTTTATACAACAGGATTAAAGTTTTGCAACAGAAGTAGTTTCTAATAATGTAGAATATATGCACAACTCTTGCCCACAACTGTCTTAACCTGCTCCCTCCAGTCAAGGTTCTCTTCCAGCATTATTCCCAAGTACTATCCGCCCTTGACTTTATCTATTTCTAAGCAAGAACACCCAGCTGAATAATGAGGGACATGATCCTGCAGTTTGACTCTGTTGTCTGTTTGCTGATGTGTTGGCTGGTTCGTCCAATCATATCCATAGAGCATGGTTGGTTAGTATATGTGCGAAGGTAGAATGGTCTGTAAGGTTTTGTAGAGAGGCTACCCGAGGAAGGAGTGGTACATATCTCATAAGCGTGCAGCAGCAGCGGCTGAGAAGTTGTAGGATGTACCCCTGCCATAGGGCGGGGACTAAGGTACCACCCACACCGGTACAAGACACAGATACAAAACAAAGCGGATGGATAGGGAAGCGAAATAGAAACAGAAGGAAAAGCGAGAAGCGGGAAGGAGAGGAGAAAAAAAACCTTCAAGTTCTGTTGTGTTCGCAGGTTCGGATTGAGCCGGCGCGAAGTAGAGACGATGCTCCCGCGGGTGGACACCTCCTCCACAGACATCGGTCGCTACTGCGCTCGCGCGGGGCGGACAGGCGTTGAGAAATGCGGTGAAGGGAGGTACAGGCGCCACGACGGCTCATGCAACAACCTCCGACGTCCTTACGAAGGCACCTCGACCTTCCCATTCCGAAGACTTCTTCTCCCGCAGTACGCCGACCGTAAGTATGAATTTTGAATTTCTTAAGACTGATTGATTTATTTAACAACCAGGGAAGGTTAGGACAATAAGCCCTGGCAAAAAAAAAAAAAAAAAAAATTACAAGCACTCCTCCTCCGCCAATCGCACTTTACAAAGTTAATAAGTTATTGCATAGTTCATATCCTCACTAAGAAACATACGTTTTTTTTAGTAAAAAAACCAAAATCTTTGTTGCAACCACCGCTAGAGTACAGTTGCCAGTTCTTCAGATTTAGCACTATCTCATAATCGGGCACTATCTCATAACCCTACATTTTCAAATTGAATTGAACCCCGCTCTCCAGATTGTCGTTTCGGTAGTCAGTTAATTGCGATTGTTTGCTGACACCCAGCTACTTTTTGATAAACATGCCTTGTTGACGTCTTCTGTTCATGGGCTAAGGTCATGGAGATCCTGGTGACTCGAACCTCCAGCTGTCCATCACGATATTGAACCAGGTACGGGGGGCGAGAAAGGAAAGTTCGAGTACCTAGTTCATTAACGGCCAAAATTG
This sequence comes from Stenodema calcarata, assembly GCA_963920205.1. NCBI lineage: Eukaryota > Metazoa > Arthropoda > Insecta > Hemiptera > Miridae > Stenodema > Stenodema calcarata. The sequence goes on along the minus strand of OY986051.1, from coordinate 9,388,489 downwards.
AAAATTGTTTACAAGTTCAAACAACATAGATATCCTGATTCTATTCTCTTACATTGCCTAATATAATTTTTTAGTTCTAGTCTTTTTTTATTCGATATTTTGGCTCAAAGCCACTAGAAACCTTGAAAGTGGTTTATTGCGCTAAGGTTAGGGGAATAAGGGGGATAATTTCCAAAGACATCAAAGTGGCTCATTGTACTTTGAGGTCTTATGGATCACCCTGTACATAATGTACAAGAAGCCCAATATTCAAGACCTATCCAAATTAATTTGAGTATATTGACAAGCACGCTAAGAAATATATTAACTTGGTATTCCCCATATTCATCGTATTGAAATGTATAAAAATATTGAAAAAGTGGCGTTTATTCTCTTTGCCCATCAAGGAGAATAGTAAAACATATTGTCATCGACATAATATGTCGACATTATATTATAAAGAGGGAGGCAAAATTCCAGAACTCTTCAAGTGTATGGCACTCAATCTGATATTAGGTTTCAGACAAATTTATAATCAGTAGAGATAGATGAGCATGTTTATTTATAAAATTGAGTGCACTAATTCATTCAATATAATGCAGACTGGCTGAGGATGTATTCAACGAGAAACCGTTGAAGAGGAGTATGGATTTACTTTGAAGTGTAGGTTGTCGATTTACCTTAAAATAACAAATATCTTAAATATCTAATTTCCAATTTTTTGGGATCTAATAATAATGTTAAAAATAACAATCAGAGTTTTCAGGATACACTTTGGTGATGCAAGCGAAATTATCTTGGCCTGTCGAACAGTTGTTGGATTCTGTGGGGTTTGGTGGCTTATAAAAGTACTATTTCGTAGCTAAGCAGTCGGACTCCTCAAAGTTTGTTTTTCTCGATTGTTGAGCGTTGCACAAGGAGGTACGTAATTGATGAGATTAACAATTATCAGATGTACGAGGCGTGTCCAGAAAGTAGGTTTACTGAGGCTCTCACGGCCGTAGGGAATATGTTGGCTACACTGCCTTATAGCTTTACTCCTAAAGACCAGAACGAGTTCAGAACTACGTTGAAACCTGTGGTCGCATGAATTTATCTTGTTAAACATGTCGATCGAGTCTGCCGCCAAGTGCAAAATCCGCGCCGTTATCCGTTATCTCGTTTCGAAGGAAAAATGACCACATGATATTTTTAATGAGGTACGAATGTAGATGATGACCTGAGGAGTGGGAGACCGTCGATTTTGACTAACAATTGTGAAAAAAGTCGAATATGCGGTCTGTAACGATCTCAGATTGACTCTGGATGAACTTTTTGCAATCTTTCCCCAATTATCAAGGTCTCTGCTGCACGAAACAGTCACAGAAACACCTGGATTTCATATACTGTGCTCTGGATAGGTCCCAAAACAGCTTACTGAACAACACATGTTGAATCGAGTGAAAACCTCCTGAGAGTTTTTGGGACGCTATGAGCTGGACGGTGATAATTTTCTCAGGTCTATTGGTACCAGAGGTGAAACTTGGGTTACACATAAGCCTGAAACCAAGAGACAGTCTGAACAGTGGCGTCACCATCAACCAAAAAGTTAAAAACCACCATTTCAGTTTAAAACAACGGTTTATTATCTTCCTTGTGCAGATCACCCTTCTGTCTATACCAGACTGTGTTGCAAATCGGCACCATACTCACCGTACTCATACCATTTCTTTCCTATCAAACCGTACTGTACTATACTAAATCATACATACAATAATATACCATACCATACTCATACCATGTCGTACCAAAATTCGTTTTGAACCCCTTCCCCTTGACCTAGGGTTATGAAAAGTTTCGAGGACCATTGTGGGGTTGGTCGAAACCCATAAAAAAAATTTCGTAATTTTAACTCAACGCTAACTGGGCAAAGTGCCGCGGACGGCGTACGGCGGACGGACGGATTTTTTTTTTATTCGATTTTCTGAATCTACGTATCTTGAAACGTAAACCAACAAATTTTGAGGTGGGGTTAAAATTTTTTTTTCTTTGGGCGATTCCAATGGTTCATTATCGAAGATAATAAACCAAAATGAAGTACGAGGCACGCGGTGTGGGTGTGGGAGGGGGCGCAGAGACATAAAAGGTCTCGTCGTATGACGCACTAGTTGCCCTCCTGCCAGCCGTATTACGTCATACGCTCGTGCGTCATAGACTCTGACGTACTTGTTGGCCTCCTGCCAGCCGTCTTACGTCATACGCTCGTGCGTCATAGGCTCTGACGTACTTGATGGCCACCTGCCAGCCGTCTTACGTCATACGCTCGTGCGTCATAGGCTCTGACGCACTAGTTAGCCTCCTGTCAGCCGTCTTACGTCATACGCTCGTGCGTCATAGGCTCTGACGTACTTGTTGGCCTCCTGCCAGCCGTCTTACGTCATACGCTCGTGCGTCATAGGCTCTGACGTACTTGTTGGCCTCCTGCCAGCCGTCTTACGTCATACGCTCGTGCGTCATAGGCTCTGACGTAATGGCCCGCCGGTCGCTTGTGTTCTGACGTGATCTGAGGGAAAGGGTGAATCAAGGGAACAAATTTTTCCCGTTTCAGTTTATGTGCCAAAGCAAAGACATGAAAATGTCAAAAAAATATGTAAATAGGTACCTAAGCCCAACTGTAATGTCAATTTTCTGACAATGATTTTTCGACTATAGTTTTCATACCTTTTGCAATTTGAGACTGATAATGAGCTGTTTGCAAATAAAAAGTCCGATAACTTTTTCTGACAATTTTCTGTTTGCAAATAAAAAGTCCGATAACTACTTTATTACATCTTATTAATCTATTTTCAAGTTCCGATTCACAGTTGAATGTATTTTATTTAGATGTCGTAAAATTCGAAAACGATGGAATGACGAAACCTGTCGACTACTGACTCAAGTGATACTGTCGACTTCTAACACATGTAGGTCGACTACTAGTGCAAAACCATGTCGACTACTGAAGAAAATGTTGGTCACTGGTATCGACTACTACCTAGAGCATTGGGATTTTTTACAAAACTTGTTTTTCCCTTTTCAAACCATGTTGAATAATATTTCCCGCTGCCAGGTCTTATAGGGAAGGATCTTGGGTACACAATGAACAGGTTTGTAATGAGAAACTAGTGAAAATTATTATAATTTATTGTTAGGTAGGTATTAATCATTCGTATTTATTATTAATAATAATTATTATGAATTATGATTAATTAATACGATATAATTCTGGGGATTTTAATACTACGTCGGTAATAATTTTTCTATAAAAGAAGTACCTACCAACAAACATTCGAAATTACCTTCATTTCCGTTGCACGAAACGCACCTCAGAACAACAAACTCGACATCACTTACGCCATATGATGTTCCAAATAGCTTGTTAGTATGAAAATGGACCTGTATTTCAACAGTTTGATTCACGATCGTGTTGTGAGGCACAATCTTTGAGCCGTCATTGTGAACGAACGGCTGGTCTTAAAAAATTCTACGGAACAAACTCTATCTAAATATGAAATAAAAAACATACCGTTCCATATGAATTTTTCGAGATATGAAATTTTCAAAATTTCAAAATTCGTTTTGAACCCCTTCCCCTTGACCTAGGGTTATGAAAAGTTTCGAGGACCATTGTGGGGTTGGTCGAAACCCATAAAAAAAATTTCGTAATTTTAACTCAACGCTAACTGGGCAAAGTGGCGCGGACGGCGTACGGCGGACGGCGTACGGCGGACGGACGGATTTTTTGGTTTATTATCTTCGATAATGAACCATTGGAATCGCCCAAAGAAAAAATTTTTTTAACCCCCCCTCAAAATTTGTTGGTTTACGTTTCAAGATACGTAGATTCAGAAAATCGAATAAAAAAAAATCCGTCCGTCCGCCGTACGCCGTACGCCGTCCGCCGTACGCCGTCCGCCGTCCGCGCCACTTTGCCCAGTTAGCGTTGAGTTAAAATTACGAAATTTTTTTTATGGGTTTCGACCAACCCCACAATGGTCCTCGAAACTTTTCATAACCCTAGGTCAAGGGGAAGGGGTTCAAAACGAATTTTGAAATTTTGAAAATTTCATATCTCGAAAAATTCATATAGAACGGTATGTTTTTTATTTCATATTTAGATAGAGTTTGTTCCGTAGAATTTTTTAAGACCATCCGCAGCTTTGTAAGACCAGCCGTTCGTTCACAATGACGGCTCAAAGATTGTGCCTCACAACCCGATAGTGAATCAAACTGTTGAAATACAGGTCCATTTTCATACTAACAAGATCTTTGGAACATCATATGGCTTAAGTGATGTCGAGTTTGTTGTTCTGAGGTGCGTTTCGTGCTACGGAAATGAAGGTAATTTCGAATGTTTGTTAGTAGGTACTTCTTTTACAGAAAAATTATTACCGACGTAGTATTAAAAACCCCAGTATTATATCGTATTAATTAATCATAATTAATAATAATTATTATTAATAATAAATACAAATTATTAATACCTAACAATAAATTATAGTAATTTTCACTAGGTACTTGATAAAATTGTTAATAATTAGTGATAATTGATAATAATAATTAATCTAACATTTAGGATCTGGACATTTAGACCTAGTGATCTAGACAGAAGGGTGATCTGTACAAAGAAGATAATGAACCGTTGTGTCAAGAATTTGCAGAGTTTTTTTATTCGATTTTCTGAATCTACGTATCTTGAAACGTAAACCAACAAATTTTGAGGGGGGGTTAAAAAAATTTTTTCTTTGGGCGATTCCAATGGTTCATTATCGAAGATAACCAAAAAAAATCATGGCATCACTGTTTTGGGACCAAAAAGGCATTATATTGATTGAATATTTACCTCCGGGGGAGACCATCAACGCAGCAAGGTATTGTTCTATAATATATGATATTATCACATCCGGACTCTCAAACGCAAAGTGAAGGAGCAAAGAAGTCGAAACCAACATGACCGAACTGTGTTGAACGTTTAGTATCCTTCAGTGCCGTCAATGAAGCCTCAGACGTCCGTTTCGCCCATCTCAATAATTGAATAATTATTATTCGCAGGTACTTTTCTTCTACCAATAAAATTCCTGGATAAAATTCCAATAAAATTACTTTTTATACAACAAATTCCAGCCAAGGGATGATGCGCGCTAAGCTTGGTAAACGTGGACATTCGAGATATTTTAGAGGAAAAAAGGTGCTAATTCTTCCACAAGGTTTATAGTATCTTCTGCATATAGAGAGAGAGAACGGTTTTTTTTTATTGTCAAGATACAATTAAGTCAAATACAATCGTCGTAAGTTTCTTAATACTAAAGAGTAAATACAATAAAATGTAGTATTGATAAATAAGGTACAAGACAAAATTAAATTCACATAATAAGTATGTGAATTTTCAAGCTGCACAGCCATGTCAAAATACTCAGCCAATTTAATGAGGAAGCGTTTTAGTTTATTCTTAAAAATAGTTGGCTTTAGTGTTCTAATTTCTTCTGGCTTTGCATTACAGAACCTATTTTACCACCAGTTTACTGAATTTCGGGACGACGTGAGTTTACTGTGTTTCGGGAGGGCTAGGTCATTTGCGTATGGCTGAATTTCGCTTAAAATCTGCTAGATGATATATTGTGTACGTAAGGCATTCAAGCATGTATGATCCTGGCAGAGTCAGTACCTTACGCTCGATGAAAATAGACTTACAGGCCGCTGTTTTTTTAAAACGTTTTCTTCCTAGTCCACATTCGGATCCTAGGTACGTACCTATCTTGAAACAAATAGGTAGCAACCAATTCGAATAGAATTTTCGAAAATGTTCCGTCTTGTTCAATTCCAAAACCAGAAACTTTGTACAAAATGATTGAATAACACTTTTGCCACTCTCTAATGTATAATCCTCTGTTGACTCCAATATGTTCGAAGTTTAGGGTGATAACCTTTGAGTTTTTTGGGATTCATGTTTTACATCAGGTATGAGAGTGAGCACAGGCATTGTTTCTTCACTTGGTTGCAATCATGTATACTATCAATGTATTGGTGCATACATGATTAATACTGCTTCACCTGTCTATTGAATCTTGAGAGATCCGCCTAGGTGGACAGCCGATGACGTCCGCGACGCCAAAAACGGCAGTCGGACGGAAATTCAACCTGAAATGGTTGCTTACTTTACTTTTACCTTACTTCTTGAGAACATCTGTTGAGAAATAAGGCATTGCTTAGGTGAGGGATCAAGTAAAAAAAATTTCATCATATTGAATCTAACCGGAATAATTCATGAAACTTTTATTCGTGTATGCAGAATATTCCATGAAACTTTACTCACCTTGTGCGTTTAGTATTACAAATTTACGTATAGATGCGTACGTGTACCTCTGAACACAATATAATCAGAGAATAGATACCGTAAGGGTCAATACATAACTTGTGAAAAAGTCATCGAAATCGGTTTAAGCTACTAGGATTTTACTCCAGCATAGGCGCAGAAGTACCCGTGGGATTTGGTTTTAATTGATATGGGAATGTGTGTCAGCTGATTTCGAACAGACAATTTCAGGCTGAGGTAGCTGAGGACCTCAGCCACAAAGTGACGGTTGGGTAGAACACTCGGCTACACCCGACTACTCCGCGTACGGCCCTTGTCTGTATATTCTGGAATATTTTCCACCACTATCAACGTCATTTATGACGTTATATCGCCTTTTTAGACCTTTCCAGTCAAAGCCATCCGCTCAATTGTTCACACTTACTCACTCGAAGAATTTTTGGAGATGACTTTACAATAAGAAATGGGAGTTATACGCCAATACACAATAAAAGTTATACGCCAATACACAGTTCAAAGACAATAACACTGATCAACTTCCTCACTGGTAGTATAATTAATTCATTACGAACTTGTTAAATTTTAACACTTGGAAATTAACGAGTCATACAAAAGAATGTTACTTTCTACAATTATTTTAATATCGGTCACAGCGGGGACCAGAGCGGCCCTGTGCCTCCCCCTATCAAGCATATTAACGCTCCCTTCACCAGTTTTAAATCCGCCCATCCATCTGGTTACAGCCGATTGCATGATCGGAGCGACTCCCAACCGGAAATCGGCAGGTAAACGGGGGATAAAAACCCCTTCCAAGATTTTGAAAGGACTTCCAGGACCCCCGGAAACTACAGTCCATTATTCAGGCTAATCCGCCTTGATGCATGGTCCGTCTAGATAGAAACCTTCACCCCCTTCGCCAACCTCCTGATTTACAGTTGGAAGGGCCCAAACACCAGGTTATCCCATCCACCTTGGCCTCCCAGTATTAAAAATGCCCTCCATTGTCTTTTTTTCCTTTTTTCTAACCAAACTTTTCCTCGCACTTCTTCGACAATATTTATCGCTCTTCTTCATCCCTTCAAGGAGAAAATATTCTTTCATACCGCCTCTTGAAGACAATAAGAATTTCTCCCTGACACTTCCCCCCATTTCAAAACCCTTCTCCGAAGGTTTCCCCTGCCATGAAATTGTTTTATGGGGCTCAAATTATTGGTTTTCCTAAGGGAGGGGATTCCATTTATTTTGAAAAACCGTCCCCGTCCCCATTTTTTCTTTTTTTCAGCTCGGATTTATGGAGTTTGATTTAACTATTGAACCGTCCAGGAATATGTAATTACCATGCTGTCAAGCTCCGGTCTATAGGATTGCTCAGTGTAGAAAAAGTGACTTTCCGAAAAAGACAAATCAGTTATTTGTTCGTTATCAAGTCTTTCATTATTTCTTTGAAAACAAAGAAATTAGTCGAATCTACGAACGTCTTGAAGTCTTGCAATCATGAGGGGTTCGCTAGGTTACTATGATTTTTTAATTTATTTCCCAATCACTACCGTAACGACTTCGGTAGGCAAATGAAATTGGAACAGGTTTTTGATAACAGGTTTCAGTTATTTCAAGCCGAAATAATACTAATCGTTTTGGGAAGGCTTTTTTGGATCCTATTATGATACATAATAGTAATTCATATTGCCCACTTTGAAGTCATTTATTCAATTCTGTTTTCGACTGTCGTTCTACTCACATTCCAGTGCCCCTGTTCAAGGGAGGTTAGGCAATATTCTTCCCCAGAGGGATCTCCAGTATGTGTTTCCACAGAACCGTATTTCGGTCGAACAAAAAGATCGAGAACAGGGGCACAGCAACCATCACACTCCCACCGTCAAACAACAGCTGGTATGCCAGGATGTTGTTGATAGAAAAAAGGGGGACGAAAAGTAGTATGGAGTTCCAATCCAGGAAGAACAACTAGAAATCTCCAAGGTATGATTATCCTCCATCTTAATGCTACTACTGCAAATGGATATTAGCAGGAATGATATAGAAATTTAGAAATGTGAATATATTCAGAAGTTCTATACATAGAAGTTTACCCTACCAAATGTAGAAACATAAAAATTAGAATATAGAAGGTTGAAGAAGTGGAAGAAATTGAACAATGACAAGAATTTGAATTGCCAATATAAATACTTGTACTTACGCCAAATGGGTTTGATCCCTACTGTAGGAGTCCCTTCTGGGAAAGCTCCTCAAATTCCAAAAAATAGTGGAGGAGGTACCGAGGCTAGGGACGTTCCGATACTTCCGATATATCGGAGTATCGATACTTTGCTCCCGATATTTCCGATATTTGTATCGATACTTTTCATTCAATACTTTTGTGGTATCGATACTTCCGTCCGAGAGTATCGATAGTATCGATACTTCCGTCCGAGAGTATCGATAGTATCGATACTTTCCACCGATACTTTTCACCGATATTTTACCAAGGAAGATGACATTATTGTGAGAAAATACTCGTTTGTGCCCACCTATTAATGATAATATGATTATGTAAAAAAAATTTTGAAATGCATTGTGCTAATAACTTTCTTTTTACTTGTATCATTCATCTTTATGTACTTTTCTGATATCTAATTATAACTCTTGCATTTCAATAAAGTCTGTTTTAATGAATAACCTTGATAAATTTTGAAAAATCTATCATATTATATAGATATTAGGAAGATGGGTACAACCACCTTAGTATAGATGCATAATTATAATAATATGCTGGTCACTTTTAAGGCATCCTTTTCACATAGCAGCAATTTCTCTCAATTCTTTTCCTTTTTTTAAATTCCATTAAAAGGAAGGGTTTTTCTGAATTTTCGCCCTTAGACATGGTATCGGTATCGAGAATCGATACTTTTGATCCGATACTATCGGAATATCGATACTTTTTGACCGATAATATCGAGTATCGATACTTCAAAGAAAGTATCGTATCGAAAGGAGTGTCGATACTCAGATGGTATCGTAACGTCCCTAACCGAGGCAAAGCCAGCACGTACCTACCAACCACGTTCTGCTACCATGTAATGTATGGCTACTGAGTGCCCTGTTCAAGGGGCGCTAGGCAATACGCCCACCCAGAGGGATATCCAGTCTGCATTCAGAGTCCTGGCTATCTCCAGAGTGGTCGAACAAAAGACACGAGAACCAAGGACACTCAGCAAACCATCACAAGTACGAGTTGATAATATCAACATGTTGATATGAGTTGTCGGCCATAATAGAAGTGCCCTTTCATTGCTTGAAAGGGCACATTTTCCAGTTATCGTAATATCGGTATTTCATGATAAGTTCGCTATAACCGTGACTCCTCATTCAGCGGTTGCTTCAGAAATCGTTCCAAGGATTGAGACTCCTCACCTATTTGAAACTAGTACTGTTAATTATTCAGTAGAGAGGTATCCCTTCCCGCCCCTTGTGACTTCTCAATGGTGGGGAAACAAAGGAATCCCCTTCTCACTCTGCCCCTTCCCTTTGTCTGCTCCTTATTGGATAACTTTATACATTTATTACGGATCGGCGTTGGGGGCCGAGCGTTTTCAAACGCAATTACGGCACGCTCCGGTAATTTGTGCGGTCTCCGTGACACTGGGAGTCAACCTTAGCCTCCCGCAACCTTCTTCAGCACCTAATCGACAACCCCCTCCCCGCGCTAATCTCGCCCACCAATTTCTTCCTCAATGGTTCAACAAGATTAAGTTTAAACTAAGAAATATCACCTTCACTTTTACACCTTGAATGCTCCGCCACTTTCTGTAATGCCTGAGGCAATTCTGTTTTTCCTCTTAATCTAAGCATCTGCTGCTTGACTTGCGAAGGGGTGAAACTAATAACGAATTCATCGAACGTCGCAATGTAGTAGATGTAGGTTTACTCAAATTTGTTGAATTGTGGATGTATCCATCTATTCATGGACAACATCTCTTCATGAGCCCAACAGACCGGTTTGTTATAATGCAGGAAACCAGGTATGTTCATTATGGTATGTACCCAGGTATGTACCCAGATACGTAGTTTGATGGATTTAAAATGACGGATTGATAACTATGATTGTATATTTATCAGGTATTATATAAGGTAGAAAGTACAACCGCTCATTTAGGAGCACCGGTTACAGCAGTGCTTCTCCGTGTCTAAGTTCACCGATAAGCTCTGAGAAGATGACATTTTCTTGTTCGTTTTGAATGCCAACGATTTATGATGGGCCCATATTATGTCAACGGGACTTCCACGGTCTGATTCTGAAGATGACTGAGATGACGGGGAATTAGAAATATCAACAGACGCCACCAGTTTTTTAATTTGAGTGAGGGCTTTTGACGATGCGATGGAATCGGAAAAGTGAATATTTTTGAAACGTGGGTAGGGTCAGCAAGTGACAGCTTTCCCGCCCCTTAAATGTTGAGTCAAATCCTGACATTAGAGCCTGTTTTAGCTGCTTTCCCACAGGGGAAATATTGGAAGTATCGATACTTTTCAGCCAACACACCTCGATATTTTCATTTAGAGGAAATAAAAATTCAGAAATAATATTCCTAGGTAGGTATGTGAGAAAAACGTTAGAATAAAACATTCAGCAGCCTATGGCAAAAAAAATTGAAACATCGATGTGCCGATGCATCGAAACCCCAACATCGATGTTCCAAAAACATCGACACAGAAATCATCGATGTTTCAAAAACATCGATGTATGATTGCCATCCCTATTTTTAGGCCCGTATGCAAGAACGCACCTTTAGTAAAAGGACCGTTCCTTCCTTTTAACTTTCTTCAAACTTAAAAGGAAGCTAAAAGGGTTGTCCCTTTTAAAAACGGAATGCAGAGATCGACCTTATCCGTAAAGGGAACCTTTTCGAGTAAAGGATCGTTAAAAGGGACAGTTAGCTGCAATAGCTTCCCCCAGACTAACTTCAAGCTCAATCTTTCTCCTTATCAGTTCTTGGTCCTTGTCAGTTGTGTTGATTTTATTGTTGTTGAACAGTTGTCTCGTTTCGTTGTTAGTGAAAATGAGTGAAAACAAAAGGAAGCGTTTCGACTTGAAGGAAACACAAAATCTCAAGAAATTGGTGCTTGAAAAGAAAGACGCCGTTGAACTTATAAGGCTGGTCGCGAGGTAGGTACCTTAGAGCTTCCTTTTGGCTTCAAGGAGTTGATTTTCGGTCGTGAACATGATAAGATAGGTACCTAGTTCAAAGAGATATTTTCGAATTAATTATTGTGAAAGGTATTCGAAATGTCGTCTTGTGGTGTCCCCGACGAAGAAATGTCAGATTTCTTCGATTTCATGGAACAGTTTGAACCTTCATTTCCGATGTTTCGGCGCAACTTGCGTGACTTTGAAAATCCGTTGGAGAAGTTCTGTGATAGCGAGTTTCAAAGCAGATATATCTTATCGGAAAATCTATATATAGATTTTCAAAAAATACCGTGCATCAGAGGTTGATGGGGCTTCTCGCCACTAGGCTGCCAGGAACAATCGTGGGCTGCCAGTCCCACCGATCCTGCAACTGTGTTTAGCCTTGAGGTTTTTTGCCACTGGCAACTTCCAAGTAAGTACATTCACGTGTATGAAAATCTGTATACATTAGGTTCATTACGAATACTCTAATGTTCAATGTGATTTAGGTATGTACTTATTGACAATTATTTTACTTAATGAGGAATTCTCATGCAATTTTTTATGATAATTAATTAATGACAATTTCACATTTGTGGAGCCTCAACTTATTTTACTTCAATTCTTTCTTGTTTTCCTAATTTTTCTTCATTATTTTATGATGTTTTTGTGTTGGAAATGAACTCCAACCGTTCATCATTCGTGATAATAATTATTAGTAATAATAATTAGTAAGTAAGTCACTAAATTTCAATAATCGAAGCTTTTTTTGGTCTCCCAATTATAGGTGATGAATTTCGGTATTAGGCGTGGTATGGCTTATAGAAAGGACTAATAGTCCAGTCAATGAATTGCTCAAAAAGGGAGTTGAAGTGTACATTGAAGAAGAGAATCCACATTCCTTCGACAATGTGTTCAAGGGCTAAATAGACAAAATATTGAACATTCTAAAAGCCCTGACTTGTAGGATGGGCGCATGGGGGGTGAGGGGCTATAGTGTATTTAGTGCATATAGTTACTGCATACTCATGTACACTGTGTTAATATACATATAAATGGTTCCAATTAACCCACGTTTCTCCTTCGCTTTGACTTCATAATGGCTAATATTCTGCCTTAGCAATCACTCGGTACTCCAACCTGGTGTAATGTAGGTATTGCAGTTAGAGAGAAATAGAATTTCGCTATTAACAAGAATTTTTTATGTAAAGAAAAAGGTATAGGTAAAACTGATTAGTCATCGTACAAAAAATAAACATTTTTCGGTTTTTGCCCTTTTTGGGCTTCGTAATAGGCTGGAGTAAAGGACCCGCTGGTTGGGAGGAGGGTGGTACTTCCATGTCGTCTTCATCACCTTCTCCTTCCAGGAGAGGTACTCCATTACCTACCTATTCCATAAAGAATTCTTTGTCTGTTTCAAGGAGTCCTCTTGTTGTTTTCATACTCCCGTACATAGTCCCTAAATCGATTACTTGTGTTCTATTGTATCTTCGAGGTATAATATGTGTGGATCACATGATTATGTTACAGGTATTTCGGAGCCCAGGGTCGGACGAGATGGGTTCCCTCTGCCGCCAGCTCGCCTGGTCTCGACGACTGTCCACGGCGACACGTCCACCAAACACGCTCACCTCATCTCTTTTATGTTTCCCGCCTGGGGACAGCTGATCGACCATGATCTTACACTTACAGCTGAAACCAAAGGTAAAATTCCTACACCTATAAGATACTGGTGTTCAGTATGGAGTGAAGAGAAGCTTAGTTGATCCTAGTAAACGAGTCCATAAAGATATAGATATAATGGATGGAACCATTATACTTATAATTATTATATACCATATAATATAGATTGATGAAACCTATCTCTGCGCTGCGCACTTAGCAGAGCCTTTATTAGTACTGCTCTTGCCTCTTATCTCTTCATTTCCATTAGCTTTCGTAGTCTTGAGGCCTGCCTGAACAGTTATCGTTACTTCAACATAAAATCACCCTTGACTCCAGCAATATATAATAAATAGAAAAAAATGTATAGGAAATCTATCTGCTGGAAATGCAGGTCGTGATAATATTGTTAATTCACACTCTTGTGACTATTTGTGGATTTAGGCTTGTGATGGCTGCTAACCCCCCTTTAACTGGGGTACTCAGCAGCCATACATTACAGGTTTCCGCCTTTTTTCGGTCAACAACAGCCTGGCAAACCAGATGTTGTTTGAAGGTGGGAGTGTGATGGCTGCTGACCCCCTGTTCTCGATCTTTTTGTTCGACCTCTCTGGGCATATACGGTTCTGTGGAAGCACAGACCCGATATCATTTTGAGTGGGCGTATTGCTTATCCCCCCTTGAACAGGGGCACTCAGCAGCCACACATTACAGGTTTCACCGTTTGATTTCCGCTCATGTTGATGATGTTCCACGTTCGTTATGGTGTACGAACGGGTGGGCGTACTCCAAGTTGTCTTAAAAATACTGAAAATCTGAAGAAAACAATCTGTTTTTCCGTAGTCAATTGCAAAGGTAGATATTGAGAATAATAAACCAAAATGTATCGATATGAAAAAGGATGTTGGTTAATCAACAATCAATCAATGTGATATATTTCAATTTGAATGTTTCAGTTCATCCATGATAGTGTCATTAAACATGAGGATTTGAACAGAAAACGTTCTTTCCAAAAAGCTCTTTGATCGTTTGAGGGAACGCTCACATCTCAGATACGCCGTAGTTGGCGGTTAAACAAAGGAAAGGCTGGGGAGAGATAGTTGAAGTCAGCAAAGGACTCAAGGCTAAGTAAAGGTGTTTATTGAGGGGCCTGGCAGTAGGAAGGGTTGTGAAGGGTCATTTGTAGCAGAAGGGACCAAGATAAAACATTTAGACCCCCGCACTCCTCACCATTCCCTCATAGATCCAACCCCTTGTAGAAGGAAGCCCCCGCTCTTCTTGGCTGGCGACAGGGCCAATAATTGGATCCCCGTTTTGGTCGAACCATCCTCCCTCCTTCCCTCAGCAAGACATAAATCTGTCAAACATTATCTCCCTACCGCTCGCTAGGTCTCACGATGTGTCTAATATTCAATTTCAAAGGACAATCCCACCCAGCCGATTCAGCTATTACCACAGGCTCCCCGATTTATATCTTCTTCCTACATTGATGTCGATTTTCTTCATCCGATCCGACACCGCAACCCTCCTGTTTTTTGCAGTTTGTGACTTGTCCGTCGCTTCCAACTTTCCTCCTTCTTGGATTTTCTTCAAGTACTCATCTCCTCACCTATAATACTGAGAGTATGAGTTTTCCAACCTTGAAAGCTCACGTCTTCATCCCAAATGAAGCATTCACGTAGGTGAAAGCTTAAATGTTTTCCCTATAGAAGAGTCTGTGAGTTACATTAAGGGGTCTGGTGGCATTTGGCTTCCATAATAAATTCTTAACACTTTACCGGAGTACCTACCAGCTCAGATTGCAAAAGTCATCCACGGGTCACTGCTAGTTCTAATTCACTGCCAAGTACAAGTACAAACCGCACTCTACAATATTTCATCCTTTCCTCTTGTTTAAAGAAACAGATCATCACTAGGTGAGACTCACTACCAAAGTAGCTTTGCAATAAATGATTTTATACAGGTTCAAAAATATGTTCCTTCCGAAATTCTCCGTTGTTTATGGCGTTTGAGTACACACTGTAAAAAGTATCGGTCTCTTATGTGTCAAAAGCCCCTGTCACTATTGTTTCTCCAACATATAGGAGGTACCTTTACTGTTATATGCCGACTCTGTTCCAGATCCCATAACGCGGAAAGACATAGACTGCTGCGCTGGTGGTGTGGACCGTCACCCCAACTGCTTGCCAATATCCATTCCTGACGATGACGCATTTTACAGCTACAACAGGCAGACATGCATGAACTTCGCTCGATCACTGGCTGGCGTGCGCCCAGGCTGCAGGCTAGGTAAAATTTGAATCATGAAACGTTATTTCTTGTAGTTCTTGTAATTATTCTTCTTACGAAAACAGTCCTCGTATCTAAGGGACTGTTGAACTGGTTTTCTTGTTACTATAACGAGTATGGAGCACGATTGTCTACAGGCAGTCAGAGACGGGTTCGAGACAGTCTAGACTTGAGACATGGACATGGCCTATAGAGACCGATCTTTGTCTCGCCTAGCGTCCATACTATGATGTGAATTTGTTCAGTCTCAACTTCGTAAACAATCATGACGGACATTGCTTTATGCGGAATGAGTGCCTGTTTAAATTATAATTTCGAGTGAAAAACGTGAAAATGTAAACGTTCGTGAACGCGCAAAGTGCTCGCAGAAGGACCTCTCCTGACTCATATTCCGTTTGCCATGTTATTATATAACTCCTCCTTAGGTCTAGAGTAATATAGCTTCTCACCCTCGCATGCTGCTTGTTTTGCTGCTGTCTACCTTTTCATTTATGCCTAAACCTACGTGGGCTTTAACCCATAAGGAGGTAACTTTAACACCATTTTCTTTGAACATGGCCACTAATTTCACTATTTCCAAAATCATATGATTTTTGAACTTGTTGAGGTAAGGGCTTGACAACGTTTGAAGCGTAGAAAGGGAGTCCGTACAAATAGTTACTTTTTGGCCAGCTAGCTGCCTATGTTTACATACATACGAGTACATTCGAGAGCTTGTAGGATTTACATAAATATATGCGGGAGACTTCACACCTGCGATTTTTGGTCTCGCAACAGCCCTGTTGACTGGATTTGTTCTTTAAAGATGTCTACCGAGACATCCTGACATCCAAAATCGCGCAAATTGTCTACTGGTGTCGACTAGGCTCAAAAGACATCTCCAGGTTCCTACATCTTCACTACCTATCAAATTTTCTTGTGGTATGAGTTGAAAATTGAAATCTTCCCAGAGGAAATAGAAAAGTTCCTCTGTGGGATTTTCGAAATCTGACACATGATAATAGGGAATGACAGTGATTTTTTAAAAATATTTTTCCCAAGAAGAACTCACCTTCAGAATAATCATGACAATGGTAACAAAAATTTTAAGGAAGTACTTATTGTTCTGGAGAGGTTTGAAGTCGTATTGAAGCAATGTACGTCATCTACCTCCCAGGCCAATCAGAGAGCAGTACCTACTCCGTAAACCGCTCTCTGATTGGCTCCCAAAAGCAGTGCATGATAGCCACCCCTGTCCGCGCCTATCAGCAGCTGTATCAACTACAACCCTTTCCGGCCACGTTGAGTGGGAAAAGTTCGAATTCGCCCGTTCGCCAGTTCGATCTGGTAGTTAAACAAAAATTTTCTCGTTTGAAATTACTCGTTTTACATGTCTTGTGAGTCACCAATTTTCGATTTTTGACCATCAAAGAATTATTCTCTGACACACTGGTGTTCCCTATTATGGTCCGGTTCTAATGAGTTAAATAAAGCGACTTACTTTGTTTATTGTATATAGCATAACATATTCAATGTAGTGTTTCGTTCTCTCAACTTATGTGACTATAACAGTAGAGAAGTTGTTTCGTGATTCTTCATTCTTGAAAGCCGCAGAGGGTGGCAGCATACGGATCGGAGTTCTCTCAGTTGATGAGCTAAAAGTTGTTTTAGGACCGAAAAGAAAACCAACGAAAAGGCCGACTTGGGGATATAGCTACCAGAATTTCCATACATTTGGCATCAGTTTTCCTGTGAAGAGGACCAACAAAAAGAAGAGTAGAAGGGGTTTTCAATGGAATCGAGTGTTCACTTTACGAAAGTTCACGAGGGAACATGAATATTAGACCTTCTGAGAGGGTTGAAGAGTCGGAGGGGGTAAAGCCAGACCCCAGTCTAAAGAAAACAATGCTCACAAATGGAAGAATGTAAATAGCGGAGAAATTAATTTGCCGTTCCGCCTGGAATTGTTTGCTTTTGAAAATGAAGTGGTAGTTGAACGTAGGGACCAAGTCTTCCTCCGCCAGCTAAACCATCGTCATTCGTTTCCCCCACTCCTTCAATGACTCTTTTTCTGAAGAACCTTAATAATGTCACCCCGAAAATTCCCTCGGTCCGATCATTTATATAATGTACTCGAGTCCAGATTGTACGGTCATTTCTTATTGCGGTCGGTATTTATGTCAAAGAGGGCAGACAATTTGAGATCAATGAGGAGTAAACTGTGTCACTATATAATGTACTGACAATCATGAGATGATAATACCCGAAATATTATTCAAGAAAATACGATACTTCAATGGCTTTAAAATGTTTAGAACATGCATTTTTTTAAACAATGTTCGATACTGATCGAAGTGTACTTAGGTATGTACACTTATTCTTCACGTTTGAGGTTGGACCATTTTGAAAAACGTTAAGTTGGCCAATGCACTGTACATGACCTGAACAAGTTCGTTGTATCAAGTACCGGCTCCAAATTGGGCAATAGGTAGGTCGGTACTTGCGTTTAAACCACATTTAATGAAGTCGTTATTAAGAACATGGAAGCAAGGAGAAGATAAGGAGATGGGAACATTTTGTCCTCCTTCCACTTTACCACTGGAGTTTAATCAACGGAAAATTAAGCTGCGAATTAGGCGAGGGAGGCGGTGCCGTTAAGTGCAGCGGCAAGTGTACTTCACCTTTAATCGTTACAACTCTTCCGGCTTTACTCGCCCAAGTGGCTTTTGTGATTCTTAAGACTCTAAGAAGAGTCTTGACGACCCTGTAAGTTCTTGATTTAATTCCAACCTAATTTTCAGATGAATCAAATTTTGGTCTGCATCATTTTTCTATTCTACGGTTTTAAGTTGAGTGTACCTCCAAAATAGAAACATGTATGTAGGAATTAAATACCGGTATTAAATACCGTTAAAATCAGTGCTGATTCAACATCCACTCGTGTAAACTTCATTGTTTTCATTTAAATTTGCTGTAACTAAGAATTTTTTTATTAACTGGAAGGATAACTACGACTAAAGGTAGTTAAGGCAATGATTTCTTGAAAAAAGCGGAGAGCTTTGATGAAAGATCCAAATGCAATCAGCGCAGCCAGTGTTGAGTGCCTGTAATTTTCACTAGATGAAGTCAGACACGGTGGTTACCGATGAGTACACATAATTTTAAGATTTTTTTTCATAATTTCATGTGCATATTTGGGTAGTTAATAACACATCTCTATAGCACAGAAGAACCACACACTCTTTACCTGATATCAAGTTTGAAACGCGATTTTTCTCCCTCGGAATATACTCATTTCTCAAGATGAAACGGTTGGACGGACCCGGAATAAAGAACCTTGAAAAAAAAAAACCACCATCCATGAGCCTGCCAGAAAGTAGAAGATGGGAAGTATACTTTTGAAATATATTAGCCAGTACTGGAGGTTCATAAAAGTGACGTATAGGGGAATTATCAGTCCCTACTTCTGCCTCATAGTCTAATGCCCGTTATGCGATTATTATTCATGGAAGGCGATGTGTGAAGCTGGGAAGGACTTTGCCAGGGGAACCCGGCGCCCTGCCGTATTCTCTTGATAAAAATATGAAAGTGCTCTCTCTTTACGTGATCGCACTCTGCAAAGGACCCTCCTGATCTTCATTTACATGTCCTGTGCCAGAAGTCTTCGGGGAGGCATTAGAAACCCTTCGATGAATCCCAATCGGCTTCTCTTGTCCTCTTCAACTTCAACCCACCACCTTTATTTTTGTGTCTGATCCGTGACCGCACTGCTTGATTCCAAATTAACCTTAGTAGTACTAGAAATTATCACTAAATCTGGTTAGATTTGATTTTACCAGTTCTAGAGATGGCCTAATTCATTAAGCCCCATTACTCATCAATTTTCATATAAATATTCGTTGCAATGATTTTTGAAACATAGGTAATATGTTTCAAAAACCTATGCAGTAAGTTCACCTTTGCTAGTAAATGCCGCTAGATCACTATTAATAATTTTAAATATTGGCGTTCTCTGGTTTTATTACCTAATATTAGCCAGAAAGCCAAACTTACTTCGATATAAGTAAGGGATAAAACTGAACTGCTGTACTGCTATTAGATGTGGCCTGTAAAACGATAAATCACTATCATAAACCCTTTCTTACAGTTAGTTCTCTATAATTACTGCAAATATCTAACTCAATTCGTGTGTCAACATAATATGTTCAAATTTCTAGCGAATTTTTGAAGAAAAGGAAGATGATAATCAAAATTCATAAAACTCGAATTTCTGAAAAACATTCATAACAAAATCCGTTCCAGACCATCCTGAATTCACTTCCAAAAGAAACGTAAAATTACATGGAGGTATATATATTTATGTATGTGTCATTTAGTCGTGATGTTCATTTGCTCTAATCTGATAACGAAATGATTTCGCAATTCTGACTTCACCATCGTGTTCACCGATGAAAAATCTATAAACTGGTGTGTTACTCGGCAAAAAAGGAGACACCTGTAAACCTGTAAAATTGAGACATTTCACAAAAAAACCAGTTGTCTTCCAAAATTCGCTCTTATAGCCATGCTGCATGACTGGATTTTACATTGAGCTGTTCCTAGTTTTCATCCTGTGAATAGTGATTAACTGACTTTTTGACAAATAATTTTAACTCACTACTATGAAGCTGTCGCTCATCTCAAACCTCAAAGAACAAGACTATCAAATCTATCAAAACTATCAAATCAGTAAATTACACTTAGTGTAATTTACTGATTTGATAGTTAACATTTCAACGATACATTGTAAGTAGGCGCTTATCGATTGACATCAACTATTTAGGTTTTAGCGTTTCAGCGCCAAATGACACTGAATTGTTTTATTTCTGGGCATTCGGAAGTGCCCGGAGAGCGATCTCGTCAGACGACATATCTAAATCACCAGAAAATAATAAACCATCGCGTAAGAATTCACAGTGGTTTTTTATTATTTCATAATTCCAAAAGGTGATCATAGATGCGCATAATAAAGTAACAGTTGGGCCGACGCTCAAGGTAAAGTCACCCCAAGTTCAGCCAAGTTCCCTCCTCCCTCGGCCTTTCAAAGACAAACACGACTTTATTGAAACCGAGTTCACTCAACCTAAAACAAAGAATGAGTTTTCAGCTTCAATAGACACCGCATTTTCCCTTTTTTTGTGCCAACTTATGGATTTATTCCCGATTTCTTCTCCAGTCGAACGTTCTTCGTCGGTTCTTCGGATTTCTTTATAAGGACGTCTGCATTTCTTGCGAGTTTCGCCCTCCCTCGACTGTACGCTGTAGTTTAAGTTAGAGATTGAACAACCTCAGTCGACTCAAAATAAATACGTTCTTATTTTTCCCCTTCCATCGTCGTCCTGTTTCCCAGCGTGATTTGCATGCCGTGGGACCAGCGTATTCCAGGGCAACCCCCCAGTAATCGCTTATTTATAACCTCAAAAGTTATACTGGAAATCCTCGTATCCACAGTTTATCGACTGGAATGACTCCCGTCCCCTCGCGCCAAATCTTATTTCACCTCTCTCTTCACGAAAATCCCACCCAATTAACAATGCTAATCATTCTTTCTCACCTTTCTCTTCAGATAAAACTCTGAAGTATTTTCTTTTCTTGAGGTTTTCTTTTACCATTCACCTTTCAAGGGAGCAAATCCGATCGAGAAAAAGAAGGGTCCCTTCGCTAATTTGGTTTCTTATAGCCTCTTGAATCAGTAATGGCATGGATATTCAAATCCCGCCGTGCTCAGAACAGGAAATTAGAAGATAGAGAGAAGGTATGGGGAGCTGGGCGCGCTGATATTACAGCAGACACCTCAAGTCTTGCCCTTCCGTATCAATACTACGTGAGCAGACTTCGATTGTCACAAGAGCCTAATTCAATTCTGAATTACGAGCTCCGACCGATTGTTCGTTTCTATTGCTTCATTCCAACCTTTTCGAGCCAAATGATTAGTCACAATCTTTGGTTTTAATCTAAAATAAATTTTAAACTCCTACTTGATCGAACGAAACGAGAGTTCATTCCATTCTGCAGCCGATTCCTATAATATTATTATATCGGCTACTGGATGCGATGAACTTGTTGCGTTAGATCAAGTAGGAGTTTACTATTTATTTTAAATTAAAACGAAAGATTGCGAATAATCAAAAAGCATTTTGCTCAAAAAGGTTGGAATGAAGCAGTCGAATTATTGCAATCACATTATTGATGTTTTTCATTCACGAACCTATATGAACATCGTTAACTTAATAAGTCACAATATGACTAAGTATAACACCTTGATCTAGCCTTTTGCCTAAGTACCCCAATGGCTTATGCATAACCAGCATTGTACGAGACTGCTCACCACAGTTACTCTTGGAATGGTCAAATGAAAGAACGACAAACACAAGTAATTTGGGGATGGTCGAACAGTCATATCTACTCTTAAATTCCAGTGCGTTTTTGGTTTATTATCTTCAATAATGAACCTTTAGAATCGCCCAAGAAAATACGCCCCCCCCCCTACCCTTTAAAATTTGTTTTTATTCGATTTTCTGAATCGACGTATCTTGAAAAGTAAACCAGCAAATTTTGAGGGAGGTTCAAAACAAATTTTGAAAACATCATATCTCGAAAAATTAAGATTGAATGGTGTTGTTTTGGTAGATATTTAAATAGAGTTTAATTTAGAGTAAGAATAGAGTTTAAAAAGAATTTAATAAGAATATTTAATAAGAATATCTTGAAACGTAAACCAGCAAATTTTGAGGGAGGCGATTCCAATGGTTCATTACGAAGATCAGTCCGCCGTAAGCCGTCCGATACGAACAGCACAGGGTTTTCAGATATCGACTTAATTAATAATAACTAATAGTAATAGTTAATCATCATTAATTGACCATTGTGTCAAGAATTCGTCGAGTTTTTCACTCCTTATCGTTAATCCCGAAATGTGAAGTTCCTTATATTGAAAGCCTTGCAATTACCTACCCTGTCGTTCTCGCCTCATTGAAGAGCTGTCATGAGACAATCTCAGTCTTAGGCCCACTTTCACCAAAAAATTAAATAACGGAGATTACCCAATCTTCGTTTAAGTTAACCTCGGGAGATAAACCTGAATGTCTTTCACCAAACCAAATGTCGTTTAAACTCAGAATCAAATAACGGAGTTTAGCAAACGGAGATTACGCAAACTGTCCAACTGTGCAAACCGTCCCGTACGACAAAAGTTGGACAATGTGAAGCGCCGGAGCTACAAATTTGTTGACGAACACACACACACCACGGAAAACCCTACTATACTACGTAGACACACACTGTCTATTGTTTAGTCATACTTAATTGTTTTTTGAGTTATTCCTTATTATTATTGTAGGAATTCAATAAAGAAAATGGTTAATTTAATAAAGAGATTTATTAGAAAGAAGCGGGTAGAACAAATAATATTTCCGCCATATTATGGCGGATTACATGAGACAGAGAAGCCTCGATATAAAAAATATCCTTTTCGATTATGGAAGTATTCCGCATTTTCTCCTCCTGCAAAAAAAGAAAAACAGGGATCAAACATCACTGTGCATTCAATTTTGGCAATTTTGGTACGAATACAATCATTTGCGGCCATGGGAGGTCTGTTGGTAGGGTCGAATATTAGGAATATGTATCAATTTCGGAATACAGGCTAAAATTATCGTGAGTAGAAGCTGATTCATCGGAGATACGGCATAATTTCTAAAGAAAAAAAATCAAATAATAACAATATGTTCCGAATATCGTGGGCTACAGAAGACACACCAACAACCAGAAATTACCTAGGTAGGTAATATCGTAAATCTTGTCCCTCGTACACAATATCTAATTATCTATATATCAATGTCAAATGTTACTCCAGGATCACTGGTGGTGATAATCTCCTCAAAAGTTTCGCGAGTTGAGTTTCGAGATTCGATTTTTCTAGTTACGGTTTCGGTTTTGAGATTCGAAATTCCTGGTTTTGACCATCACTACTAGGTAGTAATATAGTTTCCAAACTATTATAAATTAAAATTCCGTTTTCGACTTACTTGTCCGTCGGAAACTCCAGGCGAGTGTCGAGGACTTGGAGAACTGTCCGTTTTGAGAGCCGGAATCTCGGCCAAAACTCCACATCGTCCATTTCCTCGAAGTGTGGTACCCGTCGCCTGATTTTTCTGGGCCGTCTTCTTGGGACATCGTCCTCGTCTGACGAGTCAAATATAATAGAGAATGCCAACTCGCGCGAATCACACAAAAAACACAACACAGGCACAAAAGGCAGAGAAGGACTTGGAGGATGACAAATCAGCTGTTCACAGGCGGCCATATTGCCATATTGGAGATAACGGAGTTTAGTAAAGTTATCTCTGCGGATTTCAGCGGTTTAAACTCGAGCCCCCTCGGTGGGAGTTTAAACTCATAAAGCGTTCTGGTGAAAGACGTTGAACGTTAATCTCCGTTATTTTCTAACCTATCCCGGTTTAAACTCGTTTCAAATGTTTGGTGAAAGTGGGCCTTAGGCCCACTTTCACCAAAAAATTAAATAACGGAGATTACCCAATCTTCGTTTAAGTTAACCTCGGGAGATAAACCTGAATGTCTTTCACCAAACCAAATGTCGTTTAAACTCAGAATCAAATAACGGAGTTTAGCAAACGGAGATTACGCAAACTGTCCAACTGTGCAAACCGTCCCGTACGACAAAAGTTGGACAATGTGAAGCGCCGGAGCTACAAATTTGTTGACGAACACACACACACCACGGAAAACCCTACTATACTACGTAGACACACACTGTCTATTGTTTAGTCATACTTAATTGTTTTTTGAGTTATTCCTTATTATTATTGTAGGAATTCAATAAAGAAAATGGTTAATTTAATAAAGAGATTTATTAGAAAGAAGCGGGTAGAACAAATAATATTTCCGCCATATTATGGCGGATTACATGAGACAGAGAAGCCTCGATATAAAAAATATCCTTTTCGATTATGGAAGTATTCCGCATTTTCTCCTCCTGCAAAAAAAGAAAAACAGGGATCAAACATCACTGTGCATTCAATTTTGGCAATTTTGGTACGAATACAATCATTTGCGGCCATGGGAGGTCTGTTGGTAGGGTCGAATATTAGGAATATGTATCAATTTCGGAATACAGGCTAAAATTATCGTGAGTAGAAGCTGATTCATCGGAGATACGGCATAATTTCTAAAGAAAAAAAATCAAATAATAACAATATGTTCCGAATATCGTGGGCTACAGAAGACACACCAACAACCAGAAATTACCTAGGTAGGTAATATCGTAAATCTTGTCCCTCGTACACAATATCTAAT
Organism: Stenodema calcarata; assembly: GCA_963920205.1. Classification (NCBI taxonomy): domain Eukaryota; kingdom Metazoa; phylum Arthropoda; class Insecta; order Hemiptera; family Miridae; genus Stenodema; species Stenodema calcarata. The sequence continues at coordinate 9,363,731 of OY986051.1, read as the reverse complement.
TATCTATATATCAATGTCAAATGTTACTCCAGGATCACTGGTGGTGATAATCTCCTCAAAAGTTTCGCGAGTTGAGTTTCGAGATTCGATTTTTCTAGTTACGGTTTCGGTTTTGAGATTCGAAATTCCTGGTTTTGACCATCACTACTAGGTAGTAATATAGTTTCCAAACTATTATAAATTAAAATTCCGTTTTCGACTTACTTGTCCGTCGGAAACTCCAGGCGAGTGTCGAGGACTTGGAGAACTGTCCGTTTTGAGAGCCGGAATCTCGGCCAAAACTCCACATCGTCCATTTCCTCGAAGTGTGGTACCCGTCGCCTGATTTTTCTGGGCCGTCTTCTTGGGACATCGTCCTCGTCTGACGAGTCAAATATAATAGAGAATGCCAACTCGCGCGAATCACACAAAAAACACAACACAGGCACAAAAGGCAGAGAAGGACTTGGAGGATGACAAATCAGCTGTTCACAGGCGGCCATATTGCCATATTGGAGATAACGGAGTTTAGTAAAGTTATCTCTGCGGATTTCAGCGGTTTAAACTCGAGCCCCCTCGGTGGGAGTTTAAACTCATAAAGCGTTCTGGTGAAAGACGTTGAACGTTAATCTCCGTTATTTTCTAACCTATCCCGGTTTAAACTCGTTTCAAATGTTTGGTGAAAGTGGGCCTTATACTGTTAGTTGCTAAAGTAACGCCATCGGGAAATTGGTTCTGATCATTTCGCTCTTACCCACTCACAGCTTCGCCCCCTTGATTGGAGCGTATTCGTCTACCTTATATTATGTTTCCGGGAGTTGATATATTTGGCTAACAAGCTCTACAAACGTAAATGAAAAATTGAGTTCGTCAACAATGAGAGAGGAAGAAAAGAATAAAAAAGTAAAAGCTCCGGTCAGAAAGAAAAGCTGATGATGAAGTAGAAGGGGTCAGTTTGAAGCATAGTCAGAGAGGGATGATTTAACACGAGCGATTTGGTTCAAACATCTGTGCACATCCAGCCCTAAGTATTCCCTTCTACCCACTCGCCCACCCTTTGTTAATTAAAAGGAAAGACCAACTCGTCTTCGAACACAAATTGATTCAATTTTTAATTATGACCGAAGGAGAGGGCGAGAGGTTACAGAAGGGCAGGTTTTTCAAATGGAATAACGTCAGCTGACAATCCCCTCCACTTGTTCCACCTTCATCAGTAATTCCTCATCCCGAACTGAAGGGGTTTTGTCCCACTAATGAGACAAATGTCAGGGCGCAAGTGGACTCTAAGGTGAGAGGGACGGGGTGGTAAAGACCCCAAAAAACGGACTGCAAACTCAAGGGTTAGTCGTTTTTATTGAAGTTGATTTCAACACTCTTTTCAAAGTTTGAAAAAGTAAAAAAAAAAAGACAAAAAATTCCCAGACGTTGATTGGACTCAATTTGATTATCGAAAACCCCCCTTGCAAGATGTTTGCGTTGTCAGCTTTCCCCAACTCCTGCTATTCTTTTCCAATTCCCTTTTCTTCGGTTCGGACTGAGAGAAAAATTTTCAGTCATTTTTCAACAATCGATTCATTACAGCGACAGCAAAAGTGAATTTCGTCAGTTCCCCTCGCTTTTCTTCAAACTCAAATGTTAAAAGATCGTCAATTAATCACTTTTTTGTTTGTTTCAACCCCTTTGACTTTGATGGATATCGGACCTCTTCCTTCGACTCTAATTTAATGTTGCTCCTTTCCTAATTTCATTGTTGGTTCCTTTGATGGATTGGAGTCTGTGAATTGTAACCTTACGAATGAACATTTTGAAAATATTATTGACATTGTGAAACGTATTGCACGGAATTCGTAGATCGCTTGAAGTGGATCACTGGTAATCTATTGCAAAAACCAGTTTCAGTCATGCATTTCAGCTCAATTAAATAATTATTGAATTATTATTATTCAATTAATTGAATAATTATTCAATTATTGAGCCGGCGAAATCAATTCTCCAACCGAATTTGACCTACTTTTTCTACTCCAAAATTTTTGGCTAGTTAAATCATTCTCCATTCAGTATTATTGACTTTTGACAAAGTTTAGTATTTTTTTTAATATATTTTTTATCTAGTTTGGAACTTACTGAACTAAATATATTGCTTTCTTGTGATTGCTAATAGAAAACATAATGCGTTATGTTATCTACATTATTGCGTTATGTTAAAACATAATGCGTTATGTTAAAACATTATTGCGTTATTATATGGATGGTTCATTAGCAGAGTAAAATGTGTAAACTAGAGAGAAGAACTGTTAGAAAGCCTATGTTACTCGTAGATGCATCTATTTATGACCCACCTACTATGCGTTGAAGTACCCTTCACATGTTATACTTAAATATTCTCACGTCAGGCGATTAATTAGTGTGTTAATTAGAGTGCAGCCCATTTCATCTCATGATGGGTTATTTTCCCTTCCAGTCGTTTTAGACAACTTACCTTGATGCTGAGGTGCACTAATGGTCCCTTTCTAAAACCCATTGATTCTCGGTTTATCATTTGAAAAAATAAATAAATAAACTTGCACCCATGTTAATGATTTTCGAACTTACAGTTGATATTGAGTGAACAACTGTTTCCCAACTGTAAAGGCAAGAACGATGTATAACTCTTAATTGGCTGGTTGTCCACTTCTGGCCTATTGTAGCCTGAAATGTTAACTTTGCACATTAATTTATTAGTAGATTAAAGCAGAATATTAAATTATCCATCTGTGGATTGTTTGAATAACTCTGGTGTTACCGTATCTTTGTCATTGTTTCCTTGTTGCTGTAGGCCTAGCCAGCTACTTTCGTATTATTGCCGTAAAGCTTACTTTTTTGGTACTACCTACTGTAAAGGGGAAGTAGAAGTTAGTTGAGTGGTCGGGAAATAAACATCCATTTAGATGAATATAGATTATTGGGAAGTATAGAACACCTATTAGGATCTTAATTTTTATTGATTATCGTTTTATGATATAAAACATATTATGTTATTACATATTATAATAAATATATTATGTTAAAACATAATATGTTTATGTTAAACATTACTACCTCTAATCAGTCTTGAGCGTGTTAAATGGATATGGAAGTTTTGTCAACTGGGAGCCAAAAATCCTCACCTTTAAATTGTTATACAACGGTAAAAATATTGTAACATTGGGGATAACAATTGAAGTTGGCGAAATATATATATCGTTTCGGAGATTCAGTCACCTAGTCAAGCTGTAATTGTAGGTATCTTCGGAGTTCGCTTGTTCCTGAACGTCTATTCCCTCGTTTTCGTCAAACAAATTCACTAAAGAAACAATGAACAGAGAAGAAAGTACGTTGACGAACACGCTTTTTTTCTTTTTTTTTTTGAGAATATTTATTGATTGAGACCATTACAGTAATATACCTCATTGAGTAGGTGTACGGACTTTCATTGTTTACATTTATTTAAATCTGCAATCATGGTAGCAGAAACTGCTAACGTTTACCTTAAGATTAAAGTTTCTAGTAACGTTGCTATTAGAATCAGTGTCCTATTACGGCGGCCCAAGGTGATATTTAGGCCAATCGTATTTGTTACCGTCCACCGGCAAACGTAGGTACCTTAGCTTCCGGAAGCAAATTTTTCAGTAGAACGAAAAGTAGAAGTCAGGGTCGCAAAATCGACCAAAATGTCCAAAAGCTGAGGGGGGTTTTGGGGAGTTAGGGGGGGGGGGGGTTCACCCAAAAAATGAAAGTCTGACATGTGACACCTCATTTTAATTTTGTTTGGCAGTCTTGTTTAACAAAAAATTATTGTTTTCTTTAAATAACATTTTAAGTAAGAAGAGAAGAACTTTGAGTAGAACTCGATAGCAAACATATTTTGTTGACACCCCCCCCAATTCTGGTTTCATTACTACGTTTAATTCAAAATTAAATAAAAAGAAGTCAAAACTGTGGTAACATTCAACACAAATTTCTGCGATTGTCCAAGTCTAAAAAAAATCGATCTTTTAGGTGGAAACCTACTCTAATACATTCCTAACAATAACAATAGTGCTAATAATATTTTTTAAAAATCTGAACCAGGATGAAAAGGTGAGCAAACTACATCAAAACCGTTTCTAAAACTTTGATTGCATTTTTCTCAAAATAGCTGATTTGCTATTCAGAGGTTCAAAAAATGATAACTTTTCAACGGATTAAGATATAGAAAATCTGAAAACGGCATCGTGTTCAAAGGCTTCTCGTCTCACAGGAATGACTAGAAACCCGATTTCAAAATCCGGAAGCTAAGGTTTCTACGTTTTCCTGTGGACGGTGGCATTTTAAAATGTGTACCAGGAGTATAAGTTTTACATCGTATTCGGAGTACATGAAAAAAAATCCAGAGATTAAACTTGAAACAAAAGAAAATTTTCCGTGAATTTGTTGTAACATTTTATAGAACTCGGGAGCTGAGACTGAATTTAAAATCAAGAGATGTCAAATGTGCCCTGATCAATTGCCCATTGCTTAGTACTGCACTGATTATGAGACAATGAATCAGTTAGGTTACCAGCAGGAAGGTGATTTTCAACAATAGGTTTTGTAATTGCAGATCAATTTTAAAATTTGATTCATGTACAGATTGTACAGATCAGATGGATTCCACAGAGGTAGATTGGTAGAGTTTTGTGATTCTCCCGACTTGATCGACAGGAAGTAGAATGGAAAAGATTCACACACACACACACACACACACTGGAAAATACGTTTCGTGGGAATACTGTCAATCCTGGGTGAAGGAAGTCAGGAACAGGATTAGAGTTTTCTCGCCACATATCATGCATGTTATCTGGAAGTGTTACCTTGTTTGGGGAACAACCGGGACACGTACTCACATGAACACTAACACTCCCCTTTGATGGTTGAATTATAAAGAAAGAGAAACTGGAGGTGATCAGATGGTGAGAGAAAGAGAACTGTCGGATGCAGATGATGTGCACTCAGCCGCGAATGTAAAGGCTGGACGGTGGTGTGAAGAACCGTCAAAGACCTGAGAGTAAAACCCTTTTACTTGGTCTTCTCGATAATCAACGATCAAAAGGAGCAATTTCAATTTAAATTGAATGTTTACAAGCTCTGTAGATGTTTTAACTCAAGAGTGCTGTTGGGTTAGGAAGTAAACAGTTTGGAACCTCCCAAGGGGGGGTTGGACCAAGCCCGGTTTCCCGCACTCTCGTCATAACTTTCCTTCTTCCTACCAGTTTTATGAGACATCACACTGTTTGTCTTTACGGCACAATTAATTAGGCTTAGCAGCACTTGTAAACAGTGTGGGTTGTCATCATCTTTGGTAGATCATATTCGTCCAAATTGGAAAGCCAAATTCGAATTCCTCATTGTACGGTTCTTCATTAAGGGCCATGCGCCCGTTTGGCGACCCTTATTGACATGTGCAAAACTATTGATCGAATTCCCGGGACCACCCTCTTTAAGTTGACAGAGCCTCCTCGTCGAACATGTTTCCCTGGTGTCCGGTAAACAATCTTGGGGTGTATTTTTGCATCAGAGGTCTTCCCGGATTCGAAACTCCCGTCTCAGGAAGACGTAGTTGTTTGCGATCAACAAATCGCCCTACCAACAAGGAGATTCCTCGGGGTGTCTGGAGTCCTGTTATTCGGTAAACATTTCTCGGCCCACTGGGTTGTTTACTTACTAAACAACGCGCACGCCTGGTATGCTCCAACAGCGTTGCTGCTGATTCTAAAGTCCTGGTAACGGATAAACAACTTTGGTCTTGGCATCGCGACTGCAACCACCTAAGTAAACACGACTTTCTGCCTCATCATGGCCTCCGGTGACCCGGTAAACAGCTTTGACCCAAGAAGCGGGGATTTCTGCTAGGTTTTGGACAACAAGCAAAACATCTCCCGCTGTTTAGAGGAACAACTAGGTAAACAATAGCTCCTGCAATCGACTGCTCTCCTAATAGTTTGTAAACACCCAGACCCTCTGATTTTCCATCCGCGGAGGCATCTATTACCCCCTCCACTGATCCCACCCTGACGTAGATGGATCGGACGTGCTTCAAGTTATATGCTACATACACTGCCCATTGTCGATACTTTTTGTTCCAACCAGTATCCTATTTACAGTGATCCTTCGACGACCGACTTCTAAGGCCTGTCAACCTTTTCGTTGAACGAATGTCCATAGCTGTTGTGTTGTGTTGTGTATTTTCAGCTGGAATCTGTTTACATTATGCCAGGCATTCAGAAGTGGGCAAGAGCTCCTGTTTATTTAGTTGTATCGTCGGGGGCGGCGGCAGTCCCACCCCCATCTCTTAGCAACAACCTGTTTATGTGTACACACGAAGTCAACGTACAGGGTAAACATTTACCCAATCGATTCTAGGGGTCTTCTATGTTTGCGTTGTTCAACTAATTAACAGTGATTCTAATGGTTGTTCGAAACTAGTAACACTTAGTTTCCTTGTTTCCCATCGATGTTTTGTTTTAATAGTTTGCCCATCGTGTATTTCGAAATAAACTAAACCAAAAGTTGGTACTTAACTCTAAATAATTAAGTTAGGTTTGGGAAGATGTCCTGCTGGAAATCTCAGGAGTTCATGGCCAGCAACACAATTTTTATCAAGTTGGCACACAAGTTGGTTCCACTGGTTTCATTGTACGCTATGAACCATGTATAATGTTTGTAGAAAGATGACAAAGTGTGATAATATCCTGAAAAAATTTAGAGAAATATTCAGGAAAGCAATTTCAATGTTCTATGTATGACATAATATGTGTAGACATATGTGTACACATATTATGACATTGTGTAGGTTTTCAATTTTAGCTTATAAATTGGGTCAAATTTTCCAAGCAAATTCCTGATATAGGTAGGCAATATGTCATAATATGACACAAATCACATAATGGTATTATGTGGTTTTGCCATCTTCCAAATTACTTCGTTTACTATGTTTGCGGATTATCAATCACTCATTGCTGTAATTTTTTGGATGGGTAGTAGGTAAAAACAAATAATAAAAATATTAATGGGTAATAAAAAAGCAATTTATAAATCAGAATGTATAAGTGTGTTTGTAAAAATCGTCACTCAAGTTCTCAAATCGTCACTCAAATCCACATGTTTGCTAAAATGATTTTATCACATTTTCTGGTTCGAATTGAAACGCAGGAGTGATTGAATTCAGTTCAATTTAGGATATAATATTGGCTAAAACTCAGCGAAATCCTGAAACTAACCTGTTCTGGAAGATGCAAGTGAAGGTTTTGGAAATTAGCGGTTTTTCATGTCAACTGAAAAATGAGGACATGTGGATTAGGCTGTATCAGAACTAAGTGACGAAATATTTGTTTATTTCATTGGGAAGGAAAAAGTAGTATTCAACTAAAAAGACGAAGACAAAAAATCCATTATTGTAGAATCGGTTAAAATGTAATTGTGTGGTACTTGAGAGAAGTCTAGATATCTCCAGCCCAGTACGAAATGTCATTAAAAATCAACCTTCCTCCTCCGACCCATCAGAGAGCTCGTCTAATTCTGGTGCTTCCTCTACGATTAGTAGCGTCAAAATTGGAAGATGACAATAAAAAACAATTGACATAATATTATTATACTCTGCCATCTTCAGATTTTCACTGGACATATCGTAAATGGCTAAGGTTAACAGCAATTTTTAGACGCCCGATCGTTGTAGAAATGTATTAGATGCTAGGTATAATAATGGAGGGAGTGAAAATACCGATTTCGAAAAAAGTGACTTATCACACTTTGCTTTCCTTTCAGATCTTTCTACAGATTTGAAAACCTTCGAATAGTTCCTACTAAATACCCAATAATGATCACTTTTTTCAGTTGTTTGACGAATAAGTACACACGATTTTGTTGATATAATTAACAATTAATACAATGAACTTCAAGAATTCGGATCTAGTGTAAAGACGTTGAAGACATTTTGAAAATGATTATTTTCTAATGTGAAATGTTCATTTGAGAGGTAAAATTGTTAATTTCGTGTTAATTATGAAATATGATAAGTAATTATAGAATGACTATGGAAGTATGGAATGTTACGGCTGAGTGTACAATGACTATGCCAAAAATGAAAAAAATTGAAGGATATGCGTTTTGTCAATTTAGAAGCTAAAATTAGTTCACGTCAATCGAGAAGAACAAACACTTATAATATATTATATCTGGTGACCTACTCGAACAAACACAATATTTTATCTCTATACTTCCAATCAATTCGTGTATTTGTAGGGATTGTTGAGCACATAACTGTGATCTAAGCAGAACGCCCAGACGTACAGAAAATAATAAATCGCTTAAGAAGAATTTTCATTGTTTTTCAATCAATTATCGATTCGAACGCCTCTGGGGCAAACCAGATAACTGTTGCCAGTTTTCTGATCAATTGTACCGAGATTGACATAGCAATTGGTGGTGGAGGTTGGGAAGTTTGAGGTTGGCTTGATTGGGATTTTTTATTGAACCGGTTATCAAAAGTTAAGAAAAACAAGAAAATTTAAGTACGGGCTGTCCTAACAAGTGGATTGATTATTGCTTCTTTATTATTGTGTGATTAAGATATGTACGTAGATTTATCATACTTTCTCTTAAATTTGGGAGATGTATTGTATGTATGGGAGATGTATCGTAGATATTGCCATGGCGGCAACAGTTTCCGATCTGCATTCAACAATTTCACCACCCATCAGTCTTTTTCCGATAAATTGAAACTTTGCAAAGAAAAAGATGTTCTTCACGGTACGTGGATAGAGCAGGCGCGGATGTAGCTCTATGTCGAGGGGGGGGGGGGACAATGCGGGTTGCCTACTTTCAGGGGCACTTCATCGAAAATATGTTATACAGTTTATTTTTTCATGGCGATGGGAGCGATAGTAACAAAGTGGTAATTTCAGCGGCAATTTCAGTGGTGGTTTCATGGTAGTTTGGTAACAAAGTGGCGGTTAAAAAAATAAAATAAAAAATTGAAAAACAAAGTGTAGGTATTTGAAAAGAAAAATCCAGAGATAGGTACACTTTTACAAAAACAAGAGACCAATACTACAGTCAATTACACTGTACTAAATATAAATTCAAATGAAATAAGTCTCCAAAATAGGCAATTGTTTCCCCAATACTGCAAATATTATGTTACAGTCATTTTTCTAGTCTTGTACCGGCCAAACTACCTCTCCTACGAAAAAGTCGTGGGACAATAATTTGAAGACAATTTATTACGCTCTAATTTAAGACCAAAATATGGTGCTTCTAGGACGAAAGGTTTTCTCAAAAACTAACAAAACTAACTCTCAAAAGTTCGATCCAAAATTTCTTTTTTCTTCTAAAAGCTAGTTCATTTTACATTCAGACCCCATATATGAACTGTTACTCAAGCCCCTTAAAATAACCATGCCAGCTCTCTAAAAAACCCGTATGTTGTGAAATCCACGTGTTTTTGGCCAACTGTTCGCTATAACTCCGATTCAAAATTTATTTTCTTCGTCTTAAAGCTGGCTGAATTTACTATCAGACCTCTTATATGAAAAGTTGATCAAGTCCCGTAAAATACTCATGCCAGTAGGCTTAAATCTAAGTATTCAGTTCTTCTACAAACAGTTCAGTTGTTCTACAAACAAGTTACCGCGGCAGATTGCTGACACCGGGTATTTACCTACTGCACCATATACTTAGTGTTTTGAGGGCCGAGGATATTGATTTTAGTCAAGGTCACGGTTGAATATTAAAGTGTTCACGACTGATTCGTGACGTACCTATCGCGCATTCTGCAGGATTCAGATGCAACAAACCTCAATATTCCAGTTGAAACTTTTTCATATATTTGTCTGAAGGACTTGTGCAATACGTACTCCACTTTAGAAGCGCGCCGCCAGGCGTGAAAATTACCGGAGTTCGAAGACATTAAGAAAATCCGCGACGTATTCTTCAACACAGAATCGTTTAAAACTTGAACGGCGTCATAAAGATGAAGGGTAACGAGATGGGTGGTTGGCATCGCCTCCAGACCTCCGAAGTTGGGAAGAATTCCCGCTTGGGGGCATCGGCGGCAGATGTTGTTTTATCATTATTACCAACCACCAACCGTTTAAACCAACAACTCGTTAAAAACTGTCATGAGGATCAGGCAATTGGAAGACTCCTTTTGTCCAATTAAATCTCCCCCTCGCTATTCAGCCATCCATGTATCTTTCTTGTACCTCGAGTAAATGTTGCCATAATGTTGTTCCTTCGAGAACTTCAGTTGGTTTCGAAACTACAGCTACAGTTACCTAATATTAGGTAATAATATGCATTTTTTTAATGTATGCAATGGTAAATATCCAATAAGGTAATGCGTCAGAAGTCGACACGTTAAAGGAAGTTTGAACTTTGAGCTTACCTTTCACGTAGGGGAATAGTTTTTTCTCATTGCAAACCTGTTCATTGTGTACCCAAGATCCTTCCCTAAAAGACCTGGCAGCGGGAAATATTATTCAACATGGTTTGAAAAGGGAAAAACAAGTTTTGTAAAAAATCCCAATGCTCTAGTAGTCGACACCAGTGACAAACATTTTCTTCAGTAGTCGACATGGTTTTGCACTAGTAGTCAACCTACATGTGTTAGAAGTCGACAGTATCTCTTGAGTCAGTAGTAGACAGGTTTCGTCATTCCATCGTTTTCACTTTTTTCGACTTCCATCTAAAAAAATACATTCAACTGTGAATCGGAACTTGAAAATAGATTAATACGATGTAATAAAGTAGTTATCAGACTTTTTATTTGCAATCAGCTCATTATCAGTCTCAAATTGCAATAAGTACTTAATTAAAAAGGTATGAAAACTATAGTCGAAAACTCATTGTCAGAAAGTTGACATTACAGTTGGGCTTAGGTACCTATTTACATAGTTTTTGACATTTTCATGTCTTTGCTTTGGCACATAAACTGAAACGGGAAGAATTTGTTCCCTTGATTCACCCTTTCCCTCAGATCACGTCAGAACACAAGCGACCGGCGGGCCACTACGTCAGAGCCTATGACGCACGAGCGTATGACGTTAGAAGGCTGGCAGGAGGCCAACCAGTACGTCAGAGCCTATAACGCACGATCGTATGACGTCAGAGGGCTGGCAGGAGGTTAAATAGTACGTCAGAGCCTATGACGCACGCGCGTATGACGTCAGACGGCTGGCAGAAGGCCAGCTAGTACTTCAGAGCATATGACGCACGAGCGTATGACGTCAGACGGCTGGCAGAAGGCCAAATAGTACGTCAGAGCCTATGATGCAAGAGCCTATGACGTCAGAGGGCTGGCTGGCTAGGTGATTAGGTGGTAGCGAAGGGAGGTGGTGATGACGTCAGAGGGGCCAGAGGGAGGCAGATATCTGAAACCCCCACTTCTTCCTTACTACTTTCGTGATCACCGTGAAATTTCCTAAAGGATCTCCGAGTTTCAGGTTTTTGTCCACCCAAATTGGTCAGTCTGCCCATCGACATCTAATAAATCTTTTATTGTGGAAAACACTTCAGTAAATAGCGTTATACAACGGTTGGGATACGTAAGCAACATAAAGATTGAGTAAACCAGAAAATGTTAGTAGATCCCTTATGCATTGGCATCCATCTGTGTGCGGGTTATCGGTGTAACTCTCACTCTCAGTACAGTGTTTCTGTTTCGGGGTTATCACACTGAGATAAAAAGTCTCCAGTCATGCAGCATGACTATAAGAGCAAATTTTCGAATAAACTACATAAAATGTACAGCTTTCGTACAAGTACGCAACCACGAGGGACATTTTATGTCTCTGCGCCCCCTCCCACACCCACACCACGTACCTCGTACTTCTTTCTTTTTTTTTAATGGTTATATAAATTATTGAGAATGATCACCTGTGTGTAAACAATTATTTAAACAATCACGCTCATACCGCAGCTTGTCGGCCTCGCACTCCGCAGTGGTTAACGTAATATGGTTAGGTAAATCGTGAGCTATCCAACGAGTGGTGAACGATTTTTGTACGTTTTTGTACGATGATAACTGGCGAAGTTAAAGTTCCGTAGCAACGAATCGGTTGTACGTGAAAACCATCAGAAATTTTTCATAACGCTTTCTTCGTCACACCGTAATGTCACAATTATTGAGTTATGTGCCACAGTAAAGACATAAAATGTCAAAATGTAGAGCACAGTTTTAATTTCAAGAAAAATATTGTCAAGTACTAGAGAAATACTTTGCATGATTCATTACACACTAGCTGTGGACTATTAATAAATCACATTACGAAATAAATAAAATCACAAGATAAATGTTTAATTAAAATCACAAGTTGGTAACTTATTATTGCAAAATGAACAAAATCACTTGGAAGAACTCGGCAAAATGTATCTCCTGTCCTCATCGTTGTCTTCCCCAATCAATACAGGGTTTAATTTATCTGTAACATCTTTCACAAAACACAGCTGAGAATCTTCTACTTTGGCCTTGAAAGTAGTGGCCGTCCTTTAAATGCTGTCCTTTAAACCCGCGTGTTTCTAAGGCAACCTTATCTCTCAACACTGAGAAGAAATAGTATAATAGGAAGCAACAACTAAAAACGTCAAACCATGTCTTTATCCTTAGCTTTTGCCCACTTTTGAGAGGGTGTTGACTATTAGTGCAGTTTCAACTTCTGACGCATTACCTTAAAAAGCCCTCAAAATGGTAGTGAGTAGGTAGACACCACTCTACGGTATACATTTAATGTACTACTATCAGAATAGTGATGCAGAAATTCTGCAGCAGAATGCAGGATGTTGATTATGCGTACTATGACGGAGTCCTCAAGGAAGAAAACGCTTTGAAAACACACCATAAACGTTCATTTACCAGCCTAGTGTATGTACCGAATTGCAATGCTTGAATTCGTATGTTACAGGTAGCAGAGTTCAGATCAATTTGTTGACTTCGTATATTGATGCCAACTTCATGTACGGATCCAACTACCGGGTGGCAGACTCGCTTCGAGAACTCCGGGGTGGACTGCTGAAGGTTAGTTTGAATATCAACTGATGACCTACGTGTGAGACTTTGGCATATATATGTCATCTCAGGACGTAAAATGATAGGGACTAATACCTTTGTATATTTGCAGTAGCTAAATACCTCACATTGCCAGCAAGTAATACTCGAACTAATGACAGTCTGATGGGGCCAAATAAGGCAGTGATATTGAAATTTTAAATTCTCAGAGTTAATGCTAAAAGTATCCTTCTGTGCAAAGTATAACTAGTTTACTTAAATGGAACACTTGATATATCAGTCTGATAAACTACTACAAACCATGACAAAAACTCCTGGCTCACAGTAATATGATGTATATTATATTAAAGGATAAAGTTCACTGAAAATTAAACCCTAGCCCGTATCATTTTAGTACTAATTGACTTGATTTACACCAGTACGTGTATGTAAGCGTAAGTGCTTCATTGGCATGGGATGTACTCGAGAAACCCTTATAGCCAGGTAACGAGAATGTGAGCTGATCCATATTCCAGGTTTCAGCCAATACAATCGCATGAACCACAAATCTAATCATCTGAATAATTGCTGAGAAAACATCAACATTTTTCTTCAGGCTGCGGATATTTTGATTTATAATATTCAAACCGCCAGCTCTAATCAGAGTAGGTATACATACTTAAAATCCTCTACATTAGAACACAGAACAGTTTCCACATTGTGAGACAAATCCAACACTTCTTCTAATGGCGAGTCATTAAAAAAAACTTACATTGAAAATCTCCCAAACATACTAACATTTATAAATAGGTTGGCCTGGAAGTGGGGAACCAAAATACGAAAACTTTCCCATTTTGGTTTTTCCAGGTGTGCCAAGCGGTAGTCGATTCTGTATCCAAAGCTTTGAGGTGGTTCCAATCGCTAATGAGGGTAGGTGGACGAAGCCAACTCGTCCATCTTCACTAAGATTTTTGCTTCTACAGCAGTACCTAACTTGTTATGAACCTCTAGTTCTGAGCCCCAGTAACCAATCTAATTTAATATAGAAAGATTTACAGGTAACTGGGGAGGCACTCAGAACTAGAGGTTTATAACAAGTTACTGCTGTAGAAGCAAATTCTAAAACCAGTCTGGACGAATGGCATACAAATTTGGGGCTGCTCGAAAAATCAAACATCAAACACATTCAAGCTTTCCAAAATAAAGTAGATACTTAAGGGGATAGTCAATGCCCCGAACGAGTACATAAGGAATGACGACCTTCATCGTGACCTGAAAATAGAAAAGGCAATCAAGAACTTTGCAGCGAGGCATGAAGAAAGATTTTACAGACATGTAAAATTTACATTGTTGTCTAAGATCCTGATCATATCCAGATTAGATCTGATCAGGATCTAATCTAATTAAATTAAATATCAGGATCTTAGACAACAGTGAAACGGTGCGGCGTTTGGATCGGACGAAACCACTCGACTTCTGTATTTTGCGAAATTGAGAACCAAAAGTGGGTTTGTGCTTGTACTTAGGCCAGCTGATGAGCTGCCACTCCATTGTCATGTGACTGATGTATGCAAGTGAAGTACAGAAGTAGGTACTAGATGAAGTACAGAACTACTGTATGCAAGTGCAGTAAAGTACTAGATGGGTTGTATTGGCTCCGTTGTTGTTTTATTCTTTAATAAAGAATTTGAAAAAAATTATAGACCCTTGTTTTTGTCAGATTTGTTAGAGAAAATCTTCTGGCCTAATTATCCGATTCCTATAATTCCTAATCACTTGTCTATTCAAGGTGAAGCCTGCGTTCGAGAGAGTCGGCCTCAAACCGATTCTACCTCCGAAAATGCTCCAGCCCGAGGACGGGTGCATCCCCAGCGGCAAACCCGACACTTGGTGTTTCCTTGCAGGTGAATTAAGAAAAATGCGGGATGAACAATATGATAGATATTCAAGGGATAGGAAAAGTGATAATTTACTAGTATGTTTATCAAATTACACCACTCAATTCACCCTAGTGTTGCAATTCGTGACTACAAGTTAGGTTATGGATGTTTATTCGTAATATCTTTACATCATTATCTCAGTACGTATCTTGCAATCATGTCCACTTCATTCATCATATCGTTCTTAGGAGACAACCGAGTTAATGAGCAGCTGGCCCTCGGTGTCCTGCACACACTCACAGTGCGAGAGCACAATCGGATCGCCTCCGAACTCGCCAAGATCAACCCTTACTGGGACGATGAAACCCTTTATCAGGTAACAACTTCATAACACTGTGGAAAATGACTTTTTGTCTACTATACGGTATTTTGGGTGATTTACCGCTATGGAATGTTCCCTAATGCCCACTCAAAACTATAAATACGGCGTATTACGCTTATTAACGACATTTTTCGCTTGCATTGGACGTCTGTACTAATTATGGTCGATTAGGTTCACAATACAAATCTAATTAAAAAATAAATCAAGCTTGTTGTGATTGTTAGATATTTAGATAATCCACAGGGATCCTCCAAGATGTTTAATTTTGATTGTTGTACTTCATTCTTTTAACTATTCCTAACTATAATTCGATCTGTCTGCTGTTACTTTCGCACAAATAATTTATTAGTGGGTTCTTACCAAGCGATAACTACATTGCCATATTTATACTGTACAAAAGGCATAAACTATGAACTTGATTTGCAGGAGACAAGACATATAATAGCCGCTCTCATCCAACATATAACTTACAACGAATTCCTTCCTACGCTCCTCGGGGACAAATTGATGGAGAAATACGATCTCAAGTTAAAAACTAAGGTAAGTTATCGTTCAATTTTTTAATATGTGATTCCGTGGTCATCACCACTCATATGAGGAGAAGGCACCAGTAGAGTGGTGTCGGTACCTCATCTGTGATACCTACTCGCAATACCAATTCAACATCTCTTTTGCTCCTGATGAGCTCAAGTTCTTATGTTCAATACAATGCAGTTAGGTTATATACGGTCGAGTATTATTATCATTATTATCGTTATACCTATTGTAAGACGATAGGACCTATGGCAACTAATAAGTATTTATTAATACTTTACTAACACTAAAACGTTATAAATTGAAGAAAATGAAGTGCATCAAGCTGCTAAAATATTTTTAAATACTCGTACTTTTCTCAGAAGAAAAGAGAAGATATAACTTTTTACCCCCTCCACTACCACCTTATAACATGACGTCAGAGGTGCAAAAGGCTCATTCGAGCACCCATGTCTACGTGACAAACGGATAGCCGATGCCCTCACACGTCTCCTATGTCAGTTAAAAGGCCTGTACAATATTTTTCACTCGATAGGTGACGTCGGAGGTGCAAAACGCTAATTGGCGCACCTTATTGGTGACTGCGCCTGCTACCTCAAACTAGATCTCCCTCTCTCTGTTAAGCGCTCCTTTGCCCAGATTCGCACTGTTGGCAACAGGTTTGGCCGTATAACAGTTGACCGGCTGACTAGCCCATTCTCTGATACCCGTCAATGCGAAGTGTGTAATCTTGGGTCGCCAGACACGCTCTGCCACTTGACTGAGGAGTGTGCCGTGTTTCGGGCTGAGCGCAGCAGGTTCCTGGGTCGGGTAACCCTAACACCGGGAGAATGCTCCATGACATCGGGAATTTTCATCCCGATCCTATTTTCTGATCAGGAATAAGGGGAGTTTCAACTTTCTATCAAATTGTCTATGAATAAATAGCGCAGACACACACACCTACAGCGTAGTGTATCATAGGGTTCTTATTAGCAAAATAACGGATAATAAGTCAAACATCTCGGTTTACGAAACGATTGTGCATCTAATATTATAGAAAGAATAATCGTGGTACATTTAATTTACTTGCCCTGGCGGACATAACATTTACTCCCATAACAGTAAACTTATTGTTTGAACCACATGCGACTCCAATGAATACCTTCTTTATAACACTTTGAAATTTGTTAATTTATATTTCAGGGTTACTCGAACAGCTACAATCCGCTGGTGGATTCCACAGTGCCAGCATCATTCGGAACGGCTGCTTTCCGTTTTGGGCACTCTCTGCTCCCCGATGCTATGGAGATGAGAAGTGTTACCCACAAGTTGATAGGTTCGTAATTAGTATCATACTTGCAGTTCTAGTTTGGAACATGCTTTTCCGATGACCAAATTCAGTGCACAAAACGTACTGATCCGTGCGACCGCTAAACTACTTGGATTGTGTAGATGTATCCAGATGTTATTAATTAATTGTTAACCCTATTGACTCAAGATTATGAGAGGTTTCAAATTTCTTCGAGCTAGTCCGATCCCGCATCCCTAATTGTATGTTGAAATGGAAACCCACAAATTTTGAGAGGGGTTAAATTCTTCGTTCTGGGTCGATTCGAGTGGTTGATTAGCGAAGATAAATAACCATGGGTATTACTGCGGTTTTAAATTACTGGGTACATGTATTAGTAACTCTTTGTACCTACTGCATTTGAAATGAGAGCCCGGGTGACAAATATTCCGACTGTTGATGAGCAAAATTCGTTGAATTTATACGACGTTTCAAATCAATTTAAATCAAACGTGACCAACGAGAAAACCTATCAATCACAAAATACAATTATGGGGACGATTGAAAAACGGGAATGGAACCACTTAGACGATAGAGACCTTTATATAATTTCGATGTAAAGATATTTATTTAGAAGATAATCTTGAAGTGCTGAAAATGTCACTATTATTGATATTTACGCAGGAAATACATTGATCAACCAATGCAACCGCAAAAACTAGCACAAAGACCTACAATAATCTGTTAATGCTAATTATTTATGTAGGATTGTTTAAATAAAGTTTAAAAAGCGTAAAACTGGTATGTAGAGTCTCTACATTATTACTGTATCAGCAGTACTGTACTACGTCACTGGGAGTCCACTAAAGATGAAATTACATTATTTTGTTTTGTTTTTATTATTACACCGATTTAAATATTTTTCTCGCGGTTAAATTCATGTCTCCAAGAGAAGATTCACGAGTCCTACACAATTATCAGGTGTCATCAAAGGGAAATATCTCAAGTATGCTTATCGAGTCGGTAGAAATCCTACTCGTACTGCCTGATTCGTTGCATCTTTTTCAAAGGCTATTTCCAAGTATCGAGTACTAGTGGAGTAGGTACTTATACATTTGGGTGAGTTGGCAATATTTATTTTTAAAATCATGATGCTCTCTATAGTTAGCGATTTCAGAACTGTAGTAGTAACAATAATAATATTATTATTATTTCCAAAATATCTACATAGTATGTAAGATACATAATAATTATATATTATATAAACGACGCCAGATTGTGCTTGGTCGTAAATAAGTCGTACGACTGCGGGCTGGTCGTACAAAATGCAGGAAATGGTCGCCTGGTCGTGCAAATGGGCGTTCGCTAATTGGATACACATTTTGATCGTACGATCCATACGCGACTGGTACGACCATCGCTGGAGCCCAAAATTTGGTTAATAAAATTTTTTTAATCAGGACATGGGGTAAAGGTTCGCTCGGTAAAATTTGAACAATTTCCATTGAGCTTAAAAGCGATGCAAACCATACAGTGCTGGTTGCGAGCATAGAATGCAGTAAGAGACGTTTAGAGAAAACATTTGAAAAATCAATAAGTAAATATAACTAATGTATTTATTGTAGATATATACATAAAATTATTATATTTAAAAGATACATTACCTAATGGAGCTCTTTCAATCGTGGTTCAGGAGAATGATGGTCGAGGAGTTCAACTTCTAGTTAGCCACTGATGATACATCTGTGCCTGTTTAAACCAGTTAACCGTCACTAATAGTTTCATCTTTTTTTTTTTTTTTGAGCGAAGTTTTGATGAGACGTAGCAATGAGGAGATACGCCCGGATTCGTTCGGTCCCGTTTCCAAAATTTGCGATCGCTTATAACACTGCCGAGATGAACAAGGAGAACTGGGCGATCGGAGAAAACAGTTTTATCGGTGTGAACGTCTGCTGCGAGAAACTAAAACATTGCGCACTCTCAAAAATAACACAACAAAATAAAGGAAAGCTTCTAACTGGTGTTCGGATCCAACTGGTGTTAACAGACAGAGATTGCTCTAACTACTCGTATATAGTGCCAACATCGTTGAGCATCATAGATACAGCTGTCGCGTATAATCTAGAGAATCTCTAATCTGATGAAGTAGGTATTAACCAATTTTGTCAGGGATCGCACTGTTTACTATAAGAAATGTCTACAAATGTATGACCAAAATATAATAAGAAATATATCAAATGTCTAATGATAGTACAGAGTTTTAATAATTCCATCATACGAGATGAAAGTTCGTTGATGGTTCCTTAACGTCGTATTGAACTGTTAAGGTGAAAAGAAACTGAGTGAGATGTTGCAGCAGCCTTACGATCTGTACCAGCCAGGCTATATCGACGCTTACGTCCTCGGAATGGTTAACCAGCCGTCTCAAGCTATGGACAGCTCCATTACACACCAGGTTTGAAGCACTTTTAAAGATATCGTTGATTAAAGGTACCAACCAAGTCGTCCTTTGACTTTTGGTAGAAGTATATTTTAATCTGCTGTGTGGATAAGACCTCAATTTGGTCGTTCGAGTCTTACACAAAAGCAACAGCTCAATGTTTGAAAAACTCTGCAACTTCTTGACACAACGGTTTATTATCTTCGTTCAATCCTCAAATTTTGAGGGGGGGGGGGATTTTATTTTTCTTGGTCGATTCCAATGGTTCGTTATTGAAGATAATATTACGGTTATTAATGTTATATTAATATTAATTATGGTTTATTAATAATAATATTAATTTTGAAAATTTTGGTTTTACATAAATAATTTATAATTATTATGGTTAATATTATTTGGTTTAGGTATGTACAACCAAAATTTTCAACATTTTCAATGCATAGTCGTAGTAGTGGCTTACTCGTATACTGTCACGGTGCATGAGTGCAACTGTTAGTTTGGTTTCGACGGAGTTCGATATAAAACTCTAGCGACCAAATTGAGCTTTTGCCAGTCTTATTTGTATCTGCGAGTTTATAGTTTGGTGCGACTAACGTTCATCTCCATCCGTTAAATCGATTGTGTCATTCGGGTTTTACTGGTATTCTCTTTTGAAGGTGACGAATCACTTGTTTCAAGAGCCGTCGAAGAAGTTCGGGCGGGACTTGGCATCAATCAACATCGCCCGGGCGAGGGAGCACGGCGTCCCCGGATACATGGCGTTTAGGAAACTCTGCGGCCTCGACGATATGAGATCGTGGGACAACATGTGGAACCATCTACCCAACGACACCGTCCGACATTATCTACATCTCTACAGGTCTGTGGCATCATCATCAAGATGAATTTCATCCCAATGTGATCTTTCATTCGAGACGGCAATTTGAACGATACCTTGTTTCAGCCATCCTGACGATATAGACCTCTGGTCGGCGGGAGTGTCGGAGTTTCCTGCGCCTGGCAGCATGCTCGGTCCAGTGTTCTCCTGTATAATCGCCATGACGTTCAGTGACCTCAAAAAGGGAGACCGTTTCTGGTATGAAAACCAAGGCTTCCGATCCTCCTTTACATTGGGTTAGTGTGATTTGAAGATATAATTTTCCAGAATCTTTAAGTATCTACAAGTACCCCTCTATATATACATATCTACGTATAGATAGAAAGTATACTTGCAGTGTATTGCTATAGTGCCATCGACCATCGACCATCGACTTCAAGCATCGATACTGATCAGCATCACTTACCCCGTTCCCCCGTCAATAATACTACAATCGCTCTTCATACGATTATTTCTCTATTCAACAGGGCAACTGACCCAAATTCGCAAGTACACGCTCTCGAGGTTGCTTTGCAACACTGGTGACAACATTCTCACCATACAACAGAGTGCGTTGCTCCTTCCGGACTACGAAAAGTAAGTAAACTGTTTATATGAGTACTGCGGAGTCACAATATGGTTATTTGTTCATCAGCTTGTTGCACAAAACAATCGGAACAAATCTTATTCGCTTTCGGCTTCATTATTTGAATGGCGATTGATCACATGCCTTACCAGAGGCAATTACCAAGCACTGGTGTGTTTGGCTCTTTTGCACGACTCAACCGTCAAGTCCTGACAATTTCAATTATTTCGCTTCTAAACTTCGACATTTCCAACTGCAAGCTTGGAAATATAGCTTCCCTAGGGCTTGGGAATATGTTTGGACACTTCCAGGCAGTCACATTTAAAAAATTTGTTACCTAGCACTATTGATTGCCCAGAGATCCTACGTAGAGATCCTACGTAGGATCTGGGCAATCAATAAGTAGATAGATGGTTTCAATGATACGCGAACATGAATGGAAAATGAAATGGTCTGAAATAGATAAAAACATTATCCAGTATAATTGTGTTACAGAAATCCCCGGGTCACTTGCAAAAGCAAACAAATACCGGACCTGGACCTGCAGTATTGGAAAGACGCCAATTACAATGAAGATAAGGTGATGATGATGAAATATTTAAATAAAATAGATATTTAGAATCATCTAATAGCTCATTAATAATTGGACAATTAGTGTCAAATCAGAGCTTACAGCAAATATCGATACTGCTCCCACAAACTGGAACAGATATCGTCCCCTCTCTGACTAGCCTATGTTTTTTTCCTCCCACAAACTCGCGAAACGGCAAAATCAGCGAAAATCGACTTATACCTTCAAAAGGTTAAGGTAGTTGATCTCTAAACTATGTGAAAATTTCATGGCCCTAGTTCCCTTAGGTTTCTTCCTGCGGCTGTTTTTTAATTTACCTATCTGATATTCCCACTTTGGTAAACTAGCGTATCTGCACTTTCGTTCCTTGCCATAGCAACTAGGTACATTGTTCACTCTGACAAACAGCCGATACGTTCATGCAACTGCTGTTTTTACACAGACAAAATGACGAAACTGTCGCATGGTCCTTTTTTCTATGACAGGAAGCAGGCCGTTTATAACTTAACAGTGCATAATTTAGGGGATGCGTCTGTGGAGTGTTTTTTGCGGGTTGAAACGAAGGAAAAGAGAGGGAGCATCAAAATTTCAACCTGTATCCACAAATACATCATGAAATTCCCTCAAGTAAAAAAAAGTAATAACGTTATCTGATAGATGTGGAGGTCATCAAAAGAATGGCAATTTTGTGAGAATGTGTCTTGAAACAATAAAATATCACCCCAGCCTCGATAAAGTTGACCACATATTTTTTGAGCCAGGGCATAGCCTCATGGGATCCACCGCTCGATCCACCAAAAGATATTCAAAACAGCTAAGTCACTTCCCATTTACACTCCTAATGGGTGGATTCAGCAAAAAATAAATTCGAGAAGAAAACCTGCTCCTTATGGTGTCAATTCGCTTAAGTATGGAGACTTCGTAGATTTTAACCCACAGGTGTCCACATTTACGTTCCAGAACAAAACAAAATCATTGCCCATTGGAAAACTGTTAGTTTCAGTTATAGCAAAACAACTCTCGACCTCGTTCAAGTGTACTTGCAGTATGAGGGAGTCCCGGAACCAACCAGTCGACAAGAAACGGGGCCGTCCACCCCAATCGGAGCCGAATGCCTTCAAAAACGAATTTCCTATCAGTTCAGCGAAGAAAAAATACCTTTTAAAACTCTGAAGAGCTGCCAATTCCAAAAGCGTACCATAGTTTCTATGGGAGGGGATCTCTCCCAGAACTCGATATGAACGAAAGTGACGCTGATGGAGAAACTTCAGCTTAATTACCTATTTTATGTGAATACCTATGTTTCATTTTCTGTGATTTTGGATTGCAATTTTTTAAAAACTGCAGTTGGTAGATAAATACATCATTATTTTTCTATTGTTTCGTCCATCGTTAGAATATTGGTTGGTGTGAAATATGAATTGACAAAATTGCGAAATTGCCCCTTATGGTTTAATTTTGGTCTTTATTCGTCGTAATTTGAAACATTTTCCTTGATCATCACAAACTAGATAAAATTTGTGGCTCAAAAAAAAAAATTGGATTTTACATGCAGCATCAAAGTTGGTTTTTGTTCTCCTGAAAAGTTGCGTTTTTGCAGTTACGCGAGTTTGTGGAAGGAAACAAAGTTACGCTAGTCTGTCAGAGAGGGAACGATATCGAATTATGATTGGATGATGCTGTACTGTACTGTGTTTCGCCTAATCGAAGGACGAATCGTTGTATGGCTATAAAGCTGTATCGTCGGCATGAAGAAAAACGTTATTTGTAAGGGCCTGAAATGAGAGGAATATTACTGATTTAGCTTTTTACCTAATGAGGTTTAGTTCAGAGCATAGCCAATAATTAGACGGTATTATATTCGTGATAATGGGTTTGTAAACTCAGTAGTTAACGTTGGACTAATTTAACCTCTTGTTTTCAGGTTCCTGTACCTACGGAAACTGTCAATTACAGCAAGCCGTCCTACTCGACACAAGCGATCAAACAAGAGACGACCGACCCGACGCCGTTCGGGTTAAACCCACCGGAAATCGGTACCCCGTCATCCAGCGAGAGATACCCCGATTTGACGACCTCATATCCCGAACCGGAGACGACCAAAACGCCCTACGACGTCAAAAAATCGACGACGGTCGGCTACGAAGGGCATACGGCCCCATTCATAGACTCTGGGTACGAACCGCCTCCAGCCGGTGAGAACCCGAAACCTGAAGGGTTCGATCAAGTCATTTACAACCTTTTCAACGACTCCAAGAACAAATCGCAATTCATCGTCCACTTGACGGACTCCTTAGGGATCTACCAGAATAAAATTGACGACCACAGATACCAGGACAAAGCAGTGAAGCTCGAATGACATCATCGAACTTACATCACATCTTTGTTGATCGTCTATCAAAGTTCCCACGAAGTGTACGACTAAAACATACGAATGCTTTCACCAAATCCAACGAATTCTTAACGAACGGTTTACAGAATGTACTACAACATAGTCTGGAATGCAGTAGTTGATTCGGATCAACCATACACGTAGACGTGGCCAACTATTTTGGATTTGTAGGTCCATTACACTCTGGAATGAACGTGATTTAAAGAACCGTTTCCCTCATCAATCTACGCTGTCTATGAAGACATCCATTGAGTAAAATGAGCGTCAAAAAAATATATAATAATAATAATAATAACGAATTTATTTATGTATGGTTTAAACAATATTATTTATGAAAATTAAATGCGATCTCCACCCTACTAGCATGGATTAATTTGTTATAAACTGAAGAAAGCGTGTAAATAAAATTGTATCTCTATTTCGATTTTAACGGATTTTCATTCATCCTATGTGTGCATAGCAGTTGCAATTATAGAATTCACAATTGTTGGAAAGTAATTGCAACACAATACTAAATACAATTACAAATTGGAAAATTCACAGTCATGCAGCATGGCTATATGAGCAAATTTTCGGAAAAATAACTGGTTTTTTGTAAAATGTCTCCATTGAAGGACTTTTGATGTCCATCAAGTACATTTCCAGTATCAACCACGTTTCTTCATCTTCAAAGTGCTCCAGTTTGAGCACGGGATAAGATACCGCCATTGTGATTTCACCATCGTGTTCATCGTAAATAAAAAACCTTTTATAATGAGGGGTCACTTGTCAAAATGTTTCATTTTGGGAATTTATGGGTAATTTTCGCCCCTTAAAACTCCCCCCCCCCCCCCTCGTAGAGTGGCCTGATTCCGCCCATCTACGAACTAAGCCTTCCGATTGCCAAGACGAATTTTTCGTGCAAATTTGAGCTTTTTATCCCAATTCTAGCGAGAGTTATTCAAGATGGTCTGAAACGGATTTTGGTATGAAAATTTTTCGGAAATACGTGTTTTAACAATTTTGGACCGTAAACAATAGCTTTAATTTCTTCAAAAATTCGTTGAAATGCAATTTCCTTTACCGAATTGGTACCAAATAAATATAATGAATAAATAACGATTTAAAAACAAAAAGGAATCGCAATTACAATTGCTTCAATATCTTATAATAACTTATAACTTTTCTCTTAGAAGAACTTATTCTCCAATGGTCTCGAATCCTAATTTTATAGATTCACTGAAGTTTGTTCACGGAAGTACTTCGAAGAAAGGTGATTGCTGCATCGATGAGTTGTTGTTCTTACAATAATTCTGACATAGTCGGCTGAATCAGTGTAATCTTACAACATCTAGGTATTCGACTTACAACATCTACAACGGCTTACAACATCTAGGTGCTCGAATGTACCTGACAAAAACATTGCGATTAACGAGGGCTGTCATAGGATAAAATGGGGATGGTGTGATATGTACGTCACATTTCATCAGCAGTATTCATCTCAAGGTAGTTAGGGGCTGGGTCGTGGATTACCTCATTCGATTAACTTCAAGTAAAAGTAGATACACAAGAATGGAACTCGTCTCACCTGTAGAACGGTTGGTTCGACTTCACCAAACTAATGAGAGTAATTACGTGCTGGCTCATAGGTTGTCCTAAACCAGTGGTTCCCAACCTTTTTCCCTCGAGGACCACAAGATCTATAAGAAAACGTCTGCGGACCACATGATTTTATAACCAGGTAAATTAAATTGAGAACTAGAGAAATATATTTTAAATCCTTTAATATACATTGTATTAAGAGTAAGTAATTAGAAGAAAAAACATAGTTATAGTCTTAATATAGTTATAGAAACATTATAAATCTATTGTAAAACGCTTACAAAATATGACACTAAGTCTCTCAGTGACTTCCTTGGTTTTGCATTTTACTGGCAAGATCACTCCACGCCTAACATCAGAAATAAAAACAGCATTACTCATGTGGCATACTTTCATAACAAACGTATCTCCGAGGATGAATGTCTCATTATATAGCCAGTAAAAACATTGTTATACTCGTATTGATGAAGAAAACCGTGAATTATAAGACGTACTCTGAAACAGCCCGCGGACCACGGGTTGGGAACCACTGTCCTAAACTAACACCCCCCAAAAACAACACCGTTGTAAAAACTGGCCCGCCAAAAAACCTCAGCCGCAAAAAGGAGTGATATCCATTTTGCCCGCCAGCCACGTATATAGGATCCTCGGTGCTTCGCACCTCGCTGTTGAGTGTGTATATAGAAACCTGATCCTCCTACCCCTAACCTCCACCGTCAATGTTTTCCTGTTCCCTGTCTCCTTCCCACAACCCCCTCTCACCCTTAGTCACCCTCGGTTTCACCTAATATGTTTCCTCTGTTACACCAGCAGGGAGCTTTACGCTTCTTTCAATGCTGTTGGCGGGAGCTTTTTGCCAGATGAACAAGCCTAAATTGAAGCCTTACTATATTATAAGTATTACTGGTGGTCACGAGTAATCAGTGGTGATACACCTTTAATGAAGTAATGCTTCAATTCAGGCTTGTTCATCTGGCAAAAAGCTCCCGCCAACAGCATTGAAAGAAGCGTAAAGCTCCCTGCTGGTGTAACAGAGGAAACATATTAGGTGAAACCGAGGGTGACTAAGGGTGAGAGGGGTATAATACCCTGTGCATACAAAATCTGCGTACATTAATTAATAATAATCAATTTACCATTAAGTGATCTAGACAGAAGGGTGATCTGCACAAAGAAGATAATGAACCGCTGTTTTAAATACTTCTAACTACTTTTATGGTAAGACCGGGTTGTAGCGCCCTTTGGAAAATCTTCAAGATTCGTAATATTCGTGGAAGTGCGTTAGAAGTGTCGAAAGGGGAGTCGTGAAGGCCTTTTTCTACTCCGTCTCTACATCCACCCACAATATAAATTTTATGGAAGGGTGGGTGGGAGGGAGGGGGAGCAAACAACCCACTCATCAACCACCCACATCTGCTCGCTTTCCTTCTTCTCACCCACTTCCACCCACAATTTAAATTTTATGTACGGGTCGGTGGGGGTGACCAGACCGCCACCCACTCATCAACCACCCACATCTGCTCGCTTTCCTTCTTCTCACTCACTTCCACCCACAATTTAAATGTTATGTACGGGTCTGAGGAGGTGACCAGACCGCCACCCACTCATCAACCACCCACATCTGCTCGCTTTCCTTCTTCTCACCCACCTCCACATTCAACAACCCCTGCCCCCTTTCATCAACCTTCTAATTAATGTAGGGTAAGTCACATCATGATCGACAGACATTAATATTACACATTTATATCCCCCGCCCCTTTCCACCCCTTCATTCCGCGCCATCCTATCCCACAAACAACTTTGTTGGCCCATTCCTCCAATTCCGGATATTGTATGCAGATCAGTGTGATCTAAAGAGAAGGGTAATCTGCACAAAGAAGATAATGAATCGTTGTGTCAAGAATTTGCAGAGTTTTTCAATATGTACTACTCGATAGTTTGCAATTGTAGGGACGATAAGTGCTGAGTGCGATAACGGCGCACAAGGTTCACGTCTCCTTCAAGACCGATGAGTCACGCGGGCTATTGCATACTCCCCCCATACTCATCATAGACAAATAGAGCGACAATCAACAATCATTATTATAATCATTGATTGTCGCTCTATTTGTCTATAATTATTGTTGTCAGCTAACTCCCAGAAGACAAGAGGTAACAACGAACGTTCAAATTAAACGAGATAAAACTCGCTCGCACTATCGATTTATTAATAAACTCAATTAGTACTTGTAGTAAACTCTACAAGTGGGTTTTAGCTTGGACAAATTGTTTATTTCTTGACTGCAACAGTCATGGTAACATTCTCATAAAGACAGCCCCACTGCAAAAGCCTGTAAGAACAATTTTTTCCAAAAATAAAGTTTTGAGCTTCACTGATTTGGCCCTTGTGCACTCGCTAATAACGATAGAATCGAGCTAAAGCGCTCAATTTCTCCTCAATTGATGTTTGTATTTACCTGTAGGTTGGAAACAGTTTTATATCGTTTCCCGAACATTTTTGGTTTATCAAAACTTTTCATAACCCTAAGTCAAGGGGAAGAGGTTCAAAACGGATTTTGAAATTATGAAAAATTCATACCTCGAAAAATTCAAGTAGAACGGTATAGTTTTTAGTTCACATTTAGATAGAGTTTATTTTTTAGAATTTTTTAAGACCATCCGCAGCTTTGTACGATGAGGGTTCAAATTTGTAGCTGATCAAAAGTTGTCAACATTAGGGTGAATTATGCGGCAGCCTCTCGGGTCAATGTTCATACTGGCCC
The DNA here is from genome assembly GCA_963920205.1 of Stenodema calcarata. NCBI lineage: Eukaryota > Metazoa > Arthropoda > Insecta > Hemiptera > Miridae > Stenodema > Stenodema calcarata. The sequence continues at coordinate 9,335,480 of OY986051.1, read as the reverse complement.
AGCTGATACGAACAGCAAAGGGTTTTCAGATATCGAGTTAATTAATAATAACTAATAATAATAATCAATAATATTTATTAATAACTAACATTAACAGTAATAATTACTGTTAAAGTATTAATTATTAATACTTTACACAACTTGATAATAATTAATGATAATTCATTATAATAATTAATCTATCATTCAGTGATCTACACAGAAGGGTGATCTGCACAAAAAGATAATCGTTGTGTCAAGAATTTGCAGAGTTTTTGTTTTTTCACACACAGGCTTTTGCAGCAGGGCTGTCGATACATTCAGAAATGAAGTTCTATGAAGTTCATTAAAAATGTAATATGCTTGTACCACAATTGCACCAGAAGCTGAATCAATACGCTCGTAGTAACTTGAATTGATTATTTATGACTACAGCCACTTTGATCGAAATCATGCGAATGGAATTCATGGATGAGAATTGGGAAACAGTAATGTAATACTAGGCTTCTACAAGTTAGAATACTATTATTTCTATAGGCGTTACAAAATTCAACTTTGACACATTGGGCAAGTATTTACTTACGTAGTGAAGTTATCGCCTCTTCAATACAGAAGAGATATCTGCGACGGAGACCGTCTGAGAAGGCAGATAATCTCATTCTAATCAGTAACAGGCATTGTGCCCTGGTCCACCTCTTTGCCACTCGTTTGATAAAGAGAGGACCCGCGAACTCGAGTTCAGTTGCACTCGATTACTTACAGCTACGACATCACCCGTCCAGCCAGCTCACGAGATGCAGGGTGCGTATTTGAACCGATTTAATAATAACTAATATAAGTATTGACTTTCCACAACAAATCAACACCGAAAGTACCTGGATTGACTTCTATTTAAAGGTATTTTCTGGCTTGGAAATACAGTAGGTAGTTGATTAATGTATCAAGATAAATAACGAAGACTTGGGATACGTACAGAGGTACCTACTTATTGAAACAGAATAACCTGATCAACAGAGGAATTTTCTGGTTGAAAGAGTAAGATATTTCATTTTGCCTTCCAAATTTCTATAATCTGATATTTATTAGATTTATTTGATTGATTCACATGCATTACTGTATTTCCAGACCAGAAAATAGGTACTTTCAATAGAAAGAACTTTGTAGAAATAACTACCATATCACCTTCCATTCAACCAATGGTCGGCTATGAATGTTTATCGATCACCCCTAATCCATACTTTTTTCGTAATCATGCACTATATGAGGGAATGAAATAGTGTCCAGATAATACAAAAAGTAGCCTATTTCAGACTTTCTACTTCTGAAGTAATCCAAATTGCACATCGCTAAAACAGCTCGAAGAAATACGGATATCGAAGATTAACCGAAACTTGCGATTGAATCCCAAAGTAGTACAATTATTGTGCATTTATAAATTGCACATACCAACAACTGATCCAACAACCAGTTGAACATTCTGAACATACCTCGAGCAATAATTGCGTCTAGCTCTTGAGCCTAACAACAAATTCTTCCAATTATTAGGCTCAAGAGCTAGACGTATGAAAAAGATTTATCAATTTCGGTTGACAAGTCACACTTAATCCTATTTGTAAATACTAAACTAGAAAACGGAGATTAGGCATCGGTAATTTTCTGGGGTTAGGTGGTAATAACTTCGAAATTCGTCGTGAAACCAAGTTTTTAGGAGTATGGATTGATAAAACGTTAACGTTGAAAAGACATATTGTGCATACTACAGATAAAACGGAAAAGTACTACAACGTACTCCAATCAGTAACAAACACGAGATGGGCAGCTGACCCAGATATAGCATTGCTTTATTATAAATGTACAGCAAGAGCTATTATAGCTATAATTATAACTATAATGAATACTTCCGTAGTCAATTATCATATTATTGACTACGGGATATATCCCGTAGTCAATAATATGATAATTGACTACGGAAGTATAATATACTATTATTAGATAACATTAATATTATTCTACGGTCAGGCTAGTAGAACTTCATTGCTGAAAGTATCAAGGGTACAAAACAAATCTAAAAGTCTACCCCTACAGATTTATTGTTATCAGAATGGGGAGTCATCATTGTGCTACCGAAGAAAAATTCTTGCAGATCGATTCGTATTGAGACTAAAATCGCTGGATAGCCAAAGTTTGGATTCCGTACTAACAAGTGGAAAATGGTTATCCAGATCAATCCCACCAATAGTAACGAGTTTCACCCAGGATTTTATGGATCTTACCGAATTGGGGAGGCTTAATGTTCCAAACATGATACGTTCAAAAGTGAATGTTGAGGGGTAGGCCTAAACGAGGAATTTAAAGAATTTATATTATCAAAGTGGCCCAATGCTAATTTAATTTTGGATCCAAATTTAATGGATCTAAAATTGGGAATGCCGTTGGTTGCGGAGTACTGTGCCTGTCGAACCAGTATGAAGTATCCTTTAAAGTAAATTCCACAATATCTTGTGAAGACATGGAGCACAGGATGAGGTAGGATTGAGAGCGCCCATTCCTTGAGAAGGTTTTTATCCTAAAATTAATAAAAAGTTGATATACCTATGCAATTTGTCTAGTGTTAATATTAGTTTAAACCTTGTAATTTACATGACTAATGACATTGTAATTTACATGACTAATGACCTTGTAATTTACGTGTGTGTGATTTTTTTTTTTTTTGTTTTCTTTTACCGTCAGTAAGAATGATGTTGAGGGATGTCGAGGGTCGGTCAAATGAAAATTGATTTATGTGCCAACGTTTGAAGAATATATTTCTCCATCTTCAGGGCAGTAGTGTACAAGATGGAGTTGGAATCCAACAGGGAAGTTCTTGCCTCCAGATCACAGAAGTAACGACTGTTGTAACAAGTCGTTACTTCTGTGATCTGGAGGCAAGAACTTCCCTATTGGAGTCCAACTCCATCTTGTACACTACTGCCCTGAAGATGAAGAAATATATTCTTCGAAACGTAGGCACATAAATCAATTTTCATTTGACCGACCCTCGACGTCCCTCAACATCCTTGTAATTTACATGACTAATGACATTGTTAAAGCCAAAAATAAAAGGGAAAAAACAGTTGTTCAAACTCACACTAAATTGAGGTGATGGCTGCTCCGAACTTACTAACAGTATAGAAATTTCTCTATCTCATGGTTCTAAAATGCCTTTCAGAGTCGCAAATCCAGAAGTACAACGTCACTCAGATAAGAAGGTGGATTCACACCTTTGTCGTTGTGTCGATCCCCATAACAATGATATGGTTCCTCATCCGATGCATTCAAGCAGTCACGACTGTACCGAACATAACTGAGTTAGAGTTCATCCAACACGGTCTCGGAACTTTGCACCTGTTCTTCAGTTTTTGGGTATCGGTGAGTAAACTCGCTGTATACGGGACTCGAATGTCTCGTTCAATTCATATATTTTGGTTTATTATCTTCGATAATGAACCATTGGAATCGCCCAAAGAAAAAAAAATTTTAACCCCCCCTCAAAATTTGTTGGTTTACGTTTCAAGATACGTAGATTCAGAAAATCGAATAAAAAAAAATCCGTCCGTCCGCCGTACGCGCCACTTTGCCCAGTTAACGTTGAGTTAAAATTACGAAACTTTTTTTATGGGTTTCGACCAACCCCACAATGGTCCTCGAAACTTTTCATAACCCTAGGTCAAGGGGAAGGGGTTCAAACCGAACTTTGAAATTTCGACAATGTCATATCTCTAAAACTTCTCATGAAACGGTGTAATTTTTAGTTCACTTTTGAATGACCTGAAAAATTACGAATCTTTTAAGACCAATTGGATTTTTGTGCGACCAGCCGTTCGTTCACAGTGACCGCGCAAAGGTTTAGGAAAAACACTAAACTTTCGCGTCGAAAACGGCCGTTATGTGACCCAACCCCCAGACGCCCAGAATAAAACTACCTTTTTTCATCTTCCCGGTAAACTACAGTCTAGAAATTTTAACCGTGAGTCGGGGATAGACCACATTGCAATATTCACTCGGTTTCTCATCTGTAAAATTGTTTAAATAATACCTTTTTGTAATAATACAAATTAAATTTTGATGATGAGCTATTGACTTGAAATTTTACAAATAGGTCAGAACTGGATAACAATGCAATATTCACTCGGTTTCTTGTCTGTAAAATTGTTTAAATAATACCTATTTGTTCAAACAAATTAAATTTTGATGATGAGCTAGATACTTGAAATTTTAAATATAGGTCAGAAATGGATGACATTTCAATATTCACTCGGTTTGTATGACATGGTATGAGTATGGTATGGTATATTATTGTATGTATGATTTGGTATAATACAGTATGGTATGATAGGAAAGAAATTCGTATGGTATGGTATGAGTACGGTGAGAATATGGTATGGTGCCGATTGGCAATACAGTCTGGTATAGACAGAAGGGTGATCTGCACAAGGAAGATAATAAACCGTTGTGTCAAGAATTTGCAGAGTTTTTATACAGTTAAAATTAAATGAGAACCTAATTGAAGTTTGTGAGGTGTATGAGGGTACCTAAATAATTAATACACTTCATGATTTTCAGGGGCTACAATACTTGTACTTCAGTACGTACTCGGTGATAGACCTACTGGAAATACTGTCTGACAAATGGAATAGAAAGGACCTACATCGTTATATTGACTGGATGCACTCAGCAGCTAGCTATCTGTTGTTTACCCTTGTATTCCCACTCTCTGTGGTACGTCGGGTCGAACGACATTTTTCTTCTTTATTTAATAAAAATAATTATTATCGTTCTAATAATGGGTTGGAACGCTTTGCTTATTTTCAGATGATTTTAGTCCTGTTTTGGTCAATGTACTTCAGGGATCGGACGTACATCTACCCTTATCTGATGGACGAGTGGGTATCCCATCTACCAAACCACGTGATGCACACATTTCCTGTCCCCCTGTCCATACTTTACATGCTCATTTCCAACAAGAAAGAACCGTCGAAACTACTTACCCTCTCAGGCCTCGTCGCATTTTTAGGATTCTACTCTTATTTGTAAGTATGTCTTTCAATAGAGTATTGGGATACCAGGAGAATCAAAAATAATACTGTGTAATTTAATAATTGTATTGAACGTAATAAGAACACATCTACATGGTCAGAGAGAAGAATAGGTATGAAAAGATATCAGTAGACGATGGTGGTGGTTGTACTAAAGGCAAAGAGTGGATGAAGTCCCATGGATGAAGTGTTCCAACACTCCCCCTCACTCGATAGTCTTTAGTTGAAGTCCCATCGCTCTCTGTAGCATGTCGTGGCGAGGTCCTGCAAGTCCTTTAGTGAGTATGTCAGCTTCCATTACTTCAGTTGGCTTGTAGGTGACGACTATGTTGCCATCTTGAACCTTTTCACGAATAAAGTGCATTCGAATGCTAATATGCTTTGAGCGAGCACTTACTATGGGATTCTTCGTCAAGTCCTGCGCAGATAGGTTGTCATTGAATATCTCAATGGCTTCATGCTTTATTCCCATGTCTGTTATAAGCTGTTTCAAATGCATTGCCTCCTTGGCAGCATCTGTTAGGGACATGTACTCAGCTTCCTGAGTTGATAGAGCAACTGTTCTTTGTTTGCGACTCTCCCAGCTGATGGCAGCTCCTGCGTATTTGAAGAGATAGCCGGTGTATGATTTTCTGTCCTCAGTACAAGATCCCCAGTTTGCGTCTGCAAATCCATGAAGTGGTTGTCCTGTCTTTTGGTATACTAATGCAAGATCTCTGGTACCTTTGAGATAGCGAAGTACCCGTTTTGCAGCGAGCCAGTGAGATTTGTCAAAACACGTATTGTACTGACTGAGATAACTTACACAGTGACTGATATCCGGCCTCGTTCCCATTGATAAATACATAAGAGCTCCAATGAGATTTTGATAAGGGTAGTTTGGAACCTTGTCAGATGTGTTCTTTATAAGTTGGGTACCTGGAGTCAGTGGAGTTCTAACAGGCTTGCATGTAGACATATTGAATCTTTCGAGAACCTCATCTATGTACTTGGATTGAGAAGCATAGATCTTGCCCTCCTTTCGCGAAAATTCGATTCCCAAACAGTATTGTAAGTCTCCTAGGTCCCTCATTTCGAAGATGTCCATCAATAACTTTTTGACAACATTCAGTTTTGTTAAATTATTTGAAGTTTTGTCAATGATGTCATCGACATAAATTGAGAGCAGAATCTTATCTCCCCCTTGAAAAGATAAATAGACACACGGGTCCGCTGGAGATGGTGTGAAACCAAGATGCTTAAGTCTGCAATCCAGTTTTTGAAACCAGCTGCGGCCAGCCTGTTTCAATCCATACAGCGCTGACTTCCCGTACATATGAAATCTCTTCGTCGACGTTGGGGTCTTCCAAATATTCTTGTTCGTCGTTGTTTGTACAAAGGTTTAACTGCAATGGAACCTCGGGATTTTCTTCGCGTTCGGGTTCCTCTCGCTTTATCCGCTTGTTTGTTGGAGGGGTTGTGAGCTGTTCGGAACGAATTTCCACCGGAGCGCTGACTTCCCGTACGTATGAAATCTCTTCGTCGACGTTGGGGTCTTCCAAATATTCCGTGCTAACTCGTCGCTTGTATCTGTTTTCCAAAAAACTCATCGCCTCGTAAGCAAACCATTTGCTCGTATAGGGTTCCCTTGGATCTTTGGTAGTTTTGTACAACTCGCATCGGTACGAACCCACCAAACTCAAAAGTTTTCTTTTAATTAACCGACCGATGGAGAGCAGCCCCGATTTCACTCCACGCTACTGCCTTCAGACTACGGTTGTTATGATCGGCGTGTTTAAAATCCCATAAAATATCGTACCCGCGGTACATTTCTATGAGACGCAAACAGTCCTCTTTCTTCCAATTTGGAATCATCTTGTCGCTCCGAAAAGGACTCCAAAAACAGATCGTGTTCTAAACTGTCGGACTCACCGCGAACTTCTGCTTTTGTCATGCTTATGAATGCATGTGGATCAGAACACATATGGGACGTGCTTCCTGAGTCAAGGCAAAACCAGGTTGATGGTTTGGGTAAAATTGTGTGAGATTCCTCTACAATGAATGTCTTCTCGTTTTTCTGGCCAGCCTTACTTTTATCTTTGAACCAACAATTTTTTGAGGAATGATTTTCTTTACTGCAAATCGTACATTTAGCTTTAAACTTTCTATCATTTTTGTTGAAGATTGGTTTTTTCTTAGATTTAGTGCCATAAAAGGCGTCCTCTTGACTCGAAACATCGTTTTTCCTAGCCTCTGCTTCCTCTAACATCTTGACTTTTAGATCTTGCGGCTTTGGAAGAGTGTCTCTTGTCTTTATAGCCACTCGAAAATTTTCAAATGTAGGAGAAAGACTGTATAGCATCATTATGCTTAAAAGATCATTATTTATTTCGATGTTCATATCATTCAGTTTGTCGACAGCATCCATAAACGTATTAAGATGCTCTCTGACGTCATCATTTTCCTTCATTTTGTGTAAAACAAGACGTTTCAACAAAGTGGCCTTACGGGCTGGACCATCACTCTGATATATGCCTTTGAGCGTATCCCACACCTCTTTGGACGTAGAACAATTTTTTACTTGCTTTAGCTCACTAGGTGAAATTACAAGAAAAAGATCTGACCTGGCGCTGAGATCCTCCTGCAACCATTTCGTTTTGACATCGGGAGCAGTGTCTTCTTTGGGAGCTGGCATATCACCAGTAACATAGCCCCATAGTCCACTTTTAATGAGTATAGCTTGTGCTTGGATGACCCACGTATCATAGTTATCTTTACGTAAAGGTTCAATTATTGTTAACCGTGCCACTAGCCATTTTTACGAAAAAAACGAAATGATCAACGAAAGTTCGCGAGAAGGTTGAAAGATACCGAATCGGGAGCTAACTGATACGAACTGTACCACAGACAAACGATCACAACAACTGCAACACTTCGAGGAACGATTACTTTATTTTTTTTTACTTATGCGTTTATTTCTGGACCCACAACCTATTTGGATACCAGGAGAATCAAAAATAATACTGTGTAATTTAATAATTGTATTGAACGTAATAAGAACACATCTACCTACATGGTCAGAGAGAAGAATAGGTATGAAAAGATATCAGTAGACGATGGTGGTGGTTGTACTAAAGGCAAAGAGTGGATGAAGTCCCATGGATGAAGTGTTCCAACATAGAGTGTATCTCTCTGTTTTGAAGCAAGCAACTAGGATGGTCACTATCCAATACACAGTTTCCCAAATAATGTACTTTGTGAATGAAGGATATCTAGGATATTTCGCTGTTGCTCGATGGTTCTGAGAAATCCCTAGAAAATCCAATATCGATGGGGCCGATTGAGGATCCTTATGCCGCGTTTACACGAGCCCTGTTGACTGGCGCCAGTAAATGGCCTCGTGTGAACACCACCAGTGACATGCCAGTCCAGTGGAAACTAGTAACTAGCACAACTGTTGTGCTAGTCGACTGTCCTCATGCGTAGGTAGGTTTCAGGACAGTTCAGTTCCCTCCACCACTAAAAATCTCAACTGGCGTGACTCACTGGCCTCGTGTGAACGTCATTTTCGGGTTTAGCAGTTATCCAACCAATTTCCAAGAAGCTAAATAATTATTGTTCATTAAAATCCAATTAAGCAGCAAAAAATTTCGAAGTTTGTTCTTGAAAGTTTATGATCTGCTGGTTTTCGTACAAATCAAGTCTGAGAAATATAATCCAGTTTCAAGCTGATCGACTCGAGTCGAACCTTTAAATAGAAAAATCAGTTCAGGGGCCCTCTTGCAATATCGCTGGACACTACAGGATTTTATGGGTAGATAGATTTTCATCCACGATTTTTAAACCAACCTAGCTCAACTAACTTAGTAGCGGTCACTGATGTAATAATTTCCTTTGGTGCATTCACCCGGTTCAAGGCTCATTTATTCCCCACAAATTACCTTGTCTTCCTTTCGGTTTATAGCATTTACAAGTCAAATTCAAGATTTTCCAAACCTAATTTAAGATTTTTCTTACCAAATTCAAGATTATTCAAACCACACTCAAGATTTTTTTCAAACCAATTTATTTACATTTTATGCAATGGAATCCATAGTTTTCGTCCTACTGGCGCCAGTAAACTGGACTGCCCACTGGCCTCGTGTAAACGCCAAACGTAAAAAACGGCAAAACCCCTGGTTCAAATGGCTCTTTTCCGTATCCGCTCTTTCAAAAAATGTATTCGAAAACCTGTTAATCGATTAATACAAATTAAGACAAACCGTCGTTGTTCTTGTTACTAGCTTAATGTATGAAGGAAAGAGGTACCTACCTAGTAGGAAATAAAAGATAGTATATTTCAGCCATGGAGAAAGAGAAATCCTTCATCCATGAATTTTGGTGGAGGAGGAATTTTCGCTAGCAATTCAATACATTTTATTGACATGTTTCCATCAAACTATTCTGATTAGACCATAACATAATTGCTGATATCCACTTATTTGATGATACCACCATCCTCCGAGGATATAGTTTTGGTAGTCTTCTCATTCATCAGAAATCCATGAGTTAAAGAACAAAACTGATGTCATAGTTCACGCTTGCGTCAACACTTCACAATGTGTATGTTCCAACCTGACCTAGTTCATGAACTGAGTTCACGAACCAGTTCAGGAGTAGTGGGGATGAGTTCAAGAACTGTTGGGTTCGTGAACTGCATGGCTGGAACGACCCGAACTATTCCGGCAGGTAGCGCTGAGGGCGGTTTTGATCAGAGTAACCCTCTTCTTCTATCGCTATCAGATATGAGAACTCAACAATTTCCGAATTGAAATTCCGAATTTCAGAATCCCATTTAACGGTCTTGGTTAATTAATTGACTTGGTCCAGGACTAGAAACTGGAATGTATCTAGCATTGACCGTACTTCAAGTAACTTCTTTAAAACAAGAATAACTGTAAGCAGAGGTCTGCTCCTTCTGTAAAAAAAAAGAGATTCGTGTACTGTGGACTACCGGGTGGCGGCGGGAATTGTTGAATATTTATTTTTAATATAGTTCTAAAAACTATATGCTTACGCGTTTCTGAACACCTTCAAAACTCTGCAAATTCTTGACACAACGGTTCATTATCTTCTTTGTACAGATCACCCTTCTGTTTAGATCATTAGGTCTAAATGTCTAGATCCTAAATGTTAGATTAATTATTATTATGAATTATCACTAATAATTATAATTTCTGAGGTGTGTTTCGTGCTACGGAAATGAAGGTAATTTCGAATGTTTGTTGGTAGGTACTTCTTTTATAGAAAAATTATTACCGACGTAGTATTAAAAACCCCAGAATTATATCGTATTAATTAATCATAATTAATAATAATTATTATTAATAATAAATACGAATTATTAATACCTAACAATAAATTATAATAATTTTCACTAGGTACTTGATAAAATTGTTAATAATTAGTGATAATTGATAATAATAATTAATCTAACATTTAGGATCTAGACATTTAGACCTAGTGATCTAGACAGAAGGGTGATCTGTACAAAGAAGATAATGAACCGTTGTGTCAAGAATTTGCAGAGTTTTTTATGAATAAAAAACTTGTTCCTTATATTGTTTTTCTTCATTTGCGCATCTAAAATTTTCGATTCATGCAAAACGTTACTGTTTGAAGGATCCTGAAACGTTGTGAAAAGTCAGGGAAAAATCGAAATTTTTGGTCTGGAAATCAGGGAAAAGTCAGGGAAATTGAAAATTGAAAATCGGCACGAACCCTGCAAATGGCTCTACTCCGTCTTTAGCGATGTTCTATTAGTCAAATGTCCCGTCTTGAACTTTACCAGTATACCACTTTGGAATACATCCTCCGGAGGGGTAGCAATCTGGTGGGATGGTGGCAGGGAAGGAATGAGCTTTGTCAGGGAAACTAGGAAAGAGGCTTTGTCAGGCTCCAGATTTTTGCCTCGTCTCCTTTTCAGCTTACCTCAACATAAGGTTACCTACGTTCAGAGTTGAGGTCCCATACATGACTCATCCATTTGAACCAGACCCAAACCAAAATCGGTTGATCGACTCTGTGCTCGGTTATGCATTGGCCTGACTCATCACACAGTCCCCCTCTTTGGCCACGCCTCCACGTCCTCACCTCTTCCTACCGCTCTCCAAGACGGGACCTTAGCAATCTTTCAAAGTTCCTCCTTGTGTTTCTCTCGTGTTCGGGTTGTTCATGTTCCATGTTTCCTGTTTCCTTGCTTTGATCCTTGATCTAAACTGTAATAATCCGAGGGTCTGGGGTAGAAATGCAAATAAATAATCGATTAATCGGATAATCGATTATTTGACCCCGATTGATCGATTAATTGTAATTGATGTTTAGCTGCCAATCATTTTTATTAATCCATTATTATTACTGATTAATCGATATTAATACTGATTAATCGGTTTTCGAATACATCAGAATTTGATGCATTCTAATATGCTTAAAAAAAAAAAAACTTTCAAAAAATGTATTCGAAAACCTGTTAATCGATTAATACAAATTAAGACAAACCGTCGTTGTTATTGTTACTAGCTTCATGTATGAAGGAAAGAGGTACCTACCTAATAGGAAATAAAAGATAGTATCTTTCAGCTATGGAGAAAGAGGTATCCTTCATCCATGAATTTTGGTGGAGGAGGAATTTTCGCTAGCAATTCAATACATTTTATTGACATGTTTCCATCAAACGATTCTGATTAGACCATAACATAATTGCTGATATCCACTTATTTGATGATACCACCATCCTCCGAGGATATAGTTTTGGTAGTCTTCTCATTCATCAGAAATCCATGAATTAAAGAACAAAACTGATGTCATAGTTCACGCTTGCGTCAACACTTCACAATTCTCTTACATTTTGGCGGAGGACCGGATATGAGGGATGCAACATCGGAACCAAATAATCCATGTGCTGTTCCAATCACCTGGGCCAGTATGAACACAGACCTGACTGGCTGCCTGGCAAATGGATCTACCTATGCTTGGAGGATCTGAAATTGAAAATTGAAATTGAAAAAAATTTTATTGTACATAGGACTAGTCCCTCATAGTGTACATCAAATGACTTAAGATTAATGACGTTATAAAAATACAATAAAATATAGAAAAAAAAAGAAGTAAGGACGGAAGTAAATACAAATTAAAGTAGATAGGAAAAGAAAGGGATATGAGAAGAGATTTATGTCAAGGGAATGTAATTTATGTTTTAAAAAACCTGCGTACCGCAACCCTGAAACGCCCAAGCCAATGGGTAGAGCGAACCCCCATTGGAAGTTTATTCCAAAGTCTCGCCCCCGCAACCGCAAAAGAGTTGCTATAAGACTTGGTAGCGTGGGTAGGGATCCTCAGAGCACATGACCTAGGCGACAGCGCAGCACAAAATTGAGTTCGGAGATAGGATGGAGCCATACCACGCAGTACCTTGAATACCATCAGACACAACCTATATTTATAATAAGAAAAAAGATCGAGGCCCATGAATTTGGTCTTGAAAGCCTGACTCCAGAACAAGCACATGTTACCGAATATTGATCTGCTCTAACTTGATAAATAAATTTTGATTAAGCGATTATTCAATACCGATTAATTGGTCACATCGATTATTAGCTTACGGTTAATCATTTGATGTTATAATCGATTATTTGGTTCCGATGTTACATCCCTAGTCTGGGGGTGTTTTTTAAGTTATAAAGTACGTTGCAAACTCCGGAAACATAATTCCCTCAAATTTCGAACACTCAAATATTACGTACTTGTTACAGGTTCTTTGACTTCAAAATGACCAAAGGCAAATGGATCTACCTATGCTTGGAGGATCTGACTCCAGAACAAGTTCAATGGGTTTTGGCGTTTGCTGGTCTCTCACCAATTCTTTTCCACTTTCTGGGCTACAAAATCTATGACTGCTTCAAGAGTAAGCGCAAAATATTTGAGCTAATCTGGGGCTAATGAACGTTTCTGTAACATTAATTTTCACTATAGTTTACTACAGTGAACTTGGAAGAGCCTTACAGGCTGGGCTGGAATGAACTGAGTGAAACTGTCACAGATACCAAACCACTCAACTACAAACCTTCACGCTCATTGCTATCCAGTTAGATGTTATCTAAACCAACAAGTTCATCTCCACTGTGTGAAATGTTAACCCTCATGGGAGTAGCTTATTTGAATTGTACCTAGATTTAGGCAGGATTTAAGATCTTGGAAACTCGTCTGTGTCCTCAGCAGGTTGTCAGATTCAATCTTTCAATCCCGATTTGAGATGTGGACAAGTTTGCAAAACTCTCAGATTCTCATCTCAGGAGATCATTGTTATAAGCCTATAATACATTCACGTGGCCAGCCAAATAAAGACAAGGATCGATGGCTTGGCAGCAACTGGAATATCAAAATTTGATATTCCAGTTGCTGCCAGACAGCCATCGGTCCTTGTCTTAATTTAGACAGCCATCAATCCTTGTCTTTAATGTAAATAGCAAGACAACCAAACTGACGTTTTAAAATTTAATACAATTTCACATTTATAGGTCTCAGACAAGACGTCCCATTTCTCAGGCTCTTGGCATGTTGAAACCTGTATTTTCGTGATACAAGCTCAACTGCAGGTGCTGACCACACATCTCAATCTCCACAGCACATCGGTTGAACAAGATTTGAACGGTTATAGAAATATTTCGAATAAACTGTCATTCCTTACCCTGTGGCTATGACTACCATCGAGTAATATGAGCATCATAGGGGGTTCGTACGACAAAACACGATGAACGGAAATCGGTCTCCTCACAGCTACAAAGCAGTAGAATTGCAAGCAATAGGATTGATGAAGTAAATTCCTAGTCTCATGAATTAGAGTAAGTATATGTAAATAAATAGGTACCTTTAAATGAATAAGCACTTTTTATTTCGTTATTAATTGTCTTTCATAAAAGTTTTTCACTACCTACCAAAAATATAATCAATTGTTACAAATAAATGTTTTTGCTTTTTTAATCATCTCTAATTTGTAACCATTGTAGAATTACCTATTCACGAAGAAATTATTCATACAAAATACTTGGATGCAAAGTGGCCATGATCCTTTTTGTGACTCCTTATAATCCGGTTCCGTCAGGAAGTTACTGAATACTTGTTCCTTACTTTTCTTTCATTATCTTGGATAATAAACCATTGGAATCGACCAAAGAAACAAATTTTTTAACCCAAAATGTTTTAACAAAATTTGGTGGTTTGCGTTTCAAGATACGTAGATTCAGAAAATCCAATTAAAAAATCCGATAATAGGTAAACCGTTGTCTCAAGAATTTGCAGAGTTTTTCATAAGTGAATAGAGCATATCACTTGGGGTTTCTTCCCGACATCCAATATAGAAAAAAAGGAATAAGTGTCTGATCTTATTGAAGTTACTGAATAATCATTCTTTACTCTTGGTTTATTATCTTCAATAATGAACCATTGGAATCAACCAAAGAAAAAAAAAGTTTAACCCCCCCCCTCAAAATTTGTTGGTTTACGTTTCAAGATACGTAGATTCAAAACTTCCCAAGATGGCTTCCAGAAGCCACCACACAACCTGTTGCTGACAAGTGCTGAAAACAGTTTTTTTTACCTGTTCAACATTAAATGTTGAACAGGTAAATTTTAAATTTTCCGTTGAAGGTAAGTGATTTTTTATCTTTTCTGGACTTGAATGACTTTGTATTTCTTCCATGAGTTGTTTTCACCAAAAATCTTAAATTCACCAGATCAGTTCCTGAATTATGTGAAAATCGCGTTTTCCTCATTTGGCACTAGAGGAGGGTTGCTAATCTATATAACTAAATTTAGAGACGATTTTCGTGTTCCTTGGGTATTTTCGAAAAATTTCACTACAGTTATTCGTTCTGCGTGAAATGGAGTCGAACCATGCTGATTTTTAATTTGGTGTCTGTCTGTCTGTCCTTCAAAAACGGCTCAATGGATGGAACCCTTCTCCCGTATTTAAATGTTTCCGTGATCGGGGAAGGACATGGGGGGGGGGGGGGGGCAATTCCGGATCCGATGCACAGGAGTGGGGGTTTAAAGGGAGGCCGAAAATTTCGGATTATAATCTTAAATACCAAAAATAATATTCATCTGTCTCACGGGAAGGAAGAATTTAAGATTTTTATATTTCGGCCCGAAATATAAAAATCTTAAATTCTTCCTTCCCGTGAGACAGATGAATATTATTTTTGGTATTTAAGATTATAATCCGTAAAGCGACAGGTAAGAGTGGCAGATGGATCCATCAAGAGTTCTGCCCGTCCGGAACAGGTAGCAAAGGTAGATGGACACACCCCGAGTTCTGCCCGTCAACGACGGGCCCGACAGCTAATGCCATATTAGGACGAGGTCAGTAAAACTGTTTTTCGGCTCTCACTCTTTGATTGATGAAGAAGACGATCTCTCCATGGATGAAGACGACCCCGCTGAAGTTGGAGACGATGTAGTGCCCGTTGTGTTCCTCGAATTACAGTGAGGACTGCAGGGGGGAAAAAATGGGTCAGATGTGTCAAGTGCAGTGATTTGAAGGAGAGAATGTTCTTTTGTTTTCCCATGCAGCGGCTTGTGAACCATCCTCAAATGTGTAGAACATCACTAAGAAAATGTCGACAATTTGACTTTGATTTTTTTTACTACTTAATTTCTGAATTTTACTTCTGTTCAAATTTCAAATTTTTATTCGATTTTAAGTTTTATTTGGGTTTTTCGTATCCCCCCCCCCCCCGATAGAGGGGAACATAAACTTATTTCGAATGTTTCTCTTGAATTTTATTATTACTAGTCAAATTTGTCTGACTTATTCCACTTCTCTAGTCGACTTTTCTACTAGTCGAACATACCCAAGATACATCTAGAAGGCAACATTTTTCAACACTCTCATCCATTAAATCATCCTATGGACGTTATTCATGTTTATAACTTGCTCCAATACTTCTTTGCAACGAGAAATGAGTAGTGGAAGGAAGAGAGTCTCAATATGGCAACCCCTAGTGCGTCATATTAGGCACCCTGTTCTCAGAAAATGAAAAGTGACATTTTTTGTTGAATGCTTTCTGCAATAACCCTCACCGAAATTTTTTGGACTTTGAGCCAAGATTCTGGTGGAGTATCTTAAGTTTATACTCCACCAGAATCTTGGCTCAAAGTCCCAAAATTTCGGTGAGGGTTATTACAGAAAGCATTTTTTTGGACCACTCATTGGCCCAAATGTTTTTGACTAAAATTATCGGTCAAACATGCACAAGTGCAGTGAGTGGTCCAAAAAGTGATTTTAAAAAAAAGTGAAAACTTATTAACTGTACCATATTAGAAAACTTATTAACCCTAAACTTGTCAACACGATCGTGAATCAAACGGCTGAAATACAGACCAATCTTCATACTAAGGAACAGCTGTTTCGAACATCACATGGTTTCTCTTGTTTTAAAGCCATTAATTAACATAATACGCATAGTACATACAGAAAGAAAAGTATTGGATAAAGTAAATATTCACGAGTTAGTGATGTAGATTTCTTTGTTCTGAGGTACTTTTCGTGCTACGGAAAGAATGTAATTTCGAATGTTTGTTGGTACTTCTTTTATAGAAAAATTGGTTCCTACGTAGGGCGGTGGAATTAAAAAACCCAGAATTTTATCGGTATATTTTGTTTGTAATTAATTCATCATCTCTATAATTTAGTTTCTGCACAAAGAAGATAATGAACCGGTGTGTCAAGAATTTGCAGAATTTTTGGTGTCTTTTGGCAGTGAATTCCGGATGGTTTAAAACGGATTTTGGTATAAAACTATAATTGGTATAAGACCGAGAACAATAGCTTCCTTTTCTTCAAAAATTCGCTAAAAACGAAACTCAACTAAGGAGTGGTCAGTGGACCTCGGAAATGATTGACAAAACGACGCGGTGGATTGAATCAAACTGTCCAATATTCAACTAAGTCAATAATCTTGAGTTTGAATTTGGCCATAATTTGGAAATAAATTCGCGATAGAAGGACGATTTTGGCAGAACGAAACGAGTTTTAACGGTTTTATGTGTCGAAATGTTTGTTGGTGCTATGTCCGACATCACGATCCGCCCTGACATGATATGTTATGTGTGTGTGAAGTGGAAGACTAACCCTTCTGTTACCTCCTCTCAAAATTGTCTTATGTGCGACGTTAGTGTGTTTTGTGCGCTATTCGTCCGCTTATATTTAATTAAACCTACTTTATCAAAATATCCTCATAGACAAGTGCCCAGTGTCACAAGTTTCCAGTTAAATTTGTATAACGTTTTGAGGTTTTTGACTGTTAGGTAGTTTTTTTTTTTACTTCCTACATTTGCAGTGTTCCCCACATGGCTGAAGGCGCCAATACATCAAATCTTGCATTTAATGCAAGAGTCATTCCACGCGTAGGCAGGAGAGATTTTCAAGGTAAAAGTGTAGTACAACGTAATCAACATCGATTTTTCTTTTCGGCACTTGTAAACTGCCACCGCTCGCTCTAAAAAGTTGACAACTGCAACCCCGACGTCAATACTGCTGGGGACCGTAATCGGGTCCAGTTTTTCCCAAAATAATATTATGGAGATATCTATCTGTATATCTCTAGTCCATAGATATATATCTACCTATCCAGTCCAACTAATCTATTAGGCAATCTATACGGGTGAGCAACGTGATACCGAACACTATCATCTTGCTGGACAGATCCCAACTGGAGAATACATGCCTATTTCGAGCCGACCAGTGCTCTCAGGAGATTTTGCTTGTCAACAATTTGCTTGTCAACAACGAGGCAATTCTGCCGCTAGCGCGAGCGGACGAAGGTTAAAACCCAATAGGTCGGGTTGGGTTGTTTTTTGTTTTTTAAAAATGTTTAATGAAAAAACAAAATAAACCACTGTCAATAAGATGGAATCAGCAATTTAAGAGCAGTAGTTGTTTGGTTGTTCTATTAAATCCACTTTTAGTGATTGCTTGACCACCTGGCTAATATTCGCATTTGCACCCCTAAACAACGTTTAATATTCATACCGATAGTTCCGGTGTATTATAAATTAAATCAAGTTGTTCTGTTTGTGAATTTCAGAAGAGGCGGCCGGTAACACTGACGGTCAGGATGACGGCTTGACTATGAGGCGATTTGGTGCAGATTTATGTATGAAAGAAGAAGAAATCTTTGTGGAACCAGAATGCGACTTCGCCTTCGTCACCGGTAGGTACCCATTGTACTCATCACTTGATAGTGAGTTGAATGATTTTGAAATTCGGTAGTTCTATGATTCAAAAACGCACTCAGGCAGCATGGCTATGAGAGCGAATCCCAGAACAAATAACTGGTTTTGCCTAAAATGCCCCTCTTTTACTGGTGTTATAATGAATTTTGTTTTGATTTTTTGCCGGAAAACGTCTCTATTTATAGATTTATCAGCGCTGAACACGATGGTGAAGTCAGAATTGCGATATCTCATTCCGTTATCAGATTAGAGCAGACTACCCATGAAGAACATCTCATTTAACAACCACGTTTCTTCACCTTAAAAGTGCTCCAGTTTGAGAACGGAATAAGATATCGCAGTTCTGATTTCATCACCGAGTTATAATGAGGTGTCACTTGTCAGACGGTTTCCTTTCAGCGAATGTTTGAAAAAAAGAAAGCTATTATTCTCGGTCCAGAATTTTAAAAACTTGAATTTCCGAAAAAATGTTATACCAAAATCCATTTACACCATATTTTTGTATATTTATGCACGTGTCATTCCAAACGATAACTCCCGATAGAATTGAGATTACAAGTTCAAATTTGCACAAAAAATCTGTCTAGGCAATCAAAAGGCGAAGTTTGTAGATGGCAAAAAAGAAAACAACATTTGTTATAGAACAGGTAAAATAGAAACATTTTACATAAAACCAGTGATTTATTCGATAATTCGCTCTTATAGCCATGCTGCGTGACTGATTTTTTTGTTATGGGTATTTTTTTCCATCTTAAAATCTCCCTAACCCACCCCCCATCCACCAATCTCCCCTAGATTGGCCCGATTCTGCCCATCTACAAGCTTAGCCTGTTGATTGCCAAGACAGATTTTTTTGTGCAAATTTTAACGTTTTATCTCAATTTTATCAAGAGTTATCGTCTGGAATGACACATACTTGAATACATACGATTTGTAGTGTCTTTTGGCAGTGAATTTAGGATGGTCCGTAACGGATTTTGGTATACAACTTTTTTAGGAAATTCCAGTTTTAAACATTTTGGACCGAGAACAATAGCTTCCTTTTCGTCAAAAGTCCGCTAAAAAGACTCATTCTAGATTTTATTCGCTGTGTCACTGAAAATATTAGTCTTACAAGAGGGCAATTAAGTTGGTGGGTGACAGATTCCAAACAAAGTTTTCTTGGTGCGCGGACAGAGGACTTGCAATTAGCACCTTTATATCAACAGAATAGCGTTACATGAACAGCCTGAGGGGAGGTTCCGATTAGGGTTATAAACATTAAGAAGTAATGCAGCACAAACCCCTTGAAAAAAATTAACTTGGGGTTTTCGTCCAATATTTGAATCTGGTGCAAATCATCTAAATCGAATATGGAATAACAGGCCAGTCTTGTTTTAGAAGATGGAGCGTGTTTAGACCCCCTGAATACTGAACTGGATAAGGTTGACGCCGAAGAAGAACATGATTTTGAAGAAGAACCGGCTGTAAAGAACGAACCTTCTTCTGAAGATGGTAAGAACTGTTTTTGGTTGCTGTTATGGAGTATTCTGACCTCTCCGACGTCAAACGGTTTCTCTCCTGTTCAAACGTCAACAAAGAGGTGCTGAGGTGTGTCACATAATAATATTATGCACCTGTCCCATCAACCATTTGAACCACGTTAGCATGTGGTTCACCAATTCCGACTTCACCGTCGTGAAAACTCTGCGAATTCTCGACAAAAAGGTTTATTATCTTCTTTGTGCAGATCACCCTTCTGTCTAGATCACTATAATTTAGGCATCTACTTTAAAATTTAATAATCAATCTACCATTTTTTCAATCACCTCGTCAACAACTTTGATTTGACTCCGCAGGTTATTATCGTAAAACCTAGAACCCCCAGTGTTAAGGGGGGGGGGGTATCCCCGGGTTCAAAAAACATCAATTTTGATATCTGAAAACCCTGTGCTGTTCAAATCAGCTGGGCCAGTTTGACAGCTTTTGATATGCTCCATCTTTGAGCCCTCATTGTGGACGAACTTACAACGTCTTACAAAGCTGCGAATGGTCTTGAAAAATTCTATAAAAATAAACCCTATCTACTTAAATGTAACTAAAAACTATACCTACCGTTCTATTTGAATTTTTCGAGTTATGAAATTTTAAAAATTCGTTTTGAACCCCTTCTCCTTCACTGAAGGTTATGAAAAGTTTCGAGAATCATTGTGGGGTTGGTTTGTACCCGTAAACCAAATCCCCCCAAAAACAACTCCGTCGTAAAAACTGGCCCGCCAAAAAACCTCAGCCGCAAAAAGGAATGATATCCATTTTGCCCGCCAGCCACATATATAGGATGCTCAGTGCTTCGCACCTCGCTGTTGAGTGTGCATATAGAAACCTGATCCTCCTACCCCTAACCTCCACCGTCAATGTTTTCCTGTTCCCTGTCACCTTCCCACAACCCCCTCTCACCCTTAGTCACCCTCGGTTTCACCTAATATGTTTCCTCTGTTACACCAGCAGGGAGCTTTACGCTTCTTTCAATGCTGTTGGCGGGAGCTTTTTGCCAGATGAACAAGCCTGAATTGAAGCATTACTTCATTACAGTTGTACCACCGCTGATTACTCGTGACCACCAGTAATACTTATGTTAGCTTGTTCATCTGGCAAAAAGCTCTCGCCAACAGCGGGGAGCTGGGCTCCAGCCCCTAATTGGGGGGGAAATGGGCGGAGGGAGAAAAAATGGTCAAAAGGCACTCCCTTGGAGCATAACAAACGTGTGTGCAAAATTTCAGCTCGATCCGATTTGTCTGCTGGGCTGTAGCCCCGTCAATGAACAACAACAAGAAGAAGAAGAAGAAGAAGAACACGAAAAACGTGAAAAATAGTGGTTTTAAAATTGTTATACCCCCGACACCTGATGTTCCCAAGAGCTGAAATTTGTTTTACGTCCTCTCGTGCCCCTGGAGAGTTGGTGTACAAAAAATCAACTCTCGAGACACTCAGGGGACCGAGCTATGGTAGGGTGAAAACCCCAACTTGTTCCGTCGCGTAATCAGTGTCTCAGTCGCTTCGGTTTTCAGGGCTTCGGTTTTCTTGGCGGGCGGGACGCTCCCGCGTCCCTAGATTTCGTGAATTTAGCACAACGCTAACAGGGCAAAGTGCCGCGGACGGAAGATGGAGCCCCATTACCAATCCTCGAGGATTAAAAAAGCGCACAAGCTTCATTCCTACTCCTTCAATTTCCCTTCTAAGGTCCCCCTAAGTAACATAAATAAAAATTTATAATAATAATAAGAAAAATAAATAAGTGAAAGAGACAAGTGTTACTGCCCCAAGTGTTATGTTTCAGAAAACAGAGAGGGGATGGCTGCGCCGCGCATTCAATGGAAATCCCCAACAGAGTCTGGATCAAGTCCGGTGACACAGGCCATCCGTGGCTTAAGGTCCATATACCAGGAGGCTGCAGATGCTCCAAATCTTGGAGATGCTGTTGAAATCCCAGGCTTGGCGAGACAGGGTGAGCAGTCCGCCCTGATGTGGCTGGAGGCGTTAGTGACCCAGTTGACCATAGTACGGAACACAGAAAACCGAGTTGTCCTGGATGGGGTAGCAGAAATTGGTACCAGATGCGCCCACGCCCTGGCTGCTATGCTGCCTGCTTGGAAGCATGGGCAAAGGGAAGCACTCAGTCTTTGCCAACAACTGAGGGTAGAGAAGGCTGCCCGACGCAAAGCTCAGGCAGAACTGCTCCTACTACAGCGGCAGTTGGATGATCTGCGATTTGAGGACGGTGCAGCTGGGAGGGGGACTGCAGAGGAGGGAAGAGTGATGGTTGGCTGGTCCGATAGCTGCAGCTCTACAGAAGGCGCCTTTGTCAGAGAGGACAAACCCGTAATGACTCCAGAACCAAATAGTCCAGGAACAATCCCAGAGACAAGTGACGAGTATCCACCAGTGATGCCCAAACCATTAAAAAAATGTCTAGTGTGCCGGCAAAGCGTGAGAAGGTTGATTAAATTCAGGTGCCCTTCCTGCAAAACCTTCTGGTCGCGGATGAAGAAGTTGTTGTCGAGAAAAAACCCCTTACCCACCTGCAAGAGCAACCACTTGCCGGGAACGAACCCCGGCACGTGCCTGCGATGCCGGATCTCTACCTATGCTGCACAGTACAAGTTGGCTTATCCAGACAGGACCCTTCAGGTGCCAGGAGAGCCGTTGGATGTGCTTTTGAGGACAACGGTTTCCACGGGGAGGCGAAGGATGTGAGCCACTAGCCGGCGCTCTTCCTGTGGCTGGAACGCCCCCCTTTATCCACCAACCGAGGAGCCAGGGAGGGAGAAGCCAAGAGCGGGTAAGGACGGCCGAGCTCAGAAACCCTCATCCCACAACCGGGCAGTCGGTTTCTCGAGCTTGAGTGCATTAATGGCCTTTTTTATACGCCCTCCCGTTGGTCTCGGTTCTCCCCCGTTTATTTGCCCCAGTCCCTGTAACTTGCTACCCCAACCACATTGCTACCATCATTACTCTCCCCCTTCGTTTCATCAAGTGCGCGCGTTGTATATGCTCCCTACAACAGGATTAGCTTGCCTATAGCAATAGTCCAGATCACTAAATGGTAGATTTATTATCATTATTTAAGGTACGCCAATTTCGCATGTATTTTGAGTCCCTGATCTAGTTCCTGAACGCAATCGATCCCACCCCAGAAGGTGAAGTTACTTGTTCATTTTTACGTACCTTGCCTTAGTTTCATTTATTTTATATTCTAGTTTTTCGTTAGTTTTTATTATTCTGTATATTTCTATTACTTTTCCATTAATAATTTTACACGTGGTCTCCATTTTGTACATTTCCATTTATTTCTATTTACATTTTCCATTTACTTTTGATAAATGTCACAAATTTTCACGACAATTATAATACGTTCGTCAAGTATAATACTTAAAGTTCGTCCTTTTATTGCAATCACCCCTGCAACCTCACTGGTATCAAAGAAAGTGTGAGACCTGGTTAGCTACCCAGAGTTCCGTCAACACTGCCCGGCCAGGGAGCTGTTAGCGGTTGGGGTAACCTACTTCTCTCTCATTTGGGTTGAGAGGTAGCTCACACACGAGCAGTTAATATAAATTATTATTAAATAATAATTTATATTAGAATTAAATAATATTAGAATATAACAAATTTTGTTATATTCTAATATTCTTTTCTTATAATTTATTATGTTATACAGGATCTCTTAGTTTTCATTTTTTGAAATATGGAAAATTTTGCTGGTGAAGTTGGGAAAATTTGGATTCCCAGTATCAATACGTTCCCGGTCGTTGGAACTGGACCTGTAAGAATAGGGCCGTTGTTGCTGCTCGGAACCGTTCCAATGTAAGTCGGGGTACCGCCACAGTCCTAATTTGAACCCGTAGATCATAATCGGAATATCTGGACCCCCTCCCCTTTGCGAGGTACCTCGGGTTCAAAAAACATTTTTTTTTTTTTTTTTTCCGTGATTTATTTATTGCAACTGAAACATAGTACAATTCATCTAGCAATATTTCATTTCATGATAAGCTCACTAGGGGGGGTGGAGGTTTACAGCAAAACCTGGCCCATACTTGTATCAAGAACAGTTAAAAACACTGGATTACACTTGCACTATTTGCACAGCACAATTAGGTCCAGAGGTTTATTTCTCTTGAGTCGCCGAAGCTCTCCTTAATTAATTTCGATATCTGATAACCATGCGCTGTTAGAATCAGCTGGACAAGTATGGACATTGACCCGACAAGCTGCCGCATGATTCACCCTCATGTTGACAGCTTTGATATGCCCCAACTTTGAGCCCTCATTGAGAACAAGCGGCTGGTCGTAAAAAATTCTAAAAAAAATAAACTCTATCTAAACTAAACTAACTGTACCATTCCATTTGAATTATTCGAGATTTAAAATTTTCAAAATTTCAAAATTCGTTTTGAATCCCCTTCCCTTGACCTAGGATTATGAAAAGTTTCGAGGATCATTGTGGGGCTAGTCCGTACCTGTGAACCAAATATCGTAATTTTAGCACAACGCTAACAGGGCAAAGTGCCGCGGACGGCAGACGGACGGATTTTGGTTTATTATCTTCGATAATGAACCATTGGAATCGCCCAAAGAAAAATTTTTCTTAACCCCATCTCAAAATTTGTTGGTTTACGTTTCAAGATACGTAGATTCAGAACATCGAATAAAAAAAAACTCTGCAAATTCGTGACACAACCGTTCATTATCTTCTTTGTACAGATCACCGTTCTGTCTAGATCACTAGGTCTAAATGTCTAGATACTAAATGTTAGATTAATTATTATTATTATGAATTATCACTAATTATTAATAATTTTATCAAGTACCTAGTGAAAATTATTATAATTTATTGTTAGGTATTAATAATTTGTATTTATTATTATTATTAATTATGATTAATTAATACGATATCCGGCTGTTGGAATCGACTGGGTTCCTTTGTGCAGAACCTCAATGAAAGAGATGATGAATTAATTACAAATAAAATGTACCGATATAATTCTGGGGTTTCTAATACTACGTCGGCAATAATTTTTCTATAAAAGAAGTAGGTACCAACAAACATTCAAAATTACCTTCATTCCGTAGCACAAAACGTACCTCAGAACAAAAAACTCTGCAAATTCTTGTCACAACGGTTTATTATCTTCTTTGTACATATCATTCTTCTGTCTCGATTACTGAATGACAGATTAATTAATATTATGAATTATCATTAATTATTAATAATAATTATTGATAATAATTATTATTATCAAGTAGTGTAAATTATTAATATTTATTGTTGGTTATTATTAATTTTTATGCTTCATTATTGATAATTGTTATTAAATATTATTCATTAACTCGATATTTGAAACCATTAATAATTATTGAAATTATTTATTCTAGGTACTTCATAATAATTAATTCATAATTCTATCATATAGTTATCTACACCAAAGGGTGATCTGCACGAAGAAGATAGGTACCTAAATAATAAACCGTTGTCTAAAATTTGCAGAGTTTTTTACCTGCATTATCGAAAATGATAAACCAAAAAATTAACTTGGGGTTTTAGTCCAATATTTGAATCTGGTGCAAATCATCTAAATCGAATATGGATGACATTGGCGACCCAATAACAGGCCAGTCTTGTTTTAGAAAATGGAGCGTGTTTTGACCCCCTGAATCCTGAACTGGATAAAGTCGAAGTCAAAGAGGAACATGATTTTGAAGGAGAACCGGCTATCAAGAACGAACCTTCTTCTGAAGATGGTAAGAACTGTTTTTGGTTGCTGTTATGGTATAATATATTATTCTGACTTCTCCGACGTCAAACGGTTTCTCTCCTGTTCAAACGTCAATAAAGAGGTGCTGAGGTATGTCACATAATAATATGAATATTACGCCCCCGTCCCAGTAATCGGTTGAATGACGTTTACAGTGGTACACCAAGCCGTAAATTATCCTCAATATTCGCATTTGAGCCCCTAACCAACGTTGAATATTCACACGGATTGTCTCAATGTAACATAAATTGAATCAAGTTGTACTGTTTGTGAATTTCAGAGGAGGAGGCCAGTAACACTTACTGGCAAGATGACGGCTTGACTCTGAGGCGATTTGATGGAAAGGAATGTGTGAAAGAAGAAGAAATATTTGTAGAATCAGAATTCGGCAATTGTGCACCTGACGGCAGCACCTTGGTGGACAATAATGACGGTAGTTACCCGTTGTACTCATCATTTTCATTTGATAACGGTTTCAATGATTTTGAAATCCAGTAGTTTTATGATTCTTAAAAAAGGAAATCAAAGCGTTTACTCCACCCATGATGAAATACATGCAGAATAATAACCTGACAGCAAAGAGGTTGTTTATGAGTTATTATTTGTGAATCCTCGTAATTCTTCGATGATGGTAATAATATAAATAAGGCTCTTCCAAATTTTGTGTGTGAAGTCATGTGAGTTTTCTCGACGTCTTTGTGTTGAGATGGTTAAATGATAATGATGATCTCGTTATTGTCATGATGACCCACAACTTTTGAAGTACAACACAATATTAGTTATTGCCCTTCTATCATTTACTTGATGTACCTATCAAGATTAGTTGTAGGCAGAATGAAATTTAGAAGAGGAATTTAGTAGGATTGCCAAGCTGTAAGAGCAACTTAATACTTTACGGGGTATGTGATTTGCAATAACCCTTCCTATTATATATACCTACGAGTATATTATTGCCTTTTAAATATTGGTGTTCAAGATGGTTCAATTAATTCTGATCTGATTAATCAGGTTCATATAGCAAGATGGGCGAGTGGACAGTCACTATCACCTCTCATAGGAGGAGCCGTCAAAGGCTTCAGCACCAAAAAAGCCCAGGTGTCAGGGGAATCAGATCCTCAGGTTGACAAGGGGGGCGCCCACTTTCCACAATGTGGGGATGCTACTGGAATGAAATGCCAAAAAAAACCCACACTCCAATAAATCGCTTTGAATTGATTTTATCATAGTATAATACTACTTATAATAGTATCATCAACAGAGCTGTAGTTTAGGACTAAATCTGGAAACCAAATCCTGAATTTACTTCTCACCTCATATTTACAGATTTCTTGAAGATTGCCGACTGTAGAATATTTATCACACCGCCTCCTCCCAGGATCCAAATTCATTGTTAGGTTTTTATTATTACTTTTATTAAATTTTATTTATTTTTTGCAGGAAAAGGACCATGCCCATGCAATCTATGCAACTACGGGGGTACTCGGCCTGGAGATCTTACAGGTACCTACAGATTTAGTTACTAAAACTATAATTCCTTATATTTATTTTAGTGCCACTGAGTGCTTGTAAATTGCATCATTAATGAAGTAGGTAAGCATTCTTTAATCCTTCCAAGTGAATAGGCGATTTTTTCTTATAAATGTGGATGAGATTTACCTCATCTTGAAGTACACTTTGATTTGAAAAATATTTTGGCAAAGCCCCATTGTGAGTGGTAGGTACCCATTAAATTGACAGTCACACTACTCACCTTTTACGTCCTATCTCATCAAAGAGCTATCTTTGACGATTTGTTGAAGATTGGAAATCCAAGGAATCCAAATTGAAAACTGTTAGATTTTTTTTTTTTTTGGTTTGGTTTGGTTTTTTGGTTTAGAAAAACCACACCCATGCAAATTATGCAACTACAAGGCCACTCAGCCTGGAAATCTTTCAACCCACATGAGAACCCACACAGGCACCTGCAGGTTTATTTACTAAAACTTTAATTCGATTTAATATGTATATGGATAACACCATATGGATATGTTCAGTTTTGGTGCTTTCATCTTGAAAATTAATAAGGGGATGGATATGTCGTGTTTTGTCACAAACTACGAACTTTAAGTGTATTTTTAAGAGGGTTATGTTGGGTTTTGGAAAAATATTCCAGGGCCCTTTGATGCTCACTTGGAAGGAGATAGAAAAAATGCAATAACCCGGAAATCACTCGGAAGTGGATATGTTCGGTTTTGGTTTTTAACTCCTCATTTGATAAATATTATTTACTCTAGTGCCACTGAATGCTTGTAATTTGCGTCATTGGTGAAGTAAGCATCCTTTCATTCTTCCAAGTGAATAGGTGATTTTTTTGTCATAATTATGGATGAGATTTACCTCATCTTGAATTATAGGTAGGTACTTTGATTTGAAAAAGATGTGGGCAAAGCTCTTTAAATTGACAGTCACACTACCTACATATTAGGTACCTACCTACTTAAGTTTGTATCATCAACTATTTGGACTGCAGTTGTGGACTAATCCTGAACCAAGTCCTGAATTTTACTTCCTATCTCTCCAAAGAGCTTCCTCTCATTGCCAATTTTTTGAAGATTGCAGACTGTGAAATAATTATTCCCTCCACCAGGAATCCAAATTCAAAAGTTTTTTTTTTTTTGTTTGGCAGGAGAAAGACGATACCCATGTAAGCTATGCTACTACAGGGGTACTCAGCCTGGATATCTTAAAAGGCACATGAGAACCCACACAGGTAGGTACCTGCAGGTTTACTAAAACTATTGTTTAACCGCAGGGGTGAAAAGATCACTCACAGAACTAAGATGAACAACAATATGAACTTTATTGAACAAATTAGACTGAATATCAACAATAGAACAAAATATAGTAACAGAGAGGGTAGGGTCGAGATTGGAGTTTTTGACAGGACTGACAAAACAGGACCAGACCGGTCGCCAAATCGTCAGCTTTTGCTGAATATTATTATTTGATCATAGCACTGGCTTGAATCTTATGACCTATTTACATTATCGAGCTTATGAATTTATTGAACTAAGGGGAAAATATTACTGGGAGTACTAGAACTGGTTATAATGATCTGAGTATCTAGTGAGTGAAGGTGTTGGCGGAGAAGAAGGGTGGATCTACACCAAGGCGATAGAGGCGCCTCTGGTGATGAGCTGTGA
This sequence comes from Stenodema calcarata, assembly GCA_963920205.1. Classification (NCBI taxonomy): domain Eukaryota; kingdom Metazoa; phylum Arthropoda; class Insecta; order Hemiptera; family Miridae; genus Stenodema; species Stenodema calcarata. Next base: position 9,306,701 of record OY986051.1, on the reverse strand, counting down.
ACTATCAGAACGTCCAAACTGTGAGGCAGAGCTTAACAACTATAATTCCATATCTTCAATGATCATTTCTCTAGCGTTGGCAAGAAAATAGCTGAAAATTTCAGTGACTCAGATTTTACCCTGCCACTTATTGCAAAACCAAGTAGTTTTTTCAAAGTTGATGAATTTCTAAAAATTGTTGATGGTTTACGTGGAGGTTCCAGCTCTGGCTATTACGGAATTTCGGTCTTGACACTGAAAAGAGTTAAAGCTTACATTGTCAGACCTTTGACACGTATAATTAATGTAAGTATTTCTAGTAATAAGTTTCCTTCAATATATGAGGAGGCAATAGTTGTACCGTTAATGAAAACTGGGGACCCTCAATGTCTTTATAATTATAGACCAATTTCCCTTATCGATGCCCTCATTTGAATTCCACATATCAGAAAATATCCAACTTTTCAGGAGAGCAAAAAAACGTTCAAGTCTGGTTTAATGTTGTCTTTCTGAATGTTTTAAAATCGAGTTGTGCCTTGACAACCCTCTCCAGTAATGGGCATAGAAAAAAAATCCCTTAAATGGCTTTGTGAACAAGGCAGCCCTCGTACATAGTAATGGAAACCAAAACTAACTTTGATGCGTGGTATTGTCACCACAAAAATGGTGCGATTAGTGGCTAAATTGAGATTATTGCAACGAAACTCAAATGAAAAATGTATTGAAGTCATTAATTAATTTCCGAATTCCCACCTTAAAATACCTAATAGTGGTGTACTTACTTATAATGTAAATAAATAAAAAATTCCAATGAAACTGAAAAGTCTGAGTAAATTGAAATCAAACTTGAGGACAGTGTGCCCTTGTGGTAAACTTCATTATTTTCTCATCTCTCTCTTTTTTTGAGCTATGTCCTACGTGGAAGGCGAGCCGAACGGCGCGAAAGACGCAAAATTGTTGCGTCGCTCGCTTTGATGCGGAGAGGGTGTCCTATGTGGACGCGAATGAACGAACGACGAAACTCGAGCAAAGTTTGCTTCGTTTGTTCCCTGCCAATATTTCCCGCTATGAAGATGTTATTTTCGAAACTTTTATTACTAAATATTTCCGCAGCCAAGCTCTAATTCCAATCTTTACTACCGATTTCTTGAAGATTGCTGACTGTTAAATATTCTTCCCCCCCTCCCCCGAGAAATCCAAATTCAAAACTTTTTTTGTTTGGCAGGAGAAAAACCATACCCATGCAAGCTATGCGACTACAAGTCTGCTGAGAGGGGAAATCTTTCAAAGCACATGAGAATTCACGAGGTACCTGCCAGTTTAGTTATCAAAACTTTAATACTCTGATATATAATATTATTTATTCCTTCTTCAAATTATTGTAATTTATTGCAGGCGAGTAATCAATTTTGGATGAGTCGGCGCTCTAGAACTTCTGATTCCATCCAAATTATCAGAAGTAGCAGTAGTTCCAGAAATGAAAATTCCAAGGGACGACGCCCCGCCGATGCAGAATCGATTTCCTCTGATATAATAGAGTTAGACATTGAACCATAGTGCACAATCAATATTGACTCTGATACAAATTTTGTTGACGATTGGTGTTTATGCTACTGGTTCACCCAATTAGTTAGCTCATCCACCTCATTAGCCGCTCATGTTCGCTTCTGACTACCACCTCATTAAACTACTAATCAGATTGTACAGTTCAATTTTCTGCACACACGACTCAAATTGAATTTCTCGTGAAAACCACCAACCCAAAGTAGATTCCTTACTCAGATTTGTAAAACGTAAAACCTCAAAAGATAAATGGTTTTTTATACATATGTACCTACTTACTTTTTGGTACACTCACTTAACTCAACTAGTTGGTATAGTGGCAAACGAAGTATAGAACATTAAAAAGCATTAGGTCATAACACAGGAGTGTATTTACAAATGGGAGACATCCGCTGTCCACCAAGGGTTGCAGCGAGCCACGAGTCTTTCACAACAGATATCAGAAGAGAATCGACATTGAACTCAGCGTTCAAATTCGTGTGCACTCCCCTCCCCATTCCGTCAATTACCAAGAGATCCACGTCTTTGCAGGCCTCCGCAAGTTGAGTATCAATAAAACTGAAAACACATCAACAACAACAATTTTGGACCGAGAACAATTATATAATATATTATAGGAAGCTATTATAGCTTCCTTTTCTTCAAAAATTCACTAAAAGAGATAGAAATGAGCTGAGTAGATTTGATCAACTCCGTGAGAATGGGCAAGCCGAATATTGAATATTATCAATTAGATTATTTAAGGCCAGTAAAAATAAATTTAGTGATGAGAAAAATTCTCACCCCAAATCTAAGCAACAACTGCTCTTAGAAATTTCCATCAGAATGAGATTCCCACTAGTCATTGCCTCGTTGAAAATAGTCGAAATCGAAACGACTTCCTTCATAACTTTCGTTAGCTCCGAGTGGGTAACGTCGTTTAGAACGGGCTCTCTATTCGAGCATAAAATAACCTAAAATTGAGATGTAAGTAAATTAAAATGGAGATTTGTTACAATTATACGTGATGTGTGTACAGTTTCTGTATAGTAAAACTATTCTAAGACGGATCTGTGTTGACAGCAACAGAGGGAAACTTACTTTTGTGCCTCTTTTCAACAGTTCTCGAGTAAATGGCAAGATTCCAATTATTAAATCGAATCCGAAATTGTCAACAAAAATGAGGGCCTTCCTGTGAGGAGGTCCTGCCATCCGGTCTATCCATTTGTCCAAGTCGTCGTGTAGCCAAGGTCTACCTAGAACAAAAGTAATAACACCCATTGATAACCAATACTTGACTCATACTGTAGGCCTGTTCCAGCCACCAAAAAGTTCTTTAACCAGGTACTTAATTTAAAATAACTCAAGTTGTGGGAATGAGTGAAGTAACTTTTCAGTTTTGTCACTGGTTGGCTGGAACAGGCAGAACTAGTCCAGCAGAGAGCGCTGAGGCAGTTGCAGTCACGTGAAATGGGGAGAGAATACGAGGATCCAAATGAAAATGTAACTCCTGTGATACAATCTGAAAGACTGAACTGACTCCAAAATGTCGATTTTGCGACGAGGATATTTTGTACACCGCTTATTAGATCTAAGATCCCTTTGATTTTGTGATTTTTCAACCAACAAGATTACGATAAAAAATGTGATAAACGACTAAAGGAATTATTTCAAAGTGTACTCTTCTGTGATTTTTGAGGTTATTGACTTGTTATTTTTGACAACAAATTAAAACATGAATAAGTAAAACATGAATTGCCGAAATGGTTAAATAACTGGCAGGAACAGGCCTTGTAAAAAGAAAACGTTTCCGGAAGAGTAAGTACGCTGCATGTATGTGAAGGCAAAGATGTATGGTAATCTAAAAGGCAATCAAAATAGTCAAGCCCAACATGGAATCAGGCAACACAAAAGAAATAATATATTATATGCATTATAATTCTAATTACGTTCATTTTATTGTTCTGAATTCACCAAGATGTTACCAACTCATTTACCCTCTTGACCATAGCTTCAATATGGCAACCTTCATCAGCCCTAACTGTCCACTTAGCTAATAAATAGAGCTAATATAATTATCCGGAATAGAGCTATGTCTTTCAGTTATACCTACTAAACATGTTGTTTACTTGGTAGGGTTTCAGCAGCCTCTTTAAAGCCGAATTTCCCGGAAGAGATCAGAGCTGTGGCTTCAGTAGAACCCCAATCAAACAGGTTACCGATAAGAATCGACGTAACCAGTTCACGTTGTCTTTCGCAAGGTGGAAGCTTGTCTAGATTCCTTACTCTCTCCAACAAAAGGCCGAGGGCCAATCGGGATTCTGACATTTTGATCTGAAATGAGGAAAGCGAAAGTGTATAGTAGCATGTGTCATCTTACTCATTCAAGACTCAACACTGAAACTTACCTTCTGGTAAATCCCGATCAATCCTAATTCTTTAGAGCATTGGTCAACTGTATCCAGAATAATTCGCATACTCAAGTTTCCAAAGACGCTGAAAAAAGCAGAAGTGAAAAAATGCTGCAAGAAAGTAGGTGTAAATATAAATAATAAGGAATTTCATCAAAATCTTACAAAGGTATGTCCTTGAGTAGCTGAAGTCTCAGCATCATTTGTTGTGAATAATGTGACACCATTGCTTTTACTATGTTGTCACAAGTGTCGTTTAGCATTCTCTCAGTCGACTTTAATGTGTTTCCTTCCATACAGCGCAACCAATAAGCCCTAGATCAGAACAAATATAAAACGTCGGTGCTAAATGTATGGGTGTGGGAGGCGATGAGGTGGATTCAGTTCTATAAGGAAATGCTAGGAAGATTGGCTTAAAAGCATGATTCGTTTAAAAAATAATTGAATTCATACAAATGTTTACCTGTATTCATCTTTAACGTAGATGTCTTGCAAATCAGGAGAGTAGGTTTCAGGGTGAGCGAGCAGCGGGCAACATGTAAGTGAGGTACCGACTGAGTCCAATACCATCTGCATGAACTTGGTACCACCGAATGAAACTTCCTTCCCAAACATCCCAGAACCGAGAAAGTAGTTTTCCTCCCAAGAGTAGTGGAAATCTTCAAGTAACAGGGGGAAGATTTGAATGAAATAGCAGGAAACGAGACTGGATGCAATTGTATGAAGGCGTTTTCAGCAATCTTACCCTTCTGTTGAACGAGGGCAAGATTTTTCATAAGGGCACCAATTGAAGATAAGTAGCCTTCGTGCCTCACGAAAAGAGGTTTGGAACTGCTTCGGGACCAAAACCGGAAGGATATGTCCAAAATATCGTTGCAAAGGCTGTCATTGGATGATCCTTCAACAAAGGCGACCTACAAGAATTCGAAGCTATCAATTTAGGTATTAGACGATTTAAGTGAATGAGAACAGCTGAGGTTGGTAATGGGGTTTGTTGCATGGCTCCCATCCACAACATAGTGTTGAATACTTGTGTTAACCAATTTTCGAAGAAAAGGAACCTATTGTTCTCGGTCCAAAATTGTTAAAACTTGATTTTTTTAAATCTTCATTTATGATAACAAAAAGTACTGGGAAGAGCGAGTTGATCATAAACAAACAAGCTTCCGAGATTCACTGATGATTTATTTAGCGGTCTCCAACCAGGCACATCCTACCTACTAACCAGCAATACTCATATCGCCCTGCTGGCCACAGCTAATTGGATGCGACCTGCAGGAGCTTTTCTCAGATGTTACACGAAGAACTTGTGAATGTCAACATTCAAGTCTACCTTTTCGATACGATGGAGGTTAGCGTACATAGCAGCTAGCTGTCCTATATTATTCAGCCATGTCCACAGTAAATTCCACGCAACTTCGGATCTATCTCCACAAGAACCTAGAGGAATATCGAATTTTAAATCAGAAAATCATTTGACGAACAAACGCCAACCATCTAATCATAATTTAAACGTTAGTAGAATGTACCTTGACCATCCAAGGAATCTAGTATGTTTCGATTTTCTTTATGCAGCTCCACTTCGGCTGGATATTCATATGCACTGTAAATTAGTTTAATGTACGATTTTGAAAGCTTAGCCAGTTGCAAGAGTTCGTCGAAATTCTGTGGAAAGTGTAAAATCATATTAAATGATATTAAATTCACTACTGAAAATGGTAGGTTCCATATGAATATAATATGAATGGAATATTATATTCATATGGAACCTACCATTTTCCATATACAACCATTTCTTGCAAACAGGGACTTTTCCATCTAGTTGGACCAATATCTTGGTTCTCCCAATCCAAAAACCCGACAAACCACGTAATAATCCCAATTCCTACAGACCCATAGTATTGTCTTCCTGCCTGATGAAGACCTATGAACGTACGATAAAGTCTAGTTTACAATGGTGGCTGGAGAGCAGCAACAAACTGCTGAAGAACTGATCGCTCCACCATGGATGCAATTAACGTGTTCACTACCCATGTGCAGAAGGCATTGATTGATAATCACTCAACCCTAGCATTGTTCTTGGATGTGGCGTTAGCGTATGACAATGTAATACTGCCTATACTCACTGGAGCATTTTGAAGATGAAGAAACGTGGTTTTACTTGAGATGCTTTTCGCGGTTCATCTGCTCTAATCTGAGCAGCAATTAATTTCAGCTCTAATTTCAGTTTTGAAAAAGCTATATCCTGAGGGGGGTTTTGGGGAGTTATGGGGGGGGGGGAGAAGGGGCATTACCTACCCATCAATTCCCAAAATGAAACAGTATGACAAGTGACATCTCAATTTAAAGGTTTTTTTTAATGCTGAACACGATGGTGGGTTTTTTGGAATTTTAGGTATGAGGGGGGGGATCACCCATAAATTCCCAAAATGAAACAGTCAGACATGTGACACCTCATTTAGAACGTTTTTTTCTTATGCTGAACACGATGGTGAAGTCAGAATTGCGATATCTCATTCCGTTCTCAAACTGGAGCACGTTGAAGGTGAAGAAACGTGGTTGTTAAGAATTATTTCTTCGAAAATTCGCTCTTATAGCCATGCTGCATGACTGGAACTTTTTGTTTTTTTTCTGTAATTTCTACTACAGTCGATAAAGGTATCGAAGTTCTCCGTCACTCGCCAGAGCTGCACAAACTGAACGGATAGAAGGACACTCTTTCCGGACTAAATAAAATTCGCGTAACCTTATTTTGAATTGCAGCATCTATGAATCCATCAACTGCGATTTTCTTCTTGGGGTAACAAACAAAGGTTTTAAGAAGAAAATCGCAGTTGATGGATTCATAGATGCTGCAATTCAAAATAAGGTTACGCGAATTTTATTTAGTCCGGAAAGAGTGTCCTTCTATCCGTTCAGTTTGTGCAGCTCTGGCGAGTGACGGAGAACTTCGATACCTTTATCGACTGTAGCAGAAATTACAGACAAAAACAAAAAGTGTAAAAATGGATATAAACACGTTTGAAAGAAAGCTCCTCAACTTTGGTGGGAGGCAGGTGGTGGTGATTCAGTTTGGAGTCCAGTTTTCACTAGGGAGGCGATTGTTCGTCACATCACTGGTCACTTCGCGAACGTTGTATTTCTCATCGTTTTCTTTTTTCTTCTTTGAGAAATACTACTGCACATTAAACACCATTTCTCGCGCCAGACTCCGGACATACGAGTATTTGCCTCGAGCAAAAGCAGATCTCTGTCCGATTGATGACGTCGAAGGTTGGTCCATTGAAATATTTTAATGGAAATTGTTGGGTGTGTGATGGTACTCACAGTTAAAATAAAGATAAAGAGGATAATTTATAGACTGGCGAAACGAAAAGTAAACAATAACGCAGTTACGTACACCTGGCAAATAAATAATGAAAAACAAATACTTGCGACAGTATTTCAAAATTAATAGAGAAAAAGTCTCTACGTCGCCAGAACTCAATTCTCCTGTAGAGCACAGGGTCGGAAGGCAATATTCCAGATGACAGACATGGTATTTGACAGTTTATGGGTTACTGTTGTGGGCACTTACTTCTATGTCCAAAAGGCCACGGGCTATCCCCATCAAGTAATCGCTGTCAAAAAACGAATGTCCGATTTTCTCAAACTCCGTGTCGGATTTGACCTGTAATAAGAAATTTTTACATCAAAAGACACCGAAAGTACTCATAATTAACGTGGAGTATCTGAACAGTTTGTAACTACAGGACTATCTGGGACTTCATTTTCTGAGCTAAATGCTGACAGACTATAGTGGCTTCTATTTCAAATTTAATTAGAGTTAGATCATCTGAATAAAAATAAAATCCACAATCATGCAGCATGGCTATAAGAGCTAATTTTCAAAGAAAAGCTGGTTTTGGGTAAAATGTCTTTATTCTACTGGTTTTATGACGAATTTTGTCTCCTTTTTTTGCTGAGTAACACTTCAGGTTATAGATTTCTCAACGCTGAACACGATGGTGAAGTCAGAACTGCGATACCTATCTTATTCCGTTAATAGATTCTTCATCTTAAAAGCGCTCCAGTTTGAGAACGGAATGAGATATCGGAATTATGACTTCACCATCGTGTTCAGCATTAAATAATCTTTAAAATGAGGCGTCACTTGTCAGACTGCTTCATTTTCGAAATTTATGGGTAATTTCCCCCCCTTAAAAATCCCCTAAACCCCCTTTAGAGTGGCCTAATTCTACCTATCTACGAACTTAGCCTTTCTGTTGCCTAGACATATATTTCGCTCAAATTATTATAGCAATAAACTTTAATTAAATAATCCCAAAATGAGGTGTACTTACAGCAAAATAATTAACTTTTCCATTCCACGACACAATGAGGTATTGTTCGTAATTAATGCAAGGATTTACAAAAACGTATTTTGGATGATCGAGGAAGTCTATGGACATTCTTTCATCTCGGATATTCTTGAGAAGGAAATAATATCCAGTAACCAAGCACAGAGAATAATCCCTTAGAATGAGGCTGGAACAAGATAAATGGTTAGTAATGTTGGTTCCAATCACCTGATCAAATATCACGTTTTGATTATAATGTGTAAGTACTTATAGTAACATCATACCTCTTCTTCAATGTTTCTTGAATGTTACTGACATTTTCCCTGGCAGCTTCCCCAGTAAGAATAACTTGAGTCTCTCTGCTGCATGATTTATTGATGAATTTGGACAACAGGGGAAGCATGGCGTTGAGTTCGGATGTCGCGAATTTGAGGCTATAAATTCTGCCTTTCTTGAACTTCTATAATCATTCAAAATGAATCATCAACAACGTTGCTTTTTGCGAGCTCAGGAATATCAAATATAATTAGTGATACCAGAGAGTTCAGGTGCATTCTGCAGTCTAACTTCCGAATTTTATATAAAGAAAGAACGTCCTCAACCTACGAGAGTGCGAAGTTAAATGCAAACCACTTCACTTGTAATTACGTATCGGGTGGTCAGACTCAAACAATGAATCATGACGTAGGTGGCTCATGTTCCCTGGTTCTCAGTCGTGTAGTATAAGTTCTCTCCAAAATAAACACTAATTAAGATAACAGGTAATTGCAATCCACCAGCAACTTCGTTGTTTTCAACTCGCTTCTTTGAGGCGGAAAAACTCTTTACCAAACCGATTCGAGTTGTTGTTAAGTACCAACTCCTGTAAAAATGATCTCCTTCGAGTTATCGGTTTTGGCAATTCAAAAATTAAAAAAAATTAACTTACAGGCAGATCATTGCACGCATTCAGAAGATCTTTAGGTTCGAATTTGCAGTAGAATGCCACTGAAGAAGTTTGGTAACCTGAAAGGACACACCAACCTTGAAAAACTATTAATAAACTGATTGACCATATATTTGTGCCATAAAGAATAACAAGAACACGATATGGGAGGGAATCAGGCAAAAAGCTGCATTGCTTATTAGTTAGCCTAACCAATCGACCCTTATGATAATTTCCAGAGACGCAATGCCTTGTCCTTTGAGGTCCAGCCATCGCTGAGTCAAGGTTCAGGTTTATTCACAGGGGAAATAGTACTCTGGCCTTCTCAACTGTGATAAGGCCTTTTAACAACTGGTGTCTTGTTGGAATATCCTTGGTACAAGATGTCCTACTTCTAACGTCAGGATACTCATAGCATGACGTGAATCGAAGGCCTTCTTGATACCCTGTCTATAGGCCTCTTCTCTTTTTTAGTTCCATGGATGTTCATCCACAAAGTAATTGGATATTCCAAAAATTATTCAATGTTCATATGCTGGAAAACAGGCAGTCGACCCAAAAGATTTTCGGTGGGGAGAGAAGCATAATATGGAAAACTGTTCCTAATTCACTTCTGAAGCTTTCAATAGGTTTGCTACTGACCTAGGGATTGCTTTTCTTCTTGGATCTGTACCCTGATTTTAGAGGAGGATGGAAATCTTGCTTGAAAGCAGTAACCATCTTATTGTTCGAGTATATTATATTATATATATATATATATATATTATATCGCAAGAAGAAAAGCAATCCCTAGGTCAGTAGCAAACCTATTGAAAGCTTCAGAAGTGAATTAGGAACAGTTTTCCTTTTTTTACACAGTTTGATTTATCAGTCTTCATTTTCGGCCATTTTAGTAAACTCAGTGACGATTGTACCAAGAACTCTCACAGGAATTTTCAATGGACACCGAATCATCTGGTTCTAGGACAGTGCAGGTAATCGCCAAATGATTGACTATACCGTCATCAGTTATCCTCTTTTGCTTCAACCAACTACCAAACAGGACAAGGAAATCGTTCATTTCTATTATGACTGGTTTGAATTCACATGCACAGAATTGAGGCGTAGCCACCATCTGACATCATTTACAATATGAAATGTTATGAGGAGGTAGTAATTACAACTATGATTTATATTGAGTGAGTATATCAGTAGAATACTTTTTTTTCCACTCTGATGGGTCAAAGTGACTCATGAGACTTACCAATACTGAATGCAAGGCTGTGGGAGTCACTGAGATGCTGAAACGCTGACAGGTTGTCCATTGGTAATAAGCAGAGAGAATAACTACGACGAAAGTGGCGAAACAACTATGTAATACGGCAATCACAAAATCTTTTGTTTGACAAACAACCAAGATAAGATAAATATGCAAGATGTAATCTGTTTAATTCGAATATTTTTTTGTTGATGTCGAGCAAGACAATGTTGAGTAATTAAACCTCACAATTATTTGAGAGAGGTAAAAACACCCGTCTATTAACATTGCTGGCGAGCCCTACACTGCTAGGAAGTTATTAAAATCATGATGACGCGAGATCACAAACCTTTCTAGGTCAATGACAACGAGGTTTTAATCATTCAAATTGATTTCACCTTGGAGAGTCAGAGAAAGGGGTGATCCCGCAATCGTTGAGAGAGAGGATTATATTGTAGCTAAAAATGAACGAAAAATATATCTACTCGTAATACGATGTCACTGTTGTGTAGATACAACTTGAAGCAAGTTCGTTCTGTGTGATACATGCTGCACGCCGAACATCAAATTCCTCTTTTTAAATTCTCAGCGTCAATTCAAGCCTTTGCAGTTGAACACGTAGCTCGCTATTCAAATAATAACAAGTTTCGTAAACTTGAACCTTAATCAGTGGCTGCTACTGGTAGAAGCATGTGCACCCCCAGCTAATAAACCTAAAATAATAACCAAATGGGCGGGTGTAATCTCGGCCCAAGCTCGGTGGACCGAGGGTCAGACTGTCATAATATGATTTGAACGAAACCACGTTGGCTCATAATAACATTCGCACATGACATACTCGTACTTTGGGTACCCGTTCTCCTGGGGCCGAGTTTACATTATCTAAATGTAAACTCAGCCCAGGCCCAGGAGAACGGGTACCCAAAGTACGAGTATGTCATGTGCGAATGTTATTATGAGCCAACGTGGTTTCGTTCAAATCGAAGTGAATAATATTATGTTCAAATTTAGTTGGACATATAGATCAAGTGGACCGGGTTGCGGAATAAAAACATCCTGGGCTCAGTGTGAACGAACGGCTGGTCGTACGAAGCTGCGGACGGTCTAAGAAAATAAACTCAATATAAGTGTGAACTAAAAACTATACCGTTTCAAATGAATTTTTCAAAATTTGTACTGCACCAGTTCCCTTTGACCTAGAGTTACCAAAAGCTTCGAGGACCATTGTGGGGTTGGTCCGAACCCGTGATCCAAATTTCGTAATTTTAGCACAACTAACTGAGTAGGTACCGACGGATTTTTGTTAATTCGATTTTCTGACTCTATGTAGGTACCTATCTTGAAACGTGAACCCTTAAATTTTGAGGGGGGGGGGGGGTTAAAAACATTTTTTCTTTGGTCGATTCCAATGATTCATTATCGAAGATAATAAACCAAAATTAAACAAATTTTAATGAATTGTGATTACTCACACAGGGCACAAATCTTAGTAGGGGATACGTCAATATTAAGACTAACCATTATTTCACTCATAAACATAAATGACCCAAAGTAGTTAATGTGAAAACAGGTTATTTGAATAAATGGAAAGTGCAGCCATAAGTGATAAAAATAAACTACAAACCAGAAACTGTTCCCCCTGATCTGATGACTTCAACGTGTTGGGACCTCCCAACAACAACAACAACAAAGAACTCCCAGCCCTTCCTCCATGCTCCTCACCTTTTTCACATGGAACGGAGCGTGCGGAATGCGTGTACTTCCACGGCCTCGACTAATCACAGAGCAATACGCAATCCGCATTTCGTACTTTCCGCTCCATGTGAAACCGCCTTAAGGTGCAGCGGTTTGCCGCCAGGAGCGCTCATTCTCACAAGCGAAACCGGTATATACGTCTCCCTATAAAGAAACTTGTATGGGATAATAACTTGCATGTAATAATAATATAAATTAATCTGAATCACTGTGAAAAATTATCATTTAATATAACATTTAAAAAAATATATATTCCCTTGTCCAGAAGTGAATAAGCACCCGAGCACCCCTATAGTGCTCTGGCAATCCCTATAAACGTTTATGACTGCGAGATACGAGACCAACTCCCTCCCTCAATTTGGCCGTTACAATCATTTCAAATGTTCTAGTTCGGCTTCGCTATTAGGTTTCTCTCCCAACGAATGATGAATTTAACGTGGATATTGGTTTTTGTGATTTAACTCTATGTTTAAGTAGGTATCTACTGTTTACCTTTGTTAGTCAGGTCATGTTCAGACTGTGAGTGCGCCTACAAATTGATTTCTGGTCCGGTAAGTCTATAGTTGTCTACGGATGTGTATTGTGTGCTGATCGTACTTCAGCTTACATTTGCTGACCTTTTGGTGGTATCAGGCCGTGGAACAATAGCAGAGGGTCGCTGATCGTGCTTGGTTCGAAAAGTAAGATTGTATTTTATAGCAATCGTTGGCGTAAACGGTGTCATAATAAACCGCTAACAATCGCTTCAATGATGAACTCATTACAAGTCCGTACATGGATGTACTCTCGCCTGCATCCGTGTACTGGGAGTCCGCGTTTAATTGTAGATTACTGTCATGTTTTTGTTCGGTAAGACGAAAGTCGAATTCTTGTCGGGAGATCAAAAGTATTTTCTTGTCGGGAGGTGTTGAGGACGGTTCAACATCGATGCGTTCTTAGTTCCAAGTATTTGTCCGTTTGGTACATGCTGCGATCTTTTCGTTCAATTACATTGTTGCCAAAGATACAAACAGTTTTAATAACGTATATTATCGAACTACGTATAATACAGTTCTAGGTAATAGGTACCTAATATTGCTGGATGATTGAAAAAATATCATGAAATGCTATGTGGACAATACGGAAGACCGACATTTCGAATATAATAGATGGAATAGACGGATCTTTGTTTGCCGACAGTTCTTTATGAAGTATAGGTCGAAGACTTGCAAACCATGATATGTTTCCAGGACATCAACGTCTCTTTTCTGGGTCTATAGTTCCACATGACTGCAGACCCCTTTCCGTGGACTGACTGTCCGTTTGTGGACGTAAACGTCCCTTTTCAGAGTCTATAGTTCCACAAGACTGCAGACCCCTTTCCATGGACTGACTGTCCTTCTGTGGACCATAACATGTACAATGTCATGCAAACCGTGGTATACCGAGGTTCGACAAGGCTTTCCCTTATCCGGATCAGTATCCCTTTGAGTAGTGTACAACTGTTGGTACTAATGTCAACTGGTGTTGAAAACGATTGCTCGTTATTGCAGACGCTGCCATGCTGTAGGAATCATTACTGGTGGGGAAGGTACAATACAGATCATGAAAAATGAATTTGATGATGAATGCTTTGAAATGCCATCAAAATCGTTCGTTCTGAGCTATGAGCGTTACCAACAGGGATTTCACGTTCACTCAACCAACGATTAGGTTTACCAGTGGGATTTTAGCGAATTTTCGAAGAGAAGAAAGCTATTGTTCTCAGTCCAAAATTTTTAAAATTCGAATTTCTGAGACATTTTGATACCATGATCCAGTCCCGCCCATCCTGAATTCACTGCCGAAAGACACCAAAAAAGTATATATTTACATAATAATATATATGTTACATATTATGTAACATAACATAATAATATTATGTTATGTTATATTATGTTTATATGTGTCATTCCAGACGCCAAATCTCGATAAAATTGAGATAACAAGTTCAAATTTGGCAATCGAAAGGCTAATTTGTAGACTGGAAGAACCGTGGGGGGGTGATCACCCATAAATTCCGAAAATGGAACAGTCTGACATGTGACACCTCATTTAGAAAGGTTTTTTTTTTTTTCATTCACGATGAACACGATTGGGAAATCAGAATTGCGATTTATCTCATTCCGTTTTCTTACTGGAGCACTTTGAAGATGAAGAAACGTGGTTGATACTTGAGATGTTCTTCATGGTTCAACTGCTCTAATCTAATGAAGGGATGAGATATCGCAATTCTGACTTCACCATCGTGTTCAGAGTTGAAAAATTCATAAACTGAGGTGTTACTCGGCAAAGAAGGGGACAAAATTTGTTATAAAACATTTTACCCAAAACCAGTTATTTCTTCGTAAATTCGCTCTTATAGCCATGCTGCATGGCTGGATTTTTTGACATTTCGGGACAAGCTCGTCCTTTTAAATTTGCACTGCCATAAACTATCTGATTCAAAAATCGCTGACTATGGTGGTGCTATTGTATCTTAGAAACCAGTGCAAAAGTATTGAAAGTCATAAACTATGCCTTGAAACTAGGAATTATTCTTAGTAGGTATCCCTCATTAAGCATTCATTGGTTTCAGTTGAAGATCTCCAAGCCTAGCCGTCCTCCCTGTTTTATTCCCGATGGCAGCTAACTTTCCAGTTTCATTCGAAGTAAGTCGTGCTTTTATGTAAATAAACGTTGAAAAATGTTGTAACATTGAACATTGATTAGTTGCAATAACAATTTTTAATAGGTAATAAGTTTTGTCGTGAGCTCCGCTCATTGATTTTGTACACCTCCTATTACAGCAAGTTATCGATGTGATGGCCAGAACTGTTCTTATATACTATAGAAGAACACATGCATAACGTATTCAGAACATTAACATAATATGTTTATATACTGTGAGCAATGATCTGAACTGGCTGAAACCTATGCATTTAGCATTGAAGCCTTATCGACTTTCTATTTGATATTCTTCCAATTTTCCTCTTATAGTACCTATGATTTCTTAAAAACTAACTCTTATATTTGAACTAATCAAGGCTGCCTACGTCAAATTCAGATTAAAACAAAAATGTCATAGTTAGGTACCGAAAATATAGATATTATAATTTTCTGTCTCTGCTCCTCCACTGTCCCAAAGTAGATTATTCCATGTGTACTCATGATTACGCAGATTACAAACGATGGCTGTCCCGCCAGTGGTGGTTCTTCGAGGGAAGTCTCAGAACTTGTGCTGGCGCCTTTTTCTCGTATCCCCAAACTGGAGTTTGACGATGTCGAAGTTGGCCGTGAAGTTGTGCAGAAGGTGAACCTTAGGAATCCAAATGACGCTCCTCTGACGGTAAGTGGTTTTAATTATGTCATCAACTAGGAACGTCAATCAGGTAATAATTACCTGATTGACGTTCCTAGTTGATGACATATTATTGTTTCGTTCATTTTCTTCCTTTCTACTAGCCAAGCCAGTCTTGATTTTTCTTCTCAAAAGCTGATGAGATAGTCCAAAGTGCCCTCAAGATTTCAAGGTTAACGGACGTGTAGGTGCTTCATACGATTTAAAAGTGAGAAATGTACATGTTGAAGGTTTCACTCAGGACTTAACGTGCACTGAGAAGGACCATGGCTAATGAAACTTGATTTTGGAAAGCCCTGAAGTCATGCCTAACGATACTCAACCTTGTCGTTCTTCTACTTTTCTCCTTCTTCCGTTAGATTCGAATTGGATATTTTATAACATTCATAATGGAGAGAATGAGAAACAAATTTAATTTTATGGTTATTTATACAGATTGTAAATTTGCAATATATGTTGTTGTTTGTTAGATATCATCAATTAATCTTCACCTTTCAGGTGTTGGTGATCCCGCCCAAAGATTTTCTCGCGCGAGGATTCTCAATGAACGCCGACGAATTTGAGATTCCTCCTCACTCCAAAGGGGAATTCGAAATCCGATTCAAACCTGTGAAAGAGCTGCAATGCCGCGACACGATTTACTTCCAGGACAAGTTCCAAAACCAAAAGTTTCATTTCCAGCTAACGTCACGAGCTATAAGAAAAAAGGTAAATTTTCGTCAGTACGTCGTTTGGTCTCGTATTGAGGGGTACTTTGTTGAAACAGTAGTTGGATCCGTGAAGTCCGAATCATAGGCATAATTGAAAAAGAGAGAAAAATGAAATTTTTCTTCCATCTTGAAGAACATTTTCAGCAGTAATTGACTATTAATTGAGGCGAGGTTTCGCAAAACGTTACAAGCGCCAAAACCGAAAAAATCGAGTTTAGATCGATTTATATGTTAAATTTTACGAGGAATCAAATGGTCACATTACGGTTCCTCAAAACGGGATGAGTCCAGCCTTAAAAGCGTGAAGTTTGAGTGGGTTCCAAACAGTAGGTACTATTTCATGGATTTTTACCATTTTGACATAAACCCACGAAGGAATCCAAGGGAACTATCCTAAACGAACGGGTTCGGCTTTCGCAGTGGCACACGAACGCAGTTCCAAACGGTCCCCGATTTTTTTCGAAACTCTCAGAACTAGAGCGCAAGCGCATGCGCATTTCACAACTTTTTCAGAGTTTGTGGAGTAAACAACAATACTTTGGTTGCCGTGCGTTCAATTTATTTGGTTAAATTAATTCAATTTCCCTAATATTCTTATTGAAGTTGAATAAAATGACGATTTGAAGATCCATGATTTTTCTAGTCCACCTTTTTGAACATGGATAAGGATTTTTGACGGTGAAAACTGCAAGTATTCCATCAAAACAGTATAAACAATGCGTGCTTTCCATACAGACAAAAAATCTTAACAGCTTCGGGCTTCACGCTGTCTGAACTTATGAGAAATATCATTTTTAACTCAGTTAAATGAAAAATGGCGATTTTACCGAGACCCATTGGCGTTAAAGTCCCTTTGCAGGTCCCTACCAGTCCATTATTTGTATTATTCCACTTCCAGTTCTGTGAATTTGTCTACAGAATCCCCACTCATTCTGAATACAAATTCACAGAGTCAGGAGATCCCATTTAATTACGAATTTCGAAGCCATTTCACCATATTTCGCTAACATCTGCAAACCCCCCCTACTAGTGGTACCTCCTCACTTTCGCGTTAAATTATCCATCTCATGAAAGAGATAATTGAATCATGCTGATACATGAATAGATCTCACCGTAGAGCAAGTAGATAATTTAATGTTTTTAAAGTAGGTTTTTTATTCCCAAACATTAACATTTTTGGAATTTTACCCTTTTGCAAACCTGCGTCGCAATTAATTTGAAATTTGAAATCCTTAGCACCCATTGTAAACAAATTCGATTTCCTGTTTGCTAAAATAACCTTTTGTAGAAAGAATTGGCCCATTCTAGTTGTCCATTGTTCTGATATCCCTAAGAGACTCCTGATTGATAGTTACATTAATCTATAAGGTTCGAGGATTCGTCATATAATATATGTTTATATGTAATATATATTATGTTATTAGTCACCATATAAACTAAACACAATTAAGGAAAGTGATGTCTCACACCCGATTTTTTTTGCATTTATGATTTTAGATGACGGTAAAACGTAAGAGATGGAACATGACCAAGAAACCAGTGATAGTACCTTCCTTCGACCAGAACATTCAAATCAAAAGTCTTCCGCCTAATAGTCCTGTTACTGCCCCATTGATTACAGTTGACGAAGTTGGAGGTTCCAAAAGTTCAACTCTTAATGTTACTTTCCCTGTTGTTTCTGTTGCTGCTGGTGGCACCTCTGAAATAGACGGAACTTACTGTAGGAAACCCGAGTCAATCACAGAGACGTCGGCAGTTTATGATGATTCATTAGAATTAGATGCAGCCCAGGGGATGAATGAAATTCGAAGACAAGCCCAATTCAGTTTCAGAAATGATAGCTTCACGTTCGAATCTGTAGAGTTGAATAATGAAGTTGATAAAGAAAATGCTGTCAGGGCTGGTGGTAATAGACGCCAGTTTGAGATTAGTTTCTCTGACATCGGTTTTGATAGCTTCACCCCAGTTCAATCAGTGAACAGGACGAACAAGTTGAGGAGCATTGAGAATATCACACATAATACCTCTACTCCTAAATTGCCTCCCTCAAACATCAAAACTGAGACCAATAATTTTCCGCCCGTCTCTACGGTAAAGCCAGCCGTATCGACATATACAGACAGGGATGGAAATAGTGGCGCAAAACAGCTTTGTAACGATCGATTACCAATCAAATTGGAGCCTGTGACACCAAAATTACAATCTTCCAGAGAGCCAATGACAGCAAATGTCAAAATCGAGCCTACGACTCCACAACCTAGTCAAGTCGATCCGGTCCCAGCTTTCAAAGTCCCTCCATCCGCCTGCTTCAAGGAAGAACTCTTCACTCCAATCCCTCGATCTGAGTCCATGAAAAAGTGCGCTATTTCATTCGCCGTTTCTCCTCCGACAAAGGGAAATCAGGGCAATCGCAGGAAAAATCTGTTTGGAAGAGCCTCCACACCTTGTACAGAGAAACCTGTTGTCGGACCTCCCAACGTACGAGTATCCCAAATGGCCCAATGTGTCAAGCAAGAAGCCGAAGACAGCATACTCTCCAGATCTTGGAACATAAATGTTCCTGACGCCCTAGGAAGCCTCCCCAAATTACCAGCCCAGCCCAAGAGGGCAGCAAGGGGTGAAACTTTGTCACCCAAGTCATTGGTGGCATTTAAAAAGTCTGTCAGAGTTCACGTTTCACGTAAAAGTAAGTTTTGTTACATGAGTAGCCTTGTTGAATTATTGTGTGGCGTGATGTAAATTTTGGTTTACTTGTTACCTATTTGAATTGAAAGAGAATGGGGAATTTGCGTCAATGGTTGATTCCGAATATCACGTTATAGAGTTTACTGCCAGCGATACTCATTTAAAAAAATTAAAGGATAAAACTTCAAGACCGCCGAGCCCAGATTGAATGAAGCCGCGAAAATCGAGGGGACCGTATGACGTCACAAACAGGACAAAATCCCCAGTAGGGCGCTGACATCAACAGGCTTCAGAAAGGCGGGGGGGGGGGGGGTCCAAGTGGACGTCACTTAGCTTCCAGCTGCCAGCTTCTCTAAATTTTTGGGAAGACTTTTCTGGCAGCTGACCATCATTTTCGTTACTCCTAGCTTGTATTGAAAAAATAATGAAAAATTGGCGCAAATTCCCTATTCCATCCTATTATTATGTAGGATCTACGCCAAGTCCGGTAAAACTAATTTTGGAAAAATAGTGGTTAATTGTCAATTTTAAAAAATCTTACCATTCTTCAATGTTTAAAACACTTGTTATTATCGTGATGTGGCACTGGACCTGACGAATAAGGTGAGGAATCGAGTGCATTATTGCCAAAAACATCTGTATGTTGATCTAGTTGTTGATTCCTCCATCGCCATTTTCTGATTTCGTCCGTGAAAATGGCTCTAAAGCCTTTTTGATTGCAGGCACTCATAGGTCAAACAACTAGTTGTAGTTAAAAAAAAAAAACTCCTGGTCCACGCGTCTCGTGTATACAAACATTTGCATTGCTCTTGGGACGGGGTAGCTAATGGATAACTTCTGTATTTTTCGTAAGAATTCGTTACCTGTAGAAGTATGATAAGGACAACTGTCTGTTCATTAAATGGTTAATTTAAGGCATCCTAAGAGAATTTCGTATGTCTCAATTTCATCCTGAGTTTCTGTTCCAGACCTATCCAGACCCAGTTCAGCCAAATCAGGTATGTTTGTTTTGAACCTCCCTTGAGACTCCTGTTCACTGTTCCATAACTCGTACTATTTCCTAGATGTCTAATCCTATTATTGTCCACAGATCCCTCCTCACCTCCCTCAGAACGTGTTGTTGTTGATGATGTTTACACACCTGGGCCAATCTTCAACATGAACCTTTACAGTACTATGATGTCCGATCCTTTTGCTAGGTATGTATTCCTATGATTTTACTTGAATATGATTTAACAATAATCTGTATCCGATCTTATTCTGCTGTTATTGATTATTAATCATCATACGTTCCCTTAGGTGTGCTGTTCATCCGTTGGAATATCTAGAAAAGCGAGGAAAAGAGCTGATCAAATGGGTGAACTCTGTTCTGACTCCACCTGTTGAGTACTCAGCTTATGAAGCCGGCGTCGATGTGGCCAACCTGTGGAAGAAATCCGTCGCCTCTGACAACGTGCCGCTTCCTCCCAGCCGTGAAACGGTGTCCTCCAAATTCCACAAAAACGAGATCCATCTGCTGAACTTGAGGAAAACTGCAAAGCTGATCTTTAGATCTGCCAGCATATCTGAGACTCTCTACAAGATTTATTCGAAAATTGACGTTGGATACATTTCGTTGAAGGATGACATCGATCTTCACTATGATCAAGGTGAGTAAGCTTTTCATTCGTGTTTCTGATGACCCAGAACAATTTCATGTTCAACATAGTAGTTATATATCGTCGGCTTACAAGTGAAATCCACTGCACCGTTCGATTTTGTGCTGCTCCTATGTATTCTCCAATGCCTGATCGATTTGTGATGTCAGTTTTGAGACCAAAACAATACTAGCCAAGTAATTGGTAAATCACCAATCGATCGGGAATTGACAAACACGTAGGAGTAGCCACAACCCGAAATTTGCTGAGCCCGAGGGGGGGGGGGGGAAGTCCTTTCCCCCCGCCCCCTCCCCACAAATCCGCGCCTGATAGTGGTACGATCTGTACAAAGAATTTCGTTCTAATTGGCCTTAAGACAATAAACTCTTATATGGATGTCTAGGTGCAAGGTGTCATCTCGTTCAGTTGTTGATGTACTACAATCCCCTTTGGCTACGGATTGGGTTGGAAACCATATATGACAGATCTATTCCTCTTCACCCTAGACAGACTGTCATTGGACTGATGCATTTCATAAAAAACAACCTCCTATCTGACAAGTACATCTGCGAAAAGAATTCCTACCAAAACATTCATCACCTGAAAATGCCCAAATTCAAGGTAATGTATAGTTAATCTTATGCCTCTTAGTTCTGCATTAACAACTTTATCTGGAAAGCTCTGAAATGTCAAAAGTAAAGGAATACCATACTGTTAGCTTCTAAGTATTGGCAGAGCATTTTACTTGTGTGCAGATTGTGTTTCAAATCCCCATCACACATTTCACTACTCTATTTTGTATCTTATGATTACAGAAAGAAATGAATGACTTCATTGTGTTCAAATTCTTCTCCCTTGTCTTTTTTCTGGACATTGCAAAGCGAAAGGCCATCATTCCTTATGATCCATGTCTTTTCAACAAAAACTCACCAATTAAGGTATGTTTCGTGAAATGACTGTCAGTATTCATCATAAGGTATGTAGATTCGGGTATGTTCTATTTCTACCTCATAGCTGATATTTTATTTTCTTTGTTTAGGAGAGCGAAGGAATGATCAACGAATTTATCAAAGAGTTCACCAAATGTGTTGGGCATATGAAGAAAAATTTGGCCACAATGGGATTTGTAGTGTCTCACAAACAAACTGCTATAGATGAATATGACTTTGCCGTGCAGACTCATTTGGACTTGCGTGACGGGGCGAACCTCACGCGGCTTATCGAGATCATTCTTCAAAAGAAACAATTGATCAAGAAACTCAGGCTACCGGCCATATCGAGGCTACAAAAGGTGCATAACGCAAAATTGGCTTTCAATGCCTTGTCGGAAGAAGGGGTGACTATTGTTGATGTGCTGCCGCCCGACGTCGTAGATGGACACCGGGAAAAGATCATGTCCCTTCTGTGGCAGATTCTTCACAAATTCCTGAAGCCAAGAATGGAAAAGGGAGCCATTACTATCCAGTTGTGGTGGAGAACGGTATACTTGAGGTTGGTGATTCACAGACGGATCCAACTAAAAAAACACCAGGTATCAGTTACTGCTGCGGTGAAAATTCAATCATTATGGCGAGGTTATTTGTTAAGGAAAAATTTCCCTGCAATGAAATCTGATTTAGAACTCCGTAATTTGAAATTTAAGTTAAGGAAGGAATGTGCTGCAACTACAATTCAACGGTGGTATCGAGCTACTGTAGCCATGAAGAACCAGAAGATGGCGTATGAAATGAAACGTAGAGCTGCTCTAACGATTCAGCAAGCAACTGTTGCGATACAGCGCCGTTACAGAGCATTAGTTGATGGGAGGAAGCAACGGAATGATTATTTATTGATGAAAGAATCAGCGATTACAATCCAGCGTAGGTATCGTGCTACAGTAGCCATGAAGAACCAGAAAATGAAGTATGAAGAATTACGTCAAGCAGCTGTTGCGATTCAGAGCCGTTACAAAGCATTAGTTGATGGGAGGAAGCAACGTCATGATTATCTGTTGATGAAAGAATCAGCGATTACAATCCAGCGTAGGTATCGTGCTACAGTAGCAATGAAGAACCAGAAAATGAAGTATGAAGAATTACGTCAAGCAGCGGTTGCGATTCAGAGCCGTTACAGAGCATTAGTTGATGGGAGGAAGCAACGTCATGATTATCTGTTGATGAAAGAATCAGCGATTACAATCCAGCGTAGGTATCGTGCTACAGTAGCCATGAAGAACCAGAAGATGAAGTATGAAGAATTACGTCAAGCAGCTGTTGCGATTCAGAGCCATTACAGAGCATTAGTTGATGGGAGGAAGCAACGTCATGATTATCTATTGATGAAAGAATCAGCGATTACAATCCAGCGTAGGTATCGTGCTACAGTAGCCATGAAGAACCAGAAAATGAAGTATGAAGAATTACGTCAAGCAGCTGTTGCGATTCAGAGCCGTTACAGAGCATTAGTTGATGGGAGGAAGCAACGTCATGATTATCTATTGATGAAAGAATCAGCGATTACAATCCAGCGAAGGTATCGTGCTACAGTAGCCATGAAGAACCAGAAAATGAAGTATGAAGAATTACGTCAAGCAGCTGTTGCGATTCAGAGCCGTTACAGAGCATTAGTTGATGGGAGGAAGCAACGTCATGATTATCTATTGATGAAAGAATCAGCGATTACAATCCAGCGTATGTATCGTGCTACAGTAGCCATGAAGAACCAGAACATGAAGTATGAAGAATTACGTCAAGCAGCTGTTGCGATTCAGCGCCGTTACAGAGCATTAGTTAAAGGGAGGAAGCAACGTTATGATTATCTATTGATGAAAGAATCAGCGATTACGATCCAGCGTAGGTATCGTGCTACTGTAGCCATGAAGAACCAGAAAATGAAGTATGAAGAATTACGTCAAGCAGCTGTTGTGATTCAGAGCCATTACAGAGCATTAGTTGATGGGAGGAAGCAACGTCATGATTATCTATTGATGAAAGAATCAGCTATTAGAATCCAGCGTAGGTATCGTGCTACAGTAGCGATGAAGAACCAGAAAATGAAGTATGAAGAACTACGTCAGGCCGTTGTATCAATCCAACGCCGTTACAGAGCATTAGTTGATGGCAGGAAGCAACGTCATGATTATCTGGTGATGAAAGAATCAGCTATTAGAATCCAGCGTAGGTATCGTGCTACAGTAGCCATGAATAACCAGAAAATGAAGTATGATGAAATACGTCAAGCCGTTGTTACAATCCAGCGCCATTACAGAGCATTAGTTGATGGAAGGAAGCAACGACAAGATTATCTGTTGATGAAAGAATCAGCTATTACAATCCAGCGTAGGTATCGTGCTACAGTAGCCATGAAGAACCAGAAAAAGAAGTATGAAGAACTACGTCAAGCAATCGTTGCGATTCAGCGCCATTACAGAGCATTAGTAGATGGGAGGAAGCAACGTAATGATTATCTGTTGATGAAAGAATCAGCTTCTAGAATCCAGGGGTGGTATCGTGCTACAGTAGCCATGAATAACCAGAAATTGAAGTATGAAGAAATACGTCAAGCCGTTGTAACAATCCAGCGCCATTACAGAGCATTAATTGAGGGGAAGAAGCAACGTAATGATTATCTGTTGATGAAAGAATCAGCTATTAGAATCCAGCGTAGGTATCGTGCTACAGTAGCCATGTGGAACCAGAAAATGATGTATGAAGAAATACGTCAAGCCGTTGTAACAATCCAGTGCCATTACAGAGCATTAATTGAGGGGAGGAAGCAACGTAATGATTATCTGTTGATGAAAGAATCAGCAATTAGAATCCAGCGTAGGTATCGTGCTACAGTAGCCATGTGGAACCAGAAAATGAAGTATGAAGAAATACGTCAAGCCGTTGTAACAATCCAGCGCCATTACAGAGCATTAATTGATGGGAGGAAGCAACGTAATGATTATCTGTTGATGAAAGAATCAGCTTCTAGAATCCAGGGGTGGTATCGTGCTACAGTAGCCATGAATAATCAGAAAATGAAGTATGAAGTAATACGTCAAGCCGTTGTTACAATCCAGCTCCATTACAGGGCATTAATTGATGGGAGGAAGCAACGTAATGATTATCTGTTGATGAAAGAATCAGCTACTAGAATCCAGGGGTGGTATCGTGCTACAGTAGCCATGAATAATCAGAAAATGAAGTATGAAGTAATACGTCAAGCCGTTGTAACAATCCAGCGCCATTACAGAGCATTAATTGATGGGAGGAAGCAACGTAATGATTATCTGTTGATGAAAGAATCAGCTATTAGAATCCAGCGTAGGTATCGTGCTACAGTAGCCATGTGGAACCAGAAAAGGAAGTATGAAGAAATACGTCAAGCTACTGTAACAATCCAGCACCATTACAGAGCATTAATTGAGGGGAGGAAGCAACGTAATGATTATCTGTTGATGAAAGAATTGGCAATTAGGCTCCAGCGTAGGTATCGTGCTACAGTAGCCATGAGGAACCAGAAAATGAAGTATGAAGAACTACATCAAGCAACCGTAATCATTCAACGCAATTGCAATGCATTAGGTGATGGGAGGAAGGAACGTAATGATTATTGTCCTTTGATGGAAGAATCAGCTGTTAGAATTCAGTGTTGGTATCGTGCTACAATGGCCATGAAGAACCAGAAGATGAAGTACCAAAAAATACGTCAAGCAGCTATATCGATTCAGCGTAGGTATCGTGCTACACTAGCCATGAAGAACCAGAAAATGAAGTTTGAAGAACTATGTCGAGCAGTTGTAAAAATTCAGCGCCATTACAGAGCATCAGTTGATGGGAGGAAGCAACGTAATGATTATTTATTGATGAAAGAATCAGCTGTCAAAATCCAGCGATGGTTTCGAGCCATCAAGATACGATCGCAGCATATCTCCAATCCTGAGGTTTGTATGTCTTGTAATTCCTCACATAATCGTATATCCTCTGATCATGATCTTAGACGGTTGAGCACGTCCCTCCCCGCATTTGGCTCAGAATGTTTTTCAACTCATCCCCAGTTTTCACTTCACTGTACTGTCTCTAAAGTAGGGACATGTGCTTATCTGAAACTGTGGTCCGTTGACCCCCTGGGGGTCCGTGCATACTCCTCCAAAACATTCCCTAATACATTTATATTTTACCTTCGAGTGTACGTTTATGCTTTGGTATAATGATGGCGTGTAGTAGTTTTGGCTGTAGATGACGATTCCCCACTAAATTCAATATCTGTGTATTCAAAGCTATTTACATTGTATTTTATCTCTTAGGCTGCTGCTGAAGCAGGCGAGGGTGCGAGACCTCGCCGATTGCCTACTCTCCGTCAGAATTACGACAGCGCAATTGAGACCATGATGTCGTCTGCTATTCGAAAAAGCTTGAATCGGACTTACGTCGCTTTCAAAAACCTAGGTAGGTTTTTTTTCTTTCAATTTCTCGTAACTCGTTGTTATTTTATCGGAATCCTCCTTTTCCAAAACTATGTAACCGTGCGACTCTGCCCTCCCGAATGCCTACATCATAATCGATGCCTACAATATTTTTTCTATCGATTTTTGACTTTCGGTTTCAGATTTTATCACTCTACACTCTCCAGTTTTATGTGAAAAACTGGCCGAGCCGTCAAACGCTAAAGTCTACGGAGTCATCTACTATTTTCTGGACATTGAGTCGCGTTCCAACGCATATCAGAGCATTTTCGGACATGGAATGAACGTCCTTCTACAGCTAATCACCTACCACAAGACGTACAATGCTGTTTGGGAGGTATGATGTTGGACGTGCAATGTCGTTTTGTCCCATTTTTCGTCGGACTTCAGTAATTTTTTTGTTTTTTGTTTTTTAGAACACCATCAAATATGATGGAATCAACTCACTTCTCCATCTACAAGGGAAATTCTTGGAGAAAAACGAGGAACTGTTTTGCCGCGCTTCTACTATCCTTTGGTTGCTGTCTCGCTCACAAGACCAAGTTGAGGTATGGGTCTTCCATAGCTTTTTAAACCATAACGATTGAGAATTCGCTATAGGAAAATTGCTTGCGTTTTCGGTTCAGCAGTTTTAATTCAAATTTTAACATTTGTATCAATAAACCACTTAACGCGAATCCGACGATAAAAATCGGAATGTGCCACTCTTTCAGGTGGGGGTAGTTTGAATGCAACCAAGCGCTCTACCGTAAAATACGCTAATACTACTAATTTTCCCCCATTGGTTCTGTTGGCTGTTTCCGAGATAGGTAGTTTTGAACAGTTCAACCTCGGGTTGATGATACGTTTCTTAAATCTTGGCCATATTTCATTCAAATCGAGTCAAATCAAAAAACGGATGGCACCATGTGAATCAGCGTTGAAAAACAATGAAAAATCATGTGCCACACTTGAGGGATTACTAGACGTTATGTTTTGCGACATTTGGCATCTGAGCAACTTTGCACGCTCGCAGAACAGGTTCTGCGCACTCAAATTCATCGATTGAGGGATCAAATGTTCATGAAATGTTACGTAGAATCTGAATCTGCAATAAAAAAAAATTAGGGTACCCATTGGAAAAACCGAAGTTGGTGTCAATTGCGCATGTTTCTGCGCATGCGCAAAGTGGGGGAATGAGATATTCGAATTCATTGTAAAAAATGAAGGGGGGTTACTTAAGAAGCTTTTTTTCATTTTCCTGAAAATAACGGAGTTAGAAAGGGTGGTCCACTACTTAAGAAACACCCTGTATATTATATAGGACCATCGTAGACAAAACTGCCACTTATCGCTCTATGTTCGGCTTATTCTTTCTGGTTTAACAAAACGCATTCACCGTACATAATGGGGTTTATTTATTTATTTTATTTTTTAAAATATTTTTTTAGACGATCAGGAGCACGACAGAATTCGTGAGGCGGATGACGTACTACTCGAAGAAAGTGTTATCTACCACCAAAAACCCTCTAACAAAAAAACGCAAACCCGCGCTGCCAAACCTCAAATCGAACTGGGGCTACTCACATGGCGTGAAAGGATACAAAGAGTTCCCCACAAGGATTGACGCCGTCACAGCTCTCGTCAATCTATACGATTTGAAGGTTTAATCAGTTTTAATAAGGACTTGATACTGGAGGCGTGTCGTTGTTACCAATAGTTTTAAATGGCCACATTAAATATTTAGTGAATCACCGTGATAGGACGAAAAGCTGAATTGTATTAAACGTACTATTTGAATGAGTATTCGGCAAAACTCGATGTGCATAAATTCATACTTATCTTTTACTGTTGTACATAAATTTATGATTAACACTCTAGTTTACTTCTGTGAGTTTTTATTGGGAGAAGGATGAGTTCTTAGTCCGTAAGTTCTGTTATGTAAATAATAGGTATTAAAAAACTTTTTTTAACTTTCCAATCTGCTTGATTCTTCAAATCTTTGACCCAACGCGATTGAATGCCGTTGACATTGGGTAGAAGTCTGTCATCACATGAGCACGATTTGGTACTCACAGGAGATAAAGAAGTGTGACAACTGAAATTACTAATGTCAATGACGTGAGGATTTTTAGGTACCGCAATTGTCACTCTTAAGCTCATGGCATTTGTCGAACGGCAAACTGATCTCACGGGATAAGTTCAGTATTTGTGGATTGTCATCTTCGGTTGTGTTTCTTCACAATTTTCACGTACAAATGTTGAAATTTCCAGTGTGAACCGTAAGTAATGGATTTCAACGAGTTATGCCAATTTCAAGAATTGAAAATTGTGGAGTTTTGACGATCGGGACAAGGAGTATACACCAGCTCATGGTAAGTACAACACAGAAATTCTTTCCCAAAGGTTCATTTTATCGTGCGTTACTCAACAGTTTATCAATTCACAACATTGAAGCAAAATGTAATTTCTTTGTATTTACAGTATCATTTACTGACCAAAAACTTGTCCACACAAGCCATCCTCCAGTGTAGGTATTCGGGTAGATATTTTTTACGAGTATGATAACCTTGCGATTACCTCTTAAATGCCATTTCTCTATTATGAAAAATGCAAATTTTTGTAGGTACTGTTGCTTCTGTCCGAATTCAACAAGAACGTCTTTGAATAGCGTGGTTCACCCTTTTTTTTGTCTCATCACGTGCCAAGAAAAAGGGGGAACCACGCTATTCGGAGACGTTCTTGTTGAATTCGGACAGAACCAACAGCACAAAAATGTGCATTTTTTTCAAGAGGAACACCAAGGAACTATGTGCTTGAAATTCACCACATGTGCGTGAATTTATAATTCCTTGGTGTTCCGTTAATGGTAATTAGATGATCACGCATTGTACCCAAAACGCAATAGGCCCGCGGTCACCATAAGACGCATTTCCGAGCGGGATTCATAGGTGAGCCTTCGGGGCAGCGCCAGGTTCGGCTGAAGACGTCGAAGTTCCTCAGGGTTCCGATAACCCTGAATTTGTTCGGACTGTGGACGTCCATCAAGGAATTGATATCTTCTTCAAGGCTCGATTTCTCGCACCAAACCTGTCAATACACAAAATACAATTATCACATTTTCACAAATTGAAGGTGTCGAGCAACACACCCTGTCATCATTTTGGCCACTTGTCAGCAGAGCCAGAACTCTGGTCGCCAATGGTTTTCTCGTACACATTCTTGGAGTCTTTCTGAACATTCTCATAGCGTTTTTGTTATTCCAGAATCGGTATTCACGACCCAATAAACAAGCGGTTCCTGCCGGAAACCTCAGTCATCATGATGATAGGGTGTGTTATCTGAAATGCCACTTGCGCGCCACCTGGGGTTTTTTCAGTTTTGCTAGAACCGTGAATTTCATAGGATCCGCCGCGCGAAGAGCTTTCCAACGATATGCATAACTCATACATATTTGACCAAAATGACGATAAAGTGTGTTGCTCTGACACCGTCGAAATAACTTCACACCTAAGTTTGTTCTATGTTAGCAGCAAGTGGAGGAAGTATTACTAAGTTTTCTATATTTTAGTAGAATTACATTGGCAAAGGCTATGAAGAAAAGTTGGTGTGGGGTGAAATGCTCTAGGCCTGGCAGCTTTGCTTCCATCCCGTTTCTTTCGAGGTAATGCTCGTATGCATGGAAGGCCTCCCGCAGCCCCCCGTTATCCGCTATGTTTTCAGCCAGTGTCAACGTCCCATTCAGCTGGAATCAAATGAATGAATATATTTATTGCCACTTTTTATAGTACCTATTTTACAAAATAATTACCTTATATTATATAATTTAACAAAAGTTCAACAACAACATATATCTACAGTGCACAAACATAATAAATTAATGGAATATTAAATACAACTATTATAAATATATTATAAATTCAAGTGACACCATCAAGTAACTGATTGTTCATACCCAAATAATACGAAGATGGCTCCATATTTTGGACATTTACCTACAGTTTCTCACCTTGTAGTGTTAGGCAGATCGATTTCGGCGACGTCTAAATAACAACCTACTCATGGTTTTTTTTTACATTGAAACATTTTTAAAATTACGTCAATTTTGTTAAAAAGGTTTCTCGGTGCTTGGGGGAAGACTGTCTCGCACACCGAGATAATTTAAATTGGTAAGTCAAACCTAAATTGAGTTTTTCTATCTAGTTTTGAGTATCTAGTTATCCCCATATTGTGAAGCTAAACTTCATGACGTACCATCTAAGGAACAACATTCAAGGCTTTCAAGTTAGCGCTTGTGAAGAGGCGATTATGGGGAATTTCGGAGCAACCCACATAAAGCCTATCACCATCATCAAGAATCTGTTGATTATTTCCATAATTTCGAACATGCTGAAGTGTGCTGTTGTGGGGTTCAATTCACGATAGCAAAATAGGCAGTAGTTAATAACCGTAGTGGTTATCTTATACTTCCACATTGAAGAGTTCAGATCGGTTTGTCGTAAAGTTGCAATTGTTGAGCAATGACTTGGTGTTCGGCCCCCAAAGCTGTTGGGGCTCCAGTTCCTCAGTTTCCCTTATTCTCCATAGACCACTAGCGCTCCCAAACTTCCACATTATCACACATATTTACCGAATTTCAACACCCGACACATAATAATTCCAGAATATTATTTCCTAATTTATAAATGCCTGTTGGGTAATATGCCGAGAAAAGGGCGAAACCTGAAGTACCTATATTATACCGAACTGCGTCATGTGACGCCATATTGCTCCCTCCCGAATTTTGACGCCTTTCTGTCTAATGCTACCAGTTCGTTTCTTTCGCGCCCCCCAGTTTTCCATATTTTCAATTGTTTCACCACCATAAATTACAAATTTCCCGACTTCATTCGTTCATTTATCTTTCCCCGTACAATTGTACACTTGGTTTCCCCAAATTCCGCTGCTGATGTAGTGTTGGATCCACCGTTGTATCAGTTTGTAAAAATCAATGGTAATGCAAATGAAGTATGGGAAACGATGTAGATCCGGTTACTATTCACTTACTCGATCTTTGCTAGTGAAACTGAACTTGTTGTACTGGTTGACGAAGCACTGAGCTCTCAAGTCGTAGGCTTGGGACATTGCCTCGTCCCACCACGACTGCTTTTTTCCGTTCTCATCGTAGTCTTTGCCTGCGAATCACACTACTGAACGTTAGGAACCCATATATTTTGTTGTGCTATGTTTTTATGAATAATACCAGTTGTTACGTTTCTGGTAGCACGTTGTGTAATGAACAATATGAAAGTGAAAAATCCCAACACGATCATGTGTTACCTACCTTCCACGTCAAATGCATGCGTCAGTTCGTGTCCTAGAATAGATCCAATCGCACCATAGTTGAGAGACCTTTGGTAAAAGTTTATGATCAACAATAGTATTGGTTGTGAAGTACCCAAACACTTAGATAACATGTACAGATCTACTGTAGATTATAATCAATTCTAACTACTCAGCACAATTTTTCTTGGTGTTTAATACCTATTGTTTATTCCATAGGGTTCAGTTATTGAATAGCAAATAACTCACTCTAGTCCTAAAAAATAGAACGGCGACTGAAGGATTCCTGGTGGTATAGCTGCTTGTAAGGAAGATATAATTCAGTAGTTATATCCAAAGTCAGAAGAAGAAAAAAAAAGATTCTTGTGAAGAAAGACAATAATAGATCCTTCAACTAAAATACTCGTGTTGGTAAACATTTTTTGTCCTTTTTTGGGCGTATACATCTTTTACAAGCCTAATCAAATATCAGAATCTTAATTTTACTAAAACGTGTACGAACCTATAGCGTTGGATCCTCTTCCATAGAAGGCATTTACATCCAAGGGATCTGTCACCCATCTAAAAAAAAAAAAAAAACCAAGTTGATTTCGTAATAATTAAGCAGGTACTCACTATTTTTGACAACAAATGGCGTCAACCGAAAGACCTAAGTAGGTAGTTAACCAAAAAGGTTTTTTTCAAATGCGTGTATTTGAAAAAGAAAATGGAGATTACAGCTTAATTTAACGACAACCGTGCCACGTACTTGCGCAGTGTGGAGGAGTTGGAAAAGTTAACCTATAAACTATTTTATATTGCACGAGCAACGAGAGTGGGCAGAGATTGCCAATACGAATTTGACTAGGTACCTTGAGTCAGGAATAATTGTATTGAAACCAGACACACACATATATATAAATTCCAAATTGAACCAGGAATATACAATGTATATGTCATATAAATCTAAGTTGCACTTCAGCATCAGCTCTCTTACAGCACATCATAGATCAAAATTATTATTACACATACATTTCACTACCATTTCCCACGTTTGACCCATGACTAGAGAAGGCCACCCCTCCTAGCTCGGTCTTGAGCAGTTGATACAGAAACACGATGAAATAGGGCCCAAGACGGTTCCCTGTGAATTCCACAAGGTTCCTCCACGGCCGCGAGAAGACAGGAGTGGGAAACCGTATCAAAAGCCTTTGTCAGGTCCTGTCGTCAATCTTCCCGTGCGGTTCCAAGTAGTCGACGAAAAAGGTCTTTGCCATCCTTTCATTACACTCGCGACTGTGACAGCAGAGAATTGGGCCGATACTTTTCCATGTCTTTCGGATCGCCATTTTTTTTAACCGTGGGATGAATAGCCTGCTTTAAACCGCCGGGAAGCAATTCGTTTAGAAGCTAAAGTTGGCAAAGTTGGAGCGCGAGGAAATCCTTGCAAATTATCAATGCTCGGACTGGAACCACCCCTTGAACCGCTGGTAACCTTCTGAACTTCATCCTCAGGACTCTCAAGCAACTGCTTGGTGGTTCTGTATTGTTCCGAACAAATTTGGCAAATTTCCCGATTTGTAGCATTTTTTGCTATATTCTCCCCTATCATTCATTCCATCCCTTCCTTACTCCCTCAAAACCTTTTTGTGAAGGCCCTAGAGGTACTCTCAGGTTCCACATTTTACATAGTTGATCCTTGCATCTGACCACTGGGTACTTCCTATTGGTTTTTAACAACGGAGGTGGTTTTGGGTACATTTCTCTGTATGTAATACTACGTTTGCAAGAAAACCATTTTAAAAGATTTTCCAGATCTCCAAAGTACCCAATGTCTGACACTAAGCCACTGCTAGAACCTGATGAAATCGATCGATCAATACGAGTAGAAAGAAATTCAGTAATGACATGAAATTTATCGACAGTAATACAATACAAATGAAAATTGAAAAATAATTCTTACAGTCAATAGGTATATTATATTGACTGTAAGAACCCCTCTCTCATTATATTATTAGTGGCTGAGCTACCACCAAGAGTTGATAGACTACCCTATAAAAAAGAATTAGAATCACAACAAAGAATTATACTTTGCCTCACAGGATTTAACATTATAATAAAAAGTCCGACTCACCCCTTGGTGTCATTGGCTGGTAGCTCGCCGATGTTGTCAAGAATGCTTTTCACCTCAATAGCTTTCAGACCGACCATCGATTGAAGAAACTGGCCGTCGATGACCTCCATCTGAAAATTAAGTATGTGAAACATACAATTTGACAAAACATGAGATGTAATAGTAAAGGTTATGTGGAACACATTAGTTCTCCAAAGTCCATTGACGAAGGTGGCGTAATACATGGAAGATGTAACTATCAATTCTCTTCTAATTAGGAATGGACTTTCGATCTTCAATTTCATATGATCCTGGGTAGATTCTTTCGGATCACATACTTGATTCTTTTATTTCTGAACTTGCTGTTTCAATATGGTTTTTACATAACTGGCCAGACGCAACCTGCTGCCCTCAACCTGGTCAACTCGTGCACATGCGGAGCTGAGGTATCACTTATGTGCGTGACCAGGAAACTTGGAAGATAGCAGTTGACAACATCGGCATAGACAAGGCGATGGGTACAGACTCTACCTCAATGTCCTGACTGCGTGGCCTTCACGTGCTTCTCCTGGACGCCCATACAGACAACTGACAGTGCAGAGGGGGAGAGAGGGGCAGCAAGCGCCCACTTAGTCGAGAAGATGCCATAAGAGGCGAAAGGCGTAGAAATGGGATGAGGACGAGCCAGATGGTTTTTACATAACTGTTGTAAGAACCCAGTTCCCAGTGATTAAATCGAGTCTACCAGTCCGAATTCAGGCGGTAGGCTTATGTGAGGACAATACTAATTTGTTGTAAATCCCAAATGACTACGTATTATCGTATTATACTGCTTGAACAATACTACGATCAGGTACATACTCCTTTATAAAGCTCTTCAATCTCTCCAGGGACTAAAAGCCACTCCGGGTATCCGATGAAACTGCTGATGGCTCTTGCTTTCTTGGCAGCGTTCCTCTTCGTCACCGAGTCCATCCACTGCAGGGAGTCCACCAGCCGTTCAAACGACTCCGTGATGTCCCGTAGCATTGCTTTTACCTGTTGTAAAAAATTACGCATGTCCGTAAATATGCATCAGTCATCGCAACAAGTAACTATTGAGCAATACGCTGCAATAAAAAACGGAGGTATAGAGTGAGAGAGTCTATTTCCACGAAAATAATGAGTACAATTGTTAAATCGATTTCGACGATTAGGTCATCATCAGTAACGAACATGAACTGATGATGACCTAATCGTCGAAATCGATTTAACAATTGTACTCATTATTTTCGTGGAAATAGACTCTCTCACTCTATACCTCCGTTTTTTATTGAAATGGGTTTCCACAACCTCGTCGCGAGTGATCTAATTCGTAATACGCTGCAAATTGATTCACAACGGTTTATTACTTTCTTTATTGGTTATTTATCTCTTTAGATCACTGTTCTGCATACAACGTCCTCGTAACTTCTATCACTAAACAAAATAATTGGAGTAATTAGCCAAAATATTGAGTGTTAATTCGAGTAGGTGTATCTTTCTGATTGGGGGAATAACTTGTATAGGCCATGTGTAGGATGTGTCAATAACCCTGCCTACTATAAATTATTGCCTACTTCGGCAATAACATACTAATTAATTTACAAGCAGTAAAACAAACTTACTTTTACGGTAGTTTCCTTCAGATTATCCATAGAGGCGAATTTATAGCCTATAGCCATGTTGAAGAAGGATTTGACATATTTCACACATTTAGTAGCTCTGGAAAAATATATTGCCAAATTAACAATAATTGAATCATTCAATATGATTCATTTCTTGAAATTCAGGTCTTTCACTTGTTTTAAACGTATGTATGTGTATAATTATGGCTCGTAAGGGTGTGAGCAGCTCGTACATAAGATCGTGGTGCATTCCCCGACCAAGGGAACTAATTCCTATTTTGTGGTTACCTTGGGGTTAAAATGGGGGCTCTAGGGTATCTGTGCCTCCTCAGGCTGCCTGGGCCGGTGGAGGGGAAAACCCCAGATTAAGCCCCACCACTACGGCAGTAGTAATTCCTCCAAGTGCTAACACCACTTCCACTTCAGCCCTGGTCAACACTAACAGTGTATTGCAAAAAGCGCGTCGGCCAGCGCTCAAATGGGCCAAATCAGACTAGGGGAGTAAGCCCTGACAGAAAAGCCCCTAAGCTACGGTGAGAAGCAACGTGCCAAAGCTAAATGGCCGGTGGGGTATAACCGCCCTAGGGCTGGGCAACTACCCAAACCACTCCTAAGTCCCTACAATAGGAGCAATCAGGTCCAAGCAGCAATGCTGAGCCAATACAAACAACCACACCTGGAAGTGTAAAAGCTGCAGGTGCGGATCGCATAAAGAACTTTAAAATTAACATAGTAGCTCGCTTACAAAGTGTGGAAGCTGGTGGACAACTTCATCACAAGCCACCACTGCTTTAAAGGACGTCGCCCAAGAGGCCAAGATCGGAGTGAACTACTCCGCAAAAAGATGCAACCAAAATACCCTAAAACGTAGTCAACCTCATTCAAGGAAGCAGTTACTTTCGTTAAGGCTGCAATTGCCGCAGAGGGCTTCCCTACCGTTCAGCTGGACGCAGCATAGCTAAAAGTGGTCAAAAAGGCAATTTCAAAAGACTACGACCAAATTGCACCAAGGAGAGGACGATCACAGATCCGCTCTCTTAAACTGGCGCACACGCTGGGTCATCTTCTGATGACCTGTTCTGACAACGTCAGTGCTGAATGGCTGAAGACGACAGTCCCTCAACTATCGGGGAGGTCGAGAACAGCGAGTGCCGATCTCTGTTTAGAACATGTCCGACACTTCTGTGAAGGACTCGGTTTCGATGCCTGGGCAATGAAAACCCTGACCCAGAAATCTACATGAGGAATCTACAGAGGAAGCCTCTGGAAGTTGGTAAAACAACTGGAGCTCACAGAGGAGCTCTAATTACAGGGAGGACAAAGATCTAATTAGGTCGAGGTGCTTACAGCAAGCCTCCCAACACCTTATCATCTTGTGGATACCTTACCAATTAGGAAGTAATTTAATCTTTGCCCTTTATTTAAAATAAATTATTTTGATATACTTAGGGCAAATACATTCCCGTATTACATTGAAATCGAACTATCAATATATATGGATATTACCTACCCTAATTTCGAAGAATAGTGGAAGAAACATCGAATTTCGTGATTCTGAACAATGTTCATACCAACAGAGCTATGATTTTATGTACCTATAGCTATGTTGTTCATTATCGAAGTTGAGCGTATCATATCGATACCTACTAGGTATACCTAGTACCCACTAACAATCCCATTAAATCCACCTTGGAAAATTATAGGCCTTGGTATATTATTATTGTTATTATTTACCTTGTTTGTCGGGATCTCCTGAATAGCGCATCGTAAAGATCGTCTTTCAACGAGCGCAGTTCCTCCGTGGTGTGTGGAACCATTGATGTGACCAAAAACCACCACAGATATCTCTCTGTATAAAAACATAATATGTTACATGATATTATCATGTATCTGAACAGTGTGGTTATACAATTGAAAATGTTGAAAATTGAATACGCAAAGGGGTGGCACCTCCTCTTCAGAATAAAATTGACCCACTTTCAGAATTAATTCTTTCCACTTCTCCTCTCCTCTTTTGGGCCAGTTTAAAATATGTTTATTTTTTCTTTAAAACGTTGACCGATTTGCTCATTGCACATGACTCCAATGCACGGCAGATGCAAGCAGCAATCGTTGACTCATAATTTCAGGAGTCGGCTTATGATTGAACCGTGATGCTCTATGGTATATCAGTGAGTTTGAAAACTCCGGTTATTCATCACTCCATATTTTTCAATTCCTTTCCTCACTGTGATCCCCTCGGAATTGAAAACCAGTTCAGGCCACTAATTTTTGATTAATATAATTCAGAGTACTCCAGATAAACTACGAGGGTTACCTACCTATCCATTGTGTTTTGTCTTTCTTTTTAACTTTTCTATTACGTTTCTTTCGGTACGATTCAGATATAGGTACAACTGATAATATGACACGGCTACGAAGAAAACACCCAAAGGGTACAATAAGGCGCGGGCGATAGCGTGATTCCCTTTGAGTTGGGAACATGAACGTCAACTGTCAAAGCTCTTCACGTGGAAACGGCCAACTTTAGATTGGAGTGTCAGCCGCCTTGGTGAACTTTAGTTTCAATAACGCATTTGATTTATCCTACTAACCGTATTTGATTCACCAAAGACTTTATAAACTAATGATGACGCTTGTTAATTATGTCAGCTGTTCCTATTTTTAACAGTTTTGCAACGCAATAAGACGTTTAACTTATGTGTCAATACTATAATACTCGTATAATATATTTTCTCTAATCTTCTTCAAATATTTCCTTGCATCTATATAATATTATTATATAGATGCAAGGAAAAATATATTATATTATAGTATTGACACATTAAGTTAAACTTTTGACAAATAAACAAGTTAAACTTTTGACAGATAAATTTAAACCTTCGACAAATAGATTTCAGCTTTCGACAAATAGATTCCAACTATTGACAGATAAATTTAATATTTTGACAAATAGAGTTCAACTTTGGACAAATAGATTTCAACTTCAAGCGGAACGAAGAAAGAAATAAGAAAATTAACCAAATCACAAAATTATCGAGTTCTGAAAACGAATTTCAATGAAGTGGACGTCCAGCTGCTGCGGATGGTAACGTTAAAAACACATCCATGACGTAATTGGAACAGTCATTTTGAGTTAAGGAGGCCACACTTTGCGACGGTATCTACTGGAAGGTCCTAAAACAGGTGAACTGAAAACAGAATCTGAATCACTCATCACGGCTGTTTTGTGATGAACACGTCACTATACAAAAAATACGAACACAGTGAGACCTTGAAAGTGCTATGATTAGAGATTATGCCACCCATGCAGAAGAGATTCAAACCTTTCGCCCTTAGGCACAGCGAAGGTTTACCTATGCGACGAACGTAGACCTACGTAGACACCTGTGCCTTGAATAGCAAGAACGCAGCCATGAAATCGCTAATATGTATAAATAGTTGAAATCTATTTGTCCAAAGTTGAAGTCTATTTGTCAAAAGATTAAATTTATCTGTCAATAGTTGAAATCTATTAAATAGATTTCGACAAATTTTGTCGAAAGTTGAAATTTATTTGTCGAAGGTTTAAATTTATCTGTCAAACGTTTAAATATATTTGTCAAAAGTTTAACTTAATGTGTCAATACTATATATCGGACAACCCTCGTAAAGTGCTTTAACGTAGCAGATTCTTACGTAACTGGATGAGTGTTCGGGCATCCAGTCAGCGACTGACGATTTTACTGATATGACATTCAACTATTTCTACGGATCAATGCTCGAGCTCGTTCCAGGAATGCATGGGTTGACATAGCACCGATTCGCAGCATTTTAATCAAACTTATCTTCTCCGAAAAAAAAGTGAAAAGCTGGTCACACAGTATGAAAATTCGTATGAAATTTTATAAAATCAGTGGTTGATGGTAGACTTTCAGTGAGAAGGCCGTGACTGAAGTTCAATGGTTGCAAGGGGTTAGTATGCGCGCACACATAAATTATAGACGCCTGCTTAGTGCTTACTTATCTGAAATTGGAATCTCGTCATCTCCAGCACCGAGGGGATAAAAGAAATGGGTTGATAGAGGAGGATTGAAGGTAATCTTGAATAAATTAGGTGCCATTACCCGAAAGCTTCAAACTACCGTGATGCTATCACAGTCATTTCACTATCTGCTCCTTCCAAGTCGAACAAGTTTTTTTTTTCAGCTTCCATTCTTCACGTTTTCTTTCTGGCTGGTATTGTGACAAGTTCAGTTATAAGCTTGTTCTATTTGAGGGTAGATATTGCAAGGAATTTTATGGAGGGAGTGTGATTTATTAGTCGGAATTGCTATCCTGGATCCCATCTAGAATATTTTTAGGGAAAATTTGAAGTCTAAATGCGTGGAATAATATGATATTATTTTGGCCGAATAGCAAGTAATTCGGCTTCGCTGTAGCCTCAAAACACAATGAAATGCCAATAATTTTGACCTGAAGTTTTAATGATTATGCAGTTGGTCCCGAGTGAATGGCACTTTGATCACAATAAGGGCACAAGAAAACTCCAGCCACAATTTGGCAAACTTCCGTTTTCTTTTTTTTCTTCAAAATTTATCCTTCACAATCGCTGCCTGTATTGGAACAGAACTCTTTCGAATTCACCCAATAGTAACTAGATGATAATGTATGTATGTTCAAAATTGACTTAAATTGCTCATATACATACGGTAAGTTTCCGGTCGTGATCTGTGCAGTCTCCGAGCCAAAAGAACGAAGTAGTCTGGCGAACTGACGTAAACAGTGTCGTTCACTGTGACGTGCTTGTTAAGGCCTTCCAAAAGAACAGATAAATATTCCACCCAATCGAACTGAAAATAAATTTCGGATATCGATTATGTGAATTTTCGTACCTACCTAATTAGAATTTGGCAAACTAAATTAGAAGTTTTGTAAAACAGCATCAAGGCTCAATAAGTTTTAGCGTTTTCAAGTTCTGATGCCCTTTATGGGTAGGTAATGCATTTTTGCAACAAAAACAGATGAAAAACGGGGGTTTTATTATATTTAATTATAAATAAACGTATTAATATAGTAGAACTGTACCCTTTGTTTTGGGGTTCCAGTTGTGTTGGCATTGTCCATCACATCCTGCAGTTCTGCGTAGGTCATCATTGTCGGGGGCTCATCTGAGTCCGATTTCTGAATGTCCTGCCAAACAAGCAATACGATTTTCTAGAATGAAGACCATGAGTTTGTACGAGCATTATTACCTACTGTTCGTATGATCACTAAACAGCTCCATACGTACGAGTACATTGAGTACCTAGTTCTTCGGCTTATATATAAACTAATTCAAGATAACAACATACAGGGTGTCTAGTGTAACTATGTAACAAACTCAGGGAATCGATTTCACAGGCAATTTGCAACAAAAAATACCTCTTTTAGAGTTTTTTCTTACTCAACTAAAAATCCGACTTTCTTCACTTTTAAGATTTTTTCGTCTCCTCGTCTCTGCAAAACGGACCTAAGTCCCTTAAATTATCATGTAAAATAAAATCTGAGGATACCGTCGTAAGAGCGTTAAATCTATCTCTTTGATACAAAATCCGATTTTTTTGTCTGGCCTAACTGGTAAAAAAAATGGCGAAAATTAAAATTTTGAGGATTTTCTTTTAATCACCGTTTTTCTTTAGTTGTTCGCCTTGTTATTACGGAGGTCATTCGGCGGGCACTCCTTAGAAAAAACTTGCCCAGAATCTCAGCTGTCCAACGGTATAATTAGTTTTTATTTTTTGGGGAAAACGTTTTGGAGAAAATTGAGTTTGTATGCGAAAAAACGTGTATTTTAAGGCAAATTTTCACGCTGAATCGAATGGTGACGTACCCAGACCTCCCTAGCAACGAATTAAATGAGTTTTCAGTCGCACTATCTCAATTTCAGGGTGTAGAAAGTGCCAAGTCAACGGCATTATTTAGGAAATTTATTTATTTTTGAGGGAGGGCCTTCATAAAATAAAATTACATGAACTGTTCAAAATCTCCCCCGTTCTCGGGGATCTGATTCACCAGAACCACCGTGACCTTCATCGTGTGGTCGACTCGATTCGCAGAACAACCCTCTACATCCGCGATTCGGACAAGATATGGGAAACAGTAAGGAATAAATTGGCTGTGTTAGTCATTTAATGTAAGTCGAAATCGAGCTAACCGAGCGGACTTGAGAATCAACGACGAGTATCTTGAGGGCCGCTGTGCCGAGATCTGTCACTGAGGCGTTTGGCTGGAGCGTCGCCATTACTCCTGTCATGTAAGCAAGCCTGAGTCCTAAAGCCTCTCTAGAGCTGACAGCCACCCTCTCCTCAGATGAGACCAGTTCCGGGAGGCTGGAGCTCCCTAGAGTCGGTGACACCTGTACAAAACAATAATACTGGTTCATCCTAACAAAATAAATATTGTGGTTATTAGTATACAGGGAGATGAACATCGTCTTCACCAACGCACTGGTGGGATGATGGAGAGCTTAAAATCTTGTTTAATCTTGTAGGATGCCATGAAGACAAGCTAGATTGATTGATTTATTTAACAACCAGGGAAAGTTAGGACAATAAGCCCTCGCTTCCACTTTCCCTGGCAAAACCAAATTAAAAACTCCTCTACCGTCAACCGCATTTTACAAAGTTAATAAGTACCTATTTAACAATAACATTAATTTAATCTGTGCAAAATAAAAGTTGAAATGAAAATCAACTAAATTCCACTTCAGATTGTTCATATTTACATCAAAATAGAAAATACGAGTAATATTATTCTTCTGATCCTTCAGTACCTCTCAAGTAACCTTTTTCTTATTGCTGAGTGCTTTGCTCCAGCTTGTACATTTCAGCCAGCTCGTTGAAAATTTGACACCCCTGCATGGCAAAGGATCTGTTAAACATTACTGTACGGTGTTTGGGGATTTGTAGTATTTTTTGCTTGCGCCTGGTGTCTCTGGTATGCACTTGTGACATTAGTAAGAATTTCTTTATAGATATTCGGGCTTTTGGAATTTCAAGATTTTGAACATCAGTACCTACCTACCGCAATTCGCATTTCTTTCCGCTCTGCTATTTTTAGCCACCCCAGAGCTTTGTAGTGAGGCGTCACATGGTCATCTAGTTTGAGACGTAGGACAAACCTGACCACCATCATATTATTCTGTGCTTTTTGCAAGCGATTGTCGTCTTCACTCCGTCAGTGGTCGCAGTCGGCGCGTAATCGAAGATGGGGAGAATAAGTGCTTCAGCCAATCGCTTTCTGACCTTCACCGCGAAATCCCTCGCCACCCATCTCAATTGGTATGATATACCATTATATTTTGCTTTTGGCGACAAAATTACACATGCTCGTTACCTGTGAGTTCCAGGAGAGTGTGCTGTCCATTAAAATGCCCAAATTCTTGACCTCACCAACGTATTCCAAGGTATACGTACACATCATGTAGCGAGTTCCTTCACGTATATGATGAACAGCAGAGCCGATAGTACAGACCCTTGGGGAGTGCCAACGACCACTTCTTTCCAGGACGAGAGGGTGTCATTTGGACCTTTTACGTTCTGCTTCCTGTTTGACATATACGACGCGAACTAATCTAACGTGTCACCTTTATTCCCAATCGAGCATAAAATTGCCAATAGTATGCCTTTTCTGAGGAGGTCAAAGCTAGAGCGAGATTCCGTGTAGTTGGGCAGTGATTTGAGGTCAGGAGACCTCAGTCGTGAATTGTTTGTAGTGGTAAAGTCAAAATTTCCAATTTTCTAGCTGTACCTTTGTTTATTGAGGTACCATTTTGAGGAGCCTTTTGTAAATGAACGAATTGTTACCTACTATGATGAGTATTGATAGTTCAAAAAATGTTTGTCCGATCTCCTCAATCCATGCCTGCATAAGATCACAATCAATCCTTGGCGTACCTTAAACTGATTCAGGGGAATTACAACCCCGTGACCCGATTGTAGTTCTCTGCAACCGGATGCATCGGGTCGTCCTAATGTTTGATTGTACTGGCAAGTTTGAACCGTATGACCCTGTTTGAAACTTTGTACATTCCCCTCGTATCACAGAAGGCCCAGAACTCGATGTTATGGCGGCCAGACATGCTATCTCGGCCTCCTCCACATGTGCATGTTTCGACCGGTAGGTATTCTCACGATAAAAATCGGAGGTCTGCCTGGGGGAGTAGCCCGATGGGTGAAAAGGTAGAGGCATAGATGGATGACCGTACAAATCAAAGATTCCATTTGTCGAAGTAGGTTGATCACTTTGATTACACGCGTCGTTCTGGCAAGTCATATTAATCAATTCGTATTTATGTTCTGATGTGCGTCAACAAGGCCATTTCCGACGACAAAGAACTGCTCACAAACAGCTCTTCCCAGCTAATTCGTTAATTGCATACAGTGATCTATAAAGATAATATTAAGCCGTTGTTTAAAATTTATACATTAAATGTTAAAAATATAAATTTTGATGTTTTTTCACAAATTTTTTTCAGATCGTAGGGTGAGTTGTTGCATTTGAGCATTAACTCAAGTAAAGTAAATTTTAAGTATCCGAAGAAAGTTGATGAAATAGGTTAATAACCGCTATTTGATCAGAATTGTGGATATAATGAAATTTTGTGTAAATGCCTCATGTCTTCTGCAGTGAATCCCTACACGAAAACTTTCATTTCAATTCCGTGGACAATGATACTCAGGAATTTAGTAATAGGTACTATTTCAGTTTCCATTTACTACTATTAGAAAAGTGAAGAACTGGAAATATTCCTTAATGTTTTCGGAAGATTGGGAAAGATACCTAACTACTTGAAGAAGTATAAAAATCATGAAGAATATTAGGGCAATTACAAATCAACTACTTAGATTTTAGTTTGAAATATAAACAAAATCATGTATATTTGGGATTTTGCTTTGGATAAAATCAAGACAAAAATTTTGTGGGCTCGAGAAAGCTTACTGATAGCGCCAGAGCTAAAATTGATCCAAAATGATCCTTGAAACTGTTCATAATCCTAAATCCACGTGAAGGGGTTTAAAACGAGTTTTGAAATTTAGAAAACTTTATATCTCGAAAAGTTCAAATTGAACAGCTCCTTTAGTTTTTTTTTTGTACCTAAACATTAAATAGAGTTTAATTTTCCGAACTTTGCAAGACCATCCGGAGCCCTCAACGACCAGCCGTTCGTTCACAATTAGGGCTCAAAGGTGGAGCAGATCGAAAGTGGTCAATATGAGGGTGATTCATGCGGCAGCCTGCCGGGTCAATGTTCCTACTGGCCCAGCTTATTAATTATAATTATTAATAACTAACAATAATTATTAATCATCAAAGATAATCAATAACAATTTACAATACTTGATAATAATTATTAATAATAATTAATCTATCATTTAGTGAGCTAGACAGAAGGGTAATCTGCACAAAGAAGATTATAAAATGTTTGCGGAAGTTAGAACTCCAAACATAACTCACCACCATAAGGGTCTTGTTGGTCTTGGGATCTACAGCCATCGACAGCTGAATCAGTAGATCCATGCTGAGGACCCTCTGGATCTTAGCCATCGTCTTCGAGATGCTGAAGGTGGAGGCTGACAATTCGTCAGGTAGACTGGATGGAAGGCCTGCTCTATTCAACACGTTAACCATTGGTTCTATCCCTAGCTCGTCCAGTCTGTCTAACCGACCAAATCATATTCAGTATCATCTAAATTTTAGATCATAATGTAATCACAAGCCATCACAAATACGTTTGGGGTGCGTAAGAAAGTGCTATATTGCTTCTCTAGAATTTTCTCTAGTGTCCCTTAGCTCCAATAATCGTAATTAACAGCAGTTCAACTAGCACGAGGGGAATTATATCTCCGCTTGATTGGAGTGACACGAGCCAATTCAAGTCCCA
Organism: Stenodema calcarata; assembly: GCA_963920205.1. Taxonomy (NCBI): domain Eukaryota; kingdom Metazoa; phylum Arthropoda; class Insecta; order Hemiptera; family Miridae; genus Stenodema; species Stenodema calcarata. The sequence goes on along the minus strand of OY986051.1, from coordinate 9,261,748 downwards.
GCTATAAGTTGAGTACAATATAGATAGGTAACTATTTTCCGTCAGATGATGTCTACTGTCTCAAGAAGCACAACTAATACTATGGGAATCGCATGCTACCTATACAGGGTGTTCGCCACTTGGTGTAAAAGAAAAAATTGGGTACAACTAGACTGAAAATATGATATGATTTTTTAAAGGTTTTTTTCTTCTGAAAACCACGTTTTTTGCCATTAAAACCCTCGTTTCTTCAATTTAAAACCACTTTTTTCTACTTTTGACCACATTTTCGGATTCAGCATTATTTCTTACATACGCCTAATGCACGTTCGTAATCAAAAACGAACTCCATAGGCCCTCAATTGCAGTTCAAGCATTGACAATTCTAAAAGAGTTCAATTTTTGAAAATACTTGTACGCTAACTGCATTTCCAAAAAACGTGCTGGAAGCTGGCAAATCTCATTAAAACTTGCAAATTTAATCAGCTTTCTAATGTTATTGTCAACTTTGCGATTCTTTATCGGTTTCATGGGGAAATTCAAGTTTGAATGCGGAAAAACAGTAGGCACCTACAAAAATTCGAGTACCTACCAGAAAATTAACAAATTGTTTTGTGTTTGCCGTTGTAGTGATATGATTCAGATTGGTAATTTCAAGGATATCACGGCAAAATGTTGTAAGTCTGAGGTCGTTTTAATGAATTTCAGTACTTACAAAAAAATAAGGAGGTTTAATAAAGTAGTACTATCAGTACTCTCCATCCATTATGAAGCTCTCCACTGTTGTGGCTCAAATGAATCTCAGTTGAAGGTTTTACGATAAGACGAAGCAGCAATTAGAGGTAGGTAATCAAATAAGCCTATGTTGAAAATCTTGTCAAATATATTTGCTAATCTCTTCTGCATACAATTTACTATAGTTTGATGTTTATTATGATTGTTTGTCTAAAGTGGGACTCAATCATTAAGCTCAACCTCTACTCGATCTGTCTCAGGGGTGAACGTACTCAATACCTAATAGGTACAAGTCATGAATGTTTTACCAGTGTTCATGCAGGAGGAATACAGTGACTTAGCGTAGACCAGAGGAAGAGGGTCAGACGCCGTTGCATTCTCCGACAAAACTCCTGCGACAAAAGAATTCCATAGAAACCCTTTCAAATCCTTTGTATTTCTTCTTAATTTTGTATTAATAGGTCTATTAATGTGTATGAATTAATTTTGTATTTAACACTAAACCATGAGTCCAGGATTTCGGTGCCTTTTTAATTAATTATAACGCATTTATTTTCACAAGATTTCAGTATGACACCTTTCAGCAAGTACAGAAGCAAACATCTCCTGATATAAACACATCATCCTTAAAGGTTGTTTTATCAGGATCTAATATAATGTAATAATTACATTATATGCTTTAACAATTATTGTTAAAGCACCGACAGCCCTGTTGGCCATTTCTCTCTGTTCTATGTACTCTGCTGGTAATCTCTGCTGATGATCTCAATACAGGCTCTTGATATTTTCACCCAGACTCATGTTGTTCCCAATAAGTTCTTATTTAGTAATAAAAAATATATTTATTTTCAATGACACAAAGACTTCTAGAAAGTTATTTCACCCGAGATTGCATAGTCAAATTTGAATGAAACTCATTGCAACCGCTCCCTCAGTAAAACCCATAATAATTGAACTCATTAATCAATTACATATTCGTCGGTCAACGAACCGAACGGGGTGACAGAAGGCTCGATTGTGATCGCGAATCGATCGTGCTTTTATCGCTTTGATCTTTTGATTGTCACCGCATGCATTTGATCACGCATAAGCAATCGGAGACCGGTTTAATGGCCCCTACCGACACAATCTCCATGGAAGAGACGTCAATATATTCCTGTGGGCGTTATCGGAATTTGTGACCGCTGTGTAAAATGCTGTGTGTGTGTGGAGTATTTATGATTTCTACAATGGTGATAATTACAGAGAAAACGCAAGGATAGATGTTTATTACAGATCATAATATCACGAAACTTATGCTTAAAAAAAATATTCCTTGAACTTCGCATCGATTAAAATATTCCTTGAACCTCGCATCGGTTTCACTCACTATGCACCATTTAGTTAAGGATTTCGTTCAATGAGTTTTCCTCCAGTGGCTGTGGGGACAATCAGTCTTGGCCTGAATCTGAGATAGTTAATGGAATCTGTTGTTTAAAAACAGTGTGAAACGATAATTAACCCATTCAGGGTGGAGTGGAAGTTAGGTACCTCGTCATCAAGTCAATGGGGTTTTCTCGAACGTTCCCTTACCTTCTATTTTGGAGCTGAGATACCTGGTTCGGTCGGAGAACCAGGAGTTTGTATCGCTTTCAGTGATGTGCGCCTCCGGCCAGCGCCCGCAAGCGAACTTGTAGAAGTCGTCACAAGGGCTGAAACGAGTGTCCATGTTCTCAAGGAGCATCGAAGCTGGTGCAGAAATGAAATCAAATCAAGAGCGATTTATATAAAAGTCAGGTAAATGTCTAAAAACTGTACATTTATCCGTGGAGTCAGGATTTCAATTAAAAAGTTATCGAGGAGCTTTCTCACAAACGGGCTTAAGTATATCCATTTTTTACTCTTTTGGTTTTTTTCATGGAAAATGAATCTTTGAGATAAAGTCTAGAACCTCCTGAGTTGATTTCCTTCCAAAACGTTTTCAATCCACCTCCAAAAGCTCGGTGAAAATCGGTTAATCATCAAAGTGGCCTATATCCACCCCTTTATGTACAATTAAATGTTTTTCATCGAAGTGGCTTTCATCCATTTGGTTTTGGTATCTATGAAGTTCATTCCATATCAAATGAGCTTACATCCAAATTGGTATTATCCACTTCTATTATTGAATGTGATTCATTGCTCCACTGATCGATGGAAACACTAGGCAAGGCTTCAGAATGAACAATAGTAAACAATCGAAACCACAGGTAGCATCGCCACCATTCTTGGGCTCCTGTGTTTATCACTGGACAGGCTAATATCAGTGAATCTGTGAACCCTTGTGTTTCCATTTATGACTGTTCGTATCTACCGTTTTCGTTGGGGTGGGGGGGGGGGGGTATTCTTTCAACTTTACGTTCATTGGAAAATAAAGAATCCACAGTCATGCAGCATGGCTATAAGAGCGAGATTTTGAAGAAATAACTGGTTTTATGTAAAATGTCTCCATTGAACAACTTGATGTCCTTGAAGAACATCTCAAGTCCGAATCTGAGTCTCATTCTGATTTCACCAACGTGTTCAGCGCAAAAAACCTATAAAATGAGGTTTGAAAAATCTCTTGACAGACTGTTTCATTTAAAACTCCCCAAACCCCCCCTCAGCATATACATTTTTCAACGCTAAACGTTATCAGATTGGAGCAGACTAAACATGAAGAACATCTCACGTAACATCTCATCTTCACAGTGCTCCTGTTTGAGAACGAAATAAGATTTCCCCCTTAAAACTCAACCCCCCCCCCCCCCCCCCTAGAGTGAGCCGATTCTGCCTAACAACGAACTTAGCCTTTCGATTGACAGGATGCGATGTTTTTATTCGAGAGTCCCAAAACCTTTTTGTTATAGTTTTTTTTTTCAAAATGGCTCATATCCACGGTTTTTCATTAAGCGGGCTTAAATCCAAATTGAGAATGGTCTTATCACCTCAAAAATGTGAGGTAGATGTCGTAAACATATATGTTACGTTGAGCATTTTTCAAACCTCATTTTATAGGTTTTTTGCGCTGAACACGTTGGTGAAATCAGAATGAGACTCAGATTCGGACTTGAGATGTTCTTCAAGGACATCAAGTTGTTCAATGGAGACATTTTACATAAAACCAGTTATTTCTTCAAAATCTCGCTCTTATAGCCATGCTGCATGACTGTGGATTCTTTATTTTCCAATGAACGTGAAGTTAATTACAGTTAACCCAGTAATGCTCAACGTAACATATATGTCACGGGTAGAGGCGTCCAATCAAAGCGAGCTGACATTTATGGTCCTATTAAAATTGATATGTAGAAACTATAAGGAAAATTTAGGAACCTTGAGAAACTTGCATCGTGTCATAATATATTGTATTGTTTTCTTCAGTTTCCCAAGTGGGCATAAGCCCGTTTGAAAGAAAGCTCCTCTATTGGTAATGCTTAATACTACCAACTTAGAACAGTTACAAAACACTTTTGAAACGAAACTCGGTCGAAGGAACTGAGACCAGGAAAACAACGTACCTATTTGGTGCTTATGCAACCAAAACCATCAAAACGACGAAGGTCATATCGACTCGAGGTGTTTATTTGAGTTCGAATGGACCTTCAAGAAGAGCAATTGTCGACTCAAATACTCCGTGAAAACGAAGAAAAGTTGACTTCATATCGACTCGACGTGTTTATTTGAGTTCGAATGGACCTTCAAGAAGAGCAATTGTCGACTCAATTACTTCGTGGAAACGAAAAAAAGTTGACTTCATATCGACTCGAGGTGTTTATTTGAGTTCGAATGGACCTTCAAGAAGAGCAATTGTCGACTCAATTACTTCGTGGAAACGAAAAAAAGTTGACTTCATATCGACTCGAGGTGTTTATTTGAGTTCGAATGGACCTTCAAGAAGAGCAATTGTCGACTCAATTACTTCGTGGAAACGATAAAAAGTTGACTTCATATCGACTCGAGGTGTTTATTTGAGTTCGAATGGACCTTCAAGAAGAGCAATTGTCGACTCAATTACTTCGTGGAAACGAAAAAAAGTTGACTTCATATCGACTCGACGTGTTTATTTGAGTTCGAATGGACCTTCAAGAAGAGCAATTGTCGACTCAAATACTTCGTGAAAACGAAAAAAAGTTGACTTCATATCGACTCGACGTGTTTATTTGAGTTCGAATGGACCTTCAAGAAGAGCAATTGTCGACTCAAATACTTCGTGGAAACGAAAAAAAGTTGACTTCATATCGACTCGACGTGTTTATTTGATTTCGAATGGACCTTCAAGAAGAGCAATTGTCGACTCAATTACTTCGTGGAAACGAAAAAAAGTTGACTTCATATCGACTCGAGGTGTTTATTTGAGTTCGAATGGACCTTCAAGAAGAGCAATTGTCGACTCAAATACTTCGTGGAAACGAAAAAAAGTTGACTTCATATCGACTCGACGTGTTTATTTGAGTTCGAATGGACCTTCAAGAAGAGCAATTGTCGACTCAAATACTTCGTGGAAACGAAAAAAAGTTGACTTCATATCGACTCGACGTGTTTATTTGAGTTCGAATGGACCTTCAAGAAGAGCGATTGTCGACTCAAATACTTCGTGGAAACGAAAAAAAGTTGACTTCATATCGACTCGACGTGTTTATTTGAGTTCGAATGGACCTTCAAGAAGAGCAATTGTCGACTCAATTACTTCGTGAAAACGAAAAAAAGTTGACTTCATATCGACTCGACGTGTTTATTTGAGTTCGAATGGACCTTCAAGAAGAGCGATTGTCGACTCAAATACTTCGTGGAAACGAAAAAAAGTTGACTTCATATCGACTCGAGGTGTTTATTTGAGTTCGAATGGACCTTCAAGAAGAGCAATTGTCGACTCAAATACTTCGTGGAAACGAAAAAAAGTTGACTTCATATCGACTCGAGGTGTTTATTTGAGTTCGAATGGACCTTCAAGAAGAGCAATTGTCGACTCAATTACTTCGTGGAAACGAAAAAAAGTTGACTTCATATCGACTCGACGTGTTTATTTGAGTTCGAATGGACCTTCAAGAAGAGCAATTGTCGACTCAAATACTTCGTGAAAACGAAAAAAAGTTGACTTCATATCGACTCGACGTGTTTATTTGAGTTCGAATGGACCTTCAAGAAGAGCAATTGTCGACTCAAATACTTCGTGAAAACGAAAAAAAGTTGACTTCATATCGACTCGAGGTGTTTATTTGAGTTCGAATGGACCTTCAAGAAGAGCAATTGTCGACTCAATTACTTCGTGGAAACGAAAAAAAGTTGACTTCATATCGACTCGAGGTGTTTATTTGAGTTCGAATGGACCTTCAAGAAGAGCAATTGTCGACTCAAATACTTCGTGGAAACGAAAAAAAGTTGACTTCATATCGACTCGACGTGTTTATTTGAGTTCGAATGGACCTTCAAGAAGAGCAATTGTCGACTCAAATACTTCGTGGAAACGAAAAAAAGTTGACTTCATATCGACTCGACGTGTTTATTTGATTTCGAATGGACCTTCAAGAAGAGCAATTGTCGACTCAATTACTTCGTGGAAACGAAAAAAAGTTGACTTCATATCGACTCGAGGTGTTTATTTGAGTTCGAATGGACCTTCAAGAAGAGCAATTGTCGACTCAAATACTTCGTGGAAACGAAAAAAAGTTGACTTCATATCGACTCGACGTGTTTATTTGAGTTCGAATGGACCTTCAAGAAGAGCAATTGTCGACTCAAATACTTCGTGGAAACGAAAAAAAGTTGACTTCATATCGACTCGACGTGTTTATTTGAGTTCGAATGGACCTTCAAGAAGAGCGATTGTCGACTCAAATACTTCGTGGAAACGAAAAAAAGTTGACTTCATATCGACTCGACGTGTTTATTTGAGTTCGAATGGACCTTCAAGAAGAGCAATTGTCGACTCAATTACTTCGTGAAAACGAAAAAAAGTTGACTTCATATCGACTCGACGTGTTTATTTGAGTTCGAATGGACCTTCAAGAAGAGCGATTGTCGACTCAAATACTTCGTGGAAACGAAAAAAAGTTGACTTCATATCGACTCGAGGTGTTTATTTGAGTTCGAATGGACCTTCAAGAAGAGCAATTGTCGACTCAAATACTTCGTGAAAAAATACTACAGTAAATACTCGTACTTACCAGTTCTAACGCATTGGGTGGTGAAGCAAACGCCTGGAGGACCTGGTAACAATAGAAAGATAAACAAAATTGGGTTGGTTGACAGTGATATACAGTGTCGACAGTGAATACACAAAACCTCTGAAGTTCCAAATCACACATTTTCAAGACGCGAGAAAAACGTGCGAACACTAAGTTGTGCCCTTTGGGCTTGAGGATTTCAGGTTTGACACCGACCACAGATGAGGTATTGCTGCAGATCGTACCCAAAAAAAAGTTATTTTTTTTCTAAAATGGAGCTCTCAAGGTCTATCATCTACCATTTTAAAAAACTTGAAAAGTTCCAGTTGACAGAAGTAGACGTTACTGTTAATACACGCAAAGTTCATAAGATGACTGAGGTTACGTTGATATCTTAGATCGTCAACAAAATCATTTCATTGGCGTGGGCGACTAAATATTTAGTGTGATTACGAGTATTATCGCGAGTGTTAAGGTTTAGCTTAATGAGACAGGGTTCGCTATCCTTTTCGAATCAAACTGCCATCGGATCGATAGTAAATTATTTTCCCATCTCAACGATTCCAGTGTTTGTGGCGTACAATGTACACAAACTACTCGCCCCTCTAACGGAATTCATCAATAGCTACATTCATCATGGCTATAGCCGGGCAAACATACTTAACCGTTTGCCTATTCAAGTGTATATTGACAGGTTTTAAGCGGAATCGCCACAAGCCAACAACCTACTACTTATTGGTTCGTCGTAGATTTGGGAATTTTCGGAATGAACAATATAATATTATTCTTCACGCGTGTTTTGATATGGTCCTCTGAAAATGGAACTTCAAATAAATGTTCGGCCTTTTTTCATTGTAATAATTGGAATCTACAGGGTGTTTGCGGAAATTATGGAGCAAACTCAAGAAATCAATTCTACAGCTAATTTGCAATAAAAAGTGCCTTCTAGAATTTTTTCATTACTCGATTAAAAAACCTTTTTTCACTTTTAAGATTTTGGTGTGTTTTCGACCTTGTCTCGGTAAAACGGCTCTAACTCCCTTAAATTAATATGTAAAATAAAAGTTGAGGATACCGTTGGGAAGACCGTTAAAATGTGCTACCTCCCTGATATACAATCCGATTTTCGAAGACAGTCCTAATTGATGAAAAAATTTGAAGATTTCTTAAATATCACCGTTTTTCCTTTTGTAATTTGGTGGAGAAAATGACGTTTGAAAATCTACCGGGTTTCTTAACTCAATCTACCGGTTTTTCGACGACGTCTACCGGACAAGAGAGCCACAGTTATGGCAACACTGCCCCTGTATAAAGGGAACAAAATATCGAGTATTCGCATAATCTTTAGGTTAGGTACCTATGTTATAAGAGAGGGTTATGACAAATCCAGAGGAGTCCAGGGGCCTCCAAATTTGGTTAAACAGAGCAATCACTTAGGGTGGGGTACCCTCTCAATTTCAAGAGGTTTCGTGAGAGGCCCTGCCGATTGCATCAGGCTTTCCAAGATTTTGGCCAAGATACATAGAACACTGATTGGCAATAAAAATAGAGTCGAAAGGATCGAAGGGCTCACCAAGCACTCCATTCATTGTCTGGGAAGTGAACGTCTAACAAAAGAAGGGTGCCAACGACGTAATCGATACCATTAATTACAATACCCGATGCGTCGTGTAAAAATCAAAACATTCTGGCTTTAAGACCACTAGGCCTACTTTAGCCCTATTGCACAGCACGCGTTCATTTCAGTGTACAAGTATCACAAAGGTGCCTCACTAGACTAGGCCAACACTCCTCACGCCTTCCAACGAGTCGTTTTGACCTTTTACCAAGAAAAGAAAAAAAAATTACGCGTTTTTTTACTTCAGCTCCTCAACATCATTTGTTCAGTTGATAGCTAATCGATATGCACAAATCCCATGAAAAGGTGAAGGTGGAGAAGCGCTCGGAGGATGTAGGCCGGTCGTTTACCCTTCGACAAACAAATAATACCAATCTGATCGTCTATCTGAGATATTCGATATAATTTTACATGTGGACTATCATCGATGTGATCGATTTAGTGACACTCACAATGATATTCACACAGCGAAAACCGGGCATTAGGGCTATTCTACGAGGGCAACAATCCCAGGAATGGTTGAACGAAATCAAACTATATACGAGTAATACGAATAATGATCATGAAACAGAGATGGGCGTATTAATATTCATAAATATGAATACGAATAAAATTCATAAATAAAAAAATATGAATACGAATACAGATAATATCGTATTCATATTATGAATACGAATGAAGCCATAATTACATCTTTTTGTGAATTATCCCAGAAATTCACATTTTTTTGTGAATTTTAATAAATGTGCTGTATGTTTTGTGGATGTCACTGAAATGTTCCTATTTTACAAAAAATTTTACTTAAATGCAAGTTTTTCCACAAAAATTCACATTTTTTTGGTGAATTTCCCACAATTCATATTTTTTGTGTGAATTTTCCCGCAATTCATCTTTTTTTATGAATTTTAGAAAAATTGCTATTTATGGATAAAATTCACACAAAAAAATTTGAATTATGGGAAATTCACAAAAAATGTGAATTTTGTAACCTTTTTGTGGAAAAACTTGAATTTAAGTAAAATTCTTGGTAAAATAGGACAATTCGGGTGAAATTCAAAAAAAATACGGTAAATTTTTGTAAAATTCACAAAAAAAGTGAATTTCCGGGAAATTCACAAAAAGATGTGATCATGTAAAGCTTTATTCGTATTCATATTTTATGATTTATGAATTTTATTCGTATTCATATTTATGAATATGAATACGCCCATCTCTGTTATGAAATGACATTACATGGGTTCCCGAATCAACCTTCATGTTATACCTACAATTGTATAACCAGAACAATACATTGGCGCACTTAGAAATGGTGTGTGCACACATCATTGTTGGTTTAATTGAAGGTGACAGTAAAATACAAGGACATTAGGCAAAGGAAATTAATATCGGAATAGAACTAAACAATACATTTTATCCAAGCACTAGGGCATGCAACAGATACGCACATTTGAGTTATAGGATGGTCTCACTGTGCTGAAATGTTTAATTGCCCTCTACAGAATAACCAATATTGCCATGTTGAAGAATCTAGCAGTTTGTGCAACGGTTCCGCGGTTTTCAAATACCTTTCGATAGACCAAGGAATCTTTCCAAGTGGGTTAATAGTGAGGCAAATAACCAAAAGATAACTGTTTGAGGAAAAAATTAATCATTTCAAGATGTTATTAAACTAACGTCTGCTGGCGATGACAATCAAACTGATGAGAAGAGCGAGTGCGAGTACGCCAAGGAACACCAGCGCCGCAGCCAATATTTTTTCGCCTGCAGTCCGGTTTTTTATGAATTTCCTCCATTCCCTGCAAAACAAATCAGATGCATAACTCAAATCAAAACGGATACGTAAAAGGTAAATCTTAATACTTTGCCAGGGTTCGTGACAAGTACGAGTGAAAATATTTTCCTTTTGAATCTTATCAATAATCATCTTAAATAAGCCATATTGTGGTCAGAACCAAGTTAAGGTACATTGAAGGAGAGGAGCGAGAGTGCCATACAATTAGTCTTATTGTGGTTCATTTAGAGGCTGAGCTCATTAAACCATTGACCAATTTTCTAAATATAACTGTTTTATATGAATGAATATCACATGTTAGTTTACTACAGTATGACCTTGATAATCCGGCACTTGATGATTCGGCACTCATAATGTTTGCTGTTATTGATTAATAGTGATTACTACAGCAATGTCAACAGCGTTTTGAAGCAATCGGATCGATTTGTTTGGAACGCTATTGGGGGAAATCAGACGATTTCAGAAGTGTTTCGGAAAAATTTGGGAGAATTCAAACCAGGCTGGTAGTGTTCGGGATGAATCGAGTCATGTCGTAAGCGTCCGGTTAAAATCGTACCTGTATTGGGTCTCACGGCAACTTCCCACATCGTCATTTGGGCGACTTTTCAGTAGAGCCAAAAAACCATCTGCCAATGACTATGTTTGCTGAGTAATTCAGTAAAATAAATCGAGAGATTTAGTGTTACCTGACTTAGGTACCTCACTTATACTAAGCTAGATCGATCCGCCGGGGGAAGACGCTTCGAATCGTATGCATAACTCATTTTGGCCAAAAGTGACGATGTGGGATGTTGCCGTGAGACCCTCGATTTCCTCTATTAGGGTCGGTTCCAAAATAAGCTCAACCACGGTGTCAGTGGAAAACCCAGGGTTTCCAACCTTGGTGAGGAAAAGTGTCGTTCCAAAGAAGATCGTGAACGATTTTTTTCCCAAAAAATCACGTTTTTAAATCAGACCTTGATAATCAGGCACTGTCAGATCCCTGAGAATGCTGGATATATCGAGGTCTTACTGTAGGTCAAATTCCCATTTTAATTATAGCAGCATTTTCCTCGCTTTATGTAAGTTATATATAACTTATACCAATAGCTCGTGAATTTGCTGACGTGCCATTTGGGGAAAATGACCAAAGAGAAGATATGAAAAGAACTTCTTTTCATTGATAACAAACAGGCATCGAGGAGGAATTCTCAACACGCAATAAGGTTAAGGAAACAACTGAAATTATAACCTTCGAAGTTATATCGCATTGAACTTCTGAATCAAGATCGTTTTTTGCTTAAAGCAGTCGAATTAAGACGGCATTCAAAGTCATAGAAACTCTGCAAATTCTTGACCCAACGGTTCATTATCTTCTTTGTACAGATCACCTCGCACATCACCCTTCCGTCCCTAGATCAGTAAATTATAGGTTAATTATTATCAAGTAGTGTAAAATATTATTAATGATTGTTAGCTATTGCGCCGCCAGTGGCACTTTGCCCAGTTAGCGTTGTGCTAAAATTACTAAATTTGGTTTACGGTCGAAGGGGTTCAAAACGAATTTTAAAAATTTCATATCTCGAAAAATTCAGATGTAACGGTATAGTTTTTAGTTTACATTTACATAGAGTTTATTTTTTAGAATTTTTTTTAAGACCATCCGCAGTTTTGTTCACTATGAAGTAAGTACCTATCAAAGTTGTAGCAGAACAAAAATCATCAACATGAGAGTGAATCGTGAGGCCGCCTGTCGGGTCAATTTTCAAACTGGCACAGCTGATTCAAACAGCACAATGTCATGGTTTTCAAATATCGAGTTAATAAATAATATTTAATAATTATTATTAATAATGCAGCATAAAAATTATTAATAACCAACAATAAATATCAATAAATTACACTACTTGATAATAGTTATTAATAATTAATGATAATTCATGATAATAATAATTAACCTATCATTCAGTGATCTACACAGAAGGGTGATCTGTACAAAGAAGATAATAAACCGTTGTGTCAAGAATTTGCCGAGTTTTAGTTTATATTTAGATAGAGATTAGGTATTTTAAAAACATTTCAAGACCATCCGAAGGTTTGTACAATCAGCCGTTCACAATGAGGGCTCAAAGTTAGAACAAAAGTCGTCAACATGAGAGTGAATCGTGAGGCGCGCCGGTCGGTTCAATGTTCATACTGACCCAGCACCTGGTTTCAGTTATCCAGTTCATTATTAATAATAATTAATAAAAGTTATTACTTAATAACTAATAATAATAATTCCAATCGAAGGTAATAAGTAGGAACAGGAGTAAGAATATTTTATGGGTACCTACGACTTCATTGTAGGTGCGAACACAATAATAAATATTAATTAGGTATTAATGAATTATTGTGTTCGATAAATAAATTATTTATTTATCTTGTTAGAAATGTAATTTGCTAGTACTGTTCCTTACGGGTCTCCTCTATATCAATATCAATAAGTTTGGTGGTAGTAATTGATTATTATGATTGCACACCTTCTTCTCTTTGGCGTTACTCCAACTAGGTGATTTGTGCTTCCGGAAATTGAGACTACCTCCTGATCCGTTTCCTTTGATTCCATGATGGCAGATGACGGATATCCAACGATCAAGGAGAAGGTAGGTCCGTGTCCAAAAACTTGATTTGGGAATAAATGAATTGATTCAGTGATTTGCCTTGATTATGCATAAATCTGTGGTTGTAGGTTCGCTATTAGTACTTAGGAACTACTGTAACTGATGCATTATTTATAATGAGTTTACGTCTTGGTACACCTTTTAGCAAATTTTCGAAGAAGAGGAATCTATTGATGTCGGTCTAAAATTTTTAAAACTCGAATTTCCGAAAACATTCTATACCAAAATCCGTTCCAGACCATTCTGAATTCACTGCCAAAAGACACCAAATACATTTCTAACCATCCCCAGACCATAGAATTGAGATAAAAAGTTCAAATTCGCACAAAAATCTGTCTTGACAATCAAACGGCTAAGTTCGTTTATGGACAGAATCGGGTAACTCGAATGGGGAGGGGGGGGGGGGGGACCCATAAATTCCGAAAATGAAACAGTCTGACAAGTTACACCTCATTTTAAAGGTTTGTTTACGCCGAAAACGACGGTGACGCCAGAATTGCGATATCTTATTCCGTTCTCGAATTGGAGTACTTTGAAGATGAAGAAAAATGGTTGTCACTTGAGATGGGCAGAATCGGGCCACTCTAAGGGGGGTTTTGGAGAGTTTTAGGGGGAAAATTACCCGTAAATTTCCAAAATGAAACAGTCTGACGCGTGACCCCTCATTTTAAAAGTTTTTTTTTAATATGCTGAACACGATGGTGAATATCGAGGGTCTTACGCCAACTTCCCACATCGTCATTTGGGCGACTTTTCAGTCGTGCCAAAAAACCATCAGCCTATGACTATGTTTACTGAGTAATTCATTCAAATAAATCGTGAAAATGGCCAAACGTGACGATGTGGGGTGTTGCCGTGAGATTCTCGTTATATTATATTCATGTTGGGCTTGTCAAGATCTGTCTGCCTATGGGTATAACTCGAAAATCGAATTTTTCGACTTGTCACACTCCTATTCTTGAGGTGCGAAATTATGTTTTCATATCCCAAAAGATTCACAAAGCAATTCAGTTGGCAGGAATTCGTCTGATTTTAATTAATTGAAAGTTCTGCTAGTTTAGAACGAAACCTCAACATTGGTTGATGAAAAAATGAAAATTAAATGTGTTTTATATCCAGTAAAACACAATACTCATATTATGCCGGTTTCAGTGCTCAAACCGCCTTTAGTAACAAACAATCACTTATGTATTGTGTTTTTACCGAAAATAGACAGTAGTGTTTCAATAACTTTTTAAAATTTGAAATGGGTTCCCACGACTTCATCTCCAGTGATTTAGTTCAAATTGATTGATTTTTCACCGTATAAAGTGTACGGGAGCGGCAAACCTGCATTTTTAAGGTCTTGTTCTGAATCAACAGAAATGAAAGCAACGTAAAAAGCGCGAGTTCATTAGAACTAGGAAATTTGAATGGACATGAACTTGAGAGGTTTGGGTTCCATCCAGTTGGGAATGTCAATATGCTAATTCTCAATATAATTTTTGTTTGACAAAATTATTTAATAGAAACAGTTAAAATTGATTTTCTTTTTCTTTTTTCGTAAAAATTCAACTACCTAATTTCAAAAAAAGGTAAAATAGTTTCCACAGTTTAAATCAGTGTTTTCAAAATTAGGTTTGCTGGTGTCGTGGTCGTAAGTCATGTAAATACCTCAGTCACTTTTATTCAATGAGATGCCTTGACTACTAGTACTGATTTCCAGCCTCAATCCGAGCCGTCTCCTTGTCGACCATCCCGTAGGCTCACCGTAGGCAAACTGACTTGCCCAAGTGTCAGCCCCGGAGCCCCCCATGTCCCTCCCCAATCAGATTCCACAAGTGTTTGCCGCTGCTGTTCCCTTGACGACCAATAAAAGCCCATTCATCGAATCTCTGACTGAACTATGCAAAACCGATACAACCCGCAACCGATAACAAGCGGAGCACACAGAAAATCGGAGAATTTGGTATTAAAGGAATGATTGGAGTCATTGAGTGAACCTCGGAGAACTCGGGAGAGGATAATATTGTAGGGGTTCTATTACCCGATGCCCCAAAATATCATTTTTGGGACTACAACTCTCATAGGCCACTTGTCGTTCATATCATTGATACTAACTAGGTTAGAAGAAGGTGATGTTGAGTAGAGGCAAAGTTTGGATTTGATCGAGGAATGCTCCGCAAAAATGCAGCCAATTCCTGGTACAAATGGGATAAAATTACAAGAGAAGTGGTTCACACTCTTGCAGAAAAATAATGGTCTAGAAACATTTAAGAGCGTTAGCAAGATTTTAGTGGCAGAGGATGTACCCAGTGAACTTGCCCGGTTATTTTAAGCAATTTTCCGTCTACAAACACATTCTCTCGGACCGTCTTCACAACTTCATTCAAGACAACCTTGAAATGTAATTACGAAAAATGGTCAAATCTGTAGGAAGATGAAAAATATAGAAAATTATTTCAAAACTGTTGTGTTCCATTTGTAAGTTGTACCTACTTTTAGTTCCATGCCACGAAAATAGAAGAATTTGAGCCAGGTAAGTTTGATTACAATTGAATGAAGTTGGTGTACAGAAAAGTTGGAAGATACTCATTTCAAACTGTGGATATTCCTACTCGTGTTACTTCAAAGTGATAATAAGAAGAAAGTAACATGAGTAGTCATTGTCACCTATTCTGAGATTTTGTTACGTACGAATAGTGGGAACATTGAAAAACGTTGTAAATAGTAAAACAAATAATTTTTCTGTAAATTTTCATTCAGGTCATTCCTTATTGAAACTTACTGGTAGAGTGGTTTTTTCCAAGTACTGAACTAAATTTCTCGAATTTTACTATGTTTTTTAGTGCATATTTGTCGCATATATTATTAGTTTTTACTAATGGGAGAGGATGTTTCAACTGGACCAACGGGTATGCGATCTATTCTAAGTGTAGGTTCGATTGAAGACCAGGAAGTTGACGCTGAATTCGATAAAGTAGAGGAATATCAAGACAAGTGGATAGCTGTTGTGGGCATATATGCTGCAATGAAATCCGGTCCTTAATTATAACTCGATGTTGCGCTTCTGCAGCCTGCGCTCGCTCGAAGACCGGCGTAAATGGACAGACCGGCTTTCCCTTCATAAGGTGAACGGACCAATCGACTGCCCCTCTCTCCTTGCACAAATCAATTTTTCAATCCCTCAGTTCCATTCTCGTTCGGCTTCACTATTCCGAATTCTATCCAGCTCGACCAATTATCTATACAACAGACCCTTTTCCAGAATCCCCCGTGCAGTAAAGTAGGGGGAAAGGTATGTTCTGGCGCAGGGTATACAAACCCGCACGGCACATACTTTTGTCGATTTACCGTGCAGGGTACGGGGCCTTTGCTGCTTAAAGTGTCCCAAGTCAAAAGGACATGCCAAATTACAGCTTCTTATAGTGAATAGCACAGAAATTAGCTTTAGGAGCCACTCAGCTGATGCAGGCCTTTGCTGCTTACAGTGTCCCAAGTGTCTTATGCCCATATTTGGTCATACAGCCATATTGGGCTTGCCCGCATTTTTAACAAATAAACAAACCAGCCACAATAAAAGATTGTGTTAATGTTTAGAATTGTTGGAACTCTACCGCAACTTGAATGACGTCAAGAGAATTTTATCTGGAAAAGATATCAAAATTCGATACAACTTCTCATCTACAACTTACTATCTCTCAATTTTTGAAGAAGAAAAAAACAAAACAGTTTGATGAAATTATTCTTATCCTCCTCAAATGTGTGTGTTAGCGTACAATACTGGGGCGTTCACTAGCGAGGTGAACAAATTCAGACTTCAGAACACAAAATCAACATCCATTACTACGTGGGAAACATACTATCATACTTTTGTTATCATACTAGTGCGATACTGAGGGCACCGATAATAATGTTGAGGATGAATACAAAACTGTCTTTGAAGTCCAAGGTAAAATAGGCAAGGATGATGCCAAACACGGCGGGCAGTTTATAGACCACTTTCAATACCGAGCGGTCGTGCGTTCTTAGTTTCCACTTTCACTTGGCTTTATCTACAACTGTAGATTCTACAACATATCGACGGTCTCACAGCAACACCCCACATCATCATTTTCACTACTTTTGAGGAGGGCTGGAAAAACGCCTTCCAATGATTTTCTCCTCCCATAATCACTACATGTTTTAATTGTGGTACTTTTACAACATAAATACCCATCTTTATCAACTTACGCAAGAAAGTTAGTTCAATGTGTAACGAGAGGGCGCATCCATCGATATGCAAAACTCATTTTCGTCAAAAATGATGATGTGGGGTGTTGCTGTGAGACCGTCGATATGCTCAGAATTACTTTTTATTTACTCCTTAATGGTCTGAACCACACAATATCCCTAGTCGTCACATCTATTTATTATTAATTTATTCATCTACTAATGTAACCATAAAATTTATGGTTACATTTAATGTAGGTAGGTATCTTATGTCTGGTATAGGGCAGCCAATGGGCTGTACCTAGTACATGCATCATGTTAATTAAGCCACCTTCTTACTATATCATGTTTATCGCAACTGTAATGTTCTTGTTGACAATAAAGTTCACTTGAAAAAAAAAACTCTGCAAATTCTTGACACAACGGTTTATTATCTTCCTTGTGCAGATTACCCTTCTGTCTATACCAGACTGTGTTGCAAATCGGCACCATACCATATTCTCACCGTACTCATACCATTTCTTTCCTATCATACCGTACTGTACTATACTAAATCATACATACAATAATATACCATACCATGTCGTACCAAAATTCGTTTTGAACCCCTTCCCCTTGACCTAGGGTTATGAAAAGTTTCGAGGACCATTGTGGGGTTGGCCTCCTGCCAGCCGTCTTACGTCATACGCTCGTGCGTCATAGGCTCTGACGTACTTGTTGGCCACCTGCCAGCCGTCTTACGTCATTCGCTCGTGCGTCATAGGCTCTGACGCACTAGCTAGCCTCCTGCCAGCCGTCTTACGTCATACGCTCTGACGCACTTGTTGGCCTCCTGCCAGCCGTCTTACGTCATACGATCGTGCGTCATAGGCTCTAATGTACTTGTTGCCCTTTTCCAGCCGTCTTACGTCATATGCTCGTGCGTCATAGGCTCTGACGTACTTGTTGGCCTCCTGCCAGCCGTCTTACGTCTTACGCTCGTGCGTCATAGGCTCTGACGTACTTGTTGGCATCCTGCCAGCCGTCTTACGTCATACGCTCGTGTGTCATAGGCTCTGACGTACTAGTTAGCCTCCCGCCAGCCGTCTTACGTCATACGCTCGTGCGTCATAGGCTCTGACGTAATGGCCCGCCGCGCCGGTCGCTTGTGTTCTGACGTGATCTGAGGGAAAGGGTGAATCAAGGGAACAAATTTTTCCCGTTTCAGTTTATGTGCCAAAGCAAAGACATGAAAATGTCAAAAAAATATGTAAATAGGTACCTAAGCCCAACTGTAATGTCAATTTTCTGACAATGAGTTTTCGACTATAGTTTTCATACCTTTTTACTTAAGTACTTATTGCAATTTGAGACTGATAATGAGCTGTTTGCAAATAAAAAGTCTGATAACTACTTTATTACATCTTATTAATCTATTTTCAAGTTCCGATTCACAGTTGAATGCATTTTATTTAGATGTCGTAAAATTCGAAAACGATGGAATGACGAAACCTGTCGACTACTGACTCAAGTGATACTGTCGACTTCTAACACATGTATGTAGACTACTAGTGCTAAACCATGTCGACTACTGAAGAAAATGTTGGTCACTGGTATCGAATACTACCTAGAGCATTGGGATTTGTTACAAAACTTGTTTTTCCCTTTTCAAACCATGTTGAATAATATTTCCCGCTGCCAGGTCTTTTAGGGAAGGATCTTGGGTACACAATGAACAGGTTTGCAATGAGAAATAGTTGATAATAATTTAGGATCTAGACATTTAGGATCTAGACATTTAGACCTAGTGATCTAGACAGAAGGGTGATCTGTACAAAGAAGATAATGAACCGTTGTGTCTAAATGTTAGATTAATTATTATTATGAATTTCCACTAATTATTATTAAGTTTATCAAGTAGATACCTAGTAAAAATTATTATAATTTATTGTTAAATATAAATAATTTGTATTTAATTAATACGATATAATTCTAGGGTTTTTAATACTTTTTAATTTTTCTATAAAAGAAGTACCTACCTACCAACAAACATTCGAAATTACCTTCATTTCCGTAGCACGAAACGTACCTCAGAACAACAAACTCGACATCACTAAAACCATATGATGTTCTAAACAGCTAGTTAGTATGAAAATCGAGTCGACCTGTATTTAATCGACCTGTATTTCAACCGTTTGATTCAAGATCGCGTCGACAGGCTCAACCTTTGAGCCGTCATTGTGAACGAACGGCTGGGCGTACAAAGCTGCGGATGGTCTTAAAAAATTCTTAGGAACAAACTCTATCTAAATATGAAATAAAAAACTCTGCAAATTCTTGACACAACGGTTTATTATCTTCCTTGTGCAGATCACCCTTCTGTCTATACCAGACTGTATTGCAAATCGGCACCATACCATATTCTCAACGTACTCATACCATACCATACGAATTTCTTTCCTATCATACCATACTGTATTATACTAAATCATACATACAATAATATACCATACCATACTCATACCATGTCATACAAACCGAGTGAATATTGAAATGTCATCCATTTCTGACCTATATTTAAAATTTTAAGTATCTAGCTCATCGTCAACATTTAATTTGTTTAAACAAATAGGTATTATTTAAACAATTTTACAGACAATAAACCGAGTGAATATTGCATTGTGATCCAGTTCTGACCTATTTTTAAAATTTCAAGTCCATAGCTCATCATCAAAATTTAATTTGTATTATTACAAAAAGGTATTATTTAAACAATTTTACAGATGAGAAACCGAGTGAATATTGCAATGTGGTCTATCCCCGACTCACGGTTAAAATTTCTAGACTGTAGTTTACCGGGAAGATGTAAAAAGGTAGTTTTATTCTGGGCGTCTGGTGGTTGGGTCACATAACGGCCGTTTTCGACGCGAAAGTTTAGTGTTTTTCCTAAAACTTTGCGCGGTCACTGTGAACGAACGGCTGGTCGCACAAAAATCCAATTGGTCTTAAAAGATTCGTAATTTTTCAGGTCATTCGAAGGTGAACTAAAATTTACACGGTTCAGTTAAATATTTGGAGATAAGACATCGTCGAAATTTTAAATTTCGTTTTGAACCCCTTCCCCTTGACCTAGGGTTATGAAAAGTTTCGAGGATCATTGTGGGGCTGGTCCAAACCCAGAAACCAAATTTTGTAATTTTAGCTCAACGCTAACCGGGCAAAACGGCGTGGACGGCGGACGGCGGACGGCGTACGGCGTACGGGGGACGGCGTACGGCGTACGGCGTACGGCGGACGGACGGATTTTTTTTTATTCGATTTTCTGAATCTACGTATCTTGAAACGTAAACCAACAAATTTTGAGGGGGGGTTAAAAAAAATTTTTCTTTGGGCGATTCCAATGGTTCATTATCGAAGATAATAAACCAAAACATACCGTTCTGTATGAAATTTTCGAGATATGAGATTTTTAAATTTTCAAAATTCGTTTTGAACCCCTTCCCCTTGACCTAGGGTTATGAAAAGTTTCGAGGACCATTGTGGGGTTGGTCGAAACCCATAAAAAAAATTTCGTAATTTTAACTCAACGCTAACTGGGCAAAGTGGCGCGGACGGCGGACGGACGGTTTTTTTTTAATTCGATTTTCTGAATCTACGTATCTTGAAACGTAAACCAACAAATTTTGAGGGGGGGTTAAAATTTTTTTTTCTTTGGGCGATTCCAATGGTTCATTATCGAAGATAATAAACCAAAACGCGTGGTTTGAGATATTCTGCGATTTGATAACCATAATAGTCAATCCTAAACATTAACTTTACATAGGTACATCCAATTGTTATAATTAACTAAGAAGATTATCCGGGCGTTGCCCTAGTCGGGCTGCGTAAATAACTCAGCGTATCGATAAATAACATTGACTACTGATGTACCAAATTGAAGCTTCATAGAATGAATAGCATAGAAATTAGCATTAGGAGCCACTCAGCCGATCCGGGGCCTGTGCTGCTTAAAATGCCCTATGGCCTAAGGCTACATGCCAAATTATACGCCTTTATAGAGTGAATAGCATAGAAATTAGCATTAGGAGCCACTCAGCCGATCCGGGGCCTATTCTGCTTAAAATGCCCTATGGCCTAAGGCTACATGCCAAATTATACGCCTTTATAGAGTGAATAGCATAGAAATTAGCTTCAGGAGCCACTCAGCTGATGCAGGCCTTTGCTGCTTAAAGTGTCACAAGTCCTAAGGAGGCTACATGCCAAATTACAGCTTCATACGACCCCGACTGCCTGCCCAACGGTGAAATAGTTCTCCATGCTTTTCTTCTAAATTCTCCCATAGACTAATCAATCGGCGTACATTTGCATCCTGTCCTTCGAGTTCGGCAGGGGATGGTTTTATACTAGCGCGTTTCATTCTGAGAACTGTTTGGATAACTCCGTCACTTGCCTGCAGTCCGACATTGTGAGGGGTGAGCAAAACAGAATTTGCC
This sequence comes from Stenodema calcarata, assembly GCA_963920205.1. Classification (NCBI taxonomy): domain Eukaryota; kingdom Metazoa; phylum Arthropoda; class Insecta; order Hemiptera; family Miridae; genus Stenodema; species Stenodema calcarata. The sequence goes on along the minus strand of OY986051.1, from coordinate 9,240,158 downwards.
ATAGCCACATCCCTGACCTCACGCCGATTACAGTAGCTACAGTCTGCACCACATGGCCGCCGAGACAAGCTGTCTGCTGTCCGGGACGGGCCCACAAATGTAATGAAATACTCGTGTAACAATTCTGCGTAACGATCTATTTTCAACAACTTTTCTGTCGCCAATCATTTACAACCGTCTAACAACATGTGTTCTGTGGGGTTACCCCACAATACATTCATTCGATTTTATAGATATAGATTATTGTAGTTATGTGATTAGGTCTTTAATTGAAAAAGACTGTGAAACGTCGATAACTACCTACTCAACTGATACTCCTACCACCTACTCAATGAACTGCAGAAGCTCGTATGACCACATTTGGTCATATGCCCATATAAGTTGTCAGAAAGTAGTTAGTCCAACTACTGCGAGACAAAATAAAAGTCAATTCTATATTCAGAACGTTTATTTATTTATTTACAAAACGATTTCACAGTCACGGTGATGCTCGTTCAACATACTATGCTACAACAATATTTTACAATGAATACCAACGTTTCAATACTTTGCCCTAAACGCGTTAAATGAGGATGTACAATGTGTTCGGTATTCGCAATGAAAACAATGTTGCAATATTTTATTTACAAGGCAAAAATGAGAAATTCAGTCATGCAGCAAGGCTGCAAGAGCGAATTTTCGAAGAAATGACTGGTTTATGTCAAATGCCTCCATTTCACTGGGTTTAAAACAAATTTTTTTTTTTTTTTTGCGGAGTAACACCTCAGTTTAGAGATTTCTTCATCTTCATTTATAGATTTCTTCATCTTCAAAGTGCTAACGGGATCATCGTGTAACGGGATGAGATATCGCAATGCAGACTTCATCGTCGTAAAAAAAAACCCTTTAAAATGAGGTGTCCTTTGGAAGTGCATTCAGGATGGTCCGAAACGAATTTTAGTATAAAACATTTTCGGAAATTCGAGTTTTAAACATTTTGGACCGAGAACAATTTTCTTCGAAAATTCGCTAATGAGCTTTGAGAAAAAAAGACAGTATAATGAGTTTACTAAAATACTAGACGTTTACAGCATGTTTAGTTCGTACATGCTGCTAGCTATTAATTTATCTATTGCACTTGTGAGAGACAGGGGTGGAACAGATAATCATTTATAGGCACAAGCGTTCATTACATTGGCGAAGGTTATCGAATGTACGTGAAACTAGCGATGCTTTATTGTGAGGTAGTTAGGTACTTCTTTGCTGAAAATACATGGATTCATTGTTGGGAATTAAATACCGGAATTCAGCAATACTCGAAACACAATGGATGTTAGAACAATTTATGGTAAAGTGAATGGCAAATGTACTTTTGATGAAAGAGCGACTATAAGGATACAGTTGATGTGAAATTAAAACAGTATAAATCCCCATAATCCGAAATGTCATTCATCACTTTTTCAAGTTCAAAGTAATCATTTGTAATGCGTTCTACCCATACGATCTTGACTTGATTTCGAGCGGAGAATAAATCATCTATATAATATATATTGTATATTATACAAGTTGAATTCACAACCGGTTACACTAGTAAAACCTCAGGTTCAATACTTTATGTTTCATTTAAAAATATTGGTTTGGTGCACCCATTCCAGACTTCGAAAAACTGAATAATTTTTGGATTGATTCTTGCATTCGTTTTCAAATATAAAAAATACAAGGGTTTTATTGTTTGTCAGGCCCTTTTTGATGCTATTAACAAGTAAATGTCACTCGAGAAAAGAAGACCGCAGAACAAGGCGTTTCTACCAGAATGGACACCTGAAAAATCAAATGGATAGTTATCTATTTTGTTGTAAAGTTTATAACAAAAATATGTTATTTTAAATTAGTAACAACAATAGGGAACGCCAGTGTGTCAGAGAATAATACTTTGGTGGTCAAAACTCGAAAATTGGTGACTCACAACACATGTAAAACGAGTCGTATGTATTGTATGGCTGTTGAGGCCCCCTGTTCAAGGGAGGTTAGGCAATATGCCCACCCAGAGGGTATATCCTGGTCTGCTTTCGCAGAACGGCCACCCTCTACGCGGTGGAATCAAAAACAAGGGAAGGAAAGGAAAACTCAGCAAACCATTAGGTACACTGCCACCTTCAAACAACACCTGGTATGCCAGGTTGTTGTTGATAGAAAAAGGGGGACTGAAAGTAGTACGGAGTTCCAATCCAGGAAGAACAACTGGAAAACTCCAAGGTATGGTTAAACCTCCATCGTAATGGTACTACTACTGCAAATTTATTACTTGTGGAGAACTATGCTCCTACAAGCATGGATGTTGGCAGGGGATAGAAATAAAGAAAACTGAGAATAGAAGATTACGCAAATGAATTATAGAGGCATAGAAAATTCGAATGTAGAGGATTGGAAGAGATAAAGAAATTGAATAATGCCAATATAAATGCTAATACGCAAATGGGTATGATTCCTACTAGGAGTCCCTTCTGGGAAAGCTCCTTAGAACTCCATAGAGCTCCATAAAATAGTGGAGAAGGTACCGAGGCAAAGCCAGCACATGCCTACCAACCACGCTCTGCTACCATGTAAAAAATGACTGCTAAGCACCCCTGTTCAAGGGAGGTTAGGCAATATGCCCACCCAGAGGGTATATGTTGGTCTGCTTTCGCAGAGCGGCCACCCTCTACGCGGTGGAATCAAAATCACGGGAAGGAACGGAAAACTCAGCAAATAATCTTAATAATCTCAATTATTCTGAAGGGGAGCTCTCAGGAAAAAAAAAAAAATTACCGTCATTCCCTATTAAACAAAAATCAGCTCTCCAGCTTTGATGTGAGTAATTTGGAATTCGGGATTACATTTTATGATCACACGTACAAGTTCAATTCGGCTGAGATTAATGCAATCCCCGGTAATTAATGGCTGCAAAAAAAAAGGGAGCCGTATCTAGAAAATGATCGGAATCACATTGACGAGGACCATCCGTGGACCACCCCACCGGAGATTGGAAATTAATACTCGGGAGTCCAGCGCCCATCGGGCGACGTTCATTTGGGTCCCATCTCAATACAATAACCGTGGAAAAGGCGAGTATTTTCTAGTACCTCATGCTTTAGCTATTCTGCCCTGTGATGGAAGAACGCCTCATCTCCAATGTTTACAAAAATAGGGTTTTCAAATGACCCCCATTTTTCTGATCCGCTCTTAAGGAGAAATTTACTTGTTTTGATGAAGAAACGCCTCATTTTCTGGTCTAAACGCCTTACATCATTGTTTATTTTGATAAAATTTGAAGGTGAAACGCCTCATTCCACTTAATATTGAATTGAGGGCGATTCTCCTTCGAAAGTTTTCCTCCAAACTGCTCCAAACCATCGAAAAAATGGGGTCACTGGAAAGACGGTGGAGGCTGTATTAGACGTTTCCATTGAGAAAGTTTTGAGGCAAATTTCCCCAATGTTATGATTTACAGATTTTTTTTTTTTTCTAATATATATTTTATTATTGCTCCAAGATATAGATCTCATTAACAATATTCGTCTGACCTAATTATATTACAATACTTGGCATTTAGGGCTAACGATACATAACTTAGTCCTTTGTCTTTATGATTTATTGCACACACTCACTCCCTACACAAGCTCATGTGGTTTAGTGCGCTTGAGGCGCCGCGTCAACTCATGTACTTCGAGAAGCTGGACAACTTCTTCATTGACATGGTTTTTAAGTCTCTCAAGATGAGCGTTAATTTACAGATGAGGCGTTTCTGTTTCACAGGGCAGCATTTTGGTAGCCAGAAAATTGAAATGAAATTAAAAATACTTACCACCCTATGTAACACTGGCAAAGATTCTCGTTGGATGTGGCCTGCTGAATCAGCAACTCGACTTGTTTATGTACCTCCACGGGCTCGTCGTGGTTGAAGTCTCTCCCCGTCAGCTTTTCTTTGACTCGTGTAATGATAGCCACAGCTTTCTTGTTTGTTGTTTCAGGCTGAGACCCATTGCCTGAAATCAAAAGTTAGTTGCAGTCATAGTGATCACCACATGAATGTTCATCTTTAATATGTTGCACGTCACACCGAAACGTACCATGTTTCTCGATGCTGCTAGCAATTGGCATTTTATTGGTAGCCGAATTGTGTAGCATCGCTGAAACTGAGTCATTGAGATCAGAGGAAATCTGTTCCTGTGAGTGACTCGCACTGTGTTGGACCCTTTTACACTTGCTGGAAGCGTGGTTGTTCTCCATGAGCCTCCAGTTCAGCAGTGGGTCGTACACGAATGCCTCCAGCACGGCCATCAAGCTGTCTTTGTTGCGGTGAAGCACCTTCATGACGCTCTCGCAAGTCCTTGTGTATGTACCATTGATCCCCGTTACCTAGAAATATGGAAACAATGCAAAATTGCGAATCTAAAGAAATTGAAATTAATTATTCCATGTAATTTTTATGTAATTGATCTTTCCAGGTGAATTGATGTTAGTTTGATTAAGAAAAAAACTTGAAGCCAGTCTCCTGATCTAGAATAATTCTAAATAGTTGACAATTATTGTCAACTACTTAGTCCATCAACAATTCCTACTAAACAGCAAAAGTAGCTAAAACCTTCGATACAAGCTGTTGAGGGAACTTAGAAGGCGTTGCTCCACCACGTCAAGGCAGGCTGGAGGAGGTAATGGGTTAAATACCCAGTTTACACCGAAAATTACAAAATATTGAAATGTTTCTAGAAAAATGTCTCCACCTCCATGGCATTGACCAACATCCTAGTGAGCCTGAAAGGAATCTTCTCTGGGAATTTGTCCCTGTTCATAGCCACTTCGAAGCAGTCTCCAAAATCTATGTGAAGAATTTTACCACTCAGTCTGTCCAACATCAAATTGGAAGGGTGCCTGAAAAACAGAATAGATTTAAGAGCGATCAGAAGAACAACAACATCACCAATGATGATAATTATTATAATGGTAGGAGGGAAATGTATAGATGAGACTGACCTGTCACCTAGGCCAAGGATGTATCCGACCATGGACATGACGGCCAGAGATCGGGTGTAATTGGTACGGCGGTCAAACCAAACTTCGGACGAAGGTGACTTCAGCCAAAGCAAACGCGCCAAGTCGTCGCCGTGGCTGTTGCGGAGCGCGTGCTCAAAAACTTCAACTTTTTGCATAAGAGCCAAATGGTCGTAATCTGGTGCCATCTGAAACATCAGTTATAGCGTTGGAACAATGCAACTACTTTTCTATACTGAATCTAACAATCTGAATGGCCTTCATGACGTCCATGCGACCAGTATTTAAACGTCGTATTCCAAAAGTCTGTTCCAATCTTGTATTAGGTACTACGTTTAGTACTGCACTATTTTCACCTCCCCATTAGGAGTGGGTACAATGAAAATGGTGTGTGCACTTTACGAAGGTACAATCTTTAACAATATGTATTCACATAAATGGCTTACTCTAGTCATGATCCTGTGTTCAATGTTGAGTAGTATTTTCTTCTTCTCCCTGTAGTCTTTGATCAAAGTGTGCAATGTGTCACAATGAGGGACCCAGCCGATGAGCCCAGAGTTGGTCGATAGTGGGATGACGGCATAACGCTGAAACGTTGAATCAATGATCTCAGGCATTTGGGCTTTACCTTCGAAGCCCACCTCAACTTTCGGTATGCAATCTTAATTCTCGGAATAAAAAGTATTTTTTCAAAATTCTTGCTCCCTCGTTAGTTCGGATCTTTTGTATCTGCCCTTTTATTAATTCGAACTATTTAATAAATCAAACTCTCAGTAATATGTTATTTTTCAAGGTGCCTCTAGCTGTGAATTATCGATAGTCGATTGCGATCCCATCAGTGCCTATTGATGAGCTTTACATACAATAGGGGTATTCATGGTCCATTTCGACCGTCGAGTCCTGTTAAATCGAGAAGCAGGTGGGGCTCCTCGCGGTGTTCCATGGCAACAGAATCACATCAGCGAATGAATTAGAGATCTTCACGCGGCCGATGTGAGTGCGGCTGCATTTCGATCGGGAGAATTCGATCGAATCGGGGATCGAGAAGAGGTCCGTCGACTGCGCATGCGCAGTGACATTTGTTTCCATGGCAACCTCGACTTCTCGACTTTTCGACGTCGAAAACTCGCGTACCGTGAATATCACATTATGACATGGTTGTCTATTAGGGAAAAAAGGTTGTATTGGCATAGTGCCTTATTCATATTATGATAGTGGCCTTTAGGGAATTTTACTTGGCTTCAGTACAAACCGCAGCTTGATCTGCGGTCAAAGACTACTCCTAGTAAAATGGTGTCTAGTGTGGCCACAGCTCTAAAGGGTATACCCACTTATAGACAATGCCTAACTCAAGCTGTTCTGTCTGTTTTATCAAGGGCATTCCAATCCGATAAATAAATAACGGTTGGACAAACTGTAAAAATTTGATTGAGACTGAATGAATTACCTGAATCGTCAAGTTTCTTCGTGAAGTGTCTGGGTCACCCATCAACAAAGAGTTAACTAAGCCGAATAGCTGCATAACTCTCTCATCCTGGCGCAGATCTTCGTGGCCTTTGAGAAGGAAGACGTATTCTTTTCCATTGCTTCCTGTAATCAAACAATTATCGGCGTCGGTATTACACAGTTATTGACACATGAAAATAAGTCAAAAGGTAGGAATGGTAATATTTTCATCAAGAAACTGTAAGGATTAGGTTCGGGGATACGGACCTCGTATACCAAGCTTTCGAGGCCTCTGTTTGGATGTAATGACAGTTAATGAGCTGTTGATGTATGCAATCCGAACAACTGGATGGTTGGGAACATAGGAGCCAGGTACAGCTAGCTCAAGGTCACGGCAGGTAAGGAGCTTGGGGGAGACATAATGGAGCTCCAGAGAGGTCAGCTGAGGCAGCTGGCGTGTGATTCGTCTGAATACGTGGTAGTAGAGATCCCAAGCTTGGTTGAGGTCCCGAACGTTACCAGAAACTTTGTACTGATTACACCATTCCATTGCTTCGCCTAGGTCTGCCCCATACGCCTGCAAGACAAGAATAACAAACTAGAATACACTGTTGAATACAAAAAACTGTTGAACTAAGAAGCAAATCAGCAGAAAGGGTAATATTCCACAACTTTTCTAGTCTCCTTGTAAAGGCCTCTCATAAACCCAAAATCCTGCAAGATGGTATAAATAATACCCACCTGATGGAACGAGGTCTCTTTAAGAGTTTGCGGTCCGCGTTCAAGCAATGCATGAAGGGGCTCCAGGGTTTCAAACATTCCTTTTACATTCCTCTCGCTAAAGTATAGTCTGCTGGCTTCTTCTAGTCCTTCGTGCCACATTTCGTGCCACAAAATTGCCACTCTTATCAATTCATCACTGACCTGTTGAAAATTATCAAAATGAGTTAAACTTAACAACTAAAGTAAGTATAACTCTTGTATAAGATAAAAGAAGAAGAGTAGGGAGTGTACCATGACGGCTTGTTGGACGAGATTTTGGCTATGTTCACACATGCTTTTCAAAATCTTGTTGGCAGCGTTCCTCCTAGCCAGACTGGCAGACTTACTAGCAACCGTCAACGGATACACTAACGCCTGAGGATGCTGTTTTCCAATATCTATCAACAGTCTGTGAACAAGCCTTCCAACAAAAGTTCGAACAGTGTCAATACGAGCGATCAACTGTGGAATGACCTGCAATGGAAACAAAATAGTACTTAATCAAATAAAAATGTAGAGGGAATCTAGCTGGGGATATCCGCAATGAACAAAGCGATAGAATCTGATTATTATTCAACTAACACTTAGCCAAGTTTCGATCTCAATGGTCCTTATGCCTTCAATAATGGCTTCGTAAACCTGTGCCCATTGTCCGTAGTCAAACCACAGTGTCAGAAGACGCAATGTGTCTTGGAGAGAACTTCCCTTGGATAGAGCGATAGATTTGAAGAAACCTTCCACAGCAGGCACAGTGTACTGGTTCACTTGCTACAAATAACAATCCACGAAATAGTTGTGTGAAACAGACAATTAAAAAATATGACGATTATGAAACGGTAGGATGGAAATTGCAGGTTATTATTACTATTAGTGAATTCTTCAAAAAGCATCTGGTGATACCTGATTTTTCTCTTCCTCGTTTAAATGCGGCATTTGCTGATTCTTGTAGAAGAGCACAGTTTGGAAATTCATATAAGCCCAGGCGTGCCAGGCTTTATACCACATGTTGTCATGCTGAGTAGCTGTCATGTAGCACTGCAGGATTGAGGGGATGGACTGATCATTGATACCTTGGAGCTGCTCTTGCCAGGAGCCAAGCTTCATGTAACACCTATGTCAAAAGATGCAACCTTCCAATAGATCTGTACAAATCTAAGGTAATAATTTTAACATCAAATGAATTTGATCAAAAAGATCACCTGGCGAAGAGACGTCTGCGTAATTCAGGTTGCTTAAACTCGTCTGGCCCTGATAGATGGATCGCACTCAGGTTTTGTGCAGTTTGAACAAACTGGTTGAGTTGACTGAAATTGAATTAACATAATATGAAAAACCTTGATGCATATATGCAGTGATGACGGGTACTAATCGAAAATAGTGGATCATTCAACAATACTTGTATGCTCGCTTCTTTTCGCCTGATGTCCACAAGTGTTTGGTGAATGCATACGTCACTTGAGGGAAGTTATTCGGCAAGGGCTGGTCCACATTGACCGAGGGATCCGTACCCATCAACATCACCAAAGTTTTTTGCGACAACGTCTGTTGAATTTGATTTCAATAAAAAACTAATATGTGTGTGAAAGACATTGAAAAAGATAGAATCGATCTGTCAATAATAGCCTTACCAAACGGCCAGACTTTCTGCACAGGGAGGCGTATTTGAGCCATGTGTACATATCTTCCTGAGGGCTCACTACCAAAGTTCTCACTTGAATAATTTTTTGCCAGTCCTCTACAACCCTTTGACAACCCTGGAAAACACACAAACCAACGTTTTTAATAATAATAATAAAACCATTTTTTGTACAAAGGCCGATTGGCCCATTTAGTACACATGAATTACATGAATTTACACGAACGTTTTTATGATGGAAAATTATTCCAATACTATCTTTGAAGTAGAGGACATTTAACTGTTCTTGTCAAGATTTTACAGCATTCTCACCTGTAGCCGCTTCCACCACATGTTTCTAATAACCGGACGTCTCTGAGGGAAAAGATCATATTGTATCACCTCTTCCAATTCTGCCAGCATCTGAACGGACACCATAGCTGGATATGCTCTTTGGTAGCTCTCGCCCGCCATAGAGGTCAGTTCTGCATCCAGCAGATCTCGGGAGTGTTCGATCAACTGGAAATTGGAGCTTATAGTCATTCTGAAAACAAATTACTTCGAGTAGCTTTTAGACCTGGAGGTTTGAGGTACCTCTTTGGCAACGTCATAGTGTCTGTTATGTATTGAAAGAACAGCTCTGTAGAAGGAGCCATCCATAGTATCCTTTGGAATGCATTGGACGTATTTCTGGACGTTCTCCCACTGCTCAAGACCCCACGCAGCTGCAGCAGCCATCCTCGACATTCTTTCCCGACCTGACTCGTCCACCTGATTCCAATGCTTACTTGCCACAGCTTGAAGTTGATCCCTATTGTGTTGGTCAATGAAATTCGAAATAATTGTACTTAACAAAAGAAATTGTATAGGAATGGTAAACCAATACTCATACTAATTTCTTAAAAATTACTCACCAATCACCAAGGGCTTCCATGCACCGCATTTTTCCTAACGCAAATTCAATGTCATGCGGATTTTCCTGGAGTTTCTCGTCGTAGGCGTCCAAAGCTTTTTCCCAGTCATGCAACTTCTCATACCAACGTTCTTCTACTTTCAAGTGCTCACACTCGTGGTTTCTGGCATATTCCAGTAGTCCTGGAAAAATATGATCATCAATGGTGAAATAATGAGCACCTTTCAAAACTATAGAAGAAACTAGAAGAAACTGCGGCGGAGGAACAACCCCTCTTCACTTACCCATTGCAGCTTCTCGTTGCTGCAGTTTGTTATTGATGGAAATAAGCGCTTCCACAACCTGTGAGGTAGGCTCCTTGTGGAATTCTTCTTCTTTGTAATGCAATGCTTTGGCGTAGGCTCGACACTGCATTGCTTTTTCTCCCAGGATTTGTGGATCGAGCGGCAGTGGTCCCTAAAAACGTCATGTTCATTTAACGCCGTATTAATTACGAAGCACGACTCACCACATTTGGCCAACACTTACTTTATCGCAATGTTCCATAAACTCAGCGAGATTTAAGATGGTTTGAGTGATTTCTGGGAGATCTGGAACCATGAGAGCTTGCTCCAAGGTTCGGATGAGTTCCTGCTGGTGATGTTCAGGTATTTCGGTCCAGCAGGAAACGAAGGCAGCATTGAAAAGATCCCTTGGTAGTTGCATATAGGTTTCAGCTAAAGCACCACACGATCTACCCAACCAAAAAAAAGGTGTCACCCAGTCTGAACCAAGAAATCGCACAAATTACACTGAACTCGATTGAGTTGACTGCTTCTACTAATAGAAAGGAAGAGCAAGAGTATGAAAAACCACTAACTAACCTCAAAGCAGGAGAAGATGAACTTTTAAGAAGTTCAACACTGAGTCCCCGAAGCCATTCAAGCCAATCGTCTTTTCGGCTGGTGTTACTTGCCACTTGTAAAGATGGAGCGGACGTATGTACCTGTAAAATGTGAATTAAAACAAGATGAGAACAAGTTTTCGCACGAATTGCTGAATTAAAATCCTATATGGTAAAAATGACCAACCTTTTTGATAGTAGCATGTTCAGATGCCATTGAAGTGTCTCGAACTTTGTTCCTGGAAGTTCTCTGCCTCGATCCTAAGTAGTCGTCTTCTGGATTGAGCGCATTACCCTTTGGTAACAAGCACATTGTGTAACAAACTTTCAAGAAGTCCCACATCCCAAATGAAGAAGGTAAATGGATAATGAATATAGAGGGTATAGCAAATTAATAATACATTTGAATCGGTCGTTTCAGAAACCCGACATGTCCACAAAATTAAAGTTGTGGGAAAATGAAAAAAAAAAAGTTTGATAGCCACCTCGGGCTTTGAGGATTGAGGCTTTTCAATATGTTTTATTCGTTAATATTAAATACACAGTATTCATCTTACTTTTGGTATTTAAAGAAATTTTCTTTAAATACCAAAAGTAAGATGAATACTGTCTAACCGGAAGGAAGAATTCAAGATTTTTATATTTCGGCTTCCCTATAAACCCCCACCCCTATGCATCGGATCCGAAAGTGAACCCCCCTATGTCCTTCCCCAATCACGGAAACATTTAAATACGAGAGAAGGGTTGGATACATTGAACCGTTTTTGCGTGATTGAAGGACAGACGAACAGACAAACAAACAGACAGACAGACACCAAATTCAAAATCGGCATGGTTCGACTCCATTTCACGCCAAACGAATAACATCTCTTGAGAGGTATCAAGGTATAACGGTCAATGTACCATGTCGAACCGTGTCACATCGGAAATTTAAGCAGAAACCCGACATGACCCCAAGGTCAGATAACTTGGCGGGATTCTCTCAACTATCGGATATCCACTCGCATATAACTTCATTTGAAACACATGGAAACAGTCGGCTTTCTCTTGAATCATGTAGCTCTAGAACAGTAGATGGTAATTTTGCAAACCCCGACAGCTGAATTTTTTGGACATGTAGGGTTTCTGAAACGACTGATTCATTTAAATTGAAGTCAAGATATTGGAAGATATTAAACGGTACTTTCAACTTGAGAACATTGAGAACCTTTTGGGTTTTATACGTAATGGTTTATTATAGAGGAGTTGGATCTAGGTAGGAGACAACATCTCAACAGGAATACTTCATTTTCCAGCAGTCAAGAAGGCAGCAATATCAAGTTCTTGGTACAAGAGTTGAAGTTCACACCTCTCGATTTCAATGATTATCAGTTGAAATTGAATTTTCGAGAGACACTTTTTCTATGGTAAGGGTGTGAGAGAACTTACAGAAACGATGTTGGTGACTAAAACTTCATATCGATGACAGGATATTTTGTGTTTGGTGATCACTCTGTTGACTAAAGGAACGAATATGCAGTACTTTCGGCCCAACTGGACGATCATGGAGCAAAGCGTCTCCATACCGACAGGTACAACATCCTGGTTGGCATCCATACTTTTCACCTGAAATGCAAATAGGAGAATATGAAGGACGTGACTTATAGGGAAAACGAGATAAAACCCAAAAAAGATAGTATTACCAATGGATGAATGATTCGGGAGGCATATTCTGTGAAATCGAGGTAATCAGATAAGTGGTCGATGGTTTCAAGGGCCTCTTTGCAGACTGTAATTGGAACCTCAGCCGGATTGAAGAGGTTGACAATAGAGGGAAGAACTAGGTGAAGATATTCATCCAAATTTCCACCAAACTTCTTTAGGGCATTCAGAAGCTACGAAAATGAGAGAAAGAATAAGGAATAACTAGTTACAGTAAAAGAACCCCAGCCAAGCTCATTCAAGTTTATAAAAAGCTACAATTAAAATTATTTGTGTGTATGATGAGAAAATCTGAAAAAAACCAACCTTTATAGTCACCATTCGATCTTTACTGGTGTCGTTGTATAGGACTTTCAAGATCTGAGGCATTAACAGGGGCAAGTAGACTTTGAACTCTGCCCCAAGAGCAACAGCGATGTGTTCTACAAGAAGAATAAGTGTACTTTGCAATGGAGTGTTAACAGTCCAAAATTCCTGAAAAAATTAAAATAAATTACCTATTGAATTTGTAGTACACAAAGGCTTTGATGAATAGTAATTATACCTAAATCAAATCAAATCAATGCATTTACTGTAAAAAAAATTTTTACCAAGCCTTCGCTATTTCATACGTTGGACAAAGTATAAAGAAAATAATGGAAATTTCAAAACTTTCCTCCATCTAATCTCCTTGATACAACTTGAGCCATACGATTCAGAGGATAGCATTCACTCAAAAAGTACAACTCCCATTTAAAAAACACGATAGATCCGCGAACGTACCTTAATAAGTTTGAAAATGTCGTCAAGATAATTTCTGATGTGTTGTTTCATGATGGCGATGAGAGTCGCAAGTTGCTGAAGAAGGAAATCCCGAAAACTTGACTCGGCTGTTCGAATGACATTGATGAAACTTGGGATCACTTGAGGGATGTACGGTACACACTTGATTCCAAGAGAAATGAAGATGAAAGTCACAGCCTGAAAAATCATAATTAGGTAGGTACTACAACGAGAAATGGAGAAATGAACTGGTAGACTAGTGCATGTTTCATTGTACTTGACCCCAGCACCTTACACGAGCTGGTAACATAATATTCACGAAATAGGACGCTCTACTTATTGAAACTACGATTGGTACATTATAGAAAGTAAGTTACTCAAATTGAGTTATGTTGACCATTTAGAATGCCTGTACAGCGAATGTTAGACGCGATGAATAGTTGACTGAACCAATATAAAACCTCTTCAGAAAATGAAATGCTCAGTAACCAGACAATTATTGTTCTTACCTGGACCACCATCAAGTGATGTCGCGACAGGGCAGGATCCCTGATTATCCTCATCAAGGTAGCAATGGCAACAGCAGGATAGAACTCTTCAAGAGTGGATGAGCTCATATTTACAAGCATCTCGCTAGTAGTGAGTTCTAAAGACCAAAAAACCACAGGTAAACTACGTACATCCACTACTAACATTCATAGATTATAGTAGGAAGTAGGGATGCAACATCGGAACCAAATAATCGATTGTAACATCAAATGATTAAACGTAAGCTAATAATCGATGTGAAATATTAATCGGTATCAAATAATCGATTAATAATAACTTCTATAATATTGCCGATTTTTGGCTCACCCCCTGAATCCGCCACCGCCTTCCATTCTGTTTCAAAATCCTGATATATTCGAAAACCGATTAATCAGTAACAACGATCGATTAATCGGGGTCGAATAATCAATTTTACAATTAATCGATAATCGATTTGAATCCCTAGTAGGAAGGACCACGATGAAGTATCAGAGGCCTTCCCGTTTTACCTTCCTACTTTGCCTATAGGGAACGCCAGTGTGTCAGAGAATAATTCTTTTGATAGTAAAAAATCAAAAATTGGTGACTCACAACACATGTATTTTCAAACGAGAAAATGTTTGGTTAACTACCAGATCGAACTGAAGAATCGCGAATTTGAACTTTTCCCGCTCAACGTGGCCGGACAGGGTTGTAGTTGATACAGCGGCAGATAAGGGCGCGCAGGGGAAATTGAAACGAAAAATTACTTCAACGCGAAAATTGGATCTTCCTTTCCAAGTAAAGAAGAATAAAATTAAGTAAAGCAATGTTCAGGGGCTTACCATAGCTTGCCTCGATCTCACTCTTGCCATCACTGACAGCTAGGAGGGCGGTGGAGTTGACTTGAATGTCGATCAGCCCGTGATTCATCTTGTTCTTGTAGGTGTCAAGAGCACCAAGCAGTCCCAAAACTCGAATGGTGATGCGCCTAAATAGCAATATCAAAGAAACAATTTTGAATGTTTACATGTTAGAAGCAGTTTAGAATAAATTTCAGAATGTTCAGGATCAGAAGATGCAGAGAAAATGAAACTATATTGTCTGCTGTGTGAGTTCCTACAGCCATCAACTGAGGGGTAGGTACGTGGACTAACAACACTCCACTATGATCATACTACTAGTTCAAAAGGAAATCTGGACAGGTTTTCTAATATAAAATTATGTCAAGTCCTGACCTGATGCCCGGTTGCTGCTCCGTTTTGAGGAAATTGATGAGTGTGTCCATGAGCATCGGGTACTTGCTGTAGGGTTCAACAACAAAACCAGTCGCCCCAACAACCTGACCAAGGCACCAAAGGGCATAACCCCTCTTCTCTGGGGAGCTGACATCCCCCATCAGCTCGAGCAGGATGTTAGCCAGACCCTCTCTCCAACTCACCATTTCATCACCACTGATCTAATAACAAGAAATAGTACGAGCTATATAGAGGCCCCAATGCTTTTTCAAATACTTATACAATGGGAGCTTCTATGAAAAAACTGATCTGAGCAGATCACCCTTCTGCCTAGATCACTAAATGGTAGATTTATTATTATTATTTTGTTTGTATATTAGGTAGGTATGCGAATAGGCCGTAAAGTACCCTAGGTACCCCCTGGGGGGGGGGGATAATCGTACATCTACCCCCCTCCCCATACTATCTGCGGTTACCCCCTCTTCCTCCATAAGCGCAGAGATTTAATCTCCTCGCCATTAGCTATCATTTGAACCCACAGATTATATATAAAGAATATCTAGGGGTGAATATATAGGGGTGAATCCACCCCTGCGAGGTACCCCCACTGATAGGTACCCTCATGTTTAAAAAAGATTAATTTTGATATCCAAAAAACTTGTGCTTTTCGAATCAACCGGGCCAGTATGAACATTGACCCCACAGGCTGCCCCATGATTCACCCTCATGTTGACAGCTTTTGATATGCTCCAACATTGAGCCTTCATTATTAACAAACTGCTGGTGGTACAAAGCTGCGGATGGTCTTAGAAATTCTAAACAATAAAATCTATCTAAATGTGAACTAAAAATTATACCGTTCCTTTTGAACTTTTTGAGATATGAAATTTTCAAAATTTCAAAATTAGTTTTGAACCCCTCCCCATAGACCTAGGGTTCACCTACGCAAACGGGGCAAACGGCTTTTTTTATATTCGATTTTTGGATCTACCTACGTATGTATTTTGAAACGTAAACCCTCAACTTTTGAGGGGCAGGGGGGGGGAGGTAATTTTTTTTCTTGGGCGATTCCAATGGTTCACTATTGAAGATAATAAACTAAAATCAATATGGTACTGGGAAATATTTACCTCAGCTAAATTACCAATAACCTTGAGAACGTTGATTATCACGATGGAATTGGTTTCATTTTCCTTCAACTTTGGTACTAGAACTCGTAAGATAGGCTGAATATAAGGCTGAATCAACTTAGGAGCGTTCAGCACAAGATGATCCAACATCTTAGCACTCTGCTCTTTGTTTCTGCTCATTCCACTATTTTCAAATTCACATATGAGCTGCAACAAAGAGAGCGAGAGAGTTTGTTACTGGCGGAATAACAAAAAATGACTATTTAGAATGGAATATACAAAATGTACAGACCTGAATGAGTGTTTTCCTAAGAGAAGGCATTGCGTAAGCAGGGTTTACGGAGCTCAGTCTCCCTATAGTGCAGACAGCTAGTTCACGAATCTCGAAGACTTCGTCGTTCATAATGACGAATAAAGCGCTCAGGTTTTCTGCTTGGCCCAAATGTTTGTCAAACGTGCAGTCGAGTGATTCCATCACCCGCATCCTCACATCTGGGTCTACAAAATTGTTGCTTCATTAAACAACGTATAAAGAACATTTTCAAAATTGTACATACAAAGACTAATCCATATAGTCGCTATATAAATCGTGAGTATTAGTATTAGAAGAAAAAAATTAGTAAGAAGTAAGATTAGTAAGAAGAAGAAGAAGAAAAATTCACAGTCATGCAGCATGGCTATAAGACTAATGTTCGAAGAAATAACTGGTTTTATGTAAAAAGTCTCCATTTTAATGGTTTTACAACAAATTTTTCTCTTTTTTTGCCAAGTAACACTACAGTTTATAGATTTTTCAACGCTGAACACGATGTTGAAGTCAGAAATGCGATATCTCATTCCATTATCAGATAAAAGAAGTTCAACCGTGAAAAACCTTTCAAGTAACAACCACATTTCTTCATCTTCAAAGTGCTCCAGTTTAGAACGGAATAAGATATCGCAATTCTGACTTCCTTTTCATCCTTCCAATTTTCCTTTTCTTCGAAAATTAGCTAAAAACTACTATAATATACTTGCCAACATCAGTTATCGCAACGACTAGTAGTTTAGAGAGAACATCAGATACCGTTTGTACAACAGTGGGAGACGGTTTGGTTGCTGCACTGTCTATAGCTAATCTCAACAATCTCACACAGGTAATGACAGCTTCGAGTCTGATTTCTGTTTGGTCGCTGTATAGGTGATGTTCTGAACAACGTCTGACAAACTGGAGAAGTGAATAACCTGTGCAACCCCAAATTGAATTATTCGATTTAGACACAGAACCATACTGTAGTACTTAATATCCCATATAACAGAAGGGCGCAAACCATCAAAATTAAATGTTCCAAGAGTTTTGAGAGCGAGGACAACACTTGCAACGTCATACTGAGTCACAGGAACTGGCGGAGTGTTTGTGACTTGTGGTGGCTGACCAGGGTGCCGAAGTTCAGTGTTCATAACAACCTGGGATAGCATCCCCAGTAGACCTGAAATGCCACAACAGTGGTGAAAATACGGATGGTCGAATCATAACTAGGTTTGAGGATAATGTACTATTATGGGGTAATATCACGACAATATTACCAATAAAGATATGATTTTAGTAGTAGCTCCCAATTGAGGTGTATAATACTAGGTAGGATGTGTGTTGCCATAAATTATCGACTGCTAAAATCATCTGCTAGTGGGCCTAGAACTTACCTTCGGATATCTGACGTTTGAGCTGAGGAATAGTGCGCGCCAGTTCTCTAAGTGCTGTGGTCAGTGATGGGCTAAGACCAGAAGCGAACATCGAAGGCAGCAGAAGTTTGATGTCGTCCTTAATGGATTCACCAACAGCATTGCCGAGAAGGGTGATGCAACCAAATAGAGCAGGTTCCAACCGCTTTTTTCCGCTTCCCGTCTCCTTGTTGGTCATGGATACTCTGACCAACTCCATGATCTTGGGCAGATGAGGCTTGATATCGATCTCGACAGCCACCGCTATGAAACCAATGGCAATGAAAGCCGCTGGTGCCCTGTCTTTGTCTTTCTGACGTACAGTAGCTTGAAGGTAAACCATCACAGCCTGCAAATGTCTAACACAGAAAATACAAGTTTTTATATAATATATTATGAAACCAAGATGACCACCCAAGAGATAAACAAGTACCTATGATATGGCTTCTATTTGGCTTAAGCTGGATCTAGCCTGTCTGATTGCAAGAAGAGCAAAAAATGCTAACCATCAAAATATAATTCGAATGTCTTACAACTTACAAGTCTACAAATTTCTGGCGATTAAATGCTGCCAACCGAGGCAAAATTGATAGCAATGTGTGGTGGATAAAGAGGCTTCTGGAAACCCTCTGAGTCAGAACCGATAGACAAATCTCGTCAAAATTCTCTACAATCAGGCAACGGCATGCAGCGCTCTCACAAATAGGATCCTCGATTGCAGGAGGCTTCAGAAGAGTTTCAGAATCGGACTGCTTCGATTTGGTGAAGAAAACAGGCAACTTGATCTTCTGAAGAAATGGCAAGGAGTCCTGTAAAATATGGTGAGGAAAACAAAATTAATTTACCATGACCACTACAAAGGAACCATAAACCTAGAACCCCAGAAAAGAGTGCAACAGTTTAGTGCACACTTCAAGAATCAAAAGAGTAAGAATAGAAAAAACTCGTCAGTTCCAAAAAGAAGCCACTGCACTCTTTATATTACCTGATTATGTGGAGTGGAGCAAAGCTTCCTGTTGAGATCGTGATACTTGTGCTCCCATTTGGCGTTACTGCATCGCATAAGTTCGTTGAGTACCAAGAGCGATCCATGAATCCTGTCATCTCTGTTCACACTTTTTTCTCGAGGCGAGTAGATCTCGTCGAAAGGAGGTTTGGCTTCATCATAACACTGTTTGTACCTGAACACACAAATCAAAGTGAACGTCACTGATAATGTCAATATTAGAATTCGAATATACTGTGAAAAATCAAAGCTACACGTACACTGAGAATTTCTCAATTTCATCTGTTTTTATACTCCCTTTGAAAGACCATCCCAGTGTGACGTTGGTGCTGAGAAATGGTGATTGTTGATGACACAAACAGCTTGATTGTAACATTCACGCAGTAATCTGGTAGCGGTGGCACCTGTATGCATTGTTTAGGCCCAACTTTAAATTACTGTTTAAATGTTATCATTACCAAGCCGGTTTCTGCATTTGCTTGGCAGTCTCTCGTTGAGCAGTGACAACTAGAGCAGCCCTGAGTGCCTTGACAGCACTATCACGGATTGAGAGTTTTGGATCACGAACCGTTGACAAGATGGGTTCAAAAACCAGCTGCACTTGCTGGAAGAAGTAGGTTGGCACACACTCAGCCAGCTCTCGCAGTATTAGCACCTGAAACAGAATTATGTATGAGCTCAAGAAGGTAGGCAATGCAAAACAGTTCTACAGTCAAAGTTCGAACTGCGAAAATTGCTTTAAAAAAATCCAAAAACAATATTTTACTTTAGACACAGAGAAGATTATTTTACGTTAACCCTTTAAATCGCGGAATTGTGTGGAATTCAAATAATTAACAAAAATGATTTCCAACTCACTGCAGCGTGTCGTTTCTGTTCATTTCGCTCGCCACTGAGCCACTCGACGGCTTTTTGAATCTCGAACTTGACAAAAAACTCAGACCTGGCACCCGAGATTTTGGCAAGCTGTCCGATAGCCTTCGCCGAGAGTTCCATGACGTTAGCATCAGATGAAGGCAGGAGATGTCGCAGGTAGTTCGAATACTTGCTGTTTCCTCCTGCGCCTCGATTCACGTTCTCACTGTCCATATCGGTAGAAATGAGGACCACTGGAATAGCAATGGACACACTCAATGGTTGAATTCCATATCACATCTTGGAATGCGAAAGATTTAAAGACCCCAGTAGATATGAATAAAAGAGGAAGGGATTGAAAACATTGAATGTAGATATTAAGATACGGTTGGTTAGATATGGCATGAGGGTGACAAGAGCGAACATCGGCGGATGGTATGCAACAGTCACGAGACGTTCAGATCACTGTCGGAGTCAGCCTAGTCTAGATTGCTTCCGTGGGTTTCCAGAGAGGGTTTTCCGACCCACAGGCACGGTACAGTCGCAGTCAAGTCACTGCCCGTCACCATCCGCGACTTGATCTTGACAGCACCGGACTGCCGGGGGGGGGGGGGGGGATGTGAATATGAAACAGTCAGTCAGTTATGTGTTTTCCATAGGAGGAACTAGTTTGTTCCTCCCTTTGTGCGACCAGTTTGTTCGCATTTTTCGTTGCCTTCCTTCTAGTATTCGATGGGGGATGAAAACTTAATTGAGTGCGACTACTCTATGATTCAAAGAATTTCTTCTCGTCATCCACGAGCTGTGAGTACAGTTTGGCGAAATCCCCTTCATCTCTCGTCAACAAAAATATTGTATGGACCCACTCTTGTCTATGAGAACGAGGCCTCACTTCTGCTTCTTACTGCAAAATTAAAGCGATTTCGCACAGTAAATTAATCCTGTTGGAGGACATCCTGATTGAATTCACTTGCTGTCTGCAGTGTGAATTGGGTTGCCCCGACTTGACGGTGATTCGACTGAGATCTGATCGTCTCGTGACTGTTGGTGTGAACTAACTTAACGTCATTTCCTATTCATATGCAGCCGTGATGTTAATATTCAGTGAGGACAAGTCTAACCACCAACTATATCCATGTTATTATTGTCATTAAGATTGGATGGTCAAATAGATGAAAACATGTACATAGGACCTGAGTTCATAAATAATTTAGGACTCACTGATGGCCAAAACTCCTCCTTTGTTTTCATTGATGTCATTGCTAGATACCATTTGGTATATGTGAGTGTTGTTGAAGTCGTCGATGAAACTTGTGAGTTCTTCAGGGGACATATCCCGCAGTTCAGATTTAATCTAGAGCAATTCAAGACAGAAGTCGATACAATGAATCAATCAAAACAACAACAATTTATAATATTATAGGTGACTATAATGGTCAGTAAAGGTAAAATCTACAGACCCATATATTCTGATATAAAATATCAGCTAAGTAATGGCGCATAAGAAATTGTATTGACATATTATTGGTAAGCCTTGTAGCTTACTCGAGTGCTTGTTACAAGCTGATCTTAATATAGCGTTAATATTTAAACATTGCTTATTTTCATTCAGGAGGTGTACGTTAGGGGTGGGGAATATTTAACGTAACCGCTTCAAATAACCTATTACCAGAAAAACCCGATTACTGGAATAACTGTTCTGAGCACTTGGGGGAAAGGCCTTTGAGAATCTGTGATAATAGGCTGGCTGGGACTATTCTAGGTAATGCCATGTACTAGGTTACGGAAAACGAAGGTGTGCGATCATAACTGACACCAAGTTATTTGAGTGCGTATTGAGTTAGTTTCGAGTAACAACGACCGTCTGGTAATAGGTTGTGGTATTAGGTGTGGTATTACCGGCGATTCGGGGAGCTTTCCAGCGCCCAACTGGAAACTCAGTTCGCGTTGGGCGCAGGAAAGGTTCTCGAATCGCCTGTAACCTATTACCAAGAAATAACCGTATTAGCCATGCCTAGTGTACGTGCATGTCTGAGTAACTTAGGAAGAGGGTTATCACTTTGAGCCAAATTTTTGACGTTGAATTTGCTCTATCCAGATTTTGATGACTTGGTTTAGATAAAATTTGGACAAAAAAAACGAACTACGAACATGGGAATACTAAGAATAGAGGCAAAGAAGATGCTACAGTTTTGAGTTGTTACTGAACAACCAGTCCAAGGCCGCCATCTGTTGTACCTAACAAACTGTTGTAACAAAACTAGATCAACAGGAAAACAACCCAAAAAAGCTGAGATCCTTACTTCAGAGCATTTTAAATGAAAATAGGCAGGTGACACGGATCAGTGTCAGCCACAGTTTGGGAGAGTGAAAGGGGGACTCGGATCTGTGACATCTTCGGTAAACGTGTCTAGACCAAAGCACCATTTGGTTACTACTTTGGGTACTCACATATCTGTAAAGTTCCTGAGCGGCTCGATTTCGCCTGTCTTCATTTCGAGACTTCAGCTGCACAGCAATGGCACTTGTTCTTGAGGTAGCCATGTTCAGAGTTCGTTAGCTGGACTTCGCTCACAGAATCATGGAGTAATATGCTAGATCGAGCTCCAGGCAAGTTGCGGAGGATAATTCTTCCATTGGGTGGAATCGAGTGAAGAATAATCTGGAAACATACAATATCTTGTAGACCATAGATTTTTTTAAATGCGTTTATTCATGAAATACAAAATTTTGTTTTACATTTACAAGTACAACTAAACACTACAACTCCCTGAAAGTAATCTTGTGCTGGGAGTTGGAGTCAGGTACGAAAGTATAAAGTAATTTCTTATATCTGCTATTGGGAATAAAACTTATATATCTTCTATTAGGAATAAAACAAACAAAAATAAACTCTTAAAAATAAAATCACTCTCGAATACAATTGCTCCCTAACCCTGCTTTATAGAGTTCTTTTAGGTTCCTCTTAAATATGGCCAGTGACATCGGCAACTTGAATATAGTTGGAGACAGAGTGTTGAATAAATTGAATAAGTGAAAAAGTGTATCGAAGTTGTATCGACGAGGCGAAGGCAAAGTAAGTCTATAGGATGATCTTGTTTTATTGTCAGAAATTGAGAAATGGCCAGAGAGATACATTTTGGGAATAAAACTTATATATCTTCTATTAGGAATAAAACAAACAAAAATAAACTCTTAAAAATAAAATCACTCTCGAATACAATTGCTCCCTAACCCTGCTTTATAGAGTTCTTTTAGGTTCCTCTTAAATATGGCCAGTGACATCGGCAACTTGAATATAGTTGGAGACAGAGTGTTGAATAAATTGAATAAGTGAAAAATCTTTGTCCAAGCGAAGTATATCGACGAGGCGAAGGCAAAGTAAGTCTATAGGATGATCTTGTTTTATTGTCAGAAATTGAGAAATGGCCAGAGAGATACATTTTGAATATATATATATTAATTTTGTCTGTTCGAACAATTCATGAAATGGTAGAACTTTCATCTCACGAAAGACCTCCACTGAGGGAAAATCAATAGGCTTTCTTAACCGAATTTTCAATAAGCATTTTTGAGTTACATAGAGCAACTGAGACCTTGTTCGATATGCTGGTCCCCAAGCAACTATACCGTAAACTAGTAATGCTTGTGCTAAAGCCAAATATAAAATTCTTTTAACTTTTATTGACATGAAGCCACGAACCTCAAAACAAACAGTTAATAACCTACGCAATTTCGTATTGATATGGTTATTATATTATAATAACTTCAATAAATAAAAAGTGCACACGAATTATCCTAACACTTCAATGCGGTTGGACTGGAAGGATGGTGGATTAACAAATAAGCTTAACAAATAATCACAGCGTAAGCCACAACCATAAGCGCTGATTACTGGCTGTTTAACGATCCCATCCACAAGTATGGATATATAAACGAATACACGACTAATCTATTTACTAAGCCTAATGGTAAAGATGCATAATATGAATGCATGATTGTACATTATAACGTTCAATATTATGACTGCTTACCACTTATGCTCTATTTTTCGAGAAAAATCCGTGTACGCGAACTATATTCAATCAAACCAAGGGTTTGGAACAAGGGTACCCAAATAGTTCTAGTAGGATTTTGAAGAATTTTTAGATGCTCATTATTCTGCTTTTGTTTGATAAACTTTCACATAAATCATATCAAATTAACCCACAAAAATATCAATCAGGTAACTGAAAGTTCATAAACTTGTAATAAATCTTGTAGGTAAATCTTTAATAAATCTTGGGGTTGCAGATTAGATTAAACACATGAACATTCTAAAACATTTCGGTACCAACCCCACTCCCCTTCTTACCGGTTGTGAATATAATGCTCCACCACCCAGTATTTCGAAAGTACCTTCCTACAATAATAAGCTAGGTATAATGTGTAATATACGTTATATTATTATCATAATATCTATTTTATTATTATACCTTCTGCAAAACGTAGATAGTTGAACTATAACAAAAAATCAGTTAATAAACAAAATCCATCGGTTTTTGTTACACCTAGGAATCTGAAGATTTTCTATAAGCTACA
Source organism: Stenodema calcarata (assembly GCA_963920205.1). Taxonomy (NCBI): domain Eukaryota; kingdom Metazoa; phylum Arthropoda; class Insecta; order Hemiptera; family Miridae; genus Stenodema; species Stenodema calcarata. The sequence goes on along the minus strand of OY986051.1, from coordinate 9,216,048 downwards.
CAGTAAAAACAAGCACTTACGCATAACTAACTACTTACGCATAAAAACAATACGCCGGAAGAAATTAGACCAACTAGAAAAACTGAGAAATCAAAGAATGTTCGCTCAATAAATCCGAAAACTTGGAAAAACAACGCAGTTTGTTTTTTCCGCAGCTGTCGCGAGTGGAGGTGATAATTCTTGTTCAGATTTCGAGTTGTCAATGGCAGGCGGCAGCCATGATGGACATAGCTCCGAAAATTCGGTGGTCATGGATGATGATTCATTTCGATAAGTGTTTATTTGCGTAGTTTGTGATTTCACGCGAAACACAGTCTGTTGTTCAATATAGTACAAACATAAACGATATAAAGCTTGGATTATACAACAGGGCCTTACAAGGTTAAATCTACAGTCATGCAGCATGGCTATAAGAGCAAATTTTCGGAGAAATAATTGGTTTTATGTAAAATGTCTCCATTAAAGAACATGATGTCCATGAAAAACATCTCAAGTATCAACCACGTTTCTTCATCTTCGAAGTGCTTCAGTTTGAGAGCGGAATAAAATATAGCAATTCCGACTTCTCATTTTAAAGGTTCATTCATGCTGAACACGATGGTGACTTCAGAATTTCGATATCTTATTCCGTTCTCAAACTGGAGCACTTTGAAGATGAAGAAACGTGGTTGATACTTGAGATGTTATTCATGGTTAGCCTTCTTTAATCTGATAACGGAATGAGACTTCACCATCATGTTCAGCGTTCAAAAATCTATAAGCTGAGGGAGGTTTGGGGAGTTTCAAGGGGGGGGGGGGGGGGGAATACCCCTAAATTCCCAAAATAAAACAGTCTGACAAGCGACACCTCATTTTAAGGGATTTTTTCACGCTGAACATGATGGTGAAATTACGATACCCTAATCCGTTCTCAAACTGGAGCACTTTGAAGATGAAGGAACGTGGTTGATACTTGAGATGTTAGTCCTTCAATGGAGACATTTAACAAAAAACCAGTTATTTCTTCGAAAATTCGCTCTTTTAGCCATGCTGCATGTCTGTTGATTTTTTTTTTGTTAATCTGTATTATTTTATGTATAATTTATTGATTCGATCTATTTGTATCGATCTGATGTATTGGGCTTGGCCCGTACTTATTCAAAATAAATAAATAAACAATAAGGAACGGGAGCAAACAGCTTTGAAAATGACAGTGACAGACCGTTGTGGTTCTGTGACTCACAATAACTTGTTTGATTTTTCATAATAATAATAATTAATAATAATTTGATTTTTCAAAGAACCAAAGGATAGAAAAAAAACGAAAGTTTTTATTTTATCATCATGTTTATTCTTATTGATAATGTGCCAATGCCCACCTTAAATACTTTTTGAATAGACCGGGAACTTGTTATTATGAAAATTCCACAATGAGCTGGAAAAATTACTTGCTATTCTCCATATCGTAAAAGTAAATATTCCGAACCCAGGTAATGTTGATGAAATCACTGTGTAGCTAGTAGCAGAACATCGATAATTTTAATAACAGCAAACGGTAAAGTAAATGCCAGTGATAAGTGGCTACGAGTACAATCACTAGTGAAGTCCCTTTAGATACCTACTCACTTGTTTTCCACCTTGATATGAAAATGGTTAAATATAAAAATTCTCATTTATAACTAGTTTAAAGGAGATACACAACATAATATAAAAGTCCGATGAAGAACATCATCAAGCCAAGCTCCAGTGAGCATTGATTTTTCGATACATTTTCATTGAAGTGCCATTTCAGTGGGGATCAACTAACATTCTTATTGTTTCTGGACGTCAATTTCACATGTGAATGGATGATTCCGCAAAATAAATACCACAAAAGAAATTAAGGAATCCCCAAATGATATTTGGCTACAGAATCATGGAAGTCTTTCACGGGTTTCGTCTAGTTCTTCGTCGCGTGACTAAGTCCCCCTTTTCAGACCCGCCGTCACTCAACTTGGATAAGTTCACGGAGTCCTTCACCATCTTCTTCCTAGGAGTCATTTCATAATCAGTCTCTTCAATAATTGAAATTGTGTCAGCGTGTCGGGAATCCTCATTTTCTCCATTCTTGATCAGTTTTGAACGCGTTTCTTCAGTGGGACTTGACATTGACTTCGAACAGTCTTCTTCGGCAACTTCCAATTTTCCACGTGTGTTATGAACTCGAGTAGACACACCGGTTTTCACGATCACAAGATCTGATTGATTGGTTTTCTCTGTTTCAATGTTTTCAGTCATTGAATCTTTTCGAACTTGAGAACGGAGTTTTCGAGGAGATCTGTCAACGTCCGAGTCATTGACGACATTACCAGTTTGCTCAACTTCTACATTCCACTCGTTCTTGTTATCATCATCCTCATCTTTAGATTCCAAATGTTCTACCAAAGACGATTCGGTGGCGTTTAAGCCATCAATTTCTGATTCTTTCTTTACAGCGGGACTTGAAACTGACGCACGTTTTTTCTGACGTCGAGGAGATTTATCATTGGAATTCTGGTGCTTGACATCTGATTCAGGAAGGAAATCGTTAGTTTCAAAAACTCCTTCCACTCTATCAACCTGACTTGATGAAGAAAGTCTCAATGATTTTCGAACAGTTTGATTATTTTGGCCCGCTCCTTGTTTCAATGGCCTACGTCTTACGAAACTATTACCAGGTTCGTCATCTCCTATACAAAATTTCCTCTTGGCATAGCTATTCAATGAGGAGTGTTTTCTTTTAATTATCTCCACAGCGGCTGAAAAAGAAGTAGGAAGTTAGCTACAATAAAATGTTAACGTCGGTACAAGCTCATTTGAGACCCACGTTGGAAAGCATTAATGATTTTCAGCACTGGCTAAATTTGAAACATTAAATTTTGCTACACTTTTTCAAGCGGCTCGTCGGTCTAATGATGCAGGTTCTAAAGTTAAATTTAAATTCTATTACAAATAGAATTAGGCAACCCTATAACAACATACAAGTATAACACTGCCTGAGTCACTAGCTTAAAATCCGAGAACCACTAGTACCACACAAGAACTGCGCTAACTAGTAAAATTGATCAAAGATAAACACGCCAGAATGAAATACTTATGCAAGAATAATTTTGAATAATATACAACAATTGAAGAGTTTTCTTTCAAACGGGCTTATATCCATTTTTTACACTTATTGTTTTTTTTTAACGGATTCCTCACGGATAACCACACGAGTCACTTTCCTTCCGAAATGGTTCGTATTAAAAGGTGGTCTAAAGGTGGTCTAAAGGCGTCTAATTCGAATGTGATTCACAACCCAAACGATAGATGGAAACACTAGACAAGGGTGTAGAATAAACGGTAGTAAACGACTCACAACAGGTGGCGTCGCCATCACTCTTGGGCACCTGTGTTTATCACTGGGCAGTGTTGTTTATCAGGATATCGGTTAGGACCAAAGGTGAAACCGAGCGGAGCTTTGTGTCTTGTTATTCAAACTGTTGTTCAGACGTGTACCTACTGTTTCCGTTTAATATTATACTTGTATTGACATTTTCGGCGTGCATATTGTTTTTACATCGATGGAGCTTACACAGTAGGGGCTTTGAACAAGGGATCCAGAAAGAGGCGATCGACGCATGAAGATCGCCGGAAACAAGATAGGAACAAACAATATGGAGATGTTGACCCAAATTGTGTAAGTACTGCTAAAAAAGAAAGGTAGGCCTTGTAAGGACAGTACAAAAAAATATGAAGCAGCGAACTTCACGTTTAGAAAGTTTTTCTCTTGTAGACTTGTTTCACTAAAAAAAAAAAAAATATATATATATATATTTTTCCGTGTTTTGAATGTATTGTGTTATCTCTTATCTTGTATTGTATTGTATCTCGTAATGTATTGTATTCTCTTATCTTTGAATTATATTGATATTACATAAAAAGAAATGAAAATGTGATGTTTTCCTTAAACAGCCCAAAAACCAGTTGTTTTTTTTTTCAAAATGGCTCATATCCATTGTTTTTCATCAGACGGCCTTATATCCAAATTAAAATTGGCCGAATCTCCTTCAAAATGTAAGAAAGATTTTCGAAATTTTATGGTGTAATCGACGGTTTTATATACAAACAATTTGGAAAATTTGGGAACCCTGGAAAATTAGCTACGAGTCTTAAAATTGTTTTTCTCATTTTCCTCAAAAAAGTTCTAAGTGGATATAAGCCTGTTTGAAAGAAAGCTGAATTAAGTTCTAAGTGGAATTAAGCCTGTTTGAATAATTATTATTGTTGTATATTACAGAGCTCCCATACACAACTTTGGGCACTAAATCATTACCTAACTCCTCTATCTTTTCGAAAGAATAGATAAAGCAAATTTAATCGTAGAATATATTAATTTTTGGATGGAATTGGTAGGGACCTTAGACCATTCCTCGAATACCATGAGAATTTGAGTACGATCAGTATTAAAGACAACATGGGTAGGATTTCATGTTTTTAGTCCAGTAGTATGAGTTCAAATGAATCTAATCTCATTCTTTAATATGAAACCATTTTCCAATACCTAGCACATATTCCTATATTCCAGAATTTCACTCAATGAGCCAATTCACCCTCGATACGTCATTATAATTATTTTATTAATAATAATTATAATTTAGACAACACCTAATTGAAAAACTCTGATTGAAAGCAATTCATGATGGAAAATGGTTCGACTTTCAGGAAAATCTTTTTCGGGAACGGGTAGTCCTAAAAATGTACTATTGGTCTCCTTGAACGCAGAATTTATTGCTCTACAACTTTTATACCTTATTGATAGATGTTAATTTTGACAGAATTAACGAAATTCTGAAGTTAAAACGACAAGGTCGAAAATTGGCCCAATTTTATTTTTTGTGAGTCTTTCAGAAGATATGACTGAAGACCGGATTTCTATGCGGCATAGATGCCCCGAATATGCGATAGAATATGCAGTAAAAACTAAAGAAATATGCGACAAATATGCATTTAAAAAAATTGTAAAATTCGAGTTCAGTACTTGGAAAAACCACTCTACCAGTAAGTGTCAACAAGGAATGATCCGAATGAAATTCTCATTTGTAATTGCTCCTTTTACAGAACATTATTTGTTTTACTATTTACAACTTCTTGCAACGTTCACACTATTCGTAGGTAGGTAACCAAATCTCACAATAGGTGACAATGACTACTCATGTTACTTTCACCATATTATCATTTTGAAGTAACACGAGTAGGAATATCCACAGTTGGAAATGAGTATCTTCCAACAGTTGTTTTCTGAGTATCTTCCAAAGTTACTTTTCTGTACATACTTCTTTCAATTATGATCAAAGTTATCTGGCTTGATTTCTACTATTTTCGTGGCATAGAACTTACAAATGGAACACAACAGTTTTAAAATAATTGTCTATCTTTTATCATCTTCTTTGCAGATTTGCCAATTTGTTGTAATTAATGTTTACAAAAATACACATTTCAAGGTTGCCTTGAATGAAGTTGTGACGACGGTCCGAGAGAATGGAAAAAGATTGTAGATGGAAAAAGACCGCTCCACATCAACCGAAGTGACTGGAGCAAATTTAAAATTGCTTAAAATAACCGGGCAAGTTCACTGGGTACATCCTCCCATTAAAATTTTGTTAACGCTCTTTAATGTTTCTAGACCATTATTTTTCTGCAAGAGTGTGGACCACTCCTTTTGTCATTTTGTCCCATTTGTACGAGGAATTGCCTGCATTTTTGCGGACCATTCCTCGATCAACTCCAAACTTTGTCTCAACTCAACACCACCTTCCTCTAACCTAGTTAGTATCGATGATATGAACCACAAGACGTGAGAAACGCGGGGATTTCCGACCAAATCCAAGTCTTTATTAACACATTGTGACCGTCTCTCCGTCTGATTTTGGTACTTAGGAACCTTATTTTATTTTCTTGCCGTCACCAAAAATCGTCAAACGTTATTGATTATCTATAAAATATGCAGCATTACGATCCCCCCCCCCCCCCCCCCCCCGAATATGCAACAACAGTCCGAATATGCAAAAATATGCTGAATAAAATTCAAACCAGAGCATCTACAGAAGGCAACTCGGATAAAGGAAGAATTTGCGCTTGCCTTACATGGAACGAAGAGGATAATATCCTCATATTATGCAATTGCATAGAAATCCGGTCTTTAGGTATAACCGAAACACCAAAAAATTACCCGTTTTGGGGGAACATTTTTACCCCCCACCACCCACCACTTGTGCACAACTCCGCGGAGGCGGGAAACCTAGGATGATCATATTGGACCACAACTGAAGCCAATAAAACCTTTTGTTGCAATTAAATCCTTATTCATGTCTAATACCTTTACTGGACATGGTACCTAAATCACTCTGTGATAAAATTCAATCCAGCTACCAACCGCATAATCTCAGAAAATGTAATGAGAATGGGTCCAATAGTTGCGGAGTTTTACTGAACCAAATTTATTCAGATAGCAACTTTTCATTTTGTTTCTTGCATGAATAAAATGATTCTTCAACTTCTGTAGTAAGGAAGGAAAAGGATTTAAACTCAAACCAACCTGCAAGGTCGCACCAGTACTTTTTGGGGACATATTTTTTAGTCAGCGTTCGGATAACAGAATAAACTCTGACTGCCCCAACTTTGTAGCACTGCTCTCCAAGCTGAGCCCAATCAACACTGTCCCATGTGGGTTTCTTCAAACTGCACAATCTGCAATTGCACAAATAATTAATGAGTAAGCAAATTAGAACAATAAGAAACTTTGAGGAATTTTATTTGAAGGGCAATAGTTTCACTTAGGCCAGTTCCAAAAAAATCGGCAACGTAGCCCTGGGGTTATATTCGATTTTTTGGTAACCATGGCGTTGGTGACAGTAGCGTTCCAAAAAGTTTTAAATCATGATAATGATATAATCATTCATCTCGAATGTTTTGGGGAATATAAAAGTTTTGCCCAAAAAGTTTTAAATCATGATATCATTCATCTCAAATGTTTTGGGGAATATTTTGGAAATTAGTCAGACGAAAAATAATTCTTTTTACCCGACGGTTAGGTTCGCTTATCAAACAAATCAAACATCATGAACTTTCCGTCATTATATCAGTTCTTACGATTCCTCCCTTTTGAATGGCTGGTGATACGAATCTAACATCCACGTAATTTTTGTACCTAATTATTATCACCCTTTCATCTGAACACAAAACATCGTCGTTTGATTCACAGCCCCCACCAAATCCTTAGGGTAGTGGTTATTTCTACTGATAACCGAGTTTTCTCTTGTCACTATAAAAAATATTGTTAAAACTTACCGGTCCAAAAGGAAGAGTTTGAATTGTCTTGAATTGACTCTCCTTGATGCTCTGACTGATGGATATATTTCTCGAAAATAGACTTTCTTCATTTCCTTCACGCTTTTCTGATTATTCATTTTGGCCATTTCCTCCCACGCATTCTCATTCTTTGTCCATTCGGGATATTCATCATCCTTACGATTTAAAATGTCTTTCACAAGGGGAGAGACGTAGTTGGTAGTTCTATTTCGTTCTCTTATAGCATCTGTGGTTTGTAACAAGAAATAAACCAAAACAGTTCCATAACAATTTATTGCCAATCTATCTAGATTATTGTTCTGTTTAAAATATCCTTGGAAGCCTAGAAGTAATAATTGGAGTAGTGTGGTTAAATATTGAGCCATCAAAAACGATTGGAGGTCACGTGGCTCCCTCAGCGTTTGTCTGTAACTCGGTGATTTTGTTTGGGGGTATATAGGGAAGCCGAACTATAAAAATTTTAAATTCTCGAAACGGCTCAATGTATCGAACTTTTCTCCCGTATTTGAATGTTTCTGTGACTGTGGAAGGACATAGGGGGGTTCACTTGTTCACTTCCGGATCTGATGCATAGGGGTGGGGGTTTATTGGGAAGCCGACATATAAAGATCTTAAATTCTTCCTTCCCGTGAGACAGATGAATATTATTTTTGGTATTTAAGATTATAAGGGTTTGTAAAGGGACATTTAAGAGGTATAATCCGTAAAGCGACAGGTAAGAGTGGCAGATGGATCCATCCCGAGTTCTGCCCGTCCGGGACAGGTAACCGAGGTGGATGAACACACCCCGAGTTCTGCCCGTCAGCTAGTCACTTTATGAACGTACCACCCTTTTTATTTTAAAGCGAATTTGTTTTTTTCATTTTTTTTGACAAAACACTTTTTGCACGCCAAAGACGTCCATGTTCGAACTCAGCCTTAGTTTTGACCAATTGAGCAACCCGTAATATTGCCGATTTTCGGCTTAAGGATTAGGGGGGGGGGGGATCTCCCCATCCCCTTCCGTGCAGCCACCCCTGGTGGTTCCTAGTAATTCTGTTCTTCGTTTATACACATTTTCCACATTCTACTTGTCATTCTTAGTCGGGCATTCTGCTTTTTCCGTATGGGTTGATGGGGGTTAAACATGCCTTCAATGCAGACAAGTGGTCGATCGAGATCCACCCCGATCTCACATAAAGCCTTAGCCGTAATTCCGTTTCTAATGGCCCTGTTTGAAATTAATCGAATTTTAGAGTTGAAGTTCGGGAAAAAAAAGAGGTAGCTTTTCAGATTTTGAAGGACGAAAATGGTAAAGATAAATTAGCAACAACTACCGCATATGACAACGGGCCTAATACCTACTAATATCCACTGGTAACAACTGTACTCAACTCCATTAGACTGTGGAAAGCTTGAGAATAACATACCCCGGTCATCGCCTATCAGCCTCAATATCCTTCGCCGTACCAGCATTCGATGCCTATGAAGGATGCGACCGAGGACAGAAAAAATGGACTTTACGCCATTCAATTCGTACCATATTTTCAATAACTCGTCTTCTTCTTTGGAAAACCTGAGGGATCCATAGACATTAACAACACTGCTGTCATTACTGTTTCGCTAAACCAAATTAATTTCTGTAATGTTTTTCTCACGCTTGTTTGGGTAACAAAAAATCCAGCCATGCAGCATGGCTATAAAAGCGAATTTTCGAAGAAAATGTAGCTATTAAAATAAATGGTGTCTCGATTTTTTTTACCGTGTAACACCTCAGTTTATAGATTTTTCGACGCTGATCACGACAGTGAAGTATATAATATATATTACTGAATGGCGGAAACGAGTTTCCAGAGGAACTTGAAATTCATGAGGCACAGAGCGGCTATGAAAGTTAAACATGCTAAAGGAAAAAATTACATTTGGTACTGATATTTCGGCGAATGCCTTCGTCAGAGTAGAAATAGAAGTTGAAGTTGTCGTCTTCGTGGAATACAGGACAGGAAGAAGTGAAGGAGAAATTATGGTAGTTGTGTGGGGAATTTTGATGATGTTTCAAATAACAGAAAAAACATTGGGTTACTGCTGTCGTTATCGGTACTCATTCAGACCAGGCCTTGCATAGGCTCCCGAAACATCAGAGTGCGCTTGTTCCGATTTCCTCACCTGGAGATCTGAGGCTGATGGTGGAAGGCAACGGAGAACTTTTAGTTTGAAGCAGTGATCAAATGTGGATCCGTGCGTGGCTGCGTGATGGCTAATCGACAAGTCCAATCCTCCTAATCTGTCACAAGAGGACTGCACTCGCCGAAATATCAGTACCAATTGTGAGTTTTACCTTTTGCATGTTCAACATTCATAGCCGCTCTGTGCCTCATGAATTTCAAGTTCCTCTGGAACCACGTTTATATATTTATGTGTGTCATTCCAGACGATAACTCTCGATAGAATTGAGATGAAAAGTTCAAATTGCACAACAAATCCGTCCTGGCAGTGAATTCAGGATGACCTAGAACGGATTTTGGTATGCAAAGTTTTCGATAATTCGAGTTTAAAAAATTTTGGACCGAGAATAATAGCTTCTTATTCTTTGAAAATTTGCACTCGATGAATACACGGCAGAGACATGTCATATCTACTTGTAAGTAAATTAGAGAATTACTTACGATCCTTTTCGAAAATAATAAAAAATTTTGACGAATTTGATGTAAACACTCCTTGGAGGACGATCTGGTAGATTCGTAGATAAATAAATACAAAAGGCATGTAGCTGTTCTCTGCTAAGTGAATCTTTGCCATTGCGTCGGACGAAAGTACTGGGTAAAAAAATGTTGATGTCGTCTTTTGGATCAAACCCATAAGTCTGAAAATAATTACATTTTTCATCGGTTATTAATCTTTTTAAATTCTGAATGAAGGGAACAAGAAAATGCAGCATGGCTATAAGAGCGAACTTTCGAAGAAAGAACTAGTTTTATGTAAAATTTCTCCATTTTAGTGGTTTTATTAAATCTCAACCTGGTCCCCATTTTTTGCCGAGTAACTCCTCAGTTTATAGATTTTTCTACTGTGAACACGTTGGTGAAGTCAAAATTGCGATATCTCATTCCGTTATCAGATGAACGTGAAGAACATCTCAAATAACTACGAGTACGCTTCTTCATCTTCAAAGTGTTCCAGTTTGAGGACGGTGAATTCTACAACTAATTTGTGACTAAACATTCCAAATGACTCATATTTTTGACTCCACTTAAAACCCGAGTTTTTTCACATTTAAATTGTTTTCGTGTTTTCGACCTTACGTCATTAAAACGGACATAACTCCCTTATACTCGTATAAGGGAGTTCAAGGTAATCTCAAATCAGAGGATACCGTTGGAAAGAGCATTAAATTTCCTATCTCTCTGGTGCAAACAAAAACCTTTTGCTCAGGTTTACCGGGTGAAAATTCAGTCTAAAAACAAAAATTTGTGTATATCCCGGAAATTTCCAGTTTTTTCAAGCGCCTGTAAAACCTACTACTCCTACTTGAGAGTGTCGTACTGTAACTTCAAAAGGCGGCCAAAACGCTCAGCTTTCCAACAGTATATACTCAAATTTGAATTTACGTAGGGAAATAAGGGAGAAAATGTCGTTTCCCTTCGGAAAAGATTTTTTTTTCTTCAAGCGAAATTCGAAATATTGTGACAATACCCACCGATTTTTGGCTGCCTTTAGACTGAAATCGGTCAGATCGAAAAACGGATAGCACCACGTCAATCAGCGTAAAAAATAATTAAAATTCTTGTGCCACACTTGGGGTTACCCGCACAAAATCTGAACAGTGTGGCCACAGTCGGAAAAAATTGAAAATAGCGCAGTGAATGCAGGATAAAAAAATAGGAAACACGGGTTTTCCAGTTTTTTCAAAATCCCTCACAATAAAGAATTAAAATTCATATCCACTAGTTAAGGACCACCCTGTATATAATATGTGTGTGTGTGTGTGTGTGATTTTTGGCAGTGAATTCAGATTGGACTGAAACAGATTATGGTATTACAGTTTTTTTCAGAAATTCGACTTTTAATAATTTTCATTCCTTCGAAAATTCGCTAAAATAAAAAGGCAAAAAGTTGAATAAATAAACAAAAAGGTTCACCTCGCAGAATCTCAAATAGTTCTCTTTAATAATTGTAATCTCTTGTTGTGTATAAGCTTTAGTATTGATTGGTCCTTCATTTCTGTCTGGCCTATAGAGGCCTCGATCCATTAAGAACTTAGATTCCGTATCGTCAGCACTGAATGGTAGGAACTTGTCGACCTTCTGTCAAATCCAAGAGTAAACATAACGTTGTAATACAAACAATTGACAAAAATATCGAAGAACTGTTACTCTCTATTGGTACATTAAAGGAACTGAAACACCCTTGCCTTGTACTTACACTGATAGGTCATTAAGCCACAATTAATGAAGTGACAGTTAGAAAATATATAATTCCTACTATTTCTTACTGCAAGTTGGGCGTCGGAGAGCATGAAGGATTCCAAGATTTTCTCGCTGAGTTGCAGAAGTTTTTCTTTCCCGCTGCCAGACAAATTAAGGTTTTTAAATTCTGGTTTAAACGAAAACCAGTTATTATCTGAAACAAGTGAAAATGCCACATTAAGGACCTTCACAACCTCATTGAACACCTGGGTCACAACTGACAACTTGAGTATGGTTGTACAAAGTATTATAAACTTTATGCAAGTGGTTAGGCTGTCTCTTAGCAGTCATTTCCACTATCTGCAACTGAGCTTCTAAACCATGCTCCAACGTCTCTGCCTCTACCAATGTATGAAATTTCCCCGGGAAAGCCTTTAAAAATTCGTATTTTGATGACTTGTTGATCCCTACAATAATCTGATCGCGTACTCTTTCAGCTAACGAGGGACCAAAAGCACACCGGCCCATCAGATATCCACTGATGCTTGCAGAATTTGATTTTTCGGCGGAATACGTTGCGGGCAAAGACAATTACCCGGCCGACGTGTTGTCAAGGTTGCCTTTGGAATACGGTCGGCATGAAGACAGCGCGAACTCGGCAAGGACGTGGCCATTTGGAAAAAACTGTTGAGGATGCGCTTAGTGGCTGACCATGTTCTAGGGAAGGTGATTCACATTTTGCAGGACGGATGGCCACACAAGGAGGTGGTAGGAAAAGACTTTCGTACTTTCTTTGAAAAGAAAGACGAATCAATTTTGAATTTTTTAATCCCTGCTCCTTTGAGAAGTTATGGGTTATGGAATTTCTGCATAAGGTCATCCGGGATCATCAGAAGTGAGGTCGTTCGTGCAGTTAAACCTGTGTTGGCCAGGTATACACAAGGAGATTGAGGAATTTTCGAAGACGTGCGCGAGTTGCCAACGAAAAATACCCTGGGACTCAGAATCTCCATTTTGGAACATGCCTACCGTGTGGTCTTGGGTTCATTTTGACTTTTAAGGACATTTGAAGGGTTGGTTAGTGGTTGTAGACGCTACTAACAAATGGCTGGAAATAGTGGCCATGAAGCAGCACAGTATTCTTGTAAAATATTCTCGCCATGGAAGAAGGTTCCGGTTTCTGTGCACGGCGTTTTTCAGTGGGTGACTGAAAAATTCCTTACAGTTGAAATTGAGCCAACATAGGCGTTCCAGCCGGAACGGATTATTTGCACAAGTTGTCAATGTTCCGTTCTGGGGGTGGAATATTTTCTGCGGAACGGAGCATCCCTAAAATCAAGTTCCATGCCGTTTGTTTACTTGCACGAGACTCGATGAAACATGCGTACTTTTTGATCACTACAGAACCTATAGGTAGTACCTTTCTTGTTTTCTGATAAGTCTCCTTCGTCGCTCGTACCATTCGTTTTTACATTCCTCAGTTTCCTCTTCTTGGGTTTCTCAGGCGTGGAATTGGTATCATGCATGTCTGTAAACGAAGTTAAGTTCCATGTAATTTGTTTATATGAAATTCAATGAAATATACCGATTAAGATACTTTTTGATCACTACAGAACCTATATTACCTTTCTTGTTTTCTGATAAGTCTTCTTCGTCGCTCGTATCATTCGTTTTTACTTTCCTCAGTTTCCTCTTCATGGGTTTCTCAGGCGTGGAATTGGTATCATGCATATCTGTAAACGAAGTTAAGTTCCATGTAATTTGTTTATATGAAATATACCGATTAAGATACTTTTTGATCACTACAGAACCTATAGTACCTTTCTTGTTTTCTGATAAGTCTTCTTCATCACTCGGATCGTTCGTTTTTACTTTCCTCAGTTTCCTCTTTTTGGGTTTCTCATGCGTGGAATTGGTATCATGCATATCTGTAAACGAAGTTCAGTTCCATGTAATTTGTTTATATGAAATATACCTATTAAGATACTTTTTGATCACTACAGAAATTATACCTTTCATGTTTTCTGATAAGACTTCTTCATCACTCGTATCGTTCGTTTTTACTTTCCTCTGTTTCCTCTTCTTGGGTTTCTCATGCGTGGAATTGGTATCACGCATATCTGTAAACGAAGTTCAGTTCCATGTAATTTGTTTATATGAAATATACCTATTAAGATACTTTTTGATCACTACAGAACCTATACCTTTCATGTTTTCTGATAAGACTTCTTCATCACTCATATCATTCGTTTTTACTTTCCTCAGTTTCCTCTCCTTGGGTTTCTCAGGCGTGGAATTCGTATCATGCGTATCTGTAAACGAAGTTAAGTTCCATGTAATTTGTTTATATGAAACTCAATGAAATATACCTATTAAGATACTTTTAGATCACCACAGAACCTATACCTTTCTGGTTTTCTGATAAGTCTTCTTCTCCTTCATTCAGATCGTTCGTTTTTACCTTCCTCGGTTTCCTCCTCTTGGGTTTCTCAGACGTGGAACTCGTATCTTGCATATCTGTAAAAGTAGTATAGTTGCAAACCATTAGTTATAATATAACTAATGCATATTATGCAAGCTCAATGGAAGATGTGCACCTAATAAGATACACCATTATAATTTGCAGATCCTATAGGTACTGTAGTTGTTGTAGGATAGCCCAGACTTCAGTATAGAAGTAGTCGATCACAATTATTGTACTATAATTATTATCATTACGTATTATACGTCTCGTAATTCATTTAGGTAGGCAACTGTTGGAGGTTTTGGACTCGTGAAAGATGAAGTGGTCTAGATCCACCTCCAGTGTGCTAATCTACAACTTTCTCGCAGCGTCGTCGGAATCGTAGTAACTTACTACCACCATACTCCTTCGGGCCATAGGACAAAGGGAGTCCCGATGGCGGCAAACAAGCATCCATTTGCAAACAGAATGAAATAGAAATGAATTACCCAGATGAGTTAACCTTTTTGTGAGGAATCCTGTACGCCTTCCGTTACACGAGTCTGAATAGAATTCGGTTTTTTCGTTCTGGTCAACTAATATAGAAAATTGTAACCGGAGCTCGTGATAGATAAACTATCTCTAATTTAATAATTAGTAAAAATTAGTAAAATAATTAAAATAACTCGTGAAGTAAATTCAAATAATTCAAAGCAACTCGAATGCAAAGCAAAGCAGCTAGTGTGCACGTAGTATAGTAGGGTTTTCTGTGGTGTGCACATAACACCCCGACAAGTAGGTTATTCGATGGTTATAGGGATCAAACATCGATGTTACCGAAACATCGATGTTTTGTCTCCGATGTTTTACCATCGATGTTAGTAATATCGCTTTTCGACAACATCGATGAGCATGAGTTGTTTGACAAATAAATTTTATTTGTCAAACAACTCATCGTCAGATCACATCACATGTCAAAAGTCTCCCCCAAAAATTTTGGGCCAAAATGTAAGATACAAAATACAAGATCATGGAAGAATGAATATTCTTTCTTCCATGGTACAATATAAATCACAGGAAATCAATGACGCTTTAACTCATTATCCATGGATCTTGGAGCAATAATAAAATATAATATATTTTATTATTGCTCCAAGATCCATGGATAATATATTATAATTTTCTAATATATTATATTAGAAAAAAAAAATTATCCATGGAAGAAGGGTTAACTTCCTTCTTCCGTGCTCATTATCCTACAGTCTGAATAACGCATGGAACCACTCATGGATGCTATTAACTTGAAAAAGAATACGGAACGTTACAATGGGGTTATCTATAAACCGTTGCTTTACAGATCATAATATGATCACGAGGATGAGATCCCGGTTTTGGGTGTAATTGGCAATCATTTAACTGCTTAATACAAATCCTCCTGATACCAACGCTAGAGATGATTTTCTCAAAATTACCAACTAGATTTTGACGTCAACTATTAGGTATTATTTGCTCATGTACCTAGTGTTATTTAGATTTTGTTTGTTTGACAGTACCGTATAAATTGAGGTCCTCGTTGGAGAAGAATCCGGATCCTTGTACGCCAATAATTGTATTTGTTGTACAATTAGCCATGACTGATTCAGTTTTAGGTAAGTGGTTTTTCTATCATCTAGATGCTTACGATGTTGTAGAATCAATAAGCTAATCTACTCTAATTCACGATCTTTTTGCGAGCGGGAGCTGATGGTTCGTGTAAAGCACACATACTCGTCTCCCTTTACTGCGTCCTCTGGAATCCCCCAGGGAAGTCACATGGGGCCGCTTTTCTTTTTGCTAGTGATCAACAGTGTGGTAAAAAGTATACACCCAGGTGTGCAGTGCTTGCTGTTTGCCGACGATCTGAAGCTCTTCTACCATGTGATTTCTACGAATGACTGTGAGACCCTGCAGGGAGCCCTGCGTTGCTTGGAGGAGTGGTGCTCCGCGAACTTCCTCTTCTTGAATCTGTCCAAGTGCTCCGTTGTCACCTTCAACCGTACTGCTCAACCCCTATTGTACGCCTATACCTTGTGTGGTTCTGATCTCCAGAGGCTGGATGAGGTGGTTAATCTTGGTGTGCGCTGTGACGGGAGGCTCACTTTCTCGGGGCATATTGATGGCATTGCGGGACGAGCTCTGAGAGCCTTGGGGTTCCTCAAAAGGAATACCCGCGAATTCTGCAGCGTGAATGCCTTGGTTGTTCTTTACAAGGCTTTAGTTCTCCCCCTCCTGGAATATGCATCCCCGGTATGGACACCCTGCTATGCAGTGCACAAATACACGTTGGAGAGAGTGCAGAACAAATTTCTTCGATGCGTGGCGTATAAGCTTGGCATTGCTTCAACCGATGTGAACTACGAATACCTACGTGGAGTTTGCCGTTTGCTGCCCCTTGAGAAGCGTCGTTGCATGGCTGACCTCACTTTGCTGTTTAAACTCTTAAACAACCTGGTCTCCTGCCCTGCTCTTCTATCCAGAATTAATCTCCGGGTTCCACGGTTGTCTGCACGTTCTTCGCCGCTGTTTGGTGTTCCTTTCTCGCCGACAAATTACCAGCTCAACCGCCCCCTTCGTCGTATCCCAAGAACTGCAAATCTCTTTTTGAATTTGAATCCCGATTTTGACTTTTTTAATGACTCCCTCTCGAAGTTGAAGACTGTAGTTTGCAATACCCCTAGTACCGTCCTATAGTAAATTACCCATGTTTCTTATCCGTGGTGCCTAAATTGTAAAGTTTTTATCATTTCTTCCTTTTCCATAATCATATTTCAGTTTTGTAACAATTATAATCTGTCTGTATCACTGACCATTAATGTAATTGGGCTTGCCCGTAATAATGAAATAAATAAATCTCTACATCGAACATTCTTTTTAATTATTTTACAGAAACTGATGAGGAAATCGAAGAGTTGGCTGATATCTACAGCTCTTCGTCATACTTCCCATCCACTGAGGATTCTGATTCGGATACTTCATATCAAAGTAAGTCCTAACTTGCAAAATGTATACTTAATCCTTGTTCGTTCCGTTCAAATTTATCACACTCCCTGGGCCTTTCAATTTTCAGATTTATGTATGGAGTTCAAGTGCTTACTAAACGGTTTGAACATGCGCCAAGAACAATTTATGTCAAAATGACGGATGTATCAAATTCATACATACCTACAATAGCCTCATGGTCAAAGAACACTTGCAACACGTAGAACACGAGAAGCTGAATTGATACAAATCCCTCCGGATTACGTTTTTGTTGAATGGGCTGCATAGACATCAAACTATTCATGTAGAACCTACAGAAAAACGTGCTTCATACTCAATATCTTTCGGAGGATCGAGTGAACAAACAGTATTAAAGGTAGCCCATTACAGGGCGGAAATACTTGTACCTACTGCTTGATGCGTGTCGCGGGTGCTTCGTCTTCAGATGTTTCTACATATTTGTATGGAACTTGAATGTTCCTAAGTTCCGCAGCAAGCGGAGCCCTTTTTGATGTGGTTCATAACGGAACCTGGATTGGCAGTTGGAACTGTAATAATGATACGTCAAGCGAGTTGTCGAAATTAGCCCTAGGAGTGCTAAATTAGCCCACTCCTAGGGCTAATTTCGACAACTCGCTTGACATGTAATTATTACAGTTGACGTATCAAATTTTGCTACGTGGACGTCACCCTGGGGTCAATAGTGACCCCACGACTTGAAATATCCATGATTCCTTACCAATTCAAAAATATATCATTTTTACGCTCTTCTTTGATAACTCAATAGTTGATTAATCACTAATGTATTACTTTACTTTTCCAATTTACTTTACAATTTACAATTTACTTTTCCAATTTTAGAATTTTCTAAAATTGGAAAAGTAAATTGTAAGTTTAATTTTGATCTTAATTCAATCTTGACAATGTAATAAGTCAAAGTAAAAAAAAAAATCAATAAATTCCGTCATACGAGTTGGATAATAGAGCATCTCAAATATGACTACTTTTTATGTTCCACAGAGCCAGGGATTTTCTCCTTTGCCTTTCCTACAATATTTTTTTTTCTCATTAATCTGCCCTTGATTGTCCCATCAGGTTGAATGGAGTCATAAGTGTATATAAGGTAGGTATTTTTTTTTTTTTTACAATAAAGAAAAAAAAAAGTTCAAAATTACTGCTCCGACTTTCAGGAGGTAGGTAGTAAACTGTGTTTGTTATAATGGGGGGGGGGGGGACATTAATCCTAGCAGTCGTCACGAGTAAGCTGGATCACTGAGTGGATGTCACACGAGGGAAGAAAACATTTTTTACACACTTTGGAAGTTTTTCTGTCCACTGATCTTGGGCAAATGTGACAGTCTCTCGACCGACCTACATTCATTCATCTACTTTGAACTCCTTTCTCTATAATCTATAAAATAGGAGGAAACATGCTATTTTAGTTGTATAACGCACTACTAGGAAAATTAGGCACCAACAACTACCTCAGATTGCCCCTGTGAGACGCTAACGTTTGCAATTATTACCGATCATACTAGTTCAAGCAAGACCTTCTGGGAAGGCTACTTAGTGGTGAGAAATCAAAATAACTCACGAGGTACTAGGAAATACCAAAGAAGAAGATCTATGAGGGGATCAAATGAGTAGAACAACTTACTTTTGAACATTGGTTCGGGGGCTCACTAAGACTACAAACTTAAAATACAAAATATCCCTGTGCGCTGGAATTTTTTTTTAACGAAGATATGCGATCAAACGTAAACTGTGGGGTCAGAATCGTCCCCACAATGCACTAGAGTTAGGTTTGTGAGCCTATCGTTTGGAACAACAGTTGTTCCAAACGGTAGGCTCACTGTTTTCAATATTTTCACTTATTAATGTTTTCAATATTTTCAAGTACCTACTTATGCTTGTTTCAGATACCAGCCGAAATAACTCGATCCGTCATAAACGTTCAAGTTCACAGAAGATTGATAAATCAACTCCTCCCGATTCTAGCATTCCAGTTGAAGGTGAAGGTTATCAGTACTAAACTGAAGTTACGGTGGTGGATCTTTGTCCGTTCATCCAAAGTTTCTAAGTTCCGCAGCAAGCGGAGCACTTTTTGATGTGGTTCATAACCTGGGTTGGCAGTTGGACCTGTAATAATGATACGTCAAACGAGTTTTCGAAATTGTTAGGTTTGTGAGCTTATCGGTTGCAACAACTGTTTTCAATATTTTCAAGTACTCGTGCTTGTTTCAGATATCAGCCGAAATAACTCGATCCGTCATAAGCGTCCAAGTTCACAGAAGATTGATGAATCAACTTCCGATTCTAACATTCCAGTTGAAGGTGACGGTTATCAGTACTAAACTGAAGATGTGATCTTTGTCCGTTCTTCCAAATCGCTTTCCTCTATTATTGCGATCAAAAGCATTACTTACCTTCAGGTGATTCAGACATTTAAGAAACCAACTCCGAAGACTTCTATTTTTCTAATATACTGACATTTCTAGATCTCATTCGGAGGTATTTGGCCGAGGTTGAAGAAATAAGGGGCTCCAGTGACGTGGAAAATCAGTTCATCAAATTATGTAAGACTTTTTTGACAAACCACTTGCAGATCACTCCAGAACAACGAAAAGTAAGTTGATTTTCGGCTGACAGATATAATCTCTTCACCTAACACATAATAATTGTCAATTATATTCATCAACAATTGTAGCCAAGTACTGAGATGGTCATTGAAAAAAACCACAAGTCTGTAAAAGCTACACCTTATGGTACATGGGTAGTTTCACAATTTTGGTACAATGTCAGTATCAAATTTTTTGTTTCTAAAATGGCTTGAAACGGCCTGAACTTGTTCAGGAGGTTGGTAATAGTAAGCCTGTTATGTTGTCGCACATAATCACGACTAAAATGTATGGTGAAGTGAAAAATTAAAATTTGAACAGATTCAAAAGTCCAAAACCCTTTGAAACGAGGAACTAAATGTATATATGTTATATACATTTAGTTCCTCGTTTCAAAGGGTTTTGGACTTTTGAGTCTGTTCAAATTTTAATTTTTCACTTATTATGTACATACTTATTGAATAATTTTAATTTTTCACTTATTATGTACATAATTATTGAATAATAGGAATTACAAAGAAATGCAGCGTAAGTGCTTTCAAAACCAAGTACGCTTTTGCAAGAAAATGTGAAACTAATACCCTACTTTTCACAGCATTCAGATCGAGGTCAATTTTTAATTTTCCTACACACCTCATTACCTACATACATAAAATATTTTAAAATACTCAGGAAAATATGATTTAGAAATCGTAAATATCTCAATGTATTCAAGACCAGTTTTGATGAAACTGAGCTAACGTGAGCTCAGAGCTTTTGAATATCAAGATCATTCATGAAGTTGAAAATCGGTTTCCTCCTATTTTTAAGGCAGACGTTTGGGGGGTTCAAAACTTGGAGCACGTCTGACGGAAGTATAGCACACAGATTTCAAAATTCGATGAAAAGAAAAAAAAAAGCTGGTAGCTGTGTACAGATAGACTGACCGCTTACTACACGCAGGCCGAGTCAAATTGGAGTATTCCCTTCACTCACGTTAGGCAATCATTAGAGATAATAGTAGTGATTATAATTGTTATCATTTCAACAATAAATTAATACAATATTATTTTGTCATTAAAAACCTCACACCCTAGGTGAATAAAAAATTTCAAAATTCCTAGGGAGTGAGGTTTTTCATAAAATTCTTTGCTGTAGGTTAGCCATGCAACCAATTTGAAAATGTCAAAAGAACATTTGGTACACATTTACTATACCTAAACACTGGCACAACGTTTTTTGAAAAATTATCGGATTTTACATGGTTTCATACAACCTAAGAAGTGAGGGTTAATAAAAATACGCGACTGACTTGCAACTGAGAATGCAACTTTCTGAAACACTTGACACTCTACAGCTGACATGTTACAGCGTTGCCTGAGCTTTGGCGGTCGAAAAATTCCCACTCAGAGGTTTGGCGGGCGTTTAAAAAAATTCCTGGGGAGTGAGCCGGAATCGTGGGGCAGATGTTCAAAGTGCTCCCAACACTACTATAGGGCCTGGGTTTGACTGACGATGGGTTTTCTGGATAAAATACTATCACTGTGACGGGCTCGAATTTTGAAACTGAGGAAAACACATCTGGCTATGTCATGAACACAGCAAGCTCAAAGTAGGGACACCATAGGGAGTAAGGATTTTGCATGTTTATCCTCGAATTAAGGTACAATAGAATGAGCTTAGAGCCTTGATTCACCGTGCACTCTATCAAGCTCAACGAGATGTACATTCCAAAAAAAGAAAAATCGGTCCAAATATTATAGTTTCTGAGAAAAATGCTTTGGACAAGAATTGTACCATAATTGTGAAATGACCCACATACGCCTTGAAAAATATTCAAGCGTAACATATTAACTGGTGATATTTGCATCCCCCTTTTCTTTCATTTTCTAGAAGGTCAAAATGTTGGATATAGAGATTGATGACTGCAACTTTGATGATAGCAGTACAGAAAACAAAACACAGAAGTTCAGCAAACAAGAATTACTTGAGATAATTGAAGAGAACTGGAACAGTTTTTGTGAGGTTAGTTCCTACCTTCTAAATTTGCTATGGAATGTGAAGTTGTAGAATTCGTTTGGTTCCTCGACACAGAAGTAGAATTTTTCTTTCATTTTAAGTCGAAATTGGCAGATAGGTACCCACTGAGTTAATTTACGTAACAAATCGTCACTTAAGATCCCACATGGGCTAACTCACTTTTCCCAACTTTACAGGAGAAAAAAAAACGTGTGCCCAGTCTTGCTATACACTTTTCTGCAATTTGTTCTACAGTTCATCTCATTACACACTCGTATGGAGACCCTAGAATAGTAGAACACTCGGCACACGTTTGTTCTCTCCTGTAAAGTTGGGAAACGTGAGTTAGCCCATGTGGGATCTTAAGTGACGAAATAGTGAAATTATTGGGATTTATCTGTGGTATCCTGTATAAGATCTTGAAATCGAAATGGTATGGTCCTCGCGATGAGAGGATCTACAAGAGATACCCGAGCTGAATTTAGTACTCAGTGGCAAATTTATGTTAGTCATGAACTCGTACCTATTGCTATTTTAACTTCATCAATTCAGTTTTTGTATTCGATAACCTTGAGTTCAACTTTGTTTTCAGGATTATGGCTTCCATCCAAAGAATGACCTGAAATTGTTTGTTTTTGGAAAAGGCATAAAAGATTTTGTCCCAGCTCGACAAAAAAAAAAGTTCAAGCTTTATCTTTCCCTGCATTTTCCGTATCATAGTCTGTCCGTTGTGCATTTAACTTTCTTGGAGTTTGCTCATTCCAGTCGGAATTATGAAAAGTAAGGAAGCACCAACATCCGTCACTATTCGTAGTGCATGAAACGCACTAAATATTTCCTTGATATAATATTCTCAATCGCTTATAGCTCAGGTACTTGATTTAAAAAAGGTTTGTCTTCATCATTTAGTTTTACTACGGAGGAAGATGAATTGCTGTTGATATGGTACGAAGTGGAAGGAAGAACTTCAAGGTACTTTCGCTGTTCGGTTCTGCCTCTAATTCTTCAGCGGTCGTCAAAAATATTGGAACTAAGAAGAAATTTCCTTGTGATCAATCCAGATCCCTTGGGTAAGAAAAATAATGCAACAATGAAGAACTAGCTGTAATTTTATCTATACTTTATTTACGCATGGATCGCAGATGTTTGTAAAAACAGCAATCGTTAGAGAGGAATCAGTCGGTCCAATCTGCATGATCGTTATTATGGTTATTGTTACTATTATTATTACATCACGTCACCATTTTAGGTACTGTTTGGGGTAAATGTCGTCTGATTCTCATTTTATCCCCCTTTATTATATCTCGATCGAATGGACGAAAAAAGTCGACTTCATATCGAATTGAGGTGTTTGATTGAGATCGAATGGTCCTTCAAGAAAAGCAATTGAAGCGGTCAATGTTAAAAGGGAACATGTGCTAAATTTCGAATTGCAATAGTGTCGTTCGAGGGAGGTTCCGAGCCATACTAAACACATCAACTACTCAGGGGAAACATAGAGAAGGACTCTAGACAGTTTTGGAGTTGAAAAAATATCTTCCAGAGTACGACAGCACAGTTTTTTCTGTTTTTCTCAAAACTAGGAAAATGTAACCACATCCCCTTTTAACATTGACCGCTTCAATTGTCAACTCAAATACATCGAGAAAAACGAAAAAAGTTTATTTCAAATCGAACCATTCTCACTAGTGATACCTCATTTTAAAGGTTCTTCATGCTGATCACGACGGTGAAATCAGAATAGCGATTTCTTGTCTTATTCCGTTCCAAAACTGGAGCACTTTGAATATGAAGAAAAGTGGTTGATACTTGAGATGTTCTTCATGTACTTACATCATGTTCTTCAATGGAGACATTTTACATAAAAACCGTTTATTTCTTCGAAAATTCGCTCTTAAGTCATGCTGCATAAGTTATGTTAGGTACAATCGACAATCTACTTGGTTATTTTCCACGCCAGTAAATCATACCAACTGATCTCTCATCAGTGGCTTTCTAATGTCATGATTACGTTCCAAACTGACCAGACAGGTCAGATACATACAAATTGTCACAGTTGGCACAAATAGTAATTGAACTCGCTTTTGCAACGTTGGAGTAAGGAATGAAATTCATTGAAATGAAACATTGACGTTGTGCATGACATTTTGTTCTATGTATCTTTTATAAAATAATTTCCTAAATGATTCCTTTTTTTTCAGCTGAATTTTCGATGATTAGAGACTTCTATATGCGCAAAAAAGGTAAAATGCGCATGATAGATATTTTAAATATCCGGAAATATGGATATGTAAAACAAAAGAAAATCGATGCTAAAATAGTCCCTGAATATATGGAAGATATTCTGAATCGCCAGGACAATGAATACCCGGATTGGATTATGGACGAGCAAGCGTGGGAAAAAATTGCGGAAATTGATGGTCAGAGCAGCGTGAAGGAAGTAAAGAAAACATATTTCCAAGAACTGTACCCATCAGTTAGAGCATCTGAGAAAGTTCGTTCTACCGAATTCAAACGCCGTCTGATTCAGCAGTAAGTTAATTTGTTGTTATCTGCGAGTCTTTTTGTTGGTAGGATATGCCTGGCGATCGTCATGGGAGTACAACATTTTATATTCGTGCTTAGCACCTTTTAAAGAATCCCTCATAATTAGGTAGCAGAGAGCAAGAGTTGAAATAGTCGACGGCATTCTTCCTTTGCAGGTTATGACGGCTTTGCTTTGACAATTCATACTACGGATGGGTCGTTTTCGAAAATATTCCGAAACTGTTCTAACGTCTCCAGTTCCAGGACCAAATCGGTTCCGAAGAACAGTTCCTTTACGGTTTGAAGTCCTTTTCCACAGTCGGAACCACGGATATTTTACTACAAAAAATATCTTTTCCAGAACGGTTCCAGTCGGAACGACCCATCCCTAATTCATACCCTAGTTAGCGCTAACAAGGGTTAACTGACTGACTGTTAACATTGTGGATTTAGATCCTCCCCGCCCTATTACTCGTATATTACATAACACTATATTCACCTTTCAACTGTTGTGAACTTATGAAACCACCGTTAATAATGTTTACTTTCAGAATCGGCTTGTTGGAGCAACCCACGTGGGAAACTGTGGATTGGAAGGAGCTGGGGAAAAACTGTTTCAACGTGGGAGCAGTCAGAGTCTATTCTGTGATACGGACGCTCGTACAAAAGCATGTTCCCCCCGAAAAATGGGATGCCCTTGACGGTAAGTTTTGGGTTTACTTTGAATAATTATTCAATCACTAGTAGCACCTTCTCTCTCAGAAATCTGTGATTCACTTCGCCAATTCTACTCATTCTGCCCAGCTAAGCAAACGAGTTGAGAAGAACGACGGAACCGAGTGTATGTTTACAGGGCGTAACGAAACGCGTTTTCCAGGTGTCCATATCTCGGCCCCTGTTTGACCGATCAACTTGAAATTTGATGTGGATCTTCTTGATGTAGATAATAGGAAGCCCTGAAAGTTTCAATTCGCTAGGTCTAAAGGGAGCCAAGTTATATTACTTCAAACACTCTGCTTTTCGCCCTTACCTTGTTCTCCTTCATCAGTTAGCCGAGGCTAAATCCTCTCTATGTTCACCGATTGACTTGAAATTTTGCACTGTATTATACGGAGGCCTTTTAGCCTTATATTACTTTCTGGACGTCCCTCGTAGTCAGCGACGTAACTATTGGCGAGGGGGGGGGGGGGCAGCCCTGATATAATTGAAATTATCTATCTGAATCATATTACTACAACGGCAAACACGAAAAAATTGAGAATCCGTTTGTTAATTTTCTGGTAGGTACATACTCGTTTTTTTGTAGGTGCCTACTGTTTTTTCGCATTCAAACTTGAATTTCTCCATGAAATCCATAAGAAATCGCACAGTTGACCATACCATTAGAAAGCTGATTAAATTTTCAAGTTTTCATGAGGTTTGCCAGGTTCCAATCCGTTTTTTGGAAATGCAGTTAACGTACAAGTATTTTCAACAATTTAATTTTTATAAAATTGTCATAGTTTGAACTGCAATTGCGGTCCTTAGGAGTTCGTTTTTCATTACAAATTTGGAGTAGGCGTCTGTAGAAAATAACGCTGAATCCGAAAATGTGGTCAATATTAGAAAAAAAGTTGTTTTAAAGTGAAGAAACGACCCCATTTCGAATGTTTGTTGGTAGGTACTTCTTATAAAATTTATAGAAAAATTATTACCGACGTAGTATTAAATAAAAACCCCAGAATTATATCGGTACATTTTATTTGTAATTAGTTCATCATCTCTATTATTCAGGTTCTGCACAAAGCAACCCAGGCGATTCCAACAGCCGGATATCGTAATAACTAATCATAATTAATAATAATAATTATTAATAATAAATAAAAATTATTAATGCCTATCAATAAATTATAATAATTTTCACTAGGTACTTGATAAAATTATTAATAATTAGTGATAAATCATAATAATAATTAATCTAACATTTAGGGTCTAGACATTTAGACCTAGTGATCTAGACAGAAGGGTGATCTGTACAAAGAAGATAATGAACCGTTGTGTCAAGAATTTGCAGAGTTTTTTAAAGTGTTTAAAGTTTGTTTAGGGCTTTCATTTGGTTCAAAAATAGATTTATCATCTATTAGTTTGTGAAATTAAATAATGATCATTTGATATCTTACATTGAGCACTTATTTACCATACTTACCATCTTTTGGTGACATTGTTAAAACATTTGCAGCAAAAAAATCCCGACATTTTTTAAAGTGTTTGAAGTTTGTTTAGGGCTTTCATTTTGTTAAAAAATAGATTTATCATCTATTAGTTTGTGAAATTAAATAATGATCATTTGATATCTTACATTGAGCACTTATTTACCATATTTACCTTCTGTTTCTATTCCACAACCCTGTACACTTGATCAGTATGGTACTAATCAGTTGATTGGGGGATGTTTTTATTCCGCAATCCTGTCCACTTGATGTACATGTCCCCGTCTTTATGGGTTCCGATTCATTCGGACCAGTTCTCAACTTAGACCAACCGGGAGCCGATTTATTTATTTATTTTACTGCCCCCCACTTGTAATCAGAATCATGAGCTCTTATGAGTGGTTTGTGGACAGTTTAAGAGGTCTGCTGTTCTTTTTATACGTGGTGACCAGAGTACAATGAAGCCATAAATCTACTAATAAAATTTATCAGTAATTTAATTAGTCATGAAAACTTTGTGTTTGAATTCTATGAAGACATTGGTAAGTGGCACTCTGATAATAGCAGTAATTTTGTGGCCAAACGTGCCCTCAAAGCTCACCACATTGGTGGCCAAACGTGGCGTGTTGCCAAACGTTATACAAACGTTGTACTCCCAGTGGGTATCATAACTTTTTCTGGCCGCTGTAGAATGATATTTACGAGAATGATGATTTTTACACGAAGTGTTATTGGGGATATATCTTATTGTACTAAACAAAATGCAGCTTTCGTAATAATCAGAATAATTGTTTTTAATTTCAGTTGCATTCACAATAATTAGTGTACATTATAAGGGAGAGAAAGACCTTTCGACTACCTGGGACGGTGAATGTTCAAAACGAGAAAAAATCGATGCTAAAATAGTCCCTGAATATATGGAAGATATTCTGAATCGCCAGGACAATGAATACCCGGATTGGATTATGGACGAGCAAGCGTGGGAAAAAATTGTGGAAATTGATGGTCAGAGCAGCGTGAAGGAAGTAAAGAAAACATATTTCCAAGAACTGTACCCATCAGTTAGAGCATCTGAGAAAGTTCGTTCTTCACAATTCAAACGCCGTCTTATTGAACAGTATGTTGGTTTGTTGTTATCCTAGTGTCTTATGGTTGTTAGGATATTATTATATTCGTACTTAGTAGAGAGATAATTTTGAAAGAATCCTCCATAACTAAGCAGTCGAAATATGTCGACGATATTGTTCTATTGCAGATTATGATGGCTTTGCTTGCACAACTCGTACCCTAGGCGGTACTAGCAAGGGTTAGCCATTGAAGTGACAAGAAATGCAGTAACTGACTCGCTTATAACATAGTGGATTTTTTTTATTTCTACATCACGATAATGTTTACTTTCAGAATTAGCTTGTTGGAGCAACCCACGTGGGAAACTGTGGATTGGAAGGAGCTGGGGAAAAACTGTTTCAACGTGGGAGCAGTCAGAGTCTATTCTGTGATACGGACGCTCGTACAAAAGCATGTTCCCCCCGAAAAATGGGATGCCCTTGACGGTAAGTTCTGGGTTTACTTTGAATAATTATTCAATCACTAGTAGCACCCTCTCTCACATTCTCTTCGCCAATACTGCTCATTCTTTGTTCATACATAACAGTAAACAGGGGTCAATAAGGACGGTTTTGACGGTTTTTGAAGTACCTATAGCTCGCCTCCAAATTGGGTTAGAAACGTGCTTTTTTTTTAAATAGGGTTCCTTCACGTCTCAGCTGTCAATTCCTGTAGGCAGATTTCCAAATTTGTGCCATTTTAGTTCTTTTTTTATTGTTTTAACGTGTCCCGATTCGCCCTCATGGTTGGGGTCAATAGGGACAGTGGCTAAAATCGTAGAATATCCTTATTCTTTCGTGGTCCAAGGTGAATAGGGACACTTTAGATAAAGAAAAAAAAAAATTCAAAAAAGATTATTGTGCGTTTTGGGTTTTTTAAAAGATTTTACAACACTCAAATTTCACCATTCGGAGCTGTCCACTCCCCTGAAAAGCAACATCCCTCTGCAAAACTGTATAGGAGGCGCTATAACCCCGACTATGTTTGTTTGTTTGTTTAGTTTATTCAAACACCAGGGAAAGTTAGGGCCAAGTGGCCCTCTCGTCCACTTCCCCTGGATACATTCGAAAACATAATTCATCTTACAAACGAAATACTGCTAACAATTACAAATTAATATAAAGTCTTCTAAAAATTAAAATAATGTAATAAAAATCAATGTTCCTCTTTCAATAGGTTTCACGTCAGAAATTTTGTTAATAAAAATTATGTTCATCTTTCAAAAGGTTCACATCACTTTTCACTACTTCATCATACACTCATCAGAATACTGCACAGAAAGACTTAATCAATATTTTGCTAACCACATATTTTTCATTGTATTCCTGAAAGCATTAAAATTTAATTAAAACAAAATTTGTTATTTAATAACAAATTTTGTTTGCTGATCAAGGTTGAACGTATCCACATATTCGTTATAGATTTTCGTACCTTGTACCACGAATGATCTATTGTACAAGGTAGTTCTGAAGAAGTCTATTTATTCCTCGTATTGTGACATGTACGACAGTTCCTTAAACAAGGCCTTCTAAATGTTAAAATCTTGAAAACCATCACGGCTAATTGCAACTTTTTCTTCTCAACAATTTTCAGCCAATCTACCTTTTTAAAGTGGGGTGTTACATGTTCATCAAGATTGACTATTAAAACAAATCTGACAATGGCGTTCTGAGCCCTTTGTAGCCGGTGGACATCCTCGCCTTTCAAGTCGCATAGCGCTACTATGTCTCTCATCTCGAACGCTGCCTCGTCTTCTGCCTGAGGCCAGACGAATAATCTCCCATTTTCTTTTTATGAGGAAGGTTCTCTCAAACATTTCGCTGGCCGAGGAACATGGATTTCACAGTTGAGTTAGGATTGGCGCGTTTAAATTGGACTAGCACCCAGCGTCCTGGGCTTATGTCCTCTGCAGGTTGAACGCCTTTGGGTAGTCGATGCAGTTTCTGGGGTCTTGGGCGTTTCTTGTACCTTGTTTGCACACTGGGCCGGTACACGCGCACCATTTTGCACCTGAGGAATCATGAATACACATTATGGGCAAAGAACGATGAAAACTCGCGCTAAAATCACCCTTGGAATGCATAACTGCCAGTCTAAACTGATTTATAGTGGAATTTCAAATATCCCTATTGACCCCATCCCAGTTACAGAATTTGCCTTTTTTTTTTTTTCAAGAAAAACGTCATAGAATATGAACCGTGATAGATAGAGAGAAATTTCTAAAAGCACTCTACTCCTGAACAACTAGTGAATAAAAGAAAACTGCGAATACTCACCTGCTCAACGCGGCACCTATTGCATACACAAAAGTAGGACAACTTTGGTGGAAAAGCTGATTTGAGTGATAACACTTATCATTGCCTCTGATCTTGCCATACATCGAGAAGAGATTGCCTTATCACTGATGTTGTTGTACTGGTTATCTTGGTCCGTTTGGTTTGTATTTGGTTGTGGCTCCTCTATGTTCAAAAATAACACTTCCTTGGACGTCTGTCCCTATTAACCCCTGCGTCCCTATTGACCCCGGTTTACGGTACTAGATAAGGCGAGGCTAGACCGCGACCTGTGTTGTGCATCAGCACGATCATTGCGTTCATTGATGCATTTTCTTTCTGTTATTTACCTCATCAGTCCATAGTTCGCATAGTACCTACCTACCTAATCCTACAAAGTTTCTTTTTCATTAACTGGTGAAGGAAACGACAGGGCGATGAACAACTATCCGATGAGGTCAAAAACTAAACAAGCAACAATCTGATAAGGAGATGAGAAAAAATGCACTATATTTCACGATCAACCCGACAGGAGCGCTGTTCTTGGTGCGTTCCTTACTAGAGAGATTATTATTAAATAATGATTTGGAAGAAGAGTGACACAAACCGAAAAAGCTGATTTGCAGGAAATCGTCATCTACGTTTTTTTTCTCGATAAAGTCAGAAAAGTCAGTTTCTAAAAGTCAGAAAAAATTGAAGTAAGTTGATTTGAGCTCACATGAGGCCCTTCAAAAACCTCTGTAGATTTGGGTATTCTACTGACTGGGATGTTGGAAAAACATGCCGTTTTTCCATAAAATACCGATGATGTTTCTTCAAATGTTTTGAAGAAAAACGACACTTTCATGAATGTCGCGTTTTAGTATAAAATAAAACGGGTTTCTTTTGGAGAATCATGACACATCCCACAAAAATATCGTGGAGATTTCACATAGTGGCAGTCTTCCGTTAACAAACGTTACCGCCCCATTGGACGGACAAAGCACAACTGGTTAAACTCACTACAGGAATTTCTAGTAGCATAGCTCACGCACTGGTAACACAGATCCTTCCGAGGCAAGTAAATTGACAGCTCAAGTTCGTCGAACTCACAGTAAAACGTAGGAACACCTGGACAACACCTGAAAGTAGTTGCTCTCCGAGATTTCAAGAAAATCTCGGAGAGCAACTACTTTTGCTTCCTCATGTGAGTAGGTTGAAAAAAGACTTCAGTTCCACAATCTTTGTACTTTAAATCACTATATATTTCAGGCACTTTATACCCATGGGCATAAAGTGCCTGAAATATATAGTGATTTAAAGTACAAAGATTGTGGAACTGAAGTCTTTTTTCAACCTACTCACATGATAATGGAGTTCCACAAACTCAGCGCTTCCACCATAAAAACTATCATTTTGCTTCCTATTTTTTCCGAGTCCATGCTGTCGCAGGTACTTCGACTCTTCCTTCGTCTGACTCTGTGTCAGGATTTTTCAATAACCAACAAAAATTTATGAAAGAAAACTCAAGAATAACTTTCATTTTTCAAGGGACAAAAGTTTTTATTCAATTTAACGGACCAAAAAAAAAAGGCATTTACTCACCTTTTTTGGAGGAACCTCAAACCGGCAATGCTCACGCACAAACTTACGGGTTTTTACAACTGCCCACGAAGAAGAAATTAGACGCGTAGGCTCAGTTTTCAATGTCACATCACGTGCGCAAGTCCTCACTTTACCAAAAAAGCTCACAACCTTATTTTCGAAAAAATTAAACTTACGGACTTTTACACTTTTACTATCGATTTATTGAATTTCAATATTGTAGGTACTGTGTTCACAACACGACTACACAAGCTATGATTTAGTTTGACTGGTGGATTCTATTTTAATAAACTCTAATTACATTCCAATGGGTATGGAATCAGTTTACATGGGACGGAGCTTGCCTTATACATATATCCTTTTCACTTAGCAGGACGCATTTGCTATGTGTTGCCTACTAAATAATTTTCTCCTTTCAGCTGCATTGACGTCACTCAGAAAATACTATAGACTGCCTCCAGTTTCACTTGAATCCGACGTTCGTCATGCAGTGGATATGGATGTGAGACCATTGAGTAACAAGAATGTAAAATACATCAGAAGTGGACATTGGAAGAGAACATATCGCAGCAAACTGGAGGAATCTTTGGATGACAACGATGCTGATACAGAGGAGTCTTCAGACCCCAGTAAAAAGGAGAAAAGGGGGCAGAATGTTAGACGAAAGTTATCTAGTGAACTAAGTAGTCAAGGATTTACAGACTTTTTAGATAGTCTATTGAACATTTCTGGTTGCTGACTAATTTTGTTAGAGGTTCAGTGAGGAAAATGGCTTTCATCGTCCTTTTGTTATGTTGAAATGTTTCTTCAAATGGAAAATTGGTTGCTGGCAAGATCATGGCATGGCATGGAGTGTTATTTTCGTTCTGCGTTTTATTGTTTTATGACACCAGTATCATTCTGGTGTTGCCTTCTACCAAAGACTGGAATTGTTCTATGTGCAACTGTTAATATAGTGTTTTTAATGTTGATTGTTGGCATTATTATCAACTCCTCTCCTTTATAGGACATGGTATAATCTGAGAATCTATCAGTCAAAATTTCCTCTATTTCCCAGTATGAACATTAAACAGGCTGCCTCACGATTCACCCTCATGTTGACGACTTTTGATGTACTCCAACCAAAGCCCCCATTGTGAACGAACGGATAGTGTTACAAACCTCCGGATGGCCTTAAAAAAATTCTAAAAAATAAATTCTATTTAAATTTGAACGGTATATCCATTTGAATTTTTCAAGATATGAATTTTTCTTCTAAGTTTCAACATTCATTTGGACCGCTTCCAATTAAACGAGGGTTGCGAAAAGTTTCAAGGGTCATTGCGGGGTTGGTCCGACTTGTAAACCAAATTTCGTAATTTTAGCACAACGCTAACTGGGCCAAGTGCCGCAGATGCCGTACGGACGGATTTTTTTGAAATGTAAACCCTAAAATTTAGAGGGGGGAAGGTTTTTATTTATTTTTTTTTTACTCAGACGGTTTCAATGGTTCAACATCAAAGATAATAAACCAAAAATCAATTGACTAGAGATTACGGGTCTTTGCATCATCTTGTGAATTATGCTTTTTGATATTATTGAATAAGTGGACTGTCAAAGGCACATTCCATAATACTTAGAATAAGCAAAATTATTGACGATTATAAACCTAAAATCCGATGTCCACAGCATTTTGCCCATTCAGAATTCTCCTAAATCCATAAGGATATATATTAGGTTCGATTTCTTCCTAAATTAACCCCTCAATTCAATTCAAATTAAACCTTCTTCGAGTTTTTGAGACGTTTTCGAGTCAAATTTCGGAAATTCCAATGAGTCAATCTAACTCAATTTTCTTCTTTCATTTGAATAGATTATAACTATTATTCAATGTTTTTGAGTCGTTTTGGTCTTCAGAAGGTCGATTTCATCCTAAAAGAACCCCTCAATTCAATTCAAATTCAACCTTTTTTGAGACGTTTAAGAGTCAAGTTTTGGAAATTCTGATGAGTCAATCTAACTCAATTTTCTTCTTTCATTTGAATCGATAAAAAATATTTTTCGATGTTGGTTGTCGTTTTTGGTCTTCAGAAGGTGGATTTACTCCAAAATGAACTCCTCAATTCAATTCAAATTCAACCGTTTTCGAGTTTTTGAGACGTTCAAGAGTCAAATTTCGGAAATTCCGATGAGTTGATCTAACTCGTTTTCTTCTTTCATTTGAATCGATTATAACAATTTTTCGACGTTTTTGAGTCGTTTTTGGTCTTCAGAAGGTCGATTTACTCGAAAATGAACTCCTCAATTCAATTCAAATTCAACTTTTTTCGAGCTTTTGAGGCAAATGTCGGAAATTCTGATGAGTCAATTTTCGAGGTTTTTGGTCTTCAGAAGGTCGATTTAATCCTAAAAGAACCCCTCAATTCGATTCAAATTCGGCCTTTTTCGAGTTTTTGAGACGTTTTCGAGTCGTATAACGAAATTCAATTTTCTTCCTTAATCCGAATCGATTATAACAATTTTTCGACGTTTTTAAGTCGTTTTTGGTCTTCAAAAGGTCGATTCAATCCTACAAGAACCCCTCAATTCGATTCAAACGCTTCTCATTCAACCCAAAAGTTGGTTCGTACTCACCTAATTTTAGAGAGATTATTATAATAAAGATCTCATGTCATATTGGGGGCTTTCTCTGATACAGTCGTCGTTATTTATCGATTATTATAGTGAGCTTATACTCCCAAATCTCATTAAGGAGAAAGGAAAATTGATAACAAGTTGAATAGTTACAATTATATAAAGTGTGAATCCTTCAAATACGAACAGTACGGCGTTTCAAATTGAATTTTCAGTAGAAACTGTGAGGGAAATATGACACATTGTGTCACTTTGGAGGGGTAAAATTAACAATAAAATACCACTTTCGCCAGAAAAGATGAGATGATACGAGGTGAGTAGG
This sequence comes from Stenodema calcarata, assembly GCA_963920205.1. Lineage (NCBI taxonomy): Eukaryota > Metazoa > Arthropoda > Insecta > Hemiptera > Miridae > Stenodema > Stenodema calcarata. Next base: position 9,181,625 of record OY986051.1, on the reverse strand, counting down.
TCTAGGTGTTGGCTACAATCAATGTCTTCCTACCAATTAATATTGTTCCAGTTCACCATAAACTTAGTTGTCCAAGGGAACACTTTCTCCCCCTCCCCCCCCCCCCAATGCCACCGGAACAATAATAATGATCTAGATGGAAACTACCAGACATTTAGATAGCGCGCTTTCGACTACGTGGCCGTTCTTTTCGGGGCCGAAGCCGTAAACGAAAGTGCTCAATCGGGAACTTTTGATAAAGTTGTTTTGAAAGCGCTTGCGGTAAATCGAGGTTGGGTAAAATATCGTGCTCCTTCGCAGGTTAAAGGGAGATAGAGGAGGTAGAAGAAGCGGACGGAACTTGAAAGTAAATTAACAAGTGCAGAGTATAATGGTAACTCAGTATTTATTGGCGTGAAAAACTGCACTAATGGGTCCCTCCTCCTTCGCCCGCTGTCTCTCGAGAAACATGGGAGCCCTTGAAGGTCCATTATTTCAAAAGTCCCAGACACGATGTGTTAAGCCAGGTGTGAGCGTTCGGTTCCTTGGGATTTATCTGAAGAGCTAATTGGTTTGCTTGAACTACGTGGGATACCCACCACCCTGCGAAACCGTCCATCCTAGTTTTTCTTCCCCTTGGGCCTTAATCCGAATTTTCCCTTTCTTCCCCTTTTAATAACTCTTTTCCAGTAAGTAACTTCCGGTTACGGTTTACGATATCTTTTTTTTTTTTTTTTTTTTTTTTTGTAAATTTACTTGGCATTACGTACCTACGTATACAGCCATGACATCAGGTTATCCGTACATTTACACGTTTATATCACAGTTATATAAAAATTTGTACCATTCTTTGGAGATAAATAAGTTTTTTGAAGTACCTAATAATATAGTTGTAAGTCAATTTAATAGTAGTTCTTCGTCTAATTGTACTAAAAAAAACTCTGAACGATGTCTACGATGATCTTCACAATCCATAACTGTGCTCCAGTGTTCCATGTGGATGCCCACACGTATGGCATTGTGGGGAGTCTATCCGTCAAATCCGATGTAGGCACTCCTCACAAATTCCGCAGTTTTCTCTTAATCTACATAATATTATCGTTCTTCCCAGACGTTGATTTATGAGAAACCATGGTAGTTTTGTTGGGGTGGGCTGGATTTGTTTGTAGGACTGCGCGTTATTTGAGTGTCTTTCCATTCTTCCTAGTACTTTTTGGTGATTTTGATCAACTCCTCAGCTATGGCAGGATTGTTCAACTGCGTTCCAGTTTGCGAACCCTGTTTTGCTAACAGATCTACTTTTTCATTTTCAATTAATCCGGCGTGAGATTTCACCCAAACAAATATTATATTTTTTCTGTCGTCTTCGCAGCTCTTGACGAGTTTCAGTAGTCTGGCAATCAAGCTGCTTTTTACTCTTTGTGGGTTGCTGGTTTTGAGGAGCTGAATACTACTGAGAGAGTCAGTGCAAATCAAGCCCTTTGCTGGCTGTATGATTGAACGATGTGTTGTATCGCCTTCGTTATAGCTATCACTTCCGCATTGAAGCTGGAAGTAGTTTGTGCAAGTTTGAAGTTCTCTATGTAGTTAGAGGTGGCGTTGAAGAATGCACATCCTACAGAGTTTCCAGACTTCGATCCATCCGTAAAGATTATTACCGGATCTTCCCACCTCTAACCAAAGATTATTGCCGGTATCTTGTAATTCATCTTGTTGAAACCAGGAATGCTAGACACAATTTATTCGTACGAATTTAAGTAGATTTATATTTTGAGTATCTTTCAAGAACACCCGGAGCGTCGTTCACTTTAACAGTTCAAAGGTAGAACCAAAAAACATCAAACTAGGCCATTCGAATGCAGCATCGAGTGCGGCATTCGATTATTTAATGAAATAATTATTTAAATCATTCGGATATCCGAATGCAAGATTTCAAGTATTCGAATACTTTTTCATTCGTATCGTAGCAAAACTAGCGGCGCATTCGTGCAACTGCCATATCGGTAAAGGACGGTGAAGAACGCGGTGGGTGAAGAAAGACTGTGACAGGTGAAGAACGCGGTTGGAAGGGGGAGGTCGGAGGAGGGTGGCATACTCAGTATCAAGAGATCAAGCTCAGTGCGTGATCTCAATCCCATAACGAGATCTTAATGAGTTTATTAATATGCAAAGTTTGGGGGGGGGGGCACCACCTCCTCCCTCCCACCGCTGTCCGCCCATCACCCTCCTCCCGCCCACCGCTGTCCACCCACCACCCTCCTCCCTCCCACCGCTGGCCGTGATCACGGTATAAGTATACATGGGTATACATGAGTATAAGTATATATGGGTATACCCATGTACAATGTAACATGTGTGAGGGTGGTTATTCAGTGATAATCCCTCTTAATTAGATATTAATATTATAACGCAGTGGTAAACTGTAACATATAAGTTAAATAATAAAATAGTAAAACAATTTTAATTAATAAGTAAGTAACAAACTTGAAGTAACGTGTTGACTAGCATAATGTGTAGTAGGAACTTAGTCTATCATGTCCATGGCTCTTTTTCTTTTTAGGCGTCTTGTGCTTGATTCTTGTCGTTCCCACGCTGACAAGAGATGTTGAAATGCTGGTGATTCGTGGGTGGATATTACTGTTTGTATACTCGTATTTGTTATTGTTGCTTTGACAACGTCCACCACTTCTGGTACGGCGAGGTCTTTGTGGATAACGAAGTTTCGAACGTACCAAGGGGCATTTGTTATTAATCGCAGTGCTCTGTTTTGCCGAATTTGGACTTTGGAATTTGGATTTTCAAATCGCTTTGAAACTTAAATTTTTTCATTCACTGGTACCTAGTCAAAGAGAATCCAACTGATTTGTAGTTAAAAAATATGTAGTATAAATAAAACGCAGTGAAATGCGATATTTAAGTGATTTTTATGGACATTCGTTGTCATTTTCAGAGGTTTTCAGCAGATTTTCGCTCTATTAACTGTTATTTTGAAATTGTTGTGATATTCTCCATAATTCAAGCAGAAGTAATGGTTCCAGATTGTATTTTTAGTTTCTATAAAAATTACATTTTTACTAGTGATTAGTACGTTTAAGAAAACATTTCAGCAATGATTGTGTACTGTGTACTGTATTTCGCATACTGTATTCTTTCAAAGGTCACCGTTTGTTTTCTGCCCACTTGATGTCTCAAACGAAGATGTTTTCCACCGCATTTTGGAATCATCGGACCCGTTGATTCCAAGTTTGCGACCGGTTTAAGGAGAAGCTTTATCATTATTAATTTGAGCTTATTATTATGATTATTATCATTATTTCATTATATTATATTATCATTATTTTATTCTTATTTTGTTTTTATGAAGAAGGATTTTGGTTTATTTTTAAAATAGTTATGTTTAAAGAAGACAAATTTCATTTTAAAATGTATTTAACGAAGGAAGTGTTGATTTAAAAAGAAGAAACTTTTTTTGAAGAAACAATTATGTTAAGTTGGAAAAAGGAATTGTTAAAAAAATAAAAAAAGTACCTAGGTTCGTTTTTTTCTTGTACAATTTTCTCATGAAGCATAGTATTACGGTTTAATAAAAGTGAAATAAATTGTGTTCAGATCAGTTACTTAATTATTCTTGGTTTATAAATTAAATTTTCTGAATATTCGCATACATTTTTTGTACAAACAGTGCATTTTTTTCTGATCTATTTTTCCTTCCTGAATTGAATAAAACCATTCCCGAATCGATATGACTATCCTTTATGTTCTAACAGCGCATAGTGTTCATATATCGAAATTAATGTTTTTTGAACTCTAGGGTACAACTCCCCCTCCCACGCTGGGGGTTCTAGATTTTACGATTATAATCTACGGGCTCATGAAAGCTATGAAAGGATAATCTGCACAAAGAAGATAATAAACCGTTGTGTCAAGAATTTGCAGTTTTTATTTATAAGTAGATGTTATTAATAATTATTATTATTATACAATAACTCGGTATCTGTACTGTTCTAATCATCTGAGCCAGTATGAAAATTGAACCGACAGGCTGCCGCATGATTCACCCTCTTGTTGACGACTTTTGATCTGCTCCAACTTTGAGCTCTCATTGTGAACGAACTGCTGGTCGTACAAAGCTCCGGATGGTCTTAAAAAATTCTAAACAATAAACTGTACTTGGACGTGAACTAAAAACTCTACCGTTTCATCTGATTTTATCTAATAAATTAAAACACAATAAATTGATTGAAGTGTTGGCGTACGAACTGATCCTCAAGATCATTTTTGTATGATTGCCGGCTTTTATCACCGTGCGTATGGGTATTCGAGTCTCCGGATCCACTACGAGCATTAGTTTATAATAATGACGAATTATAGACAAATAGCAAAACATTTTTCTTCGTTGTTGTTTTGACAGAGTGTTCAACGCTGAGGTACAAATTAAGTTACGACCACTTAGTTTTTAGTGATACCTGGACTTCTGGCTACGAATCACAATTAAAAACGATAGTTGAAGGAGAGGGAGCAGAAAAAAGTTTCTAAGTATAAAGTTGGTTGAAGCTTGTCCGGATCGACGGGCAACTGAAGGGGAAGGAAACTGAAAAGGGGAAAGACCGGTGGCGCCACCGCGGATCTGGCGAAACAATTTGGGAACTACCAGGGAAACGAGATTTAGGGGGCATTGAATCGTTTGTAAGTTTTGGAAACTGTTCTTTCTACAAGTTTGTGACAGTCGGCCTTTTCAGGGATAACGAAGAGCAGGGCGGTAAAGAGGCGGCGGTTGGCGGAGAGGGACGAACCAAAAAGAGTTTTCTATCTTTTACATTAACGTCTCCCCCTTCTCGACTCTTATACATCACGGTCGGTTACATTTTTCTAGAAAACGAGTCTAGATGTTCCTCTAATGTGACGCCAACCCCTTTTGCCATGATAAATCTCAACTTTTCGATTCCTTTAGGGCACCGCCCGAGGGGCCACGTCTTTTATCTGGTCCAACGATATCCACTTCCAGCCATAGGCTCTTGGAAAGTGGCAGAAATCGTCGTACTAAAGGGTTCATGGTCGGTCCGAAAAGTTTGTGCGGGATGTTGCGGGGCGTGTAAAGGACGAGAATGTTCAATGGAGGCGTTAACACGTTTTAGCGATAAAATGGAAGATCAATATATTTATTGAACAGTTCACGGTCAATCACACGCGGCCTGTGATTGACCGTGAACTGTTCAATAAATATATCGATCCCTACTGATGGCCAAATGGCTTTGGCCATCAGTAGGGATGTCAATAGTTCGACAGAGAGAGAGAGAGAGAGAGAGAGAGAGAGAGAAAGAGCTTTATTGGATCAGATTACTTAGACAACATGTTACATTATAAAACTTATATGGTACATTACATTATTATTGTCTACATTATTATTAGCTACGAGAAAATAATACCAATTATGGTGTAATAATAGGCATAGGCCCGTTAGAATTACACCAGAGTTGCAAATTAGGATCTCTTTCTTTTCTTATTTACAATGTATTCATTTATTTATTTTATTTTCTATTTACATTTTTTCCTCTTTATTTAACATATACACTCTTTATTATCGTTCCAGCTTTTTCGTAACCTAATTTAATGAGCCAGGTGAAAATTTCTTTTTTATATGTCGATCTGGTGAATGTCTCAGGGAACTTCAGCTTTACAGGTAGAGCTCTGTGGATTACATATAATATATAATTTGGACAGTTGGTCATCAACACTGAGTGCGGTTTAGGATTTACAACATTTCCCTCCATTTTAAATCTGGTAGGATAATTATGCAGATTCATATCATTAATTATGTTAGGATGTTTATAAAAATGAAGCAGTAAATTTTTTATAAACAATTGCCGTACTGTAAAGACTTTTGAAAGATCAAATATTTCTTTAGAAGGGAGTCTTCGAGGTTTGGAGAGCCTAATTTTTAATACCGCTTTCTGGAGATTGTTTAGTTTAGTTAAATTTGTAGCATAGGACCCTCCCCAGACCAATATACCATGCTGCAAGGCTGATTGAAACATTCCAATATAAATTAATTTAGTTATTTCTTCTGGAATTGTAAATTTCAAGTTGTAAAATATGTAAATGAATTTCTTCAGACGATTATGCAAGTATTCCACTTGTTTCTTCCAGTTCATTTTATTATCAATTACTATCCCTAGGTACTTATGATGTGTTACTGGTTCCAACGGAAGACATGAACATAGCTCATCCACTGAGTGTTGATGGATGTACAAATTATTCTGGGCTGTAGATTCCAAATCCGGACCAAACTTTAAGTACTTTGTTTTATTTATATTTATGGTTAGCAAGCTGACATTTAACCAGTCGGAAATATGATGTAGGCTCCTCTTTGCTTTATCAAAGACCTCTGACCACGTCGTCCCTTCAACCAAAATCGCCGTATCGTCAGCGAATAAAAAATACGAGCAGAGATTCGTTACAGCAGGCAATTTGTTTATATAAATCAGAAATAATGTGGGACCCAAAGTGCTTCCCTGAATAACTCCAACGTTATTTGAAAGGATGTCACTATTTGCTTTACCTAAACTAACATATTGCCTTCGTTCGTGAAAGTAACTTTTAAACCAATTCAAGCTATTCCCCGTGATACCTATCTCCATCATCCTATCGTAAAGTAATTTTCTATCAATAGTATCAAATGCTTTTGATAAATCCATCAGAATCAGAATGGCTTTCGAACCTTGGTTTCTTAAATCATTTAATTTTGATACAATATTAAATAGAGCATCATCCACACCCCTTGACGTTCGAAATCCAAACTGAGACGAGCTCAACTGGTTATTCTCTTCTAGATATTTATTCAGACATTTCTTTATCCATTTCTCCAAAATTTTTGCTAAAACACAAAGCATCGATATAGGTCTATAGTTTCCCAGGTCACTCACAGGTCCACCTTTGTATAATGGTATCACTTTGGCCAATTTAAATGCCGATGGGAACACGCCAGTACGTATACTAATGTTGTATATGTGTAACATCGGAGCTGACAGTTCTGATAAATATTTTCTTATAAATTTCATTGTAATATTATCATATCCTGGTGCGGAGTTCCCTTTTATTTCACCCATTAGTTTTTCCAAATCATTTGATGACATTTCGGGAATATTGAATTGAAATTCACTCATTAATGGCTGACTGACCTGTACTAATTTGCTTTTGGGGAGACGCGCAGACAATTTTTCACCAACGGAAACAAAGTACTCATTTAATTTGTCGCCTGCTATCTTGCTGGCATCAATATGTGGTTGATCTTTTTCTATAGATGATACTAGAGGGTTGTTGGGGGTAACTTTAGATTGAATGACACTATTTATAATCTTCCATATCTTTCTTGAGTCGTTTCCTGCTTCTTTAATCTTAGTCGAGTAATAAATGAGTTTTGCTTTTCTGATTATTGTTTTTAAAAGATTTCTGAATTTATTGTAGTGTGTCTTTAGCTGAGTATTGAAAGGTTGCTTTTTTAATTTTGTTTTCAATTTATCTCTTTTACGGATGGATAAGTGGACAGCACTATCGATACTATTGATAGTGTTGAGCCATCGATGGGATATCGCTTGGAAAGATTATTATCGATAGTTCGAGAAGTACCACCTTCTCAGTAGCCTGCCGTTTCATGGAAAACCACTGCAAAAATCTCGAGTCCAAAAAATGCCGCTAGGTTTTTCAGCTTGTCCCTTCATTGCTCGACTCCTAGCTCGATGTTAACGTTAGGTCCTACCGATCATGCTGATATCGATTAAATATCGAAAACATAGATTCGCTTCGATTAATCGTAGTTAAGCTGTTCTTCCCCTTCGACAATGTAAACTCAAGCACAAAACAGTTGGTCCCGAATTTCGAGTAAACTTACTACTTGTAGGAATTTGCAGGAGAAACCACTTGGGTGTGAAGCGAAAAATCTGCTATGGAAAAACCTATGCGTTTCGAGGCAAAACCTCTTGTCACCAGATTTTATTTCAGTTTCTTTGATTTGATTGTTGTTTGTAGTTTAAGTATAATGTTTGAATAAATCTCTCTCTCTCTCTCTCTCTCTCTCTCTCTCTCTCTCTCTCTCTCTCTCTGGCCTGACTACTTGTTTAAAGAGTTTGAGTTCCTCTCAACTACCAACACAAGAAACCGAGGTCGCCTGCTCCAGGTGCCAATCGACAGAACGACCCTATACAGCAGGTCCTTCGTGGTACAAGGGATTAAGCTGTTCAACGAACATGTAGAATTTTGGTTTATTATCTTCGATAATGAACCATTGGAATCGCCCAAAGAAAAAAAAATTTTAACCCCCCCTCAAAATTTGTTGGTTTACGTTTCAAGATACGTAGATTCAGAAAATCGAATAAAAAAAAATCCGTCCGTCCGCCGTACGCCGTACGCCGTCCGCCGTCCGCCGTCCGCCGTCCGTGGCACTTTGCCCAGTTAGCGTTGAGTTAAAATTACGAAATTTTTTTTATGGGTTTCGACCAACCCCACAATGGTCCTCGAAACTTTTCATAACCCTAGGTCAAGGGGAAGGGGTTCAAAACGAATTTTGAAATTTTGAAAATTTCATATCTCGAAAAATTCCCATCAAACGGTATGTTTTTTATTTCATATTTAGATGGAGTTTGTTCCGTAGAATTTTTTAAGACCATCCGCAGCTTTGTACGACCAGCCGTTCGTTCACAATGACGGCTCAAAGATTGTGCCTCACAACACGATCGTAAATCAAAATGTTGAAATACTGGTCCATTTTCATACTAACAAGCTCTTTTGAACATCATATGGCTTAAGTGATGTCGAGTTTGTTGTTCTGAGGTGCGTTTCGTGCTACGGAAATGAAGGTAATTTCGAATGTTTGTTGGTAGGTAAGTACTTCTTTTATAGAAAAATTATTACCGACGTAGTATTAAAAACCAAAGAATTATATCGTAGGTATTAATTAATCATAATTAATAATAATTATTATTAATAGGTAATAAATACCTATGAATTATTAATACCTAACAATAAATTATAATAATTTTCACTAGGTACTTGATACAATTGTTAATAATTAGTGATAATTTATAATAATAACAAATTATTATTAATGATTAATAATTAATTATTCATCTAACATTTAGGATCTAGACATTTAGACCTAGTGATCTAGACAGAAGGGTGATCTGTACAAAGAAGATAATGAACCGTTGTGTCAAGAATTTGCAGAGTTTTTCAATTTGAATTTAAAAACAGAGACATTTAGGAATCATTTTAAAAGGAAATTATTAGAAAAATATTAGTTTATATGTTAGGAGGAAATGTTTGTTTATTTACCAGTGAAAAGAACATTTATTCTCATATTTCGTTAATATTTGTACACTATCTAGAAGAGTATTATAATTTATTTATTTATCTATTAATTATGTAAAAAGTTATAGGTAATTTATGTTTTTAACCTGAAAAGGATTGAAAGAAGAATGATTGTAACAGGTGGCCAGGGGAGGTGGAAGAGAGGGCCTCATGCCGCTAATCTCCCCTGGTGGTTAAATAAAACAATTCAATCAATCAATCAATCTCTCTCTCGTGCTGCCATAAAATCAGTGATACGAGTTTGAGATGAAGTAGACTCTTCGACTGAAGATGGCAAAACCTTTGAGGTCATTGGAGTTTGAACCGTCGCACGGCGGCGGCCGTTTGGCGGCCGAAGGAGCACGTGGTTTCGGAGCCCGAACCAGCGGCTGCTGCGGTTGTTGCGGCGGCGGCGGCGGCACCACTTGCTGCTGCGGCCCGGTATGAGCCACTCAATCCCACTTGTGGCCGGGGATGCCGGCTCGAGCATCGCGCTTGAAGTCGAAGTTCCAACGGGCACGGTCCGACTCGGCCATTTCACCGAGCTCACTTTCGATCCAACACTGGATATTCTGATCGGGCACGGAGTTCAAGTCTTACTTGCTCGACGCGTGAGAACCGGCGTCCAAGATCTTCTTCGTCGCGACGCTGAACCATTTTGATCAAACTTGGAGTTTATTCGACGAGAGAAACGGGAATTTAAAAAAATCGGAACGATTTTGACGCAAATTTTTTTTTTTTTTAAAGAACTGAAATGAAATGAAAAAGAAATGAAAAAATAATTTATTCCTTCTAATATACACAGAACAGAAGAAACCTAATGAATAATTGTGGAAATACCCCACTTTTTGGAACGCAGTTCCGTGCTAAGTGGGGGAGTTAGAACATATTATATTAAAATTATATTACGTTATTGCACACAAAAAATGCATTACAGTTAAGAGAACAACGGATTTTCAGAGGAACTTTAATGTGGAACATGTGAGGGAGTGGAAGTCCATTGACTTTGTCCCATTAAATATTTCATGTGATTATATATATATATTTTTTTTTTAATCATCTTTATTGTTACAACTGTATATTATACATGTAGTGACTTCACTCTGTTAGTTAATTTTTAACGTATTGTGGTTCATAGAGCACTACCTACTACCACTCATCACATCCCTTTAGTGAGATGTAACTAGGTCCAGGGGTTTGGTCCTTTTCAGCCTTCGTACGTCGCCACATGTGATTATATGCTAGTAGAAGTAATAAATAGAAGAAAGAAGAAAATAGAGGTAATTATTACAGTCACTTTAACTCTGTTCTAAGGAGGTCTGTGTGGCGTTTTCGCTTTAGTCTGCGACTAGTGCGATCTGGAGGGACTGTTTCCATGATTGGCAGCTACGGGATCAGGGTGGTTTGAGAGCCGCTGGTGGAATCTTGAGTATACTGCATTTAATACCCCTTGTACTGGGGGCATACTAATTATTAAAGAGCTTGATAAGGGAAATAAACCGCTTGCTATATTTCTCGACCTTAGTAAAGCATTCGACACAATTTCGCACAGCTTGTTTTTAGGTAAGCTACAAAACTTTGGCATAAAATGTGCTGAGTATAATTGGATAAAAACTTATCTTGGCAACAGAAAACAAATGGTTAAGCTAAATGGTACCCTGAGTTCTTGTATTGCTAATGAATCCTTCGGAGTTCCTCAGGGTACGGTCCTGGGTCCTGTTTTTTTTTCGTAATGTATGTTAATGATTTGGGGCACCTGAATTTCCCAGGGGAGCCCTTGATGTTCGCAGATGATACTGTGCTCTTTTTGAGCAGTGACAAGTGGGAAATTACTCATGGCCGAGCTAAAAGAGGTATTCAGGTTGTAAATTCTTGGCTTATTGCAAATAAACTATCTCTGAATTTGAAAAAAACAGTTTACATCCCATTCTATCTTTCTAAGCCTCATGATACGATAATGCCAATGTCCGATATCCGGGTTCACACGACAGTTTGTGATTTGTCCCTATGCTTAACATGCCCGGCAATAGTCCAAAGCACTGATATTAAGTATTTGGGCGTAGTTTTTGAATCTAACTTGAAATGGCAAAAGCAAGTGGCATATGTTAATAAAAACTTGCGAAAGCTTATTTATGTTTTTGCCAGATTACGATCGGTACTGTCAAGATCTCTTCTCAGGATGGTGTATTTTGCTTTTGCTCAGTCAATTATTCTTTATGCTCTGCCAGCTTGGGGAAGCGCTTGTGCCACAACACTGTATTCGATAGTTTTAACTCAAAAAGCCCTCATTAGAATAATTTCTAATAGCAGCTATCTTGCTCATACCGCGCCCTTATTCAAACAAATGAATATCTTAAATATAACCAATTTAATTAAAATCAGCTCAATCAAACAAATCCTAAAAGAAGGCTCTTTTAGTTTCCCACGGCATTTGACCAGCACCCGTTTTCTACTTTTGGGGCACATGGCGCTTCCTCAATACCGTACGACGGCGGTGCAGACTATCTATAGGTACAAGGGAATAAGACAATACAATCTGCTTCCGCTAAATTTAAAAAAAAAGTTATTTGAGCATCCTCTTCAAACTAACAAATTGTTGAAAGGCTTTTACATTAACAACCAGCATGTAAACAACTAAGATAAGCAATTAATAAATAATAAGCAAGTATGGCAACTAAGATCTAGAAGGAAGAATAATATGAAGGATTGTAACATTTTTTTAAATTATAGAAAATAGCTACTAAGATTTGAAAAGAATAATACGTAGGCATGTAACATGTATGTTCCATTGTGATTGCGATTAATAGCTCGCTAGCACTGCTCTTCTCCCTAACACGGGCACTCGCCCACACAGGGGAATAGTTTCTGTACAACAATTTTTTCAACTTGTTTACTGTATTTATGCATTTACTTGAGAAATAAAACTTTTTTTCATTTCATTTCATTTCACACCAACATATTTATGCAGATTCGAGTTCCTAACGTACCGATGTGCATCGGTAATTACCCTCAACACCCGGTTTTGGAAAGTTTGTACTCTCTTGATCTGTGAATCGGACGCACCTCCCCATATCTGGCAGCCGTACTCCCAAATTGATCAGATTAGCATGATGTACATCAGCCGTTTCGTAGCGAGTGACAAAGGGGATTGGTTACCTATGAGTGGTTTGAAAGTTTTAAGCGATGTCGGCATCTTGTGAGTGTGGATGTAATGTGAGCGTTAAATGTCATTCTTTGGTCCAGAGTTACTCCCAGGTAACGACCTCTTCCCCAATGCTCAGTACAGGTTCTGAATAATTGTGAGGGTAGGTGAATGTCACGGAGGATGTCATAGGAAAGCTGTGTCATCCGCAAATTGTGCTGTGGTCGCTTCGGGAGGTATGGGGATATCGTCGGTGTATACACATATGGGATATAACAGCGGACCAGGACGCTCCCTTGCGGAACTCCGGCTTGTATGCGTCTTCCTTGAGAGACAGCTTCTTGGCACTTTACTGTGAAGGTGCGGTTTGATAAGTACGACAGGAGCACTCGATAGTACGTGTCGGGAAGAGCCAATTTCAGCTTGTGGAGTAGCCCAGGGTGCCAAACCTTATCAAACGCCTTCTCAGTATGTATCTGCAAATAGCCCAATGCACGTTTCTTTTGCCTCGTACGCGTGTCTCGTAATTGTGTCTGCTACTCTATGCAATTGATGGAGGCAAGAGTGGGCGTTTTGAAATCCAAATTGCGTGGCTGGGATGAGATGTTCCAGGTGGTGAACCGGTTTTGGCAGCAACAAAGGAAGATCTTCGATAGAAGAGGCAGGAGACTTATGGGTCGGTAGCTGTGAGGGTTATTGACAGGTTTGTTCGGTTTGTGAATGAGTATGACAATGGCGTGTTTTCGCTTTTTGACGCAATGAAAAGAAAAAAATAACGCAAAAATCACTTTCTCGATTCTGAACGGGAGGAAGTACAAGAAAACCGGTCGTAGTTGTCAGAAGCGCACCAAGACAGAGAATGGTAGTTCGGACTTCATCCTCAGCAGTGGCTTGTCCTTGTTGAAACCTTTTATTCTGACCTCTTTGGCTTCAGCTTCAATCTTTTCGTACCTCAGATCAATATCCTCGTTATCATTATTTGTGATCAGGCGTATCAAGGATATCGTTTTCATCAGGATGGTATTACCATCATGGTAATTAGGATTTTTCATTGCCAGGTCTTCAATTCGTAGCCAAAAGAACTCTCTGTCTTTCTGTTTGTCCGTTTTGTTGGAGGTAGCGTCCGGAATAAATTTACAGCAAACATGTTGACTGCTTCAGGATATAATGGCTCGGTGATGACCCCATGGTTGGTAGAGACGTATTCAACCATCTCATTCAGAGCAGTGCGTTTCACTTCTTTCCATTTCAGGTCAGACAGTGGATCAGAGACGAAGTCGAAGAGAACGCAGCATTGCCTTATTTTTTGATATGAACAAGGTTTCTCGCTTTTGAGCGGGACATTCTTTCAGAAGAGGCAGCTTCTGAAGCTCACGATTCTTTGAAATTGTGAAGCGGGAAGAATGTCGTTTTTCCTTCTTGACCAATGGCGTACTGTTCAAATTCAGTTTGTTGAACTGGGTTACTGGAGGAGTTTTCGTCGTATCTCCAAGATGATCAGTGGCATTTCTCATCAGGCTGTTCAGTCTTGACTCCAGGCATGGGTTCATTCGGCTTGTCCATCTTCAAAACCCCGACTAGTGACACATTCAAGGAACAAACGCTCGGTGCGTTTACTGAAAGAACTTGGTGGATTCACTCATGTCCAATAACGACACGAAAAACAAGATGAAAAACTCAAAAATATTAAAATACCAACTCGGATAATAAACGCAAATACTTAATTTGAGAATTGGTAACCTGACTAATGTACTTTTCGATGTTCTCTCTTTTTCTAACGTTAGTTCCTAATGTCTAGTTGGCGTTTTAGAAGATTTTTCTCCCATACATTTTGTCTAACGGGAATTATGACAAATTTTGATAAACAGGAAATAATGATTTCAGCCTAAGTTAGGTGTTTCAAAATGTTGCAATAAATCGAGAAATCGTTCATTATTTTTTTTTTGACCCCGCTTTTCGGCTTGTGGTTGAGCTACAAGGATGTCATGAGGAGAACCGGGTACTGGAGTATTGGACGTGTATCACATGGTGCAAAAACACCCGTGTAATCTAGGGTTAAATTTTGGAGATCAGAAATTGCCAAATGTTTTTGTTTTACCTACATTACAGTAGTAGGTAAACTAAAACTATAAAGGTTGTTTGATACACAACAAATATCGATATTCTAATTATTAGTACAAATATATATGTATAAATTGTCCTAAGTGATCTGCACAAAGAAGGTTGTGTCAAACCGTTGTGTCAAGAATTTGCAGAGTTTATTTAAATTTGATTTTCTACGTATCTCGAAAGATAATAAACCAAAAGAGAGACCTAAAAAAATGGCTCACCTGAGAAACGCACGGGCAGTTAGAGCAAACAAGTCGTGGCTCAAGGAAGTAGTAAAACGGTCAATCTAGTTAGGAAAGGTAATTATATTGTAGTAGTAGGTGGGTTTTGAAGAAGTGAAGGCGGTGGGAGCGTGTTACGGTTGGTGGTGGTGATGGTGGGGGGGGGGGGGATTCCGACACTTGTTGTGGGCCCTGCGCGCTGGCCACTGCGCAAGTCTGACGTCACAGGCCGGTCAGCTGGGGGACTCCACATTCTGCGTCTCTTCTACCTCGCCAGATCAGATCCCGCCGTCGGGGCGTGTGCAACGTGTTTCCATCCCGAAGATCTTGTTCACTTCAGTCACGCGGTTTTTGGTAACGTCTGAAAATTTACCGATTTTCATCGTGTCATCGGTATGTCGTATCTCGTACAGTGCTCGTGAGTTGTGGGTTGTTGTCGATCGTATTCTCAGAAGGATTTTCTGGTTTTAACGCGTGTTCTACGAAGAGTTTGGATTGTACGACGTTTCAGGTGTTTTCCCAGGGATACCTATCACCAGTTTTGGACTTTTGTCGGTTTTTTCGCCTCTCTCTCTCTGGTGTCGGATTGGAATTTAGGGATTTTTCCGGGGGGTGCTTTTTCAGGTGACAGACCAGCCATGGACCCGACAGTGCCAGAAGTCGAGATGGGCATGGAGCCTCAGACGCGCCAAAGGTCCAATACTTGGCCACTCCCGCGGCCTGAAAACTTCAGTGAAGCTGACTCCAGCGTTGAGATGTCTGAGCAGAAATGTGGCGTCGTGTCGTCTTTACCGGGAGCCTCGCACCTCAAGAAGAATTCATCCCGGAGGAACGCCTGGGGAAACCTGTCATACGCGGATCTTATCACTCAGGCCATCGGATCAGCTCCAGACAAGCGCCTTACGCTCTCACAAATCTACGAGTGGATGGTCCACAACGTCGCCTACTTCAAAGATAAAGGGGACAGCAACAGCTCTGCAGGATGGAAGGTATGTCAAATTTAAAAAATTAATTTCTTCCTACATAAACATCATTAATGTTCTTCAATTACACTGCATAAAGATGCGATTGCGATAATAATTTGTACGATGAATACCTAAGTACAAAAGAATGTATTTAAATAAGTACCCAAAGAATGAGTATTTAAATATCAAATATAAATTCATCAAATGGCATATTAAGCTAAAGCACTATTATTGCTTGTGCTAACCAGACCTGGTAAATATTGTCACCCACCTGAGACTCGAACCCGGGTTTCTCTGCGGTAACGAGCGGCTTTTCGACCGCCTGGTCACGTGATTGATTGATAAGATTTTATTGGCATAAAGGTACATACATTGGTTTAAATTCAAGTGTCTTAAGGTACATATATGAACAATATCGGCCTGCCGGCCTTAAATGTCTCGTAGTCTTAAATAGTATTGTATCTTAGATAGTTAGTCGCTACGATCGCCGAAGAAATTCGAATACCAAGAAATCAACGCAGGCTCAAGCGAAAATGGCATAGTGATCTCAGAAATCCTCGCACACCACCCTGACCCTAGAAGACTTACCTGAGCGGCTCGCAAGTTCCGTAAATAATCAAATCATTCCTCTTCATACCTATCAATCTTAATATTTATATTAATTTCATTGTTACTTATTGTTGACATCATCACACACAAATTCGGTGCTGTAAGGTTTGCTCATAAAAATCTAAAGTTATTGCTTTAGCCCACCATTGGGTGAGGACTACTGCCTCATGTACCATGTGATTTTTGTTATTATATATCTATGTAATCACACTAAATCGTGTCTAACAAAATAAAGTTACTATTATTAAAAAAATAAATAAATTAAAAAAATAAAATAAATTTTTTTGGATAGTATTGTAACCTGGTCACGTGGAACGCTATAGTTTGCTCAAGAATCAAGGTTCAAGAATAATTTTATTGGCAGAAATAAAGCATACAAAGTTTGTACAGGATGTTTGAGGCTTATACGATACCGGCCTCACGGCCCTAAAGGTTTAACAAAAATGAGGGATGATGGAGGGTAGAGACATGAAGTGAGGTTTGTGCAGGGGCGGCTCGTGGGCTCAGAAACTGGTGGGGCACCAGGGCAATATTTAGGTGCATACCTACCTATTAGGTACTCACTATAGGAACTAAACTCAAACTACCCTTACAGCTAAACTGCTTCATAATTAGTGGTATGCAGCTCTTAGCAAGTCAGGAAACATCATTCTCCAAAGAGTTCTCTTGAGGAGAGGGAAGGTTACTGACCAGTATCCAGGATTACCGACGAGGAGGTGGCTGCAAGGCAATCCCACCTACCCACCCAAATAATTATCTTCAAAATGATAGGAAGAATAAAAGAGAAATTGTGACTGTACGGGTACTATTCAAAGAGTACATTATGAAGGTAGTCAAAAAATTCTATTATTGGAGTAGGTAGGCGTAAATACTGCGGGTATTTACAACAAGCTGAAAAAATATAACGACAAAAAATATATTGGAGAAAGGAAATTTATTTGACTAGGAACGTTGAAGTACCTAATATCTTTGGTATGTATGGATCAAAAGTAAATTGATGACTAGTAAATAATTAAACTGAAAAATATTATGAATTACCTGTATGAGTGATAGGGGGAAGGGCGTTTCATTAGAAAATGGAAGCTCAGAACTTATAAGAGAAATCCATTCGCCTGCTCTTGAGGGAACAAAAATGCTCTATCACTTTTTTGTTGAAGTCAGGAGTATTCAACACTAGTTCTCTCCCTTCTGCGAGCATGGTGAGAGCATTAAGTCTGTCTTGTGTCATTGTTGATCTAACAAATGATTTTATTCTTTTCAAGGTAGAGAAAGATCGTTCTGCCTCAGCAGTTGTCATTGGCATGGTAACAAGTATAGTCAAGAGTTTGACGACTTCAGAATAAGTAGATTTGAGGTTGTTCTGAAGTATGTACGTCAGTAAAGGTACTGCTCCATTTAAAGATTTGAATTCAGGCCTGGCATAAGCAGTTGTCAGTTCAGTTTTCAACTTCCTAGCTTCTAAGAAAGGGTAGGCCTTGACGGTTGCTTCAAACTCACGAGTAGGAAACAAAGAGCAAAATTCAGTAAATTTGTCAAAACAAAAAAGGTTGGAGCCTGACAAATGGCCGGAGAAAGAGTAACGCATGTTAATTTGAGAAATTATGACGTCACATACCTCTATGGCTGCACCCAGTTTGGTAATGGTAGGCTCAGTTTTCCTCTTTTTTGAAATGTGGTGGGACTGAGCCTTATCACTAGCAGTCGATTGGGTGTTAGAATTTTCCTCTTCCTTTCTAGCGGAAGAAACTTCGAGAGAGAGTGCATCCCTAACTTCAGTGACAGTGGCCTCAAAATTCAACAAGTGCATCTTCACTTGGACAGAATCACACTCCAGAGCTTGAAGTTGATTATATAGAGTGTTAACATGGGGCATAATCTTATAGAAAAAATTCAGCCAGAAACAGAAGGAATCATCTTTCAACCAGGGGCGGCTCGTGGGCTCAGAAACTGGTGGGGCACCAGGGCAATATTTAGGTGCATACCTACCTATTAGGTACTCACTATAGGAACTAAACTCAAACTACCCTTACAGCTAAACTGCTTCATAATTAGTGGTATGCAGCTCTTAGCAAGTCAGGAAACATCGTTCTCCAAAGAGTTCTCTTGAGGAGAGGGTCGGTTACTGACCAGTATCCAGGATTACCGACGAGGAGGTGGCTGCAAGGCAATCCCACCTACCCACCAAAATAATTATCTTCAAAATTATAGGAAGAATAAAAGAGAAATTGTGACTGTACGAGTACTATTCAAAGAGTACATTATAAAGGTAGTCAAAAAATTATATTATTGGAGTTTCTATTACTGGGGTTTTTAAAAATTAGCAATCGCGACCATCTGCTTCCTAGCCGAGTGGTACGTTGAAAACCCCCTCTAAAAATGTCCTCTTATGCCCAGATTGCACATACGTTTTCTTATCCAATCGTATCAAAACATTTTGAGCGATCACAGAACAGCAAGATTGATTTCAACTAGCTTTTAGAGTTCGTTGGTTAGCTCAAACAAAGCTCGAGTCAACGAAGTCACCATCAGTTTCAGGGATAACAAATAAAACAGTATTCTCAACGGTTGGCTGAGCTACATAATAATATTATGTATATTACTGTTATTAACGGTTATTAACTGTTATTAACTTACAGAATGTAGAAATCAACAAATGAGATTCCCTTGGGCGAATAGTGATCCACGTAGTATAGTAGGGTTTTCTGTGGATCCACTTCAGTCTTGACGACTAGCAAAGCGTTCACGCGTTGCACGTGAGATATTAAATTTCAATGTTTAGTTGATTAATATTATGGAGACAATAACTCACTTTTACTATGATGAGTAAATACGAAGCTAAAAACCACCAGTCAATGCATTCAAAATAATATTATAACGTCAGGCAACGTTTTGATATCATTCTTATCAAACATGGAAGAAAGCATGGAAGAATGAAACTCGTTCTTCCTTGACAAGGAACGATTCAACGATCGATTGTTTTCGGCGTTCAACTTGATACGATATTTTGGCCACCGCCCGGAACGCCTCCTATCTCGCAACACAGAGTGCCTTCCCCCACCCCAGGAAGCGCCTATACCTTCAACATTGAGACTGGGGCACTTCTGGTCGATCCGATAATCGACTTTTTTAATCGATAAATCGAAACAAAATGCGACTCAGTGGAAGTGGGTAGTCATGGAGGAAGGGAGATCTCCCTTCTTCCATGGTGGGTAGTAGTAGGTAAGATTTTTTTTCTCCTTGTTCTATGTTTTTTCTGTTTTCCTTTGCAAATTTTTGGGTGGGGCGAGGGCCAAGGTGGCCTTATGGACGAGCCGCCACTGGGTTTGTGGTGGGATGACTGTGGTAAGAGAAAAATTTTGAGACAAAACTCTTGACTGGAACCATAGTTTGCTTAATACGAGTACTTTCCTGTGCCATTGCGTTTAACTATTACCAATAATAAACCCTTTGAATCAACCGACAAAAAAAAAGTACATCACCCCCTCAAACTTTGTTTGTTTACGTTTCACGGCAGTTAAGTACGATCCAAATAATATTATTATGTGATAAATAAAAACTCTGCGAATTCTTGCCACAACGGTTTATTATCTTCTTTGTGCAGATCACACGTCTGTCTAGATAACAAAATGATAGATTAATTAATATTATGAATTACCAATAATCTATAATTATTATTATCAAGTACTTTAAATTATCAAGTATTGTTAATGATTAATAATTATCTGAAAACCATGTGTTATTCGAATCAGCTGGGCCACTATGAACTTTGACCCGACAGGCTGCCGTATGATTCACCCTCATGTTGACGAATTTCGATTTGCTCCAACTTTAAGCTCTCATTGTGAACGAACGGCCCGGTCGTACAAACCTCCGGACGGTCTTAAAAATTCTAAAAATAAAACTATTTAAATGTGAACTAAAAACTATACTGTTCCATTTGGATGTTTCGAGATATGGATTTTTCAAAGTTTTAAAATTCATTTGAACCCCTTGACCTAGAGCTAATAAAAGTTCCAGAAGATCGTGGGTGTGGTCCGAACCCGTAAACCAAATTTCGGAAATTTAGCACTATTCTAACTGGGCAAAGTGCCTCGTACGGCGGACGGCCGGATTTTTGGTTTATTCTTTGGTTTCCGTTTCAAGATTCGTAGATTCAGAAAATTGGATTAAAAAAATCCGTCCGTCCGCCGTCCACGGCATTTTGCTCAGTTAACGTTGAGCTAAAATGACGAAATTTGGTTTACAGGTAGACCAACCTGCAATGGTCCTCGATCCCTTTCATAGCCCTAGGTCAATGGGTTCAAAACAAATTTTAATAATTTCATATCTCGAAAATATTATAAAATTCAAATAGAACGGTACCATAGTTTTTAGTTCACACTTAAATATAATTCATTTTAAAAAAAATTTCAACACCATCCGCAGCTAGCTAACGACCAGCCGTTCGTTCAAGTTGGAGCATAACAAAGCTGTCATATGAGGGTGAATCATGCGGCAGCCTGTCAGGTCAATGTTATTATTAAAATGATTTGTTCCTTGGTCGATTCCAATGGCTCTTTATCGAAGATAATTGGTAACCAAAATTGGCCCACCCGCAATCCGCCCTTATAAAATTAAGCGAGAACATGGACCAAGGATCCACAATTTAGACTTCCATGTCAATGGGAATGGATGAGAAATGGGTGTTGCTATTTTCATAACGCCTCACATCGAACACATTAATTGAGTCGTTGAGTATTTCAAACTGATTCGACAGGATTTTGATTTAGACTATTTTTCTAGACCAACCGGAGCGTTGCACGTCCAGTCGTTAGTTTACACGCTTGATCAAACGGTGAACCTTTAAGCTTGTTTTAGACTGAGGAATAGCTGATTCAAATCACAAATTGTCTTTGATATCTATCGAGTTTCTAATTCTGAGGCGTTTTTCGTACGTGGGGAAAGGAGGTAATTTCGGATATTTGTTGGTAGATACTTCACGATTTAAATTATAGGGCTTACAAGGGTATACCTACAATATATTGCATAAAAAAACAGCGCTTGATAGGTCAAGCGAAATAGTAACACACTTGGAATCAGTGCCTACAACAAGAAACAACGGTTAGAAAATTAGTTATCAATTCTTCAAATATTTCTTGGGATCAATTAAATGCAAAGTGAATATTTACTCGTTATAACTACACCGTTAGGTAAATTAGTATAATCTCAGATAAATCATACGCAACTTGTAACTACAAACGTTAGGTCACAACAAAGATTCTTGGCCATTATTCATTAAACTTGTGTTTTTCTCCTTGCGGCTCACTATTTTCGCCAGCTCGAACGTTCGCATTTAAGGAATTCATCCAAATTATCACTCTATGCCTTGCTCACAAGGATTTTTGAGACCAACTGTTGAATTGATAGGTAACTGATGCGAATCATATACCTACAACTATTCTTGAACATTTTCTAGATTCATATTGATCTGCTAATGCGGGCTATGGCTTTCATAAACATTATTCGTTTTTTATAAAACAACGATATGGATTGAAATTATCCCACCGAAATCATTAACTGAGTATCCTTATCCACTAATCATTACCGACTAAAGTAATCTTGTTTTGAATGCAACTCTTCATTCTGACTTTTTCGATCTGAAAGCGTCAATGCACGCAACTACCAGATAGCGGCGGGGTCCGTCCTTTTCACTGCTGAATTCGCACATTTCTTGATGGAGTCAACAATTCCGAGTCGTGCAATGCCCCACGTTCCCAATTGGATTTCTTCATTCAAACACCAAGAGCTGTCAAGAAAAAATGCCAAGTGCTCGCGGTAAAGTTGTAAACTCCGTTGAATTACATCCATTTTCGGATGTTTGAAATCTTCTACAGTTCGTCGGAAAGAGGTCCTGAAACATGATGTACGACCGAAATTTCAATTGATGTCGAATTTACTCTTTGTGAATGATCAGATATTAAACTTGTAGCGATTTACCACTGTTCTCTAGGAATATGTACCTTATAATATAATATATTAATTATATTATAACATTATTATAACACTGCTATACAAAAAAAAGTGACCTGAAAGTTGCCGGCCTCATTTTATCGTAGAAGGGGGTTTTCGAGGGTGCTGCATCTGAATCCGTTGTCCGTTTTTTTTCGATTGGGCGATTTTTTCGATTTTTCGACGTTTTAATGATTTTTTACTATAACTTTACGGTGTATATTCCTGGTCATCACGAACTTCGTCCAAAAAAAATTATTATGAGGCTAGATTTGTGAGAAATTTCATGCTGAATCCAAATATGACCCCAATTTATTTTTCACATTGTTCCAAACCCTCCAAATCCCCCAAAGACGTATTGAAAAACTGTAAAAATAGAGGTTTTTTTTGCTTATTTTCGAATTTGTCTTCAGAATGAGTGCAGATTCTGAAGACGAATTCACAGAGACAGGAGATCCTATTTTGGGTTCAGCATGAAATTTTCTACAAATCTAGCCCCAATATAATTTTTTTGGACTAAATTCCTGATGACCAGGAAAATCATAAAAACGTCGAAAAATCGCCCAATCGAAAAAACGGACAACGGATTCGGATTCAGCACATTTGAAAACCCCCATCCATGATAAAATGAGGCCGGCAACATTTTGTACATTTTGTGTACAGCAGTGTAATAATTATTATTATTCCCTCATTGTTGAAATGTTCCATTACGTTGTTAGTGTGGAAGTTTGTATGCGAGTACACAAATTGAAACGCCGTTCAGAAGTTCTGTGAAGAGAAATTACAATGTTCTTCATGAGGTGCTTTACTGCCTCTTCCTATTTGGTGGAATATAACTAACTATCATAGGTATAATACCTACGACGTTTCTAATTAAACTTATATGTGACCATTTGGGGACCTGCTAACACGATTTGTGCAAATGACATCAGAACAGTATAAATGTTTTTGGCTTAACTTGCGGAAACTAATTGGTTCGGAAAAGTCCGAAACGAAAACCGTAAGTAAGAACTTGTACATTGGAATTCCAAAACATTTTCCCTCCCGCTTTACCAGTTTTACGCGTAACATAATATCGGCCGTAAATTGATTGCAATTATATTTCTGGGGCACAACTACTGACAACCACTGACAACTCCATCAAAATTGGTTGTACGGAATCAGAGGATGATATCGGTCCATGCACGTGCCGCAAAACACCGGAGTATTGTAAATATTCGTGAAATATTAGATGCATTGGAGATATTGGATATATGTGAAATGATCGTTAAAATATTTCTGGGGCCATGTGGCTAGGATCGGCTCACGCTCGTTCTGAAGTCACAAAATAGTGTGTACCGGGCTCCGCTCCGAAGCTCAAATTCACTTCTCCTCAGTTTAGAAACGTTATGTACTATGTTTGAGAGAGAAGCATTTCAGTGGGGATGTGAAGCATTTGACATAAAATGGATGACTGGAAATGAAGGGATATTGTTTTTTTTTTTTTTTACTCATCTTTATTTTTTACAACAGTTATAAAAAATAAAATGATTTTAAAAAGTTACTGTATGTACATCTAGTAACTTTACTCTGTTAGTTAATTTTTAACGTATTATGGTTCATAGATCACTACCACTCATCACATCACTTTAGTGAGATGTAACTAGGACCCTTTGGTCCTTTTCATCCTTCGTACATCGCCGCTGTTGTCCAGAAGTTTCAGTACTTCAATATTTCTGTGCTTGTGGAGACAATTTTCTTGATCCGTTGCCCGATTTTAACAACTTCGTTCACCATTTTGATTGGTCGCGATGGAGATAGTCCGTTCGAACGTACCAGGGATTCACTATCCTCCTGAGAATTTAGTTTTGCGTTGTTTGGATTATTTTCAGGTTGCTCCTCTCAGTGCAGCCCCATAACTAGTTGCTGTAAGCCCAAATTGGTTCGATCACTTGTTCGTACAGTAGCATTTTGTTATGTATAGGAAGTTGGGATTTTCTCTCAATGAGCCAGTACATTTTCTGGGATTTTCTCTCAATGAGCCAGTACATCTTCAGGAATTTTAGGTTGATTTCTTCCTTCTTCTTCTTTACGTGCTCCTTGCAGTGGAGGTTGGCGTCCAGAGTCATTCCAAGTTACTTAGCAGTATCAGCATATGAGACGATTCGGGAGTTTATTTCTACAGGTATTGGGCTCACTTTCCTGTCTGTAAAGTGAATGTGTGTTGACTTTGCTTCATTGAGTTTTATTCTCCATCTTTTGGTCCATTGATGGATACTGTTCACGGATTCCTGTAGTTTACTCGAGGCTTCCTCAACTGTGGGACCAACTGCCAAGATTGCTGTGTCATCTGTGAACGTCGCTGCCACAGTATAGTAGATAGAGTACTGGCCCAGGGACGCTACCCTGAGGTACCTACTTTTATGGGAGTATTCTTCTTCGTGTTTTACCTTGAAATGCTTTTCCGTTAGATCTGACACTAAAATCCTATAATACTGTGCAGGGAGATATCTTGGGTTATTGTTGATATTATTAATGAACATGCTTTTCTAGAGAGTGCGTCTGAATGCTGGACTGAGAAGTACGTTATAATTATTTTACTACATTTTTAATTTACTTCCTTTAGAAAAATGGTCTCAAATCATACGGAAGTGTAAAACTATCGTAACTTCCTCGAATCGAACAATTCCCGAAGATATTGTTGAAGTATCCAGAATCGTCCAGCCGACTCGCCCGACAACCGATTAGGCGCGAATAAAAACTAAATGTCTCGAAAGGCAGAGAAGTGGATCACGCCTCTTCCTTCTCCTAGAAACTCCTTCGAGGTGGTTGATCTTAACGTCCTTACATATTTGATGAGAGCGACAAGAAAAAAAGTGCTATTTCAAATGCGTACTCTCGGAGCATATATGACTGTGAAACGAGGATTCGACCGGAGGTCAGGCTCACGCGATTTGAATAGTGCTCAGTTACCCTCCGGTGATTCAAAGCGTTCAAAGCACTTGTGAGATATAAGAATCTTTTGAGGAAAGAGGCAGTTTAGAGGTTTTTGAATGTAACTAAACGGCTGACATGTAATCAGCCGTACGGGGATGGTAGTGCTATTTTTTTAAACTGTAGAGGAGAATGCTGAAGCTGCTTGATAAAACGAATAGCATAATACAACAATCGCAGAAAACCGGAAGATAGCAAAAAGCAAAACAAGAAAGACAAGATTCAATTCGCTATTTGAATGGTTTGTGTCATGACCCAAAATTCGTCTCCTGAAATTATTTTTTGTTATCTAGTATAGTTTGTTTTCATCGGTATGTTCCCACGGAATGATAACCGGTGGATTTGTCTTCGAATTTATGGTGGTCAATTTTTGTCGAAGTGGTCAATATCACATACTATTCTAGCTCAACCCACGTTGTTCACATTATCACTATCACTTCGACACCTGACTATCAATGACAAGCGTCTTCCAGAAAACGAACGGGATATAGGCAAGGCGTGAAGAGCAGGCGCCAGATGATTGATGGCAAAGTAGAACCCGTTCTTATGAATCAGTTCTACGATTTCTAGGGCATGTTCTACTTCCGTTAGACACTGGTCACTAGTTCGTCCGCCAAGGGCGCAGCTTCCGACGTATTTTCGGGCGCCAGGGCGCCGCGAAGCGCCCGCAGGCGTATACTATTATTTCACTTTGGCGCGACCGGGGGCGGTGCCCAGCGTGAAAGGGACTACCGGGAATTCGGAGTTAAAACTGATCCCGTTTCCAGACGAAGTTTCTCTAGTTTGCCGTTCCCCAAAATTGATGGAAAACTAATAACGCCGAAATGGAATTAACAATGTATTACTAGCCGAGTTCCCTGAACAAATTGCTCCAATAGGCTCATTTACAAATACTTGGGCTGAAACTAATAACTCATTCTAGCTGTTTCTGGATTTCGATTTGCTGTTGAGAAATTCCCCAGATATTTCCCGATATCCCCAGAGAATGGGTACAAACAATATTGATTCAAAGGACTGCCCACATACACAAATAATTGCTATCAAAAATCAAATGGAAATCCATGACCGTTGTACACTGGATTCAAGAAATATTTTCGATGTACCTCGTACTATCACTTCAAGCAGATTTATGACACAATGAAATAATATAGTTCTATGCATTGACCGTATAGAGGCAAATTAATGTACCAAGATTGTTGAGCATCGGACAAAGATATTGTCTCCACCAATCATAATACATCGCACCTCAAGAATAGGAGTGTGACAAGTCGAATAATTCGATTTTCGAGTTATACCCGTAGGCAGATCTTGACGAGCCCTACAGGAATATAATATATTCACCATCGAGTTCAGCATAATAAACCTTTAAAATGAGGGGTCACTTGTTAGAATGTTTCATTTTGGGAATTTATGGGTAACTCCCCAAAACCCCCCCTTAAAGTGGCCCGATTCAGCCCATCTACGAAATTAGCCTTTCTATTGCGAAGAAGGATTTTTGAGCAATTTTGAACTTTTTATCTCAATTCTATTGAGATTTATCGTCCGGAGTGACACATACATAAATATATAATACTTCCCTGCATTGCTGTTGTTGATGCTGGAATAAGTTTTTGCAAATTTGCGAGTTGAAACGTGCAAAAAGGGTAAACAATCAGGGAAAATCATTGGAAATGAATACGAAAAAATCAAAGATAGTAATGTAACCACTCAAAACGTTTTCTCAATTTATGTAACAAAATTATCCAGAATATTTTCAAGTCGCTGGTTGTTAATGGAGGAAGTGGCTAGACTTCCCTAGACACATTAGACTCAAGCCGCTTCTTCAAAAAAAGTAATTTAACGACATTTTCAGCAATATTTGGGACCCAAAACTTTTAGGATTTTTGACTTGTCACACTCCTATTCTTGAGGTGCGACATGGTAGACCAAGTTAAAAAACCGTTGAAAATGTGACCACTAAATTAATCACCCTGAATTGGATGGATCTGTGAAAATCTGTCAAAGGCATATGGTCAAACTTCATGAATGCTAGTACGAGTAGTAATCAATCAGAAAATTGTCGAATATTGAATTCATCGGAGCATACATCGAATTTTTTGTCCAAATAATCAAACGGTGAAGTTTGATGAGGGGGGGGGGGGGGTAGAGAGCTAATGAAATTTAGGACGGGTCGTGTAGGGGTTTTTTTGTAAAGGAGTAATTTTTTGTATTATATAGAGTAAGGAGTACTTTGCGTTTCTTACGCTATCAATCGAACAAGAGTGACATCCAGCTAGAATAAGAATAAATATCAGGATGTAATGTTCATTTCATACGCCATTTCCTGTCATATTTTATCAAAACCTCCCAAGCGTCCATAAATTTCAGAGTTAGATCGCGAGATTCACGGAAAAATCTGTCGAAGTGATCTGGCCCCCAACCCCGGGAACGGGGCCTTTATCTGCGCTTATTGGCAATGGTGTCATCTCCGATAAGATGCCGGTTATCTTCCGATAGACTGATTGCCCCTTTTTGTTCCGTCCACTCATTAAAACCTCATAGCGCCGATGTTCCACGTTTTTGAACTCTTTTGGTCGGTTTAGTCGGCGGCCGTCAAATAAACGATTAAATATTTGAAACCTTGTTCATTTTGCGTTAAGGCAATTTTCTTTCAATGACTTTTTATTCCGGCTGGAAATTTATGGTTGGCTTTTTCCCCAATGTGTACTTCAAGTTTGATTGTGAATAGAAATCAAATCGTGCAACAAAAAAAAAATAAACAAAATAAAATAAAATAATGCTAGTACATAATAACGTTTTTAAAGTTGAGATTACTAGCAGCTTAGACTAGTGACTATAACGAAGCGACGATTATATACAAAAATACTGAATCTAAAACGGCAGATGAATTGAAAACAAGAAGGAAGCCATTCTCGCGCGTTTCCTGCTCGTCCAGCGGCGTTTCTTGCTCGTGATGCCCCGAAATGGGCCATCCAGCTTGTAATAACGTTAAGTATATTCAACTCGATGGAAAATAGTACCCTGTTTTCCGAGGTATGGAATGGTTGTCATTGTTCAGCGAGTGTCACCATTCGTTTCAGGTCAAAAATGCCTAAATTACAGTACCAAACTTACTTCCATGAAACAAGTTGGCTTTTGGCGGAAAACGTTGATTTTCACCCTAGAAACTTTTTGTTGCAAATTAGCTGTAGAATTGATTCGTTGAGTTTGTCACATAATTTCTGTAGACACCCTGTACCTATATAAGATATTATTCTTAGTGAATGCCTTTCCCCACATTTGTCAAGTCACCACCTCTAGGTTTTAGTCATATCTCCTGTCTCACAGCTGTCTCCGCGATCTAGGTTATTTTCAGGCTCCCGGGACGTCTGAATAGAATCGGCAGTGGTCCCCACTCACAGGTTCGAAAGGTCAAATACTATTTTATATTACCGCTGGCTCCATTGTCTTAATACGCGTCTAACGACCGAATACGAAAAAGATGGCTCATTTCCGTGTCAAGGACATTTATCAAAACGAGAAGGGAGCTCAGAATCAAATTTATTTCTTTTTCAACTTTCTGAAGGCGAAAAAGCAGGTAGGTATGTAGAGCGTCAGTTTACGAAGACATAACTGAGCTAGTTACGGACTACGTGTCCCTGATATGTATAATTGAAATTATCAATCTGAATCATATCACTATAACGGCAAACCCAAAAAAATTGAGAATCCGTTTTCTGGTAGGTACTCGTATTTTTGTAGGTGCCTACTGTTTTTCTGCATTCAAACTTGAATTTCTCCATGAATTCGATAAGGAATCGCAAAGTTGACCATACCATTACAAAGCTGATTAAATTTTAATTAAATTTTAAAATTAAGTTTCGTGAGATTGGTTACTACTATCCATCACGTTTTTTGGAAATGCAGTTAACGTACAAGTATTTTATAAAAATTTAATTATTTAAATTGTCAATGTTTGAACTGCAATTGCGGTAATGGGAGTTCGTTTTTTATTAGAACGTGCATTAGGCGTATGTAAGAAATAACGCTGAATCCGAAAACGTGGTCAAAAGTAGAAAATAGTTGTTTTTAAGTGAAGAAACGTGGGGTTTTATGGCTAAAAACGTGGTTTTCTCAAAAAACCCTTAAAAACATCATATCTTGAGAACGGTTTGAGATAGAAAGGTGCGGTTGGCGGCGTTTACTCCATTTTCAGTCTCGTTTTACCCATTTTTTTTCTTTTACGCCAAGTGCCACCCTGTAGGTATATAGGTACCTAATAGGTACTACTGTTTGGCTGTAAATTTAATGTTGTCCATGTCCCAATAACTGTTGGGCTAATTTAAGTCACCCTTCATGTCCGTTGTATACTGTTGATTTTTTTTGTTAAATCTTTGTAAATGACTATTTGAGTCAATAAACCATATTCTAAAAACAAAACTTCCCAAAGCACACTTGTTGAGCACCTTCTTCATACTGGCTTTAAAAACTCAATATTTGTTATGTAGAGTAAATAAAGAACGCGCTCAGAAATGGTTCTATACAATTTTCAATAGAATACATCCGATTAAGTCAGAGATGAAAAATATTTAATTTTTTTTTTTTTTCTTTTTTTAACGAGTTATAGATGTAGCTTGTTATTGTTTTATTGATACCCGGCAACTGCACAAACTCTCTATCAGCTCGGCCAGAGATTGTAGACATTCACCTCTGACGAGGCCTTGCCCGGCGTCACAAAGATTTGGTGGTGAAATTGTCAATTGAAATTTTCATACTCGTCACACTCGTGCTCAGAGTAAAATGTTTATTGGACCGATTCCCGACCAGCGAACAGGTGTAGTTTCAAAAGAGAATTCTTACCATCCACCGCGAAGCAATTGTTTTTTCCCATTTTCCTAAATTTTCTTCCGTTATTTCCCCAACCCCCCTCGAGAGCGACGACTCAAGATTGCGGGAGTTCCAATTATGAAAAAAAAGGGCCTGATATTGTGGGAGCCGGTATGGGAGAGGGGTGGAGGGGTTAATAAGTGAACAGGTGCCCTTGCAAACAATGGTATTGGCAGGAGTGAGTTTCTTTAATAAGAAGCACGAGGTATAACTCAAAAAGGCTGCGTTCGCCATGGATCACTCTAAGGCGCCGCGGGTTTCGTTTCCCTCTCCCACTCGTGGAGTATTTCATTTTCTCTTCTCTAGATTTCGAATGAAGGAATCTCTTACTTCCCCTCTGAAAGCGACCTGTCTCCGCACAGGAATGAGCATTTTGCTGCAATCATGGGTCACCCCGGACCTTTATACAGCGGGAGTCAGAACTAGTTGTATAGAACACATTCCAGAATTGCATTCCTGCTCCCTTTTATTGTTTCCCTGGATTCCACCTGTTCCAAGATCTTTTCCTGGATTCCATCTAGAACAAATCGAAGCTCAGCATTAGCAAAACTGTTCGGCAGCCAACATCTGTGAAGACGTGACCCTCCAGTCTGTTACACTGGATGGACCCTCCTACTCACCAACAGATTTGAACAGACTCAGATCTTGCAGCCCCCCTCGGCGAGCCTGTTTTTTGTTCGCTTATATGCTGTAAACGGGTTCATTCTGCAGACCTGTGGAGGAACATTTCCTACATTAATTGTAGCAATAATTGCAGCTAAATCTAACGAATCTAATTATTGGATTCCAGAAGCATTTTCATACTGTCAATTATAGAGCTCTACAAAACGGGTACCTCCTGTGTGTGCTTTTCTTTCAACCTCGTGTCTTTTGATATGGAGAGGTGCGTCCGATTCACAGATCAAGAGAGCACAAACTTTCCAAACCCGGGTATTGAGGGTAATTACAGATTCAATTTGGTACGTTAGGAACTCGAATCTGCATAAAGATGTTGGCATGCCCCCAGTACAAGAAGTATTAAATGCAGTATACTCAAGATTCCACCAGCGACTCTCAAACTACTCTAATCCCCAAGCTGCCAACATCATGGAAACAGTTCCTCCAGATCGCAGACAAAGGCGAAAACGTCATACAGACCTCCTTAGAACAGAGTGAAAGTGACTGTCTAATAATTATCTGTGGAGCTCTATTTTATTTTCTCCTTCCATTTATTATTTATATTAAATATAATTAGAAGTAGTAACATTTATTACTTCATATTTATTACTAACATATTTATAATCACTTGAAATCTTTAGAGGGAGAAAGTCAATGGACTTTCAATCCCTCACATGTTCCATATTACTGTTCCTGTTACAATTGCTTTTTGTTTTTTTTCCACCTACAAATTTTCTCCTTTTGTACATTTGAATAAGAGAATACAATTTAAAAGGTTCCATTTCATTTCAAAGCCAGTATTATTGATATTATATCGGACTTGAATGTTCGGTAAAGTATAAGTTAAAAAATCTCTAACTAAAAGCTTTTTCTAAGCTGTTCGCTCTATGAAGTTGTACTTTGTTATGCACCCTCCTTAGGACTTTGACAGATCAGATGAGTGGCTCCTAGTTGTACTTTGACAGATCAGATGAGTGGCTCCTACAGCTAAATATTCACACTTCGAAGCTGTAATTAAATATTTAGCCTCCTTAGGACTTTAACTTGACTTTTTTTTCAACATAAGGGTAAACAAGCCTGACGGGTCATGTTCGTACTGGCCGGCTGTTACGAATAGCACATTGGTGTTGAGACATTGAGTTCATAAATTATAATAAATGGTAATAAATAATAATAATTAGTAACAATTAATAATAATTTTTAATCATTCTAGATACTCACGAGTAATTAACATTAATTAACATATTAATTATTTGTAATTAATTCATCCTCTCTATAAGCATTTCATCTATCATTTCGTGATTTAGACAGACGGGTGATCTGCACGAAGTCGATAATAAACCGTTGTGCAGTTTTTTTAATTCGATTTTCTGAATCTAAGTACATATCTTGAAACGTACACCCTCAAATTTTGAGGTGGGTTTCTTGGGCGATTCCAATGGTTCATTAATCCTGATTAAAATACGAACATAAGGAATTATGCTGTTGTTATTTCAATTGGGTTTATCAATCAAAATGCAGTCGAATCGTTAAGGCCTTCTCGTTATGTTCGATGCCTTTCTCTCCACCGTCTTCCACGTAGTTTTCTGCTCACTCATCAACGATTGTTTCCATCATGCTCTTCGTTTACTCAAATATGAGCCTGATCATTTTTTTCAAAAAATTCCTGATAGAAATAGATTTCGGAGGTGAAGAAACCCCGAACGTTGGACTTGTGAAGAATATCATCTGGGAAAGTTATTATCAACCGGAGTCAACGGAGGTTGTGAGGGTAAATCCAATATAACTAACGATATCTTGTGTGTTGAGGCTGACTATTGTTAGACGGCTGCGTCCTTGAACGACACATCTGTACGAATAACTCGACTCGCTTATTACACCTAAACCATTCTGTTTCATGGGGGGGTTGTTGAAATATGATATCCCAAACATCTTCAAAATATCAAAAGATGACTCCCTGCCAATGCGCCGATAGTTTTCTTGTCTGGATGAGTGGGATGTGTGCTGATATGTTCTACAGAATTATCTGCCTCAGGCCGTTACGTATAGAAATATACTCGTATATACAGGGTGTAAGCGTTAAGGTCGTACCACCGGCCAGGGATCGATTCTACAACTAATTTCTGATGAAAAGTGTCCTATAACTTTTTGCCAACGATAGTAATGTTTAGCGTGGCCTACCTAGTCTAACAAAATTGCCATACAAATCAACAGAAATTAAGACGATTTCTGATTTAAGTTTCGAAAAGTAAATTGGACAAGATATCAGTGACTGCTTATTCGAGAAGTCTGGTGTCATCATTTTACGGTAAAAATGTCGATTATCGCGAAAAATTTTACCTGTCGATTTTTACTGAAAGATCCACAGTTTTTAGCACGGGAACGAGGATTTTACACCATGGGTCCACTGTAAACAATATTTTGATCATACCGTTGGAAACCTGAACTTATGGGGTTACAGTATGAAATTAACCAGCAGATTCCGTTAGGCTTTTCTATTCGGGTTCATTTTTCAACATCTGAATCTTCTTTAAAAAGTTTCATTTAGCACTAGTGAGATACTTAGGGAATTCAACATCCTTTCCAACGGTTTAATCACATTTGAGTGTTGACTGAAAAATGAGGGACTTATGGCTATTTTAGTGATTAAGGTCGAAAACACTGAAAAAAATCTTGAAAGTGAAAAAACTCGGATTTTAACCGGTATAAAAAAATTTATAGGACACTTTTCATCAGAAATGAGTTGTATAATCGATCCCTGGCCAGTGGTACGACCTTAAAGGCTACACCCTGTATGTATAGACGTAGATTTTTATATGAAGTGTATTGTATTGCATCTCCAAATCAAGTTCAGAATTTTTTAATTCACATTAAGAACTGTTCATATCAATTCAAGGGTACTTCAAACGACGCTCAGAACTTGAGTAGGAATTTGATTATGCGTTTTGACACATCGAAAGAGTTCTTTATCTAAATAGAGAAACTGATGAGTAGAACAATTCGGTTGGTTACCTCTTCGTGGTTATTTGTTTTGGAAGAAATGGTTTATAACCGTGCCATTTCTGGTGCCAATAAGAAAACACGTGTTTCGGTTCGTTGTCTTCGGGTTTTAGCCTGTAGCTTCGGTTATGTAAACAGTGTTAGTCGTTCGGTATTGGTCGACCCATTAGTTGGTAAGTTTGTAAGTCTTATATACTTGACAATGTTGAAATTTTTAGTGCTGGAAACTAGTGTTCAAATTTGGTCTTCTCTGGTTCGTAGTTCATTTAAGATCTTAATTATAGCAGGTTGGGAGTAGTTTGCGTTAGTTCAATAATTCGCTCGTTAAGTCTCATTGGACTGTTTGTCTCCAATAGTTTTAGGGACTTGAACAAGAGAAATCCTACTATCGCTATTCGAAAGTTGACAGTTATCAATGGTTTGGTGAGCGTACAACACAAGACGATCAAGTCGGTCTTCCAAACTGTTTAAGTTCCTCAATAGATTTTCCGGGTTGAAACTATTCCACAATAACTAATTAGTACTGTTAAAGAAAGTGTTTTCCCTTTAATGGCTTTAAATTAAAATACAGCCTTGTTAGTGCAAAGAAAGTTAAACAAATTGATAAAACGGCGGAGATTTCAGTGTGTATACCTCAACTGACAGCTTTTACGCATTCCCTTCGATAGATAGATAGGTAGACATGTATATTTGAAAAAAAGTAAATTAACAGCATATGTAATACAAATACATGATATTATGACTATGGGCTAAGCCCGTCTGTCAAAAGACTTCATAGAGACCGTCACCCAATATTATCCGACCGAATATTACCTACAACAAAAATTGTATTTAATACAAGATACAATGTTATTAACAAATGATATTATTAATAAACAAATAATTGTGCAAATGTTCAGAATGTTCCGTCCCAGTTAAACTCAGCCATGCGCATAGGTACACCCATGCAACTTTGCAGTACCTTGCCAATGGAAGCCAGTTCACACCATTAATCATAGTGACTGTTATGACGATGTCACTCGTGAGTCTTGTTGATCCGAAGCTAGCCATAAAGAATTCATTCAGCACGGGACAGACTGCCAAAAAATGGAAGATATCCTCAGGCTCACCCAGGTTACAAAGAGCGCAAATATTTCTTGCAGTTACTTCGCTTTCAGTTCGCCCATAAGTGTTCGCTGTACGAATAGGTAGTCGATGGGAATTCATAGTGACAACTTCCTGGGAAGATACGAGTTTTATCAAGTCGTCTACGCGCTCTATTTTAGGGCCTGTTAACAAGCTCTTAATTAAGACTTTATGTTTTCCCGATTCGGTACTTTAAGCTTGAGCACATTCAAATTTTGGTCTCATGAGTTATATTTCCTAGAGAGCAGCCATGAGGATCTGTGCAGCCAGACGGCATCTTCAAGGCATTGAACGATAATTTTTATATCGCATCACTTCAGCACTTTGTAATTGTGCTGGCGTATGAGAGCTGAGTTGATTGTTGAGGCCTGTGGGATGAAAGCGGTTGAGCCACTAACTGAAAAATTGGTGATGACTCGCAATATTTCGTCTCAATTATTGGTATTGAACAGTTTTATGTTTGTTATCTTTTCGCTGTCTCTTGACACCTTGTGATAATGAGTAAATTTTCCGATTTCGTCCTATTCCGCTAAGAACTGAACGTCTCGGTCTCTTATTGCATGAGTAAGATTAACTGGAAAGGATAGTTGTCAGTGCCGAAGCACTAGTTTCCAAACCAATGAGTTACATAAAATGACAATATCTTGAATAATATTATGATCAAGTGATGATGGTTAGTTGTGGTTTTGGCAGTCGGTTGGTTGAGGGCTGCCAAGGCTCGTCTCCCTTTTCTCCCTCGTCCTTCGGATATTCCCGCATGATGCTTTCACTTTCCCTATTTCCCCATTTCCTACCTTGTACCTGTCGCAACCTCATGTCTATTTTAGGGCAGCTCCGTCTTTCTTACTGACCATTCCCCCACGTTTAACCCTCTAAACCACTCAATCCTCACATGTTGCTGGCCTACGGGGCTCCTTTCTTCCTGCCACGTGGACCCTACTCAGTAGATCTTCTGTAATGCGGTCGCTGTTCCAATTTTATGGTGTATCTATTTGAGGAAAATCGGGATTATGTTGTAGTTCATTTATTTCTCAAGGTTCACAATCATATCTCGAAGTCCCTTCAGTCCTCAATGCTCCTTCGTAATCCCAAATGTCCCCAATTCTTCTTTTCCAATGTTACTACCTGTAAATCGACTTTTAAGGGTATAAATTATTTCGGCGGTACTGGGTCCAACGACCCAAAAGCTTCTTTTCAACCACAGTCCCTCACACCAGATGCTCAACAATTGGAAGGGTCATGGAGAGAAAAAATTGGAATGTATTCGATTCCACCTATAGATTTGTCTACTAACGGTAATGGAGTCATGCATTTTCTACAATTTCAACGATTATTTCCTATGAGTTGAGCTCAATGAAACATGTTTAGTATCATTCCCAGCGCAGAAGAGGTACAACACATAATGTACAAATTATTTAAAATGAGCTAAACCGTGATTACAGTGGAGCGGACGGATTTTCCTTTTGATCGGATCTTTGGATTCTACACATTTTCATACACATACCTACCAAGAAATTGAGACGAGTGATGACAATTTTGGGTACTGCTATGGAGCCAATGAACTATTATTCTAAAAACCTGCTCATCAAATTCTGCTGCAGGAGTCAACCGACCCAGTCAACCAACCCAGTTGAAAAAAACGAGCTTCTTAATCTGCAGTAGACAATGGAGTCTACAATTCTATTGATCTACCGCAGATATACCTTCACTAAAGTCTTATGTGGGTACCTACATCTCCAGACTACGTATCTCTTCAAAGACCCCTTGAGTTTTCCGTGACTCTATTTGTTTGTCACTAAAGGACAGCTCGACGACTGATGGCGGTGAAAGTGATTCCCTATGAAGAATTCCTTTCGTTTGCCCTTGACTGGAAGATCCAAAAGCATACAAACCCCCTAAACGACCACTTCATTAGTCTTCATGCCGTCAAGGTCAACTGCTAATTGCAGGTTTCCGTTTTCAAATGACCATCAAGAACAATCTGCCCTGGGCTTTTGGATGGACCAGTGTCTGAACACCCATAGTATCCCATAGTATCCCCAACCAGATGATCCACACAGCATCCTTTTCCCGAATACCCTTGGTTTCTACAGCCTGCTTCATTACTTGAGACAAGCAACAGAATCGCCGTAGTATCTCGGAAATGGCCTATTCTATGATCTTCACTGGTACTTATTACACTCCGACCCAGCTATTCTCCTGAGAATGCATCCGACCTATATTGGATATCTGCTCAACCCGATACCATAGTACCTAACAAGCTACATACCTCGGTACTATTGAAATGGTATTCCAATTTCATGTGTCAGCCTCAAAACTCGTCCAACAGTGCATCACATCATGGTGGTTACTTGTACGAATTCCGTCATCGTCCTGCACTTTTTTCCTCATTTTCCCAAGGTTTATGAACTGCAACTCGCCCTTGGGAGCTCGGCCAAATTGGCTTGAGTAAATGCGTAAATTTAGCCCGCTCGTGACCTTCCTCACTTCCCACCCCTCCGTTCCAAAAGTCTTGTTTCGACTCAATGAGTATTCTGCCCAATATTGACTGTTATTGTAAAAACGTCAGCGTTGTTGCGTAATCAGATTGATAGGATTATTGTTTCCCCAGTGCCGCTGATAAGAGTGTTGAAAAAAACGGTATTTGATCTCAAGGGGTTTCGTGTGAAGCGCCGAAACCAATTTTTATTCATCCTCCCCGAATATGTTAATACATCTACACCTAACAATATTATTACAATCCATCACTGAGGTTCATTTCGGCCTGTGTCATTCACTCATTATTTCTTCGTTATTTCACTATAACTGCCATTCAATTGCATTACCAAAGCATTACGTGTTGAGTAGTGATGATCTTCCTTCTACTATTCTCCTTTTACTGCCCATGAACTCCATCACCGATTGTTATAAGAACTTGGGAAATTGAATAAAGTGTTTATACCAACAAGTTAATGATCCTCGAATCTCCATTTAAGGCGTACTTACTTAATATAATGCGCTGGAGCTCCTGTCCTATTAGCTGCCAATTGTCTCCTTTTTTGCTCTCTCCTTTTTTTTCAAACCAAAAAATGTGGTTATTCAGGAGTGAAGATCGTCTAAAAAGCCCGGGGAACACAATAGTTAATGAACCCCACCTTGAGGCGAACGGAGGAAGGCGAAGGCAACCTTGGCACCAACCAGTCCTGCCTCACCTTTAATGCATTACAATTCTGTACCGAACTCCAGTCATTTTGGTTTGAATTTCTCAATGAAACAGGGATAATAGCGTAATTGGTTAATGAATTTTTCTCATCGCCGAATAATTCAGTTTCCGCTCTGATGTATAAATTTTTATGCTCTGGCGAAGTACGAGTAGCAGTCATCATTGCAATCAGCAATATCCCTGTGATTCAAAGTCGATTTTTCCGAACCTTTCTGGGAACTAAATGGATCAGATTACCGGACTTGGTTACTTTTGGTTATTTGGTTGGCAGATGTTGAATATCGACAACGAATGGAACTTCTGAATCACCTGATATCGACATGAGAAAGGGGTTTTATCAGATCAGATAAGATGCTCGGAGGCTTGCTGTAAGTAAAGCACCTCGACCTAATCAGCTCAGAGCTTCAGGTATGGATTCGGCGCTCAGAGGATTTCGTTAGTGATGCGGAACATTTGTGTACTCTTGGATATTATGACGTAGATGTTGGAAAACCAAAAAATCACCTCATGGACTCACGGCGACAGATTATTCGCTTATTTTGATCAGAAACATTCAAACTCTTTATTTTCACTCTGCACTAGTGATATTGATAGGGTTGAAAGGTTGACAATTTTTCTTATAGCTTCCTTCACTATGTTATTAAGACTCATGTCTTAAGCAGGCAACTAGGTAATCTTGTTTTTCTTTTTCACCATAAATATTAAGCCTTCTTCCCTCCTCGAATCCTGACCAGTACCTGCCAAGTTAGTGTCTCTCGCTGCGTCCGAAAAGATTGGATCTATTTTAATGCCATTTTCAACGATTTTTTGGGTTGGGAGGGCACTAGAAGGTTCCTTATAAATTCCATCGCAAAGTGGCGTCAACGCATGCGCTAACGTACAATCCAGTAAATTGATATCTCTCTGATAAGAGATGGGTATATTCATATTCATGAATACGAATAAAATTCATAAATCAGAAAATATGAATACGGATACAGATATGAATATGAATACGAATACAGATATGCATACTAATAAAGCCATAATCATATCTTTTTGTAAACTTTCCCAGAAATTCACATTTTTCTGAATTTTACTAAAATTAAATTTATTTTTTGTGGATGTCACTCAAATTTTACTATCTAACCAAGAATTTTACTTTAATTCAAGTTTTTCAACAAAAATTCAAAGTTTTTTGTGAATTCTTCCCCTTAATTTATATTTTTTGTGAAATTGCTGAAAAAATTGGCATTTTTGTAAAAAATTTACAGTAAAAAGGAGAAAGGTTAGTGCAATTCATCCATAAATGGCAAAAGTTTTTATAAAATTCACAAAAAATATGAATTTCGGGAAAATTTCCAAAAAAAGTGAATTTTTGTGGAAAAACTTGAATTTAAATAAAGTTTTCGGCAAAACAGTAAAATTTGACTGATATTCACAAAAATACAGTAAATTTTAGTAAAATTCACAAAAAAATGCGAATTTCTGAAAGATATGATTATGGCTTTATTCGTATTCATATTCATATTTTCTGATTTATGAATTTTATTCATATTTATATTTTCTGATTTATGAATTTTATTCGTATTCATATTTATGAATATGAATACGCTTATCTCTGTTCGTATTGAAATGTTCATGGTATGTAATGGAAGCTCAGCAAACTTAATTCTGTTTGGTTCGCGCTCAAATTTTCGTGAGTTGAAAATTTCTGTTTCAAGGTGACAGGTGGTAGTGTGGAGGGCGGTGAAGATCGTCTCTACCATACAATTACGGATCACTAGACAGAGTTGAGATATAACGAGAAGCCCGGAAGAAGGTTGTGGCCTGGAAGAATATTAACGTCTTAATCGAGTGTGGATGATGAATCTGGACGGGCCGAAGAAAAGGGAGAAACCGGATGGGAGCGGGGGCGGGCGGTGGGGAATAAGTGAATTAGGGGAAGGACAGATATATATGAATGAGAAGTGTCTCTTCTAATAAATATAATGGGAAAGGCAGCTCGTGGCTGGGGGCGGCAGGGGACCCGGAGGCGGCATGATGGGACCGGGGGCCGGCGGGGGCGGACTTACTGGCGCCGCTTACCCAACCCCTTATCAAACCTATTGTTACCAACCTCTTCTTTACACCCCTTTTGTTGCCTTCTATTTCTCCGGAGTTTCTTAGGGATCTTTCGGGTCTGAGGTAGCTAGTTTGAGAAATCGTTTTTTACTTCGCCAAATTGATACTTATTGTAATCCTGTCTCGAACAAACTCACAGTGAAATTGTCATTCATGTATTCAACAAATTATCTTTTTCAACAACCATCACTTTATAAAGTAGTAGTAGGTACTATCAAGTAGATGTTGTCAGCACGGTTCAAACAAATTGCCCATTTGCGAGCCTCTTGCTGAATTATCCAGGTCTAACCAAACCATCACTAATCCCCGATGAAAATTTTCACGATGTGAAACATTGCATCAAAACTACACAAGGGCCTCCCGTTTTTTAGCAAGGCAAGAATATCAGATATTGAAAAATTGAAAGTCGCAAAACAGGAATTCTAAATTTCTAATAGAAATTTAGATAATTCTATTAAATTAGTAGAGCACATAAATGCAGTCTCTCGCTTGAACAACAAGTGTATTTTTGGGAAAACAACCCAAACAAATATTTGCAACTTGGTAGGTAACTAATTAAAACAGCAATTAGTTACCAACAATTAGTTTGGCTTAACAAACTGGATCGGATTCGCAATCTCACAAATTCCATTTTTTACTTGACAAAAATATAACTAAACCCACCAAATCTTAATGGGCAAGCCCTCTACTGTAACACATAGTGGAAGAGAAAAAGGGTGCATGGTGCTGTTGTGGAGTTTGCAGACGGTTGAATGATAATAAGTGAATTAGATCAATCCCAGATCGATCTCCTATATAATATGATACCTTGGTTACCAACCATATAATTTACAGCCATACCGTAAAGGCATCCTGATGTATTTCTACTCATTACTGGAAAAAACCCAACTTGAACTGGTAGCATATGAAAGGGATTGTTGGGATATTTGAGAAGTTGAAATCTGAGCATTTCGCCTTACAATGACATGGAAATATCCGGAGCAGTATTGAAGTATATGAAAGAGCAGGGCAATAAACTCGCAGTATTCACGTTATGAGATAGATTAGAACAAATGTGCCAAACAACGCTACATCAACCAAAGCGGGTGAAAGAGCAGAATATGTTACTCGGGTTCAGCCTTGAAACTCAACGACGGTTACAGTATGACGAGAAATAATTATTCATTCATTTACAAACGTAATTGCAGGTAACATCGCGCAAACTCATCTAGTTCTCGTGACGTGAGGCACAAAGGCAATATGTAGTGACTTCCCCTCAAAACTTCCCAACTTTTCAAGCTGAAAATCGAGGAAGGTGTAAGACGAGTCGGTTAAATACTGGGGCGTTCACGTCATCAATTCTCGTAATGATTATAGGAATGAGCAGACGTAATCAGGATGAAATGTTCAAGACGGTCTTGGACGGAGTTGGAATGATTACAAGGCCATCAGCATTGTGAATTTTTTCTGATTGATCCAGTTTGGCCGAAACAGGGATCCGATTAAGTACAACTAACTGAAATCGTGTTACACTTCTACGTCTCTCGCGTGAGTCAATCGTCAATACCGAATAACCAATTCTGAAGAATCCCTGGCTATTGAATCACAATTTTGTTAGTCCGTTATCGTATCTTTAATATAATTGAGGCGTTTGCTATCAAAACCAGCTCATTCCATATTGTTCTGAAATCCACTTTTTTGCATACCTATTTTGAAAGTTTAGAGGGTCCTTCATAACCTGACGAAGGGATATAGCTCAAATCCAGCTCATTCCAACCCTAAACTAGATGAAAAGGTTTGCCCTCTGGATCAAATCCAGCTCATCCAAGCTTTTGCCATCTCCCACCAGGAGCGTGGGAGATAACCTTTTTTATTCAGTGACAGATACCTAACCTTTTTTATTCAATTTCTGTATTGGTTTATTATCTTCGATAATGAACCATTGGAATCGCCCGGGTTTCGGCACCAATGTTCTACCTCGGTAGGAGAAACGGTGAAAATAAATGCACTTGTTTGAAACACAAAGAGATTATAATTCGGAAACCACAAATCGGAATGAAAGAGCGAACAAACTTCACGGTATATAATAAAACAGAAAAAGAACAGAACAGAACTTTTAGCACAAAGGAACAGAAAAACGAATGAATGGCGAAAACGTAACCTCCCAGAAGGTTATCGGAAAAAAGGCGGCGCTGCCACAGCGTTGATACAATTTACATTCCTAATTATTCTCATTTGAGTCTTGATAAATTGAAAGAGAATATTACAAAATAATTTACATTAGTAAAACGAATATTTAACTGATAGGGAAAGAACAAATTCTCAGTACGGAAAAGGAAGGCCCTCGACGGGCGCGCTACCTGTGAAGTTAAGAGAAAACCACCTGGCATGGAGGAAGGCATGTTTCGAGACGCTGTCTGATCATGGAAGGATCAGACATCGCCAAAAGAAAAATTTTTTTTAACCCCCCCTCAAAATTTGTTGGTTTACGTTTCAAGATACGTAGATTCAGAAAATCGAATAAAAAAAATCCGTCCGTACGCCGTCCGCGCCAC
Source organism: Stenodema calcarata (assembly GCA_963920205.1). Classification (NCBI taxonomy): domain Eukaryota; kingdom Metazoa; phylum Arthropoda; class Insecta; order Hemiptera; family Miridae; genus Stenodema; species Stenodema calcarata. The sequence continues at coordinate 9,138,810 of OY986051.1, read as the reverse complement.
TTTGGCCAGTTAGCGTTGAGTTAAAATTACGAAATTTTTTTTATGGGTTTCGACCAACCCCACAATGGTCCTCGAAACTTTTCATAACCCTAGGTCAAGGGTTCTAAACGAATTTTGAAAATTTGAAAATCTCATATCTCGAAAAAGTCATATAGAACGTGTTGGAGGACGAACAATCCGACACCTTGTTATAATTAGTATTATCATGTTGGCAGCCATGTTATCACTGCTCAACTTGAGAACTCTCAATGTTTTCCTTCTTCTTCCCGTGTCTTGCGACCTTGTTATACTGTGTGCTCTTTTGCTAAAATATAATCGGTGCCTGCCTATTTAATTCTGCGGAGTTATATTCCTCACTACCAATTTACGGAGTCTTTGGATCATTCGGTGAGTGTATTTGTTAAGATTATTTCAGGGGATTAACCCCGTGAACCTTCATGCTAGCAATGGTTGGGTTCGCGAAATCGTCGGAGCCTAATGGCGGACGGAATGAATCGATTGGCTTTGTTACGGTGTTCGGGCTATCTGAATAAAAGATCGTAGTCGGGGTTATTTTTCTTCATCTATTGCGTTGTGTTGTACTGAGCACTTACAACATGGAATGAACCCTAGGAATTTTCCAACTAGAACAACGGTGGTTTAATACGGGCAGAGTTAATATTGCGAACTACGTTGACGAACGAAGTTGATTTAACCTGCCGAGTGGGTGGTTGGAAAATTTAGCGATCGGTGTTAGGTGGCGGAGTCAAGGGGCGCCCCAAAGTAAATCCCACGACATATCCACCCTGTATTTTTTTTGCGCTTGCGGCTGGGGTTCAGATGAAGAAATAACCAATTTACGGAATTAATTGACAAAGATGCGGTGTCAATTATGGGTCAGTACGTGGGCCGCTAGTTTTCTGCTGTCGTCCTTGGCGTTGCGGGATGGGATGGTTTCTGCGATGCCGACGACGACGCGAAAACGGCAAAGGGCCAAATTGGGTGGATTTTATTGATGAAAAGGACCCAGCCACGGGGAAACGGTGTTCGGGGAAGTCAACGGGTTGCGCTGCCTGTGACTTCCGTAAATAGGCCAACCAAATGATTTTTTCCCCGGGCTTATTTGTTGGTTGGCGATTTTCCCGATATGCAAAAGATTCTGAGGCGGATGAATCAAGTTGTCGGCAAATAACGGAGCCTGACAAACGCCTTTTTGTGACTGGGTTACCCTATGTGGCGCGATTTTATGCGATTTGCGGCGAGTATAAAATTCGGCCTGAGGGTTTAGCTTGACCTAACTGAACGTACTCTTGCGGAGGTTGGATTCAATGTTCATGAACCTTGTCACTGGAGGTAAGAACGACGGATAACGCTGCGAAAATGCGTGTTCGAAGTTTACTGTAATTTTAGTAACTGATTGCGGTGCGGTGATAATTTGAGTGATAACTGATGGCGATACAGTTATTCATTCTGTTTACAGTATCAGGCTCTGTGCTGATAACACTTTGCGTTTCTCTGTCAAAGGGAGCCGTGTGTATCTGCAGGAAGGCGGTGCAGACTAATCACCGGTATAGGACAGAGAGGAGATCTTCCATCCAGATCTCGCGGCGACTCGATCTTTCAGATAGCAAACAAAGCGTATAGTAAAAATCCATTGGTTTACGTTTCGGGGTACTGCCATCGTCTCGGGAATGTTTGTTGTTGCGGTGTAAACAAACATTACATGGTATCACAGTGCTACGGTGTTAAGCACTGTTTTATCAAACGGTGTTATGAAAACGGTGTCATGATAACGGTGTCATTAAACAGGGTCGTGTAAATGGTGTTTTGCGGCAAAAGACGGGAAGAAGCAAACCGAGGTTACGCTAAATATAGTACCTTACTGGCAATTTGGGAATAGCGAACCTTATGCGGCCTGAGACGATGACCTGCCCCGACTGGACTGCCTGATTTTCAGCATGTGCATTATTGTTTTAGTGCTGGATACATGCTGATTGCGGAGAGTGCTCATATAAATTATGCGGCGAATGTAAAACGTCAGTTCCGGACGATCAGGCGGTTCAGTATCAGTTTCTTTTTAAGTCTGGAACAGTACCGGAAGTAGACAGTACGGTATGACATTCCTGGTTAACGGCTACGGGGGAAATTTGCGCAATCCCGGCCGAGCGTTATCCATGGTTTTTCGCGTTTTTCCATGTTTGCGAATGGAAAATTCGTACACACAGAAACCCGATATGGAGATCGGAGGTTGGTTCTGTGCGAAAACGTTCTTTTGTACAATGCGGGGTAAAGTGGAGTGTACAAAATGGAGTAAAACGTTATGTACGATAACGGAGTAAGACGTTTTGTACAATGCGGGGTAAAGTGGAGTGTACAAAACGGATGAAAATGAACGATGTAGGTGGAGTACATGTAAACGGTTTGAAAAGTTAAAGGGGGGAAAGCGGGTGGAGATCGTATACCCCAGATACCCTTAAGTTCCTTTTCAACGTTACATACCTACAAATAAGTGAAATAACACAGAATTCAGTGATAATATGTGGAATGGTTATTATCAAACGGTGAAGTAATAATTTTCGAAAAAGAAAAACATGGATGCGGAAAGTCTGGCTCGTTTTGAGGAGAGGTTCATGGCCAAGGTCACCGAGCTAAACAGCAGATTTCTTAAAGAGGCGATAGAGGAGTTGACTCAACGCGGTGACGAGTTACTGGCGAGGGCTGAGGCCTTGGTGTCAATGCGGAGACACACGCCAGAGCGTATGGACTTCGCGGAGACTGGAGCGGTTGGCGGTGATTGCGGTGGCTCGGGGAATGGCGCGTCGTTGGATGAGGGGAGGTCGGACGCTAAGCCCCAAAGTGTCACTCAGTCCCGAAGGCGTTTCGCGGACATCACTCTTCCTCGCGCGCAGAATAGGTTATCCTCGGATTCCTATCCTGTGTGGAGGCGGAGGGTGACATTGGATCTGAAAGCATGCGGAGTCGACTTTCTGATAGATCCATCTCGGGCGCCCCCCTCTGATTGCGACGCGTCGGACCTTACCCGAATCAAGGCTGCGGTGATGGCCTACTTGATGTCCAATGTCGGAGGTGACTTGGAGAACGCGATCAAGAGTATCGATGAACCTTGCGAGGCTCTGGACATGATAGAGAACGTCATTGATCCACCGTCCTTAGCCAAGGAACATCGGCTCCAGATCGCGATTATTAACATCAAGTTTGATTCGCGGAGGGAATCTGTGATTGAATTCCAAAACCGCTTCAGATCTCTAGTGGAGAACATACGTAAATGTCCGGACGCTGATCTGTCAGAAAAAGCTGTTAGAAGGCACTTGGTGAACGCCATTGCGGAGGAGTGTCCCAAGATTTCAGCTGATGCGCTCGAGGATCCGTCTCTCACAGCGGAGAGGATTTTCGAGAAAATGCACGCCTGGCACGACTTGTCCTCTGAAAACTCGAGGAGAACCGAGGCAGCTCAGCCTGGCAAGGCCCTTGTCGGGGGCAGGCGAGCGGAGGGCAGGTCAAAGAAGCGAAAGGCTTCATGGCGTCCGGACTTCGAACGGTCGAATAAAAAGGGTCCTGGACTGTGCTACAATTGCGGCCTGCTGGGACATCCTAGGAGTCTCTGTCCCAATCGTCCCGGGGAGAAGGTCTGCTACAACTGCGGAGACAGCGGACACTTGTCCCGGGAGTGCGGGAGACCCTGGACTAATGAGTCCACAAGGGTTAGAGGAGACAAGGGACAGTCCGACAGAAAGCGGGGTAGCGACAGTCGACCCAAGTCCAGCGGTGACAACAGGACACGACCAGCCTCTGAACCGAAAAGGCGCAATAAACGCGGTTCAAGAAAGTCTGCTCGCGGTGGTGCCGGTGGCCGTGGAAATGAACTGGGTACTCGACGACCAGACCAACCCTCCCAACGCAGGTTGACCGAGTTCCAGGCCAAATTGGCCCAAAGAGCTGCCGATCGAGGGGAAAACGAGAAGCGGACTGCGGCGCCTTCTCAACCAATGCGGTCCCCCAATCGGAGCGACGAAAGGGCTCTATTGTCGAGCTCACAAGAGTCTCTGCTTTTGGGAGGTAAGCAATTTCCACAACTGAAGTTTATTGCTGATTCTGGTGCAACCGATCACATGGTAAATGATCGTGCGGTGTTTGCTAAATTAACATGTCTCCCTAGCCCTGTAAGAATTGCATGTGCAAATGATGATCAAAATGCGGACTTGATCATACAGGAAGCGGGTGACATTGTTTATTACTGCGGAGAAACTAAACGTTATGGTGTACTTAAAGATGTGCTATATGCCCCCCAGTTGGGGGAAAACCTGTTTTCTCTCAGAAAGCAGACGGTGAAAGGTTTTCAAGCCATCTTTGATAGAGAACGTCTGAGAATTGTTGACTCTAATACGGGGCAGACTTTGAAAACTGGGCGTTTTGAAGGCAAGTTCTGGTGGTTGACGTTTCATCTCCCATTATTGAATGCGGACGCGCAGGTGGTAGAGAATTTCCTGGCTAAGATGAGTAGGAAAGCTTTGGTCACCCAGACTGATAACCAGTTAGAAAATTTGTCATTCGGTGCTAGACAAAATGTGGCGGGCCCTTCTCACATTGAAGAAGTGAGACCAGAGTCAACATGGCCTTTGCCAAATAATTCTCAAACGGAACCGGGGGAAATAACTCTTAATGCGGAGTCAAATGAGTTAAGAAATAGCGGTGTAAAATCAATCTCTCTAAAAAGAACGCTCGCATTAAATGATACGGTGCCTCCCCCAAAAATATCAAAAATTGCGACTAATTTGAGAGATGATAAAGGTTTACTGTGGCATTTGCGGTTGAACCATGCCTCGAAAACCTATTTGGAACATGCGGCGAGATCCCTTCCCGAATTAAAGGCGGTGAAATTTGGGTCGAATATTTTGGACTGTCCAGCCTGTTTGCAGTCGAAAGCCAGAAGCAAGCCATGCAACTCGGAAAGAACCCGTGCAGTGGAAGCTTTCTTAAGGCTTCATAGTGACTTGCTTGGACCCATCAAACCCTCAGCACTTAGGTCACAAGCGCGGTATATTGTGACGTTTACGGACGACATGAGTCGGTATGCTTTCGCCTATGAAATTAACAATAAAACACAAGTGCATTTGGCGTTGAAAATGTGTTTGGCGGAAATTAGGAGTCTTACTGGGAAACACACCAAAGTTGCGGAGATAAGGGTTGATGGGGGGCTGGAGTTCAAAACTGAAGGGATGCGTCTAGTACTGGAAAGCGAACGAATTTCTCTCGCAGTCTGTGAGCCTTATACTCCTCAGTTAAATGGTACTGCGGAAAGGCTGAATCGTGAAATGCTTGAGAAAATTAGGGTCAATCTGTTGTCGTCTGGCATTCCTGCTCATTTTTGGGCCTATGCGATGAGACATGTGATCCATGTACACAATAGGACTCCTAACAAATCAATCGGCTTTAAGTCTCCTTTTGAAATGGCTACAGGTAGGCTACCCTCCTTAAAATTTCTGCGGCGTTTCGGTTGTGAAGCCTACATTCTAGACAAGAAACCTACTGCCAAATTGGATCCAAAAGCTGCGGTCGGATTCCTCTTGCAGTGCGGTGAATCAGGTTATCATGTCTTACACGCCAAAAATCAAGTAGTAATTCGGTCGAAAGACGTTGATTTTGTAGAGAGTAGAACATATGCGGACTCTCTTCCTTTGAATTCAAGAGACACTGCGGAGAAGCCGGACATTGATTTTGGGTTGGAGGAAGTACATGATGAAAATGTCACACATGCAATAGATAGCTCTTCACAGGCGGAGTCTATAAGGGAGCAATCTGAGAATGTTGAGATGAATGACGACATTGAGCGAGATTTGAACCCTAACACTTCGCAATCTAGGAACGACCATAAGCGAAATCTCATTCATGAGAATGATCGATTTCAATTTTTCGATGAATCAGCAGATAAAACACTCATTGATGAAAATGATGAGTGTAAATTTTATGAAACAAGCGAGGACAGCGGTCATGCATGTTTCTTTAGCGGAGACACGACGGGGGTATGCGGAGACCCTCAAACATATGCGGAGGCAATTAAATCTGCTGATTCAGAAAAATGGCAAGAGGCCATTAAAACCGAATTTCAAGCTCTGGAACGCTGTGAAACCTGGAAACTCATATCCAGGAGCGCGGTGCCAGAGGGGGTCAAACTTCTAAAAACGCGGTGGGTACATAGGCGTAAGGTTGAGGCTGATGGGTCAATTAGGTACCGAAGTAGGTTGGTCGTTAGGGGTTTTGCTGACAACCATAATTATGAACTTGCGGAGATTTATGCACCGGTGGCACGTTTACCAGACGTCAAACTTCTCCTTGCTATGGCGGTGAAATTTGATCTGGATCTTGTTCAGTATGACGTTAAGACGGCTTTTCTGAACGGGCATCTGGAAAAATTTGTTTATTTAGAACTTCCGGATGGATATGCGGAGTACCTTGGTTGCGGTCCGGACTTGAAGCGGGGGAAAGTTTGTGAAGTCCACCGAGCGCTTTATGGTTTAAAAGTTTCTCCAAAGCGGTGGTTTGAACGATTCAGGGCGGCGGTGGATAAGATTGGCTTCAAGCCCTACCCTTTTCAACCCTGTTTGTTCATTTGGAGATCTGGGGGCACAGTGGCAATCATGCTACTCTATGTGGATGACATTCTGGTGGCCTCTAACAGCAAACCCATGATAGAGCAAATAACGACCATGCTGAAAAGTGAATTTTCGATAACGGTGCTAGGTGACCCACAAAAATATTTGGGTTTAGAAATTAATAGAAAACGGTCTGAAAGAATAATTGAAATTACCCAAAAGTCTCATATCTTGCATATGCTTAGGAAGTTCGACCCCAATTCGAATAAAACGGCGTCCACCCCTATGCTATCAGATGGGGAAAGCGGTGAAAATGACGCGGAAGAAGGAGATTTAAATAAAATTCCTTATAGGCAAGCTGTTGGGTCTCTCCTTTACCTACAGAGTGGGACTAGACCCGATATTTCATATGCGGTGAACGTTCTTAGTAGAAAGCAATCAAATTCTACGTGGGCGGATTGGAAGGCCATCATAAGGGTGTTGCGCTACTTGCGGGGGACAATCAATTTGGGGTTGGTATTTGCGGATAAGTCCGATTCCATTGATTGTTATGTAGATGCATCACTAGGAATGTCTGCGGAGGAAGGCCTTTCAACCACGGGCTTCGTGGTTCGGGTTTTTGGTAATCCAGTTACTTGGAAAACCAAGCGGCAGAACCACGTAGCACTTTCGTCGGCTGAAAGTGAATTTGTTGCAATGTCTCAAGCTTGCAGGGAATTAGCCTCAATCCGAACCTTATGTTACTGGTTCACCGGAGTAAGGCTGGTTCCCACCATTTATGAGGATTCTAGACCTGCTATAAGATTAGCGGAAGTGGATGATTCTTCAACCCTGAAACACCTAGTAAGGCTGAGTTATCTATATGTGCGGAGAGAATTTCAGCAAGGAAATATCAGGATTGAGTGGATCTCCACTGAGAATCAAATAGCAGACAGTCTCACGAAACCTCTAATACGTGCGAAATTTGTAAAATTTCGTGATTTTCTCCTAAAAGAATGCTGATACGTTTTATATGTTGATTTCAGAACCACTGTTCAGTGAAATCTCCTAAGAGACTCGAAAAGGAGAAAGACTGCGGAGAACATTTGCGGAGACTGCGGAGAACAACTGCGGAGAACAATTGCGGAGAATAACTGCGGAGAACAAATGCGGCGAACTACGACGGTGAACATGAAGATAATGTTGCGGTGAAATACATGCGGAGAAATTCAGAGCTACGTGGAAATCGAACGCTCAAGAAAAGAAGACTTCGCTAGAAATCTTCTGAGCAAACAACTTCCACGACATACATCGAATCTCAAGCCAACCTCTGAAGAAGCTCTGAAGAGATATCTACTAAGAACATGAAGACCCTAAGATGGAAGAATTCGTGCGGTATCGTCTTGAAGGGGGGTGTTGGAGGACGAACAATCCGACACCTTGTTATAATTAGTATTATCATGTTGGCAGCCATGTTATCACTGCTCAACTTGAGAACTCTCAATGTTTTCCTTCTTCTTCCCGTGTCTTGCGACCTTGTTATACTGTGTGCTCTTTTGCTAAAATATAATCGGTGCCTGCCTATTTAATTCTGCGGAGTTATATTCCTCACTACCAATTTACGGAGTCTTTGGATCATTCGGTGAGTGTATTTGTTAAGATTATTTCAGGGGATTAACCCCGTGAACCTTCAGAACGGTATGTTTTTTATTTCATATTTAGATAGAGTTTGTTCCGTAGAATTTTTTAAGACCATCCGCAGCTTTGTACGACCAGCCGTTCGTTCACAATGACGGCTCAAAGGTTGAGCCTGTCGACGCGATCTTGAATCAAACGGTTGAAATACAGGTCGATTAAATACAGGTCGACTCGATTTTCATACTAACTAGCTGTTTAGAACATCATATGGTTTTAGTGATGTCGAGTTTGTTGTTCTGAGGTACGTTTCGTGCTATGGAAATGAAGGTAATTTCGAATGTTTGTTGGTAGGTAGGTACTTCTTTCATAGAAAAATTAAAATGTATTAAAAACCCTAGAATTATATCGTATTAATTAAATACAAATTATTAATATTTAACAATAAATTATAATAATTTTTACTAGGTATCTACTTGATAAACTTATTAATAATTAGTGATAATTCATAATAATAATTAATCTAACATTTAGGATCTAGACATTTAGACCTAGTGATCTAGACAGAAGGGTGATCTGTGCAAAGAAGATAATGAACCGTTGTGCCAAGAATTTGCAGAGTTTATTTCTATATAATCGTCGCTTCGTTATAGTCACTAGTCTAAGCTGCTAGTAATCTCAACTTTAAAAACGTTATTATGTACTAGCATTATTTTTTTTATTTTTCATTTTTTTTCACTAGGTCTAAATGTCTAGATCCTAAATGTTAGATTAATTATTATTATCAACTATTTCCCATTGCAAACCTGTTCATTGTGTACCCAAGATCCTTCCCTAAAAGACCTGGCAGCGGGAAATATTATTCAACATGGTTTGAAAAGGGAAAAACAAGTTTTGTAAAAAATCCCAATGCTCTAGGTAGTAGTCGATCCCAGTGACCAACATTTTCTTCAGTAGTCGACATGGTTTTGCACTAGTAGTCGACCTACATGTGTTAGAAGTCGACAGTATCACTTGAGTCAGTAGTCGACAGGTTTCGTCATTCCATCGTTTTCGAATTTTACGACATCTAAATAAAATACATTCAACTGTGAATCGGAACTTGAAAATAGATTAATAAGATGTACCTAATAAAGTAGTTATCAGACTTTTTATTTGCAAACAGCTCATTATCAGTCTCAAATAATTAAGTACTTATTGCAATTATTGCAATAAGTACTTAAGTAAAAAGGTATGAAAACTATAGTCGAAAACTCATTGTCAGAAAATTGACATTACAGTTGGGCTTAGGTACCTATTTACATATTTTTTTGACATTTTCATGTCTTTGCTTTGGCACATAAACTGAAACGGGAAAAATTTGTTCCCTTGATTCACCCTTTCCCTCAGATGACGTCAGAACACAAGCGACCGGCGGGCCATTACGTCAGAGCCTATGACGCACGAGCGTATGACGTAAGACGGCTGGCAGGAGGCTAACTAGTACGTCAGAGCCTATGACGTAAGACGGCTGGCAGGAGGCCAACAAGTACGTCAGAGCCTATGACGCACGAGCGTATGACGTAAGACGGCTGGCAGGAGGCCAACAAGTACGTCAGAGCCTATGACGCACGAGCGTATGACGTAAGACGGCTGGCAGGAGGCCAACAAGTACGTCAGAGCCTATGACGCACGTGCGTATGACGTAAGACTGCTGGCAGGAGGCCAACTAGTGCGTCAGAGCCTATGACGCACGAGCGTATGACGTAAGACGGCTGGCAGGAGGCTAACTAGTGCGTCAGAGCCTATGACGCACGAGCGTATGACGTAAGACGGCTGGCAGGTGGCCAACAAGTACGTCAGAGCCTATGACGCACGAGCGTATGACGTAAGACGGCTGGCAGGAGACCAACTACTGCGTCAGAGCCTATGACGCACGAGCGTATGACATAATACGGCTGGCAGGAGGCCAACAAGTACGTCAGAGCCTATGACGCACGAGCGTATGACATAATACGGCTGGCAGGAGGCCAACTAGTGCGTCATACGACGAGACCTTTTATGTCTCTGCGCCCCCTCCCACACCCACACCGCGTACCTCGTACTTCATTTTGGTTTATTATCTTCGATAATGAACCATTGGAATCGCCCAAAGAAAAAAAAATTTTAACCCCCTCTTAAAATTTGTTGGTTTACGTTTCAAGATACGTAGATTCAGAAAATCGAATTAAAAAAAATCCGTCCGTCCGCCGTACGCCAAACGCCGTCCGCGGCACTTTGCCCAGTTAGCGTTGAGTTAAAATTACGAAATTTTTTTTATGGGTTTCGACCAACCCCACAATGGTCCTCGAAACTTTTCATAACCCTAGGTCAAGGGGAAGGGGTTCAAAACGAATTTTGGTACGACATGGTATGACTATGGTATGGTATATTATTGTATGTATGATTTAGTATAGTACAGTACGGTATGATAGGAAAGAAATGGTATGAGTACGGTGAGAATATGGTATGGTGCCGATTTGCAACAAAGTCTGGTATAGACAGAAGGGTGATCTGCACAAGGAAGATAATAAACCGTTGTGTCAAGAATTTGCAGTTTTTTATTTACTGTTATTTTTCTTTGATAAAAAAAAAAATTCTGTTTCATTAGGCGGTGCAATTTATGACCTTTTTCACATTGTACGAAAGTTTATGTCTCAACTGTGAAATTTCAGATTATTTGAAGAATTGAAGTGGATGTCATTTATTTAAAACTCGTAAAGACACAAATATTAACTGGTAAACTGGAAACAACCAATTTCACACAACTTGATTGAACAAAAAATCTGAAATACAGCATGAATAATCGTGTTTTGGCATCAAAATCAGTTCATTCCAACCTAATTAGTGTAATTACGCCCAAGGCACCTGCAATGAGAATGAAAATCTAATCAAATTCTATACCTACAATTAAAAATTTAAAAAAATTAGCTGGACGTAAGACGTTTTCTGTCTCTCCTGTAAAATTTCCAAAAATTGAATCAGCTGGTGTTGATAGCAAACGCCTCAATTATTGGTTTTGGGGAGTTGAAAGTGAATCCATTTAGTATGCTGCAAGATGAGTGAGATATGAACTCAGCTCAAGTTTGTGTGCCGTGTCTAATCGCTCTCATATGCCGAAGCGTACATTTATAGAGTGATGCAACTTAATATGTCAATTTAGTAGAAATGCAAACCACTCCTTCCTATTAAAGTCCACCCTAAGAGGGTTTCAGCAGTTAGTGGCTTCTCAATTGCCCGATTTTCCAGTTTTGTGCTCAATTATATTAACTAGTTGTTTAATAAAAAATACACGCGCAGATTTCCACCCGTGAACCACCACCACTGCTTTGCTATTCAATTATGGCGTACTCGATCCGACCTTGCACGCCGTACTCTCACCTCGTGCCTCTGTCGATATTGTAAGCATTCTGGCGTTTTCAAGGGCTTCATGCTTCATCCAGGACTGCCCGCGCCTGACCGCCAGGTGTCGCCCTTGAAAGAGCCCGCGTCGTATTTAAAAGTCGATGCGACGCCGAGACCTTTGAGGTTACTCTTGCATCAGCATCTATTAATTCACCGTCCATTTTTCCAGATTAATAGTTTTCTATGAATCACGTTTCCATAATCATAAATTCCATAAAAAAATGCGTTCGGCCATGAAATCCACTCGTGCTGAAAATATCATTAATAGTATTAAATCGTCCTTGATGGGAACGAAGAATGAAAAATATTCCTTTAGTTGAGATATCGTCAGTATATAAATATACAACCACTGTGAATTATCAACTTCAGCTCTCGACAATACTCTATCGTTAACAATTATTTTAATCAGGGTTTTTAACCCTTTGCATGACACGTAGGCTTTCTTGACCTATGAGGGAAATTGAAGGGGTTGCGTTGGCAACACTGGAGCTCATGAGAGCCCTGAGCGTCTCTGTAAATTCATTTCAGTTAGTTGTTAAGTGACTGGTGTGGTGGTGTCAGCCCCAGCTGTTTCAAATTAAGGTAAATCTTAATTGTTTTAGTAATTCTATGGGCCATTTCGACCCACGTGTCACTCAGTCAAGTTTGACTTACGTGTCATCAAGTAATGTTACACGTGCTGCGACAGCCTTTCTTACTTATTTACGCGATTGGATCAACAACCTAGTACCTACTTCAAAAAACGTTCCAGCTTTAAAAAAAAACCACTCAGAATTGATGATCCAGATTTCGTCGAACGCATTCTGGCAATACTCTCTGAGCCCGTGGATGATTGTGATGATTATGAAGAAACTGAGAGGAATCAGGAGGGACCATAAACTGGAAGAATGGAATGCAATGGAACTCCACAGAACCACAAAGGAGGGGGAGGCTTCATGCACATAATATTCTGCTTCTACAAATAAGACTGCTTCTTTTTTATTCGAAGAAATAAAAATTTTGTTTAATTTATCGAAGAGAACAAATTTTTCGAAAATTGTTTTCTAATAACTATGTTGAAATTGGTTATTAAAAACGTTGAAAGAAACACTGTTGAAAGGTTTTCTACCACCCTTACATTTATAGTTATAGATACATTTAAAAAAGTTACATTTTGGATATGCAGACAGCATAATTTGCATCAAATAGGGTAATAGGCCAAAAAAGCCCACGTGTCACCAGACACTAGAAAATTTCACGTGTCATGCAAAGGGTTAAGATTCTGTCGAAAGAAAACCACTGATTTGCTGGTATATACATCAATCTATACCTATACACTATACCTATACCTATGCACTACAATTTTCTTCAGGAGAGCCGAAAACAAATCCTGAATCACCTGTTCACGAATTGGCAAGGTGACAACAGGTGATTCAGGATTTGTTTTTGGCTCTCCTGTGAAATTGCAGAAATGAATATGTACCCCTTTTCGGCCCAGCTCTTCAATTATACCTAAACATTATATCTATACCTACATGAGATCTTGCCATTTATCATACTTTAAAATATCACAGAATAAACCATAATTCCCATAAGGCCGAGTAGTTTCAAGGCAACTGTAGGATGAGCCACACATCGATACACTCTGAACGGGTTGGATGACATGAATCATCCTATTTTCCAATTACCATCTGATCAATATAGGAATTAATCAAGGTATTTTTATTCAACATGTTGACATTTATGGGGGTAATGATAACAACCCATGAAAGCGTTGTTAAATTTTAAAGCGTTTTATAATCATTGAATATGTTTCTTAACTAATATAGTATATATAATGTAGTAGGTATATAACTAGTATAGGTAGTATACGATGGATTGGTGAGACTAGAGACACTATATGGATTTGAATGATTGTACAGGAGAATGAAAATTATAGAAAACATAGAAATTCAGAAAAACTTGATTATAACGGAAATTGTCGCGTTACAGCGTCATCAGCCCGGGAAGTACATATAATATAGATTTTCTTGAACATTCTGGTCGCAATCTGGATATTATATAATATATAGATATTATTGCGACCAGACTGTTAGATCTGGTAGCTCCAGTGGTGTGAGGCTACTCGGCTATGTGACTTATGGATGATGTTGAGAACATTAAACGTTCCGAGTGAATGTTCGAGCAAATTAAGAGAACACGGGGCTATCTCCAACGTCAGATCACGGTCCCCGAACCGCAGCTCGTGTCTGAAAGAAACAGGTGAAATTGTTCAAGAAAGAAAAAAATGAATAGGCCATTGTCGAGGCACGTTAATTAATATTGTTAGAAGTCCTATAATAGAATGGCGCTTGAAGAGATCAGCTACAACGCCCCCCTATCAACCCTCATGTCTTCACGGCCTTTCACTGGGCATTCTTTCTTCTATTCAAGGCAAGTTCCTTCCTCCTTCCATTCAGCCAGGTCCAAGTTCACGGTTCACCAACCTGCCTCGGGAGTCCTTCGGGGTTCAAGAGGCTTGGAACTCGCCACTTAATGCGAGGAAAAAGTCGAGTTCTCGTCGAAAATACGAACTTCCGTTGATTTACGTAAGGTCAACGACTGCTGAACTTCTATCAGTTCATATCAATTGCATTATCAAGATTTCTCGCTCTACCCAAATCCGGAAACAGAACATGTCGCGTGATCATTTATAAAGGAATACTCTGACAGATTGGTTTACCAGAAATATGGGAGTGGTATGGTGAACATTTCACATAAAAATGAAGTACATGAGAGGTTAATGTACAAGTGTTCTGGGAAACCTGCTAATTACAAACTATTTGTGACCGTCCATAGGAAAACGTACGTTAGCCTCCAGATTTTGAAATCGGGTTTATTGTCACTCCTGAGAGACGAGAAGCTATTGAACACGATGCCGTTTTCAGATTTTCTATATGTTAATCCGTTGAAAAGTTATCATTTTTTGAACCTCTAAATTGCAAAAAAAGCTGTTTTTGAGAAAAATGCAATCAAAGTTTTAGAAACTGTTTTGATGTAGTTTTCTCACCTTTCCAACCTGATTCTGATTTTTTATTTTTTTATTATCACTAGTGCTATTGTTAGGAATGTATTAGTGTAGGTTTCCATCTAACAGATGGATTTTTTTGTCACTGGGAGAATCGCAGAAATTTGTGTTGAATTTGTTTTGAACATAGTCGTTTTGAGTTCTATTTATTTAATTTTGAAATATTTTGCTATATTCCTAGTTTGTTGCGAACATAATAATGAAACCAGAATGTTGTGTGTGAGGGGGGGGGGGGGGGTGAACAAAATATTTCTTCTATCGAGACCTACTTAAACTTTTATTTAAAAAAATCAATTTTACAAGAGTATGTCGTATGCCGGCTTGGCAGCGTTGTCATTAGGTCGACCAGTCGTCCAGGTTCCTGAAGATCCAGCCTCAAAAATTCTGTCACAGGTTCTTCCGTGGTCACAGTTGGTTATTGCGATGTATCGATTCGAAAAATGGCTTACAGATTCAGAAACTACGTTAGATTTCCGATACGATAACAACCCAAAATCTCGATTTTTCGACCCTGACTTCTTTTTTTCGTTCTGCTGAAAAATTTGCTTCCGGAAGCTAAGGTTGGTACGTTTTCCTGTGGACAGTCACATTTACTCATTCCAATTGCAATCTTGATTTGGACTTTGCTTTTACATTATTAATTTTTGTATCAAAAATTTGGTTCATGAGAAGAAACAAATTGTCATTATTCATTTATAAATAAATTATGGACCATCAACGGGCTAGTGGCCTGTTCCTGGGGCTCACCAAAACGGCCGCATGTTCAATCCACCTCTTCATTAGACTGCCACCAAACTAGATTTCTCTGACTGTTACGATAAGTGCCGACTTTGTCGATATGTAATTGATATGAAACCCGTGTGCCGTGCCGATTGGTACTTGGAAGCTATTTGAAGGAAATTGAGCGGAATCAGTTGGCTATAGTAATAGCTCGAGAGCTTCGACAAAATACGCTCGTAGATCGGGTTGTAATGGAATTCAACAGATCAGATTCTCCATTAAAACCACAAATGGGAGAATGCCAAACACCCCACTACCTGTACCTAGTTACTACATATAAATTCGAAACAAGACTTTTCTCTTTCATTAGTGTAGTCGATGTGCAGCACCAAAATTCCTCATCTAATCAAACAAATATTAATTCGGCAGAGGGAGTTTAGAGTTATTTCTTATTTCACTCTAGAAACCATAGAACTTTGTTCTTTTGACATTTTATGTCTTTACTCTGGCACATAACTCGAAAAACGTTACACAAGCGTTACACGAAATCGTCACGAAAATTTCTGATGATTTTCGCTTACAACCGATTCTTTGCTACGGAACTTTATCTTCGCCAGTTATCATCGTACAAAAATCGTTCACCACTCGTTGGATAGCTCTCGATTTACCTAACCATATTACGTTAACCACTGCGGAGTGCGTGGCCGACAAGCTGCGGTATGAGCGTGATTGTTTAAATAATTGTTTACACAGAGGTGATCATTCTCAATAATTTATATTGTCTATACGAATGCAAGCTTCATAATTTATGATGAACCCTACAATTAAACTTCTTTAAAGACATAAAATGTCCCAATGTGTTGCAGACTCGTATGCAAGCATTTAATTCTCGACTGTATCAACAACAGGATGGAGTTGACATTCTTTTGACATTTTCATATCTTTGCTTTGGCACATAAACTGAAACGGGGAAAATTTGTTTCCTTGATTCACCCTTTCCCTCAGATCACGTCAGAACACAAGCGACAGGCGGGCCACTACGTCAGACGCACCTATGACGCACGAGCGTATGACGTCAGACGGCTGGCAGGAGGCCAAATAGTACGTCAGAGCCTATGACGTCAGACGGCTGGCCGGAGGCCAACTAGTACGTCAGAGAATGTGACGCACGAGCGTACGACGTCAGACGGCTGGCAGGAGTCAACTAGTACGTCACAGCCTATGCCGTAAGAGCCTATGACGTCAGACGGCTGGCTGGAGGCCAACTAGTACGTCAGAGCTATGACGCACGAGCGTATGACGTCAGACGGCTGGCAGGAGCCAACTAGTACGTCACAGCCTATGACGTCAGAGGGCTGGCTGGCTAGGTGATCGGGTTTTAATAAGCCTCTGGAATTCCGCGCCTTCATTTTGCATTCATTTACATCTTCAAGTTGAAAAATCCTTCATGTTGTCGCTAATGTTTTTTCTATTTATAGAACTTTATTGCATCAGCATTACAGTTATGACGATACGCGAATAAATAATAATAACAACATGGTACATGGGAGGGATGATGACCCAATGATTTTCTCCCAAAAAAATATAGGTAGCTGATTTCATAAATGCATCATTTTACAATATGTTTGTGACGGAGGAACAGTGTACTGCTGGGGGACGTCATATTGCGAACTCTATTGTAAACGAATAATCTATGAGTAAATCAAAGGGACATTGACTGAAACTGTGGAATGGGATGTTCTTTTAAAAAAGTTGCATCTGGAGAAAAATGTTGAATCTGGCAAAATTTGGCAAAACTATTTAATAGTCTACGTAAACGCAAATTTACCTTATCTGTAAACCTTATTTATTACAGATTAATGAAAAGATCTTATGTACATACGAATCTTTTGATGAGAATGATTGTACCTGAACTACTTAAGCAAGAGAAACTTGCATTACATCTAGATAATTCTTCTTGGCCGTCAGGAAAGGTATGAAACCTTCATTTAATGCACCGCTTGGGACTTTACAGTAGTCCATATCGGAATTTGAAACAGAGCCAATATGCAAAGTTTAATGTAATATACAATGGTTCAAGGTAAGTTATATGTGAATTCCTCTGGTGCCAATGTATATACCTTCCTTCGACCACTGCGTATGTCTTTCCAAACGTACTGCGAGTATGTGTTTAGAATTCAATTGTCGGAAGCTTGTCTCGAGGAGCGTGACTAGATGCTGCAATAATGGCGCCACAAATCGCAACTATCGTCTTGATAGTTGAGTGTGCAGTATGTATACATGTATACATATACATACATATATGTATACATACATGTACAGGCAGTACGTACAGGCAGGCAGTACATACTGGCAGTATGTATACATACATGTATATAGCCTATCGTATAATATACATATTATACGATAGGCTATATATATATACATGTACATGTACGTTTGAAGAATATACATACTATCTACATTGCCGACTTCGAATCAGAAAAGTACGAAAATCAGATGATTTGTGTTCTAGCATCTGTTGAGAACGGCGATTTTTATTTTATGAAGTCCTGCAGAGAAACTCAAATTATTCTCAAGAAGGTATAGAGAATTTCGAAATTCCTTGAAAGCCACGATATGAAATTACACATCGAGACTCGGATTAGTTGACTTACTGGTCATACTAAACATACGAATATTATGTTTGATGTACGATGAAATACGATGAAACGGGAAAACGTTTAGACATGTATTTAATTTCCTGTAATCACAACTTAGGTTTCCCTGGAATTGCTAAATTAACGATTCCCTACAATCAGGGGATCCATGACGATTCTCCTGCCATGCTCTTCAAGGTTTACATTGCCGGATATCATGTTGACGCTACGGATTTCTCGTTCAAGCTTCGGCATGACGGAGCACGGCGAATTGGAACGTTTTGAAACTAATTGAATTTCCTATCTCTCATCTAACAAATTTGATTTGACCCATCAGATATGAAGAAAAAAAAAAAATCTGCGGAAAATCAGCAAACTTCAGCCGTCGTGTTCTCCGTTGTAAATTGTTCGATTTGTTTCAAACACTCGATTAAAAGTCATCCAACAGCTCCTTTATTCGTTTTGGAATACATTTGTTAGACAGCAGTGTAGATTTAAAGCTCATCCGTTTAACAATGCAACAAATTTGGAATAACTGGTACTTGATGAGTTCCCGTTATTCAGTCAGCCTCCGTAGTTGAGTTCGTAGTTTTGCCTTATGCAGTCATCCGAACGCAATCAATATGCTAATCACGTGCGCAAAAAGTCCCTCTATAAATCAAAATCGTATGATTGGCTCATCTTCCCCACTACTGTAGGTAGAGAAAACTAACTATAGTTAGTTTTCTCTATATGGAAGCAGTAAACATATGTTTGAAAAATCGTAACTGAAATCATGACTCCGGTATTGTAGTACCTACTGCATTAAATTGAATGTTTAGGCCAATGTCACACGAGCGTGATTTGACGTCCGCCTTTTTAGCGCACGTCACGGGGGTGAACGAAAGCTATGGTACTGTCACACTTGGCCGTCCGTGCAGTTTCGTGAAAAATGGCGGACCAGCCGCACGGACGTGATGGATTTACCTGCGTGTTCCCCCCATCACGTACGAGCGCAGTTTTTCACGGAACGTACCCAAGTGCATTCACCAAGCCTCGAAGACATGGATTACTACAATTTGTAATTAAAAACCTAACCCCTTGTAAAAAAAATACTGATTTTTGATAAGATTTTTCAATAAAGATTTTTCATATAACAATTTTATTGATTGCAACAAACACTTACCTCAATGTCATAGCTAACATTTCATCTGGTGGAATCGCCGAGCGCATAACGGTGTCTCCTCGAATTATGTGGGGTTTTATTCTGTGCAGCAATTCTTCAAACGAATTTTAATGCAAAACTATGTACTAAGAAACCAGGAGAAGGGGCTAAGTCAGTGAAAAACAGCGCTCGTGTGACAACCTCCGGCGATCCGCCGTTTTCCACGTCCGCGGAGAACCTCGTCTGCGGACGTCGAAAATCACGCTCGTGTGACATTAGCCTAAGGGATAATATAGGTTGTGTCCCTATAAATTTAATTGTGATCGTACTGGTAGTAGTGCATGTTCCATAAACAGAACCCTAGTTGCTCTCACATTTTCAGTTATATTCGACCGATTTTGGACAAATTGTTGAGGGTCATATAATTCGTGTTTCTAACATGGATCATGTTTTAGCCTTCACATAACTTGCTGTAACCCAGCGTCCGTCCGTTACGGTAATCTATTTCCGACTTTGTGATGATTTGATATGACAACCAAACCGTTGCTACGGAAATTGAATCAGTCGTTTCGGAAACCCGACTAGTCCACAAAACCCAAGTTACCAGGAAACGCGAAAACTGCAGACGTCGCCCATCTGACAGATTTGAGATTTTCAAATACACATGGTTTTATGTGGCATGAAAGAAATGTATAGCTTTGAAAACCTTGCAACGTGTAGCTCCACCTAAAAGGATGCAGAATCGATCAAAAGACAAAAATCGATTTTTTTTTGGACTGGTCGGGTTTCTGAAACGACTGATTCAATTCATCTTCGCCATTTTCGATCGTACAAAACTCGAAAGGTCTCGATTTAACGAACATTTTCTTGTTCACCATAACTCTGTGACTGTACGAGTAGCAGAGCTATGGGCATAACAGTTTTGTTGTTTAGAAACTATGAAAGTGTAATTTGGTAGGTATGTAACCCAGGTTCCGGATCAGCTGAGTGGTTAAAACGTGCCGTAAGTAGTTCATTCATCTATAAATAAGAGTACGTATTATACATTAGCTGGTGCGCCGATGCATTATTACAGTACTATAATAGTACTGTAATAATGCATCGGCGCACCAGCTAATGATACTCGTATGCATTTATGGAACGATGTGAGAGTCTGACCATACACTTGGGAGGCATTTTTCCACTGACAATCGCTTACTACTGTTTCCTAATAAGACCAAATCAATCAATCAATCAATCAGAAAACTCTCTATTGCTTAAAGTGCTCCCCCTATACAATGCATGGGCATACCCCACAAAATAAAAAGACCAATTTTTGACGTAGGTATGTCGGCTTCTAGTTCCTGATAAAAATGAACATCCCTTCCCCAGACCAGATGGACCGACCCACAATTTCCCGGTGCCTCCCACTCCACCATCTTTGTGCCGACTAATTCACCTTAATCAACCTCCATAGGTATAAATCGACTACATTTTCTACATAAAATATCCTTACATAACGGGCTTTAGGTCGCTTCGCAGTGATTTCAATTTTCTCCTAGCGCTGTTATATCACGTTAGACCATCATTCATTTTCTCTGCAAGATTTATTCCCGTAATATGGTTGAAGCAGTTCGTAATGTTCAAATTACTTCACACGGGTTAAGTACGTCAAACTCTCGAGTTTAGTTATTCGTAAATTATTGTTACGTAACAGCTCACTATGTGGTTATTCCATGTTTTACTATTCAGTTAGTAGGTACCTCTTAACCGAGCAATTGCGGCGATTTTGGTAGATTACGTGTAGACACTGTCCGTACTTGTGGTGTAATTTCTTCTGATTTGCTTATAATACGAAATCTTCTACTAATCCCCCTAGCGAGGAGTGTTATCCACTTTTGATCGATGGATATATTTCGCTTATAATCGAATTATATATTTCGACGTATAGGAGACTGAACGTGCTCATATTGTTGGGCTCCATGATGGAGCCTCCATCGGAATAATTTAGTACTGGTATTAGACTACCTATTGTATAATTTGTAAGTTCTAAGGAAGACCTTTGACAACGTGGTGCACTGAAACTAAACTACACATCGTATTAGTATATAAATGCAGTGTACAGACAAAATATATATCTCAATAGGTATCAAATAATATTTTGAGATATAGGTATATATTATAGTGATGTCAGGTTCTAAGTTTGGAAGAATAGTAGGGTGTTTAATCTACAGAAAAAAGAATACAATAATGAATTGAAAGCTTTCTTTACATGTGTAAGATCGATATTTTTTCATGTGGAAGTAGTTCACTTATTGCTACACTGAGCAAGTTTGAAATGTGCTGCCGGTCACAACTGTCAATCCAGAACAAGCTTACGCTGTATAACCAAGTCCTTAAACCAGTCTGGACTTACGGAGCTCAGGTGTGGGGCTGCACTGCTCAATCAAATCGGGAAATAATCCAAAGATTCCAGAACAATGTGCTGAGAAACGTTGTCAATGCATCATGGTACTTTCGAAGTGAACGACTCCACCATGAACTTCAAATCGAAACCATAAACGAAGCCATCAACCGAAAAGCCGTACATCTTCAACGGCTAAGGTTTCACGTCAACAAGGAAGCTGTCTTACTCCTCAACACAAGCAAGATCACCAGAAGATTGAAGCGTACCAAACCACTCGAGCTTTCTCACGTGTGAAGCAGTGTAGCGAATGCCATATCATCATCAAAATGAACAAAACTCAGTGATGTATCTAAGTTTTAAATAATATGAACCCTCGTTTCAAAATAATATTGTTAATAAGTTATTACTTGAAGCAATAAAATCTTTGAATTTTTTTTTTAATTATTCGTAACAATTCCTGAAGGTCTTTAATAATTTCAGAAGGTCCGTTACGTGTATGAAATCTGTTTTCAAAACTCAAGTGTAAATGTGGTCCTGCATTGTAATGTTTCGTTATGTATTCGTATCCAACTAAATTCGCTTTCATTGTTGTATACAATAAAAGTTAATCTTGGTTAAAGATTCAAACAACGTGTACGTTTTCAATATTCTACAAAGTTAGTGTTATTTGGCATGACGAAAAGAATTATGCGAAGAGAATATTTGAATACCTACATGATAATTTCGAAATGGAGGCTATTCTGATACGTGTGGTACAGGTGAGACTACAAGACGTATTGAACGATTTTTCATTCTGATGTTCGCTATATTCTCAGCGGACCGACTCATTCATTTATGGTGACACAATGAGAGGTTTTTTTTTCTCCTCAAAAATTAGGAGCTCGAGGTTCCGAGTCCTTCAATATGCCTTCATTTACAACTCAGTTCCGTTGCGTAACGGCTCGAAACGTTTCAGAGATCTTAAGTAAAGGGGCAAGTTTGGAGGTCGACACTTCTCCATCGTTGCGAGGATCTTGAATTTATAAATTGGGAGACGACCCGGGCGTTGCAATGGATAAATGTCAGTGAAGATATTGCTGAATATAAATACGAATTGTATTCATTGATTCTTACTCGTTGCAGAATCATCAATGTTCATCATCAGCGTCACATTATGAAATCTAGAGCTGTGAAAAACGGACGGATTGATCTGGAAAAATCTGGATTGATTGATTCGACTTAAATACCTTCAACATTTGAAAGGTTGAAGCAAATAATACATCAACACTTGTGAAGAGGAGGTGTACAAAAGACACCAAACGCCCCCAATTTTGATGAGTCAATGTTCTCAATAGGTATCTAATATTGAACCTTACAGAAACGAATGAGTTAAATTACTGAACATTGACTCATCAAAATTGGGGGCGTTTGGTGTCTTTTGTACACCTCCTCTTCACAAGTGTTGATGTATTATTCGCCTCAACCTTGATGTTGATGGAAGAGTTGTTTTAGCGGTACTAATAACTTGTTAACTGAAGAACTAAAATATTTATCTTACATTTGCATTGAAAACCCACCCAGTAGTGCCGATACTACGACGAACGGGAACTATTCAAAAAACGCTTATCCATTCAAGGAATCGGAAACGTCATAATCCTTATCTCTGGCAGAGGTTATCGCTCTATTAATAACGAGGCGGCACCATTTAAAATGTCTGTTACCGCGCATTTTTTAATCTCCGGGGTGTTTTTTTTTTTCAATGGATCATGAGTTTTTGTCGGTCACGGCAGTTGAAATAATTCGCAATGTGAATATCATTTAATGTCTGGTCTGCTTATTCTTGACTAGTTCTCATCCCTCATCAATCTCACTTCGCCCTTTGAATTCTTTTGACGACTTATGGCCGAGATGCACTGACATTTTTGCTCCATGTTCAAGTTGCGGCCGTCACCTCCGTTCTGCTTTCTATTCACTTTTTTTTCATATGTTCGAATTTTAACGTCTTTTGAACAAGAAGACTTGACACATTTTGAAGAATGGACACATTTTGTTGAAAAGCATACTGGGGAAACATTAAAATGGGAAAAATCAAACATTTTGGAATCTCATAGTGTTCTTATCTCATTTTGCCATTTTTCTGTGGTTGGTTCCCTTCAGGTTAATGCCTTCCATTTATCTTTTCAGTGAAACACACGAAGCATCTCAATTTATGGCTCCGACACAAATACCAATTTTCAGTAGGTAGCACAGCCACATACAGTGTTGAGGCTTTGTTTCACTAAAATATTTTCAGAATCAGCTGATGCTTCAGGGACTAGTGATGGGCCGTTCCACCAGTATCATGGATCGGAACGAAACTAATCAATAAAATATTTAGGTAACTAAATTCCAAGAAAACAGTATTGATAGTAGTAAGGTAGAAGCGTGTGTAATAATTTTTCAATCAAATTAGGTTTTCAATCACTTTTCTTCTAAAAAACCAAAATTGGCGTTTAAAAAGACCAGCATTTTGGCTTTTTCGGCTGATGGGCGAGTACGGCGATCGTTCGCAGGGAACGGGTGTTGAGACCAGTGAGAATAGAAGGTATATTCTATTCTCACTGGTTGAGACGACGCTGAAGAGTTCTTGTGCATATTATTCCTAAAGTTCGGTACTAAGAATTTCTCTGGAGTTTGACTCGCAGGTTGAGTTGGAGAATTGAATACAAGCCTGGACAGAAAGAAATTAAAGAAATTTCTTAGTAGCATCTTTATAACTTCCTAGAATACCTGTGGTGGGTTCAATGCAGCCTAGTAGTAGGAATGACCCATAATAATCCCCAACATCTTGTTCCAAGAACCTACGGGGTACCGATCTCGCTTCGATCCGATCCTTCATCACTTTTGTTCAGTAACGCACGATTTCTTTCCGATTCGTGTGAATCGGTAAAAATAGGAGCGGGTACCGATCCGTTCCGATCCTTGTATCGTTACGACCCGAACGGTCCATCCCTATCGGGGACATGTATTTGCTTAACTTATTGGCAGAAGTTGAAATTCCGGAACGAATGTTCTCGTAGAACCAACTGAAACGAATTCTGAGGCCAAATTTACTAATATTGACTACTTTGAGGATGAACCTAATACCTCGCATAAGTACTCAGGCTCCCGAATGGCAGGTTCCCCAAGATTACTGCGCTGGAAATGATGGGAGGGGGAATCGGTCGGGCGGAGGAGTGGCTCGAAATGTTCAATCGTTTTCTGGATTCGAAGCCTGCCAATAATTATTGTTTCGACCCTTCGAACTTCAGGAAACTTGCGAAGATTGTGCTGATAGGCCGGAAACAGGCATTCCAGGATGGTCTTAGAAAAACTCCTGAATCTCAACTGGTAACCTTGGATCCGTGGTAGAATCCAATTCTGCTCCCTCTGCAACTTAGGTGTCGGCGAAACAACGGAGCATTTTTTGACCGAATGTCCAATTCTTGGCTTTTAGTAAGGTTTCCTTTACTTGGAGTGAACTGTTGGAAGTCCTGAATGATTCCGACTGGTCGGGACCCTGCACCTTTTTCCGCAAGGCTTGGCGTTATAGGAATTACCTGGTCTCTGAATTTAATTATAACTAGTAGGAGCCGAACTAGACGCAAGCATCCCTGGTTATTTGTTAATTTTGGTTTATGGATCTAGCCCTCAATTGATCTAATGTCATTGATGTGATTGTCTGACGTCATGTTCAAAAATGAAATTATGAATGAAATCCAAAATAAATTTAAATATTGCAAGATGGAACTTCCACTGACGGCCACGGCCAAAGTATATCATGTGCTGCATTTGTTTTAATTGAAATTATTTGGCGAATAAACATGTATTTCATTCATTCATTCTATGGCCATAAGTGGAGACATCATCCTATTGCTCTGAAGGTGCGGTTCGGTGGTAGACCCCATGAATTACGTTAGTCGACCCGTAATTTTGTTGGGCATATTGAATTTTAAATTAATTTTTCTCCGTGCATGCACTGAATGTTCTTACTGAAAATGGCGTTTTCATCAAACGACTCGAATGGGTGTACGTTCCTGCGTAGTACTGGAGATTTCACAATTAATACGAGCTGCTTTCGATCAGGCGGATTGAGGGTCGGACGCGGACGGCCTCGCGGGTGGACCCGGTTTGGCGCCGTTGGGAGATTTTGCCTCGCCAATTTTAACACTGGCTCACTTTCACCCGCGGCGGCGGTTCTTGAGCTACGCAAAAAGCTGACCCTTCCTATTAATTTACCAGACAGGACTTGGACGCCATACCCTCTCCTATATTCACAGTTATCCTGTAAAAGAAGATGCGTGTATAGTACTCGTACTACACATACACAAAGAATTACAAAGCGAGAGCAAACGTACTGTCACAGTAGGTTTATGCTCAATGACAATGATGAAGACATGATTCACTCTCATCTTAACTTCTTTTATTCTGCCGTCCTAAGTTAAAACGTCCTATCTACAGTAAATTTTACTGTAGATAGGTCGTTTTAACTTAGGACGGCAGTATTCTACTCAAACTTTGAGCCCTCATTGTGAACGAACAACTGGTCGTACAAAGCTGTGGATGGTGTTAAAAATTCTAGAAAATAAACTCTAATCTAAATGTGAACTAAAAACTATACCGTTAAATTTGAATTTTTCCAAATGTCAAAATTCGTTTTGAACCCCTTCCCATTGACCTAGGGTTATGAAAAGTTTCAAGGATCATTGTAGGATTGGTCGGAACCCGTAAGCCAAACTTCGTAATTGTAGCACAACGCTAACTGGGCAAACTACGGACGGCGTAATCTTGAAAAGTAAACTAACAAATTTTGAGGGGGGTTAAAAAATGTTTTTCTTTGGTCGATCCCAATGGTTCATTATCGATGATATTAAACCAAAAACTGAACAAACAGCTAGAACCAAATTTGAAAAAAATCACGAACATCAATTGATGCAAAATTTTACATTTTACCATCATCAATTTAATACTCTATTGTGGGGGTTTTGGCGAAGAACAACTCTCAACTCACGTAGTGCGCCAATTAATCCGAAGTAGAAAAAAAGCGTTGCCTCTTCATGACTTACTGATCTGATCTGGAGAAGTGAGGTGAGAATATCTGACATAGAGTTTTGGCAAGTCTGAATTTGGCAGTTTGGAGACAGTACAGGTCAGTCCGTTCTTGATAATATTATGTTATTTGGACCCCACGTTGGCCGATACAGACAAAGAACTAATCGCATCAATATTCTAGTTGTACAAACTATTGATTCTGATTTTGCATGGCATGCCAATGATAGGTAGGTATTATTCCAAATCTTGTCTTTCCATTCCAATAATACAGTACCTAATTGAAAACTTCAATCTTATCTTTTATAAATCTTGGCTAACTATTGAAATACAATTTATGTTAAAAGAACTCGGTGAGCACCACACTTTCCTCAACACGTAGATCAGGATCCATCTAAGAAATTATTTCAAAAACTCTAAGTCTTCTAGGTTTCTAATGGTCCTGGTAATGACGTCAATGAGCCACAGATGGCGAAATATTGTCAAGAAACGACGAGTTTCAACAACCGATTTGGTTTCGTTTCAAACCTCTCAACTAAAATAGTAGAAAACGTCCAAAAATTGTCAATATTTTCCTGGCTGAGATCTTGAAATCTTAAGGGAAACCGTTGACATAAGTGGTACCTATTCAATACTTTTGTTGTTGACGTTGTTGTTTGCGGGAATAAAAACTACTTCATTTCAGGTTTGTGTCTAGTAAGCAACTGATGATGTATATTGGTAATCGATGAAGTAATTATCTCTAAAATTACTAGGTAGATGTTAGCGTAATGTTTTTGTTGATTATCAGACTTATCACATTATAACAAAAAATTCTCATCTACCGTTAACGAACTACCAGACACCCTGTTTTTAATTACGGCAATTCGGTTTGGCCATGACTTACTTGAACATTGTAATCAACAGTACTTGAATTTTGTTTCAGGTATGTCATCAGTCAGTGTATTCGCCCATATACGTAGCAGTAAGTACCCATCGTATTAGTACCCAATGTTATGCATAATATATTCAAGGTTTCTACGCCAGTTGTCACTAACTTCAAGTGAGAATGTTACTGATGGACAATCAATGCCAGAATAAATAGTTACAAGATGTATTATAATAATAAGTTATTATGAGATTTCTGATCATGAGCCATTATGTACAGTGGATAATCAACGGTGGACCCTAACTTTAAGCATCCTCCTCCCTCTCTAATCATTCTATTCTCACATCCCATCTTCGGTAATAAAGCTTTTCAGTCGTAAAAACGCAACCAGAACGACTAAATTATTTCATTATCTATACGATCTGCGATCCTCTTCATCCATCATACTAGGAGTCCGGCCTTGAGTCTTGAACATTCATCGGCAGTCGTATTAGATCGATAAAAATATCTAAGGATATCGTTTCCATTCTCCGTTTTCCCCAAATGCGCGTCATTAGGATAATGCTTCATCCCATTAACATTTTCTAAAATCCTTGAAGTCTCCCTCCTGTTTCGATCACGAGGATCTCCCAGGGCATCAGCGTTTCTTAAGATTTTGGGAAATTCCGTTTGGGAAGAGGTGGCTGGTACAACCCTGAGGTTGAGGTAGGTATTGACCGACCCTTGATTTTCGCACTCACGATTTTCCTGTGAGAACCATCTGAGTTATTCGTAGTTCATCGAGAGCCTCGCTTCTACGTGTATTCCGTAGAAGTTATGCAATCATTAGCATTTGGACGCAAATGACCATTAGAAGTTTCGTTTCCTGGGTTTATAAATCGATTTATATTCATCTTCTAATCATTGCCACCTTGATTTCGATGTGTTCAGTTGTTTCTTCAGCATGAAAATGCATATTAATGATTCATTATATCGGATTTTGGTGCTGCATAATCTCCATGAGAATAATCTCAGCCCGTACATCCGAACGAGTGATTATAAGAGGATGTTAGACGTGATAATTACAGGTGCCTGTAATTACAGATAATTATATATAATATAATATAATAATTATAATTATATTATAATTGCACCAAGTTCTTATTTGCGATGCTGAGACAATATTGTCGTTACCAAGGGACATCGCTTTGCTTGATATGCTCATGGACAATAGGAATGTTTAATCATGGGTAATCGGAGAATGATCATGGAGACTCGGAGCTGGTGATAAATTTTTATTGGGTGGGACTCCAGTTGACATTGTATCCTCATACACGTACTTGGGTGTCACCCTCACGACGGGGCTCTTGTTTGGGCAGCACTTCACTGAGAGAGCGGCAGCTGCCAAGCTGGTGATCACTAGCGTTTACAGAAACCTCTTCCGTCGCCCGTCCATACCTGTTCAGGCCAAGTTCAAAGTCTTCAATGCCGTCTCAAGGGCAGTCCTGTGTTATGGGGCCCAGGTCACAGGATACATCCAGTCGAGTTCTCTTGAACAAGTACTGAGGTACTTCATCAAGCTAATCTTCAGCCTGCCGAGAAATACGCCAAATTACTTCACGTATTTGGAAACTGGTGCCCAGACGATCTTCGCTTGCACGTTGTCTCTTGCCTGCCGATATGTGATTAGTGCCTTGTAGATGCCGCAGGACAAATATCCTGGTATAGTTACCCGGGGAGTCGTCAGGTCCGAAATATCGTGGTTTAAGGCAGTTAGAGATCTACCACAGAGACGGGGTTGCACCTTCCATGGGAATCTGGAATTGCTGAGTGCGTGGCCAGAGCAGCTGGAGTTGTTGGTCGTTTCAATCTGGAAAGCTAAATTTAAAAAAATAAAAAATAAATTATGGCTCGGAAAATGGCATCATTTTGCAAATCCATGCCGTATCATTTTGCCATCCATGCCGTTTTTTTTTTCTGCGTATATCAATACGATTTATTATCCTGCATTCGAACTTGTACTTTATTTTCACAATTTTAATTAATTGAGGAAATTATTCATAATAAACATGTTTTCTTCTTCTTCATGGATAATGGATCATGGATAATGGGAATGCTTAATCATGGATAATCGAGTAATCCTTATCACCTTTCAACCTTCATTATTCCAAAAATAATCAAACTTTCGTTTTTCTCGGTGGGAGACTTCGTCATGATCAAGTCGGCTGAACTTTCGAGGTTGCGCAACTCTGATGGACAGCGGACGGGTTCCGCGCCTGATCAGTCCCCTGACCCACATTTTGGGAGGGACTTTAATCGTTAGTTCTCCACGCTAATAAATTACGCGATTATCAGCGGAAATCGAATTTATGCCGTCACATTTAAGAGATAACGCATTTGGCGACGGAGAGAACTGGTTCGTTTCGCGAAGATTATACTTGTTCGGTCCTACGCGTTTAAGCCGATTAACTGACTGAGGCTTGTTTCGGCAATAGTGAGGAGCATCATTTGATTAAATTTGACCCACTGCCTCGCGAGTTATGGACTGAAAGGTACTATTCCTCATTTTACTGATTAGCCTGTTTCAACTCTGCCTAGCATAGGTTCAGGTCCAGAACATACCAGCTCCGGGAGGTTCCTGACAAATACTCTAAATCAAAATGTATTAAAATTTGTATGAACAACGATACTGTTCAATCTGAGGTTATCGAGCTATGGCGTTTTAAAAATGTATCTTCCTATTTGTCTCCCTCGGCTGAATTTCAACGTTCTCGAAAAATGTAGACGCCGGATGAGTGGATTTCTAGGGTTTTATATTTTCAAACATTGCAATCGCCCCTAAAGAAAATTCAACTCCTCTCGAAATTAATTTAATTAAATTTTTTTTTGTCAAAATCGTCACTCAAGTTCTGATACGGCCCAATCCACATTTTTGCTGAAATGAGCTTATCACATTTGGTGGTTCGAATTGAAACGGGAGAGTGAATTAGTTCAGTTCAATTTTGGACATATTTTGTACTAAAACTCAGCGAAATCGTGAAACTAACCTGTTTTGGAAGGTACCCGTGAAAGTTTTGGAAATTAACAGTTTTTCATGTCACCTGAAAAACGAGGACATGTGGATTAGGCTGTATCAGAACTTGAGTGACGAAATATTTGTTTATTTGCCATTGGGAAGGGAAAAAAGTAGAATTCAAGTGAAGAAGAAGACAAAAAATTAATTATTGTAAAATCGAACTGTTGAATTGTGTGGGACTTAAGAGAAGTCTACCTCCAACCCGGTAATAAATGTCATTAAAAATCCACCTTCCTCGTTGACCGACTGGTCGAACTCTGGTGCTTCCTCTACGATTGGTAGCGTCAAAATTGGAAGATGACGATAAAAAACAGATGACATATTATTATACTCTGCCATCATACGATTTTCACTTTCTGGAAGGTTGTTTGATCCCCACAACCCGCCCTTGAGGTATACCTACATTGTGGAATAAATTGATTGATTGACTGATTGAAAAAAAAACTTTTCCAGGGTTACCGGCAATGTTTAGACGCTCTATCCTTGTAGAAATGATTAGATGGTATAAAAAGTGGAGGGAACAAAAATACCGATTTTGAAAAAAAGTGACTTATCACACTTTGCCATCTTTTTACAGAAGTAAACCTACTTTTGCTCATACCTGTGTGATTGATGCATTGTATTAAACTCCATTCTGAAATTCTTCTCAAATTTCTCGATACAGTGGTCTCTCTGGTTTGACTCTCAGTTTCCCTGTCGCGTCTTAAGATTAAATCACATTAAATATTTCTGATCCACTTTATTTTATCGACAGTTTCTCGCGTGTGCCATCATAAAACCATTAGAAATACGGATGTCGTGAGGGTTGTTCAGAGGGATCGCGATGTTTGAGATTTAAAGCCCTTTAAACGTTCCGTCAAGTGGCTCAGGTGGTGAGACAAAAGGAGCAACAGGTGCCTCCCGCGTCATCTCATTCATAGGATGGGAAGTTGAAGGGGGGACGAAAGGGGGGGGGCGTTTTAGGGTTGAGAAAGATACGGGAAAAGGGGTCGGCCACGGGGGGGGGGGGGGCAACCGTGACGTCACAGTAATCCCCTTTCTAGCACCCCCAAGTTCGGGCCTCATTCCCCTTTCCCGCTACTTGATATTCATAACAAACGCCATTCGCCAGTCTGTAAACAAACAACAGAGCTGCCGGATTCGATGTAGCGAACCGGGTAAACACGAAAACCAACGTTAGAAACGAGTTTTAACTGCTGTTCGGACATTTCTAGATGATCGGATGACCAGTGAGCGTCCTGACCGTTCCGGAATTCATCAGAACTCGGACGGAAAGTTCCGAAGAGTTCTGGAACACGTAGAATCGCTTCTGCACTGCCGAACGATTTCAGAACTGGAAGTGGAATAGCCAGGTCGGAAATAGCCATTTTTGTGCAAAAACTTCTAAAGCTTATAGTTGGCAGCTACTCTTGTGATTCCTTATGATTTTCGGTATACTGAAATCGAATCTGAAACCCGTTTTTCTCTATTCGCTCTAGATTTTTAGTAATCACGTACCTATTTAAAAATGTTTTGCACACGAAAATTCGTTAGAAATTAAAACTTTTACAAACAGGCCCAACATACTTTCGCACTCTAATGCTCGAATTCCAATTGTGGATACCAAAAAACCATGTAAAAACTCACTTTTCGGGAGTACAAAAAATTCTGAGCAATTACTTGGTCAACCCCAAACTTTTTCATATTTTACTACGGTCGTAAGGATGTTCTCAGAAAGCAAGAAACATATAATTCAAGCCCCGCAAGGCCGTCGTACAGGTTGCCGAGCGATAAGAAGATTCAAAGTCCACGCGATAACAGAGGCTTGCGGGAGACGCTCGGAAGGCCAGTTGTGACAGTACCGTTATGGCTAGTGGTTCCTCCGATAATCCTTTTTTATGTGACGGGTGTGAGAACACGGTTTTTAAGTGAAGATCAGGAATGGCTAGTGGTTCCTCCGATAAACCTCCCCCAATCAACTGATTAGTACCATATAGATTAGTTGGACAAATAGATCAAGTGGACGGGGTTGCGGAATAAAAACATCCCCCAATCAACTGATTAGTACCATATAGATTAGTTGGACATATAGATGAAGTGGACGGGGTTGCGGAATAAAAACCTCCCCCAATCAACTGATTAGTACCATATAGATTAGTTGGACAAATAGATCAAGTGGACGGGGTTGGCGAATAAAAACATCCCCTATCAACTGATTAGTACCATATAGGGTACTGTCACAACTAGCCTTCCGCACGTCTCCCGAAAGCCACTGTTATCGCGTGGACTTTGAATCTTCTTATCGCTCGGCAACCTGTACGACGGCCTTGCGGGGCTTGAATTATATGTTTCTTGCTTTCTGAGAACATCCTTTCGACCGTAGTAAAATATGAAAAAGTTTGGGGTTGACCAAGTAATTGCTCAGAATCACCGTGAAAACATAAAATTAGAAACCCGTTGTTTCCCTATAGGTACCTTGTATTTGATTGATAAAACACATCATTTCCCTCATTTTGCTGCAAAAATATAGAGCGAAGTTGTGGTTTGCTCTGCGCTTTTTCAAAGACTCTCCACTTTTTTTGTGCGGCGCGCCGCTTCCTGCGCTTCCCCCGACGCAACGCCCCTGAAATTGAAGCATCTACCGAAATTGGTGAGAACCACTGAACTAGACAGAAGGGTGATCTGTATAGGAAACAATAAATCGTTGTGGAAGAATTTGCAGCGTTTTTCTAGGTCGGGTATACGAATGCACTAAGAAATTTAGATGAGGGATTCACTTGTTCCTAACAACCAACATCATGACACGATAATGTTGACACCGCTCGCGTATAGCGCCGATTAGACACAGTGCGTTTATCTAGGCCTTTCAGAAGAGTCTAATCTATCAGCCGATTTGCATTATACCTGCAAGGATTGTCTTCACTTTTCCACTCGCCTACGTTCCGTTACGCCCGTTCGACCGTTTAGTTGTGTGTGTTTTTTTCCTGCTTTTTTTTGTTATTCATTCACACGGTTGGAAGGATACATAGGTATATATTCGTGTAGGATTTTTTTCCGGCAGGTTGGAATATTCTTTTCACCCTCCACTGCTAAATTTGAATCCCCTCCGTTCGGGCTCAAAAAGGTCGAACGCGATGGTAACCGTCTTTTAACGTCCCGTTTGGCCGGTCCGGCCAACAAAAGTCCCCCCACCCCACATAATGCTCAACGTTTGTAAAGGAAAAGGGGATTTTGTGAAACCTAGTGTAATGAACGCTTTCCACGAACATGGAGTATAATCTTTTTCTAGAACGAGTGTCCTCACACAATCCAAAAGGACGTTCGGATCCTATTTTAATCTAGGGACGCGGGAGCGTCCCGCCCGCCAAGAAACCCGAAGCCCTGAAAACCGAAGCGACTGAGACACTGATTACGCGACGGAACTAGTTGGGGTTTTCACCCTACCATAGCTCGGTCCCCTGAGTGTCTCGAGAGTTGATTTTTTGTACACCAACTCTCCAGGGGCACGTGAGGACGTAAAACAAATTTCAGCTCTCGGGAACATCAGGTGTCGGGGGTATAACAATTTTAAAACCACTATTTTTCACGTTTTTCGTGTTCTTCTTCTTCTCGTTGTTGTTGTTGTTGTTGTTGTTCATTGACGGGGCTACAGCCCAGCAGACAAATCGGATCGAGCTGAAATTTTGCACACACGTTTGTTATGCTCCAAGGGAGTGCCTTTTGACCATTTTTTCTCCCTCCCCCCATTTCCCCCCCAATTAGGGGGGAAATAGTGTTTTTTAGGAATTTCAAATGGTCATAACTCCTTCGAAATTGAAGCTTTTTCAGATTTTCTTTTTTAGTTGTGTTCAGCTTTTCAAACTGTTTAATTTGAGATCAAAAAATGCTTCCTAAGAGGAAAAATAAAGGAGTTATGGTGATTTTTCTATTTTCAACAACAACTGCCGCAAATATTGATGAAAATTGGTGCGGTTGGTCTTAAAATGTCCGCTAGGTTGTCTTAAATATGCTCAATAATTTTGAACTAAATCTCAATCGATTTGACTAATCCACAGCCAAAAATACGTGAATAAATTCCACATCTACTGATTTGGCTAATTTCCGAAAACATCAAAGTTGAACGGTGGTCAGAAAAATTGTCGTAGAGTGGCGCCTGTTTAAGGATCGATAGGAAATTTTATGGGCTTTCGAATGAGGGTAGCGCACTTTGGCACTTTTCCCAACGGTTCTCGAGTTATTCGCGATTTTTGGTATAAAAACGTGCGTTTTACCAGTTGCAAACTTTCTCTTTCCTCTTTCTCTTCGACACCAATAATTACAATTATTGTAATGATTCTCAACAACAAAAATTTGCACAATCCCCAAGAAAAAATGCAACCAATTTTCAAAAAATTTCTAATTCAAATTTATTCAAATTTCTAATTCTTTCTATTTTTTTAAATTTAATAATAAGAATAATTGTATTAAATTTTAACAATTGTTTTTAAATTGTTGATTGTTTTAATTAATCGAAAATTTTAAAACTAATATTTAACCAATTCGCAAAAATTTTAAAACTACTTATTTTTCAAACACATTTCAGATAACAAACAATAATTTCCAAAAAATAATTATTCTTGTCACAAAAACAAGAAACAAAAAGGCAAATTAGTAGGCGTACTAATTTTAACATGAATAATGTTTTTGCGGTGGCCTACCAGAGTTGAAAAGCGTAACGAAGTTTAAGTCACGAAATTATGTCACGAAGATTTTTAATGATTTTCACGTACAACCGAGCCGTTTCTAGGGAAATGAAACTTCTTTAGTTTTCAACGGACAAAAATCGTTCTCCATTCGTTGGAAAGCCTTTAATTTATGCATAAATTATATACTGCCAAAATCACTGTAAATATCGAAGAAGCTGAGATACAGCCCTGAGTAAATAAAAAAACTAATAAATTTTCCGCACATTTCTTAATATTTTCCATACAGACAAAGAAAAGAGATAAGGAAAAGGGGAAACGGGACGCAAAAACATTATTCATGTTTTGCATAGCAAATACCTCGTTCTATACAAAGTATAGAAGAGAAAAGATCCGGGGGGTCCAGGGGGGCTTGCCCCCCTGGCGAGGCGCGAAGCGCCGAGTTTTACTAAATTTTGACTAGGATAAAACTTCATTTAGAAAAACATTTACTAGTTACCTCGTAGGTACTTTTGTATTGTATAAGTTGTTGAACCGTATTGTATAAGTACCACTCGAAAACTAGCCATGCAAAAAGATGTGATATCCCCCCAAAAACAACTCCGTTGTAAAAACTGGCCCGCCAAAAAACCTCAGCCGCAAAAAGGAATGATATCCATTTTGCCCGCCAGCCACATATATAGGATGCTCAGTGCTTCGCACCTCGCTGTTGAGTGTGCATATAGAAACCTGATCCTCCTACCCCTAACCTCCACCGTCAATGTTTTCCTGTTCCCTGTCACCTTCCCACAACCCCCTCTCACCCTTAGTCACCCTCGGTTTCACCTAATATGTTTCCTCTGTTACACCAGCAGGGAGCTTTACGCTTCTTTCAATGCTGTTGGCGGGAGCTTTTTGCCAGATGAACAAGCTAACATAAGTATTACTGGTGGTCACGAGTAATCAGCGGTGGTACAACTGTAATGAAGTAATGCTTCAATTCAGGCTTGTTCATCTGGCAAAAAGCTCCCGCCAACAGCATTGAAAGAAGCGTAAAGCTCCCTGCTGGTGTAACAGAGGAAACATATTAGGTGAAACCGAGGGTGACTAAGGGTGAGAGGGGGTTGTGGGAAGGTGACAGGGAACAGGAAAACATTGACGGTGGAGGTTAGGGGTAGGAGGATCAGGTTTCTATATGCACACTCAACAGCGAGGTGCGAAGCACTGAGCATCCTATATATGTGGCTGGCGGGCAAAATGGATATCATTCCTTTTTGCGGCTGAGGTTTTTTGGCGGGCCAGTTTTTACAACGGAGTTGTTTTTGGGGTATTAATAATATGCTCTGTGTTAGAGCGACTCGCTCTCCAAAGATTTAACATAATAGGTACGTCTCTCATTATGTCATTTCTTTTATGTGTTTCTGAATTCTGTAAATTTCTGAGAGTGGACTTTTCATTTTCTCGAACACGTACGCTAGCGACTTACACGAACTTAACAATTCAGAATTGTGTTTATCACACTCCTCCATTTCTTACATTTCCTAAAGTAAGCATATCGTCGCTTAAGAAGCAACACCCCCTATCGACCATTTCCCAACTTTTCAGGAGAAAGGAAAACTGAATGATGGACCAATTTTCGTTCATGTGTCCTATTCTTGCCCATTTTTCACTCTCTAGACCAACAAGTGACGCCTTTCAATGTTGAAAACAGTAAAAAGTTGAAAATTTAGGAAATTGAGGTTGATAGGGAGTGTTATCAAAATTATTAGGATAATACACCACCTATCAACCTATAACCTAAACACTACCTATCAACCTATGGTATTATACCATAGGACCTATGGCATAGGTCTATAGGTGGTGTTCTTGATAGAAAATATGGTTGGCATGCGCTGTCAGCGAAATGAGATCGATAGACCAAAAATACTCCAAAAATCTAAACTTTCAACTATTTTTATTACCTAAACAAACTAAAATTGTCATTGTTGATGCAATGACCAACTGAATTTGGAACACAGCTGTTGAAAAAGTATGCAGCGTAAGGAATAGCAACGACGCTCGATGAAGAAAAACCAAGGTTTTAGGAACTCGCAAACGATAAATAAGTAGTTCCATTTAAGATAAATTGTATTAAAATAAGCTGGAAACAAAGGAAATTTAAGGCTCGTTAAGGCATCACAAATTTACTTATAAAAATCAGTCTGAACAGCATCCTTGAACTCGAACCTAACTCAATACTCACTCAAATAACTTGTCGACAGTTATGATCGCACACCTTGCACGCATTCGTTTTCCGTAACCTATTACCTACCTGGCATTACTTGGAATAGTCCCAGCCAACCTATTATCACAGAATCCCGAATGGCCGGCGACAAAGAGGCTCTCGAAGGCGTTTCCTCCAAGTCCTCAAAACAATAACTGTTATTCCAGTAATAGGGTTTTTCTGGTAATAATATTAACTTATTATGTTACTGGACAGTTATTTGAAGCGGTTACGTTAAATATTCCCCACCCCTAATTTAAGTGCTTAAAATTCTCTGAGTCCTTCCACACAGCTGGTTGTCTGGTTGATACGGGCTGTTGCCTCAACGATGTCGATAGGGCCTGTTATAATTTTCGAGTTTCCTCGACTCTGTAATCTAGTTGAAGCGATTTTGAGCTAAGGAGCCTATCCAGCGGGAGAAGTCGTATACTGGCGCCCATCTCAAAAAATATAAATTTTCAGTAGAAGCAATTTCCGTTTTGCGCCCAGTTAATTATGCTTTTACCCCATTTTCTGGACATCTTACGTGTGTCTAATCATTCTTTAACTTACTACGTCCTTTTTTCTATCAAATTCCATGACAATTTAAAGGAGATTCGCCTTTTCCGCTTAATAAGTGTGGGTGATAGCTGAGATATACGGCATTTCTGTTAAGCATTCCAAGCATTTCCAGCGGTCCCCTGGCGTCTTTTAGCCGCGGTTTTAACAAGATCCGTACATTATTTCTACATTACCTCTTATTTACGCTGGTTATTCAATTTAATCATTGGAAAAGTTAAGTGAGGAGCTTCCAGCCCAGTTTTTTGGTGACTTATCATTAATAAATCACTGAGTAAGACTTGTAACAGCAAATACATGAGTGAATGATGGCATTAACTATAAGTAAAACTTTATTAAAAATTTTAAGAAAATATTAAACGAACTAACACCAAACACTTAGCATTTTGTAAGCCGTGAACATATTTCGAATTTTCGCTAAGCAAGAAAGTCTCACCTCTGGAGAATTTGGCATGATATCCGCCTTTCATACCTTAACAAAAACGACGTACGCACCCAATAGTCGAAGGATTTCTAGAAATTTCAGAGATACGCGTTTTCTCACTAGCGTTTTTGTGTACCTTTTAGAACCCACACGTACATGAATGACGTATCATCAGGTGCAGAAGCCTCCAAAGATTCTAGATTTGCAAAAATCAGGAAATAGCCAAAATCCGAGATATGCCCTTCTTGCTAAGGACGGCAGTATAAGAATCTGCCAAAACCCAATTTTCGTGAAAATAGTCGGTAGGGGGTGTTGGTTCTTAAGCGACGATATATTCAATGTATCAATCATGGTTTCGTACAATACTTGTACATCGATCAGTCTTCCTGATAGCCAAATTGTCAGGTTGCTCATTAACGCCTGCCAGATGAAAGAAATATCTCAACGACACGGGTTCAATTGGTTTTACCCTCACTCATCAAGATTATATGATATTATGTTTTGTATGGGTATTATGGATTTTTGATCTTCACGAAGGTGTGCGGATGGTGTAAACAAGAAAAAAGATTAGTTAATTGCTAATATAGTAACTATTAGTAATATTTTTAATTAGTAAAATAGTAACAAGTAATTAACTGTTAATTCATTATGCGTCCTTTGTTGTGAAAACCTCAAATTTATCTAAAATCCAACTCCGACTGAGTTATGCATAATACACCTTAAACGTCGGTGCACATTTGCCAGAACTGCGTCACCGTTTTCCGAGAAGGTGCCACAAAAGAGGACAAACTGTCGACCTAAGGAAAGCAATTATCGCTTGAATACGAGAGAGGATCGGGTGCCCTTGAGCCCTAAATGGCGGGAGACGGTACTTTTCCGGTAAGTCTTCCACAAGGGCTTCCCATCGGAAGAATCTCCCGACCTCGAGCTTTAATAGTTGGGACTTTTTTCCATCTCCTGAGGTTGCAGGTACATAATTGAGGCGAAAATCTGCGCTCGAAGCAGGAGAAGAACATTTCAATGTCGGTTTTCTGGTACAATCACCGCCACAGATTCTCGATGAATTTAGGTCAAGGGGCGGTATTTTGCTGTAGTGATTTTTCGAGTGCATCGACGATTTTTTTTCGTTCCCGACCAGGTTTTTGAACGAAGTTTATTATGTAGTAAATGACCTCGCGTTCTTCATTTGGCTCCGGAAATCTCACCTCCCTCATTTCTCGCCCTAGACTACACGGGTGGAGTGTTGGACACACCAACGCTCGTTCAGAACGCTGCTATTTGGAAAAGCCCGATTTGTGGTGCCCCTAGTGGCAGTGTAAATACACTTCGGTTCATGCTCTACCCAACAAGCGAATTTTCATGTTCAGTCTTTCATCAGTTCTCAAGCAGGAAGTTTGCAAGGTGATTCTGGGGTCCCGGACACCCCACGAGGGTTTTCTATGTATACGTTTTCTTAACCACTTTTGTGAGTGCCCCGTGAGGTTTCGTGATATTTCCCATTGGTTTTTGTCGTTATGGCGGCTGAGAAAAGGTTTTTTTACCCCAGAGGAGATCGGACAAGTGTTGCTGGAGTTGGAAAGTGAAGACACCAATGAGAACTTAGGTGGATACAGAGATGTGGTTGAAACAAAAACTAGAGAGAAGACAACCCCGATGCTCTTGAATCCCTCCCGCAATCAGTACGTTTCCCCGAAGGCGTCTTTTAATTAAAATATCAGTTTTCGGGGGGAATTTTAGTGCTTATTTCAGTACCATGATTGCCTTATCAGAATTGCCTATTCCTCTAATGTAGTCGTTCGAAATAGTTGTTACAGTTGATATTGCCATTTCGTGTCAAATGAGATTTCAGTCTTATGGGGAGTTCGGTGCTACATACAGTGTCGAGATTAACTTAAAATCGATGCTTATTGCCCTAGAAGTATCAGTCGTTCGAAGTAGTTTGAATCCGTTTAACCGATAACATTGTCGTGATTGGAAATCACAATGCCGCTACAATGAAAGTCGCATCAAACGAAAAACCGAACCTCTAAAACTAATACCATTAGTGGCCACCTTGCGCAGTGATCGATCACTATCGCTGGAATCGTCGCACTTTTACCTTAATTACTAAGACTGTCCGAACCCGAAAGATTGATGTGTGTTTAACAAGGTTTGAACCACAATGAGATGAGGGGTCGTTGTGTATTTTGCAATAAGCCCAATTTCTCACATTCTTGACGTTGATGTGTGTTTTTTTGTAGGTACAAAGTTACTTGCGATAGCGGCGCTCCTGGCTGAAATCGTAAATAAAACAATTACCGTAACGACATCGGATTCAGCTCCGTAAGAGTGAAATACGAATCGTTACCAGCATTATTAACTGTGGAACATCACTGTGGAAAGTGATGTTTCAAAATGTAGGTACATTTTGACCAATTTTATTCAACTGATTCAAAGATTGGGGAATTATCATTTAAAATAGATGAACTCGAATGATCTTCGAAAGGTTTCAAATATAAACAACGTTGTCCAATGGGTGCTGGGTGAGGGATTGGCAACGAAGCCAATGCTCATCTCAACTACGCATCATAGGCACGACGCCAAGGCTCATTACAAAATTATCCAGAAAAACCTCACGTGTCACCAAATACACTAGCTTAATATCACAAATTGTGTCAGATGACTATCAATAGTGGGCGCAGGGTTATTAATGATAAACATGGTTATTGCTAAGTCGTGTGGATTCCGGTTGGTTGTTTCTACTACTGTACGATGTGATTGGCCTTCATTGACCACTACTGTTTTCTTTGCTATAGTTTATATCGTTATGGTGTTAATAACGTTATACTTCGCATGAAGCTTCAAAACAATTAGGCCTGAAAGCTTGAAGTGCGGCATATAAAGCACATGAGGATATACTAAAAATACCAATAGCGCACAGTAAACCTCGTGTATCCATACTGACGGTATTGAGCCCATAATCACACCTATTTCACCTATTTAGGCATTGAATCGTAACATTGGACGATTCCAAGTAGTTGAGTGTACGATAACTACGACTTATGTGGGTTTCCAGGAGGTTCCGTCAGGAAGTTCACTCCTATTCCCATAACATGGCCGAAAACCTTGTTGTTAATCATCTCACTGAGCTATATGCATGACAGACCTTACGATTTAACTGCTTCGATGATGACTGCTACTGCTAAAAATTGAATGCTTATAATGGCCATGGCCGTCTCACTCAATGCCTACCACGGCTGCTGAGTAGGTTGTGTTATGATGATCCTTCGTTCCACCAATACCTGACTGCTGATCCAAGCACGTCGACTATACGAATACAACCCCAATAGAACCAAAGTGGTATACAAGGGTCCTAACCCTTGAAACAACGACTTCCAACCACATCCGTCAAAGACGAGGTCAAAGAGGTTCCGTACTGATCCAGTGTTACTCGAGCACGTTACCATTTCGGCATAACAATTGCACCGCATGCTGTCACCAAGTTGATTCTGATAGGAGGGCGTGAAGAGGTGGAGATGATTTCTGCGCGAGACCCCGCATTCGT
This sequence comes from Stenodema calcarata, assembly GCA_963920205.1. Lineage (NCBI taxonomy): Eukaryota > Metazoa > Arthropoda > Insecta > Hemiptera > Miridae > Stenodema > Stenodema calcarata. Next base: position 9,096,850 of record OY986051.1, on the reverse strand, counting down.
ATTCAACGCCATTTAACATCGCGCTCGTCGACGTCCTTGGTCGTTCGCCACCGCCTTCGGTTGGCTGTCTGCCAGATAGACCCACGAGTCCACCAACGACCCCATGTACCTGCCCCCATTGCTTCGAGTATTTTGGTACTGACTTCAAACTATCACGACAGTTTCCGATTGTGTTCTCTTCGATAGGTGAAATGACCCGTTGATGGTAACTGGTCGTGAATCCGTCTCAAGCCGCAGCTTCTCAGCTCTAGCCATATCGGGTTTATTTCGGGAACCGCGGATCGGAGTGGGTGGCACAAGGTCTTTGACTTCTATTCGCGTTCTATCGAGGGATACGGCTGTTCGTATTAATTGTATACACATTCCGGGATCACAGCTCAATACTTGTCTCAACGCATTCAGTTCGGCCGAGTCACAGGTCGTCCCGTCCCTACGGAACCCACGTAACAGATGGTGGTTCAGGCAAACACAAGCAACATCAATATTGCTCCCGATCAAATTACGATCAGAGGGAGCAGACGGAATTCCAGTAGTTATTCTCCAAACGCTATCTGACGTTGGTACTTGTGCCAATCATCTCATATCTATAAAATGAATCGTTGGGAAAAGAAATTTATCTGGATGTATGGAATAAGCCCAAATTGCCGTTCTATGCTAACGAATTTCGAGCTACGAGTATTTCACTCCTTTGCGTTTTGGATATAATTCTCGATAAAATTGTATAGGTACCTTGAGCTAAGATCGACAAGCATGAGATTTAAGACCCATATCAATCTGCTCACAGAAGGGGATACAGCACGATATCTGCCCTAATAGAAGTTCTAGACGATGTGCGTAGAACAATGGATATGAGGAAAGTACTTAACCATTCTGGTCATGGTTGACTTTCGACGGCCTTTGATTTGCTGAGAAAAGATATCTTCCAGGCCAAACTAAAATCAACAGGAATTCGAGGAAGCCTACTCAATTGCAAACGCCTACTTTTATGCAATATGTAGGTAAATCAATATAAATATCGACAACTTTGAAAATTTTGAAACATGGCTTCTGTAGCCCAACCAAATACCCTGAAGTTTGGTACGAATTCATCATCGAAACTTAGCCCCGTCTGTGGATCTCATAGGTAGGTAGTTCTGGAATTCTGACAACAGGAATCGATTACAAGTAAAAAGGACGAAAGTGGCGATTTCACTTATTTTTGTTACAATTTTTGTTACGAATATGACCGCCATTTTAGAAATTTCAAAAATCAAAGAGAACTTCTTCGTAGAGGTAGGTACTTGTTCCGAATCCGACTCTATCATCAAACTTTTCATTCGGATTTTTCACATTATGGCAAACTGAGCAATGTGTTAGTTTTCATTAAATTCCGAAATTGAAATTTCAAAATTTTACGAAACGATCCTCCGATTATGAATTATGAGATCCATAGGTAAGTAATGTTTCGATTATGAATTCGTACACAACTTTCGGGTAGTATTAAATATGGATTCACTAATCTTCCTGGATATCCATAATAGTTTCTCCATGTTTCTCTATGGTGAAAAGTAGTTTCCCTACAACTTTAATTTACCCCTACCAGTCATTCTACCTAAAAAGGTCTCAACTTTTAAAGCATAATGACAAAAGTAACGAGTTGTAATGGAACTTCTAATGGGAACTTCCACTCATAAATTACCCTAATCGTGATTTTAAGGAGTATACTCTCTGAAATTCGGAAATTTTAAATCAACATTTGGACTCGTATACATATAAATGTTGATTTTAAATTTCAGAAATTATTGACAATGTCATTCAAAATAGCGGACATATCCCAATAATAGTATTGAACCGTACTCATCAAGTATCTTCTAATTTAAATATTTTGATCCTTAGTCTGCAAGCTCATCCGTCCTTCAAGTAGTTTGAAGAAGGCTTTCGAATTGAAACTCCCACGTCAACTGAAGCAATTATACTAATAGCTTCCGTTAGTTCAGCTATGTAGGCAACCCAATTAATTGAAACTAAGCTATCCTACTTCGGTGAAATGCCTTCATCTATTCTACAGTAAGATGAATGATGCAGGATTATGTTGTATTCCCTGAGATGATAGGGGTTTTAATAAATTGGGCTCGCTCCCAACTACGTTGTTTCCAATGGTTCAGGAGAGTTTATTGATCTAATTACGACTCGGTGCTCTTATAATAATGCCCTTTTCATAATGTTTTATATAGGTACCGTGGTTGAGGGAGTGCGTCTGACTCAACGTGCATCGTTCAAAACCAACTCCACTCTTCGGTTGATAATTTAAATTCTGAATTATACATAGATCCTATTTTTGGACGGTTTTCCTCTTACGTGTAATTATGGGAGAGGCAGGTAGATGTTAGTTTTTTGTGCCTTCGAGAAGGTCAAAGCGTTAATACCCGTTTGAGGGCGTATGAATCCTGTCCTGTAATGTTCGAGTGAGGAGTAACACATTCGTGTGTTCATGCTTTCTAGTTTGGTTGCTCTGTTTTTTTGAATTGTGAGTGAATTAACATTTCTGTTTTACCTATATCTTTTATATATTTCAGATCTTAAGCTGATTTACCTCATAAAAAACTGAAATCTACAAAACCTCAGTCACCGTTCCCGCTCGTGTGGATTTATCATTGTAGGGAAGGAGATTCGACTGTAAAGGTCTGCTGCGCTTGTGTAAATGTGTTTTGAATAGGGAGGTCGTAATGAAGTGAAGTTGTGGAAAGTATGGGTTAGCCCACTGATGATCTCAAATGAATTTTAAAATCATCAGACTGTAATATTTGTCTTAGCATGAGTGTGTATAAGTTGAAACTCCGATATTGGTTTACTGAATCTTGGAAGTATGAAGTGGGTTGGTCCTCAAGTAGTCTCATAAATGCACCACCGTTTCTTCGGTACTTTCGTATGTGCAAACGTTTTCCTTAAAAACTGGATTATGTGTTTGCAAGGGCGCTTGTTCTGATGTTGGGGTCAAAATCAGAACGTTTTCAAGTTCCCCATCTTCAAATGAGCCCTGAAGTCTTTTACAAATCATGCAAAAACTCGGCAAGTGGGTTTGTTTGTCTCATCATTATTGTAAAACGATCTGAACCGCATTACATCAGCCCTGGCTATTTGGAAGTTGGCACTGTTATTTTTGTATCAGGCTCTGTATCCTTTTCCTTCATTTCTCCACTCCAGAAATGTAAAAATTGACGCAGAGATGTGGTGATGTCAAGAGGGTTCCAAGTTGCTCCGCTCGACACGATACGGTGACGTGGATTAAGATAGTTTCTGCCCATGAATCACCTTTCGGCTCCTATTCAAAATGCCCCACAATGGGACAGATACGAGTATTCTCGTCTCCACCCTCGACCTTCACGGATGTTGCGATATTAAAGAGTTATGGAAAGCGCTTTCCAAAATACCCTCCCACAACCGTCCCAGCTTGATAATGGACAATAGGGGCAGACGAGCAGATGCCCGCAACCCTTCCAGCAAAGCCGCACCTTTTCCTTCTGCTGCCCTCTTTTCCATCCCACATATTTCCAATAGGTTGGGAGAACCTCTCTGTCACATTCTCTCTTTCTCACTCTCTCTTCAAAGTCCCTGTCCAGCCCCTAAATCCCGAGTTCAATACTTCAACTGATATCCTCTTGCACAGCCGTGCAGGCTGGAATCTCGTTTTGGACGAGTTTATCTAAAATATAAATACTTACCAAAACTGTTCGATTTACTAGTACAACATGCTAAAACGATAATCGGGTTGGAGTATACCTAAATGCAGCCCTTAAGACCTCATATGAGCTACGTACATACTATTTTACTATTTTGGCACGTAGTAACACATTATCCGCTCAAATGATGACAACATTTGGGTATTTTGATGCCTTTTTTCTGAATCAAAGCTTCCTAAGTGGAGTATGGAAGTCTGAGTGCAGTTCAGTCTGAATTGCGCTGCGGAAGCTTCGCCAAATCGGGTTCAGTCAGGTTTAGGACTCCGAATAACTACCAATGAGTTCCCCAATAACGTACATGCGAAATAACGTGAATATACAAGAGATTTCTAGATTGAGACTCCAACCAAAGAACGCTTTCAAAGGAGCTGTTCTTGTAAGAATGGCAGGAAACCTTCAACTTCCATCATAAAATATGAGATTAAGCCTTGAAGGGATATTTGGGGGTTTCTATCGTTTGAAGGCAAAACAAGTCATCACGCTTGTACCTCGTTTTTCACATCGTCTGATGCAACAGTTCTCTCTATCGTGGAAGACAAGAATTCCTACTTTCGAAACATCAAAGAGCTCATGAAGGCATGACAAGATGGTGAAGTACCGTTCATACGTAGCTTTATCTGGAGCTAAGAACACGAGCCAACCTCCTAACTGAAAAATATTCATCGAAATCTGAAAAGTGGGTTAGGAAATTTCAAATAACTTGTCATTAAATTCACTTGTAATGCACAGAATTGGGTCGGTCCATAGGCAGTATACCCAATTCTGTCGGTCCATAGGCAGTATACCCAATTCTGTGCATTACAAGTGAATTCAATGACAAGTTATTTGAAATTTCCCAACCCACTTGTCAATGAACACCAATGTTTTCGTGGTTCTCGAAAATCACGGAGAACTGAAAATTGATTGCTACTATTTCCCCTCTGAATACAAGTATCTTTCATCTACAAGTTGGGTTGAATAATACATTTTGTATTATAATAATATTATATATTCATAATATATAATACCTATATAAATCATAAAGTTGGGTTATAATTATGGTTCTTTTACATAATCCGAATTATATGAGCCGATATTGGGGGAAGCACGTTTGCGGACAAAAATATTTTCTCGACATGGTTGATGGAAATCGTAGCTAGGCCACGTTTGCTGGAATGGAAATTAACAATAAAGCTCGTTTGCGCGAACTGTTAATACAAGGCAAACACAGGGTTTTCGGCGGGTACTCACCGTTCTAGATCTTCGTAGTGCTCATTCATGCTTTTTCGCCTGGCGCTGAGTGATGACTAAGTTGGGTGAAGTAACGTATGATGTACCCATGTTCTTCGTATTCACCTGAACAATTTATCAAAAAAATGGCTTTCAAATTTTTCCAAGGTGGGTTTCCATTGTCTTAGTGGATGGACCTGATTTTTAGGTCCGATTTGTACTGCACTTCCCTATGGTCTTAATTACGTGGTGTATATTGGGGGGCGGGTTGTTAAATTGGCTGTTGAAGTCGGCGTAAAAAGCCTCTACCCCATTCGTCGTTCGGGGGCTGTCCAGTGGTGGAGGTGATGCCTAAATGTAAGGTGGAAACGAACTTCCTTCCTCGACGTAGTAATACATATTACAATACATATTATGTATTGACCAACTACGTCGAGGAAGAACCTGTTATTATTAGCTCAATGCCTTTAGTGGGGTTGCTGCATTATACTAGTGAATCCATCATAGTACCTGAGCCCGTAGAATAGCCTTAACCATATGCCCACCTCAGTTTTGCGCCAGTAATGACGGAGAAGTTGATCAGTCGATTTATGTAACTCAAATAATTGCAGTTTACTCTAGTGCAGTGTTACATTGTGTTACAAGTAGCTTCAGCCGTTCGCGCCTGAATTCGAAATTCACGTCTCTTGATTCATTTAGTGTTGATTTGCTCGCCGTTGGATAAACTCAAATATTGAATTTGGACAAAATAATATAAATATAAAATTTATATTTAATATAAAAAATAAAAGTAGGTAGTTGCGAAGTTGACTCTGGTGGCTTGTGATTTTTCCAGTAATAAAACTCTTGACTTGCAGCTCTGGATTCTGGATGTGGGCTGTCGCTATTGCCACGCACACTTGGGTGGCAGTCGTCTGCGGTCAGTCGAAACTCTTTTTCGGCGCTCTGGAGAGACTGCTACTCGACGGGAAGAAATAAAATAAAAAATGTGCGGTAGCTCTTCGTCCATTTCAAGCACAGTCTCCAAACTCATTCAAGTGCGCTTACCTGTGACTCGTCTTCGTTCACCCTCGTCAAACCGTTTAAAGACGTCCCCTACCTGAGATTTCTCTCGTACAATAGTGCCATCTCCCCGTTCTAGGGCCACTTCAGCTTATTAATGGATTTCTAGTGAGAACTGGAAAATGAGAACGAGTGGTCCTCAACATGATTCCCATTGTGGCCTATAAACTACCAATAAATTCAACGTAGCTGGAAGATTTCGAATTCATACTTTGAAGGAGGAGAATCTCCTCTGATGATAGTTTGATACTGTGGGAGGAAAAATAGTTTGAACAAATTGCAGACGGGTTTTTTGTGGTTGTGCCAAAACATGAAGCAGAATGAAATTTAAACAGGAAAACATAGCGATCATTTGCAGCACGTTGGGGTGGAAGATTGAAACAGGTTGAAACCCAAATTCGTTTGGGTTAAGAGGTTTGCAATTTATTTGAGTGATGAAGAAACTCGAGGTAAGACGCTTTTAGCGGAAAATATCAAATGAAAGCTACTAGTTGGCGAGTAGCTTAAATTTGGTGTAAAACGCGGCACAACCAAGACGTGTGTAATAACGACATGAAATAGCACTTAACAGAATTGAACCGTCACTAGTTCGGCAGTTTTCTTGCACTGGCCCTCATTATTGGTTCATGTGGCCTCATCAATCGAAATTTCCTCTCGCCCTCCATATTCAACAAAGTATAGGTGATTGTTCCACGCTAAACCGTGCCAAAATTGTTATTGAGTACGCCTTTGATGGGTGCATATTCTGCGATCCAACCTTAAGATTTTCAGATCAAGATTAGTGCTGAATCCGTGAGTTCTGAATAAGTTAGCAACAAGTTAACAAGGAAATAGTGGTACCTAATAGATTTGGGAAAAATGAGTTCAAACCGGTTGTGAACGACATTCGAATCGGTCGTAGATCAACAGGATGGACGACGTCGTGATGAGAACAATCTTAAATACTTGAGCGAATGCTCGGAGTCATAAGGAAGATCTTCACGCCATAAAGTGCCTGCTAGACGTGGCTGGTAGGTAAAATTTGAACGGATATGAAGATGCAAAAGAGAAGTACGCACGAGAATCCCTCAGTTGAAGACAAAATAAGATACCAAGTATGAAATAAGGGTATTATCAGGTATGAAACCAGATATCAGAGAATATAAAAAAGTGAGATCCCCGTTACCAACGATAACCCCGGTTCCATTCAACGGATTTTTTCGCGGTGTGTCCTCAGTCATTCGTATGCAGAGGATGCAGGTCATGAAGTACATCATTTCAAATTGCCTGATGGTGTAATTGAATGGCCTTCCGCGGCGACCGGATTCTACTCGTAATTGATCTTCCCATCTTTTCTAGGAGTGGGTTCGCTTGCATGGATTAATGTATGGTACTCGTTCTTCCCCAGTGGCTTGATCCACAACTACATCTTCCACTAAAAGAGGTCAGACAAGACTAGGATTTTATGACAAAAGAACAACGCGTACACAGAAAAAAAATACCGCGCCTGTCATCGTCCCATCTAATAATACGTGGATTCCAAAAAGGCTTCCTTCCTACAAAAGACGGGAAGGCTGAATCTAACTTCTTTTGTCTGGCTTTTAGTCTTTTTTTTATACCATACTGTAAACCTCCTTACCGTCCGAAAGGTTTTCGAAAAGAAGGACAATGGAATTTTCCACGTTACTTTTCTCAAAACCCAGTCATATTATAGGATCATATTATTTGAATTAGATGATGTGAACAGTAACATATTATTAGGTTGCCAATTTACCTTTAACAGTAATAATGTTGATTAAATACGTAACAAGGTGATCGATATTGATGAGACAGTCACCAGAAAAGTTGGTTTGCGTTAACGCCCTAACGCAATAGTGGATATTTTTAATTTCAGGGAGTAGAGGAGAAAATAAAGACGTAATTTTATGTTATTAGTAATTATGAAGACATGAACCTGTGAGTATATTACTGCTTTGGGGACAATGTGTTAGAACATATTCAGTGACTCATGTCCAAGCTTAGGCGTATACGGCCTTTTCCAAGCCCTGTAGGGGAACAAGGGTTATGAATCCGTTTCAGAGGTTTGCAAGATCTCATAGTCAGCAAAAGTGCTACGAACTAGATGGTAAATTCATTCTACCAACTTAACTATTATATAGTAGTATCGGGGGTGGTGATGTAGAAGATTATTTATGTAGGTTGCTCAAGTAGCGGTCCAGATTGCTTTTGCTATTTCGGTGTTATTCCAATTAGAGAAAAAGAAAGCAGTTACCCGATTTTCTTCCCTTTATTGATGACAATATTTAGAGGGAGATGTTGTACCTTGGGACTTTGATAATAACATCCTGACGGTGCAAGGAATTTAGGTCTGTGAGGGTGGTACCAACGCGTCTTACGACCTTCAGTTGTAGCTGAAGTTTAATACCGATTTCTTCGCGCGATAACTTTTTACAACAACATCGGGCCAATGTTCATACAGGCCCTACTGATTCAAACAGAACGTGGTTTTGAGATATCGAGTTGATTATTAATATTATAGCCGTTACCCGTGCGTTGCACGGGTCCACATGCTTTATCGCTCTCTCAGATGATCATACACCCCCCCAATTGAGAAGTTAGAGCCGACGCGTCGTGATGTGATGTTTAGAACCTTGACCAACTTTACTTGACAGGGGCTCGCTTCGCTCGCGTGAGAGATTCCTATTGATAGGTAGACGCACAATATGCGTCTACCTATCATAATTATAAATATTATAAATTATAACTACCTATAATTATGAATATTATTCATAATTATAACTACTAACGCGTCGGAATGCATCTGAATCTTCACTGAAGGAAAGCCTCGTTCACGATGTAGGAATTGGGTATGTGAAATCTAATTAAAAAAAAGTTCAGATCCTTAAACCGGACCCGCATGTCTCTATGTATTTTTGGTCGCTGAATCCGAATCCGGGGTCAAAAAAAGCCGGACACCCCTAAAAAAAGTTATAGCCGAAAAACACCCACTGAATGGGGTGAATCCTCGGAAAACTTTGATGTAGGCATTATTATCTTGATGAATCCTGTTTTTAAGTAATCCAATTATAATAAGGGTGAATTGTGGAGTTGATACTTCACTGGTACAATATAAACAATATATTTTTTTAAAGAAACAGATGTTAGGGCAACCTACGCACAAAGGAAATTTATGTCTCATACCAACGCGTTTTACCTGTAGCTTTGTGTTGCTAACATAAAGGAACGTATTTCCTGCAGTTCATTCTCAACAGAAACAGTTGAACTAGCGTAAAAGTTCCTAATTTGATTTCTATCCTACACACTCGACATTACCTATTTTACATCATGAAAATTCTACCAGACTTGGTACAAACAGTATTTCAAGTAACGAGATGCCACGATCTCTATGACATACAGGAAAAACAACGGCCGACTGACAGAACGAAAACGGACGGGGTGAATAAACTACCTAGCGGGGTCAATGGGGTGGTCCGTCTATTTTGGAAGCTCATACCTAACTAAATACACTTCATGGTCTAATTTAAATAACTTTCCATTGTCAAGCAGACTTCTCATCAGGAAATAGGCGCGTTCATGTTGAATGCAAGGATTTGGAAACGATCAGAAAGACCCGGAGAAACCTTCACCAACTTGAAGAATCGTGTTGAGGTGCATAAATAATGTTTAGCCTTCAATGGAAGGTAAACAAACTGAGAAATAAACAAAGTGATCAATGAGGTTTCCGAGGGCGTTGAGTCCAATGTGAGTGACAACTATACGACGAAACAACATGACGCGCGAGCTCGTTGTAAAAACTTCATAGGCTACGTCAAATGAATGACGTCAATCGGAATTCTAATAGAAAATATGATATTTAGAAATCTTTAGTTCGCACAGATAATAATTCACAAATCCACTGGTACTGGGATGAAATCTAAATCGACACGAAGGTTTTAGATGAGCTCGAAATTAATTTATTTCGTCTGTATTGAAAATCCAAAATTTTTGGCGGTATCTCGAGATTGTATAATCGAAAAGAGTTTATCAATGTCACTCTTATTTCGGACTCATTGTTGATTTTTCGAAGAAATGAGAGCTAAGGTGGATTTTATCTCGTTTTTCCTACCGATAAAATTATGGCTGATCTTGAAAAGATAGTATTGAGTGCACACGTTTCCACATTTTGGTTTATTATCTTCGATAATGAACCATTGGAATCGCCCAAAGAAAAAAAAATTTTAACCCCCCCTCAAAATTTGTTGGTTTACGTTTCAAGATACGTAGATTCAGAAAATCGAATAAAAAAAAATCCGTCCGTCCGCCGTACGCCGTCCGCCGTCCGCCGTCCGCGCCACTTTGCCCAGTTAGCGTTGAGTTAAAATTACGAAATTTGGTTTCTGGGTTTGGACCAGCCCCACAATGATCCTCGAAACTTTTCATAACCCTAGGTCAAGGGGAAGGGGTTCAAAACGAATTTTGAAATTTTGAAAATTCCATATCTCGAAAAATTCATATAGAACGGTATGTTTTTTATTTCATATTTAGATAGAGTTCGTTCCGTAGAATTTTTTAAGACCATCCGCAGCTTTGTACGACCAGCCGTTCGTTCACAATGACGGCTCAAAGATTGTGCCTCACAACACGATCGTGAATCAAACTGTTGAAATACAGGTCCATTTTCATACTAAAAGCTCTTTGGAACATCATATGGCTTAAGTGATGTCGAGTTTGTTGTTCTGAGGTGCGTTTCGTGCTACGGAAATGAAGGTAATTTCGAATGTTTGTTACCGAGGTAGCATTAAAAACCCCAGAATTATATCGTAATAATTAATCATAATGAATAACAATTATTATTAATAATAATTACCAATTATTAATACCTAACAATAAATTATAATAATTTTCACTAGGTACTTGATAAAATTGGTAATAATTAGTGATAATTGATAATAATAATTATTCTAACATTTAGGATCTAGACATTTAGACCTAGTGATCTAGACAGAAGGGTGATCTGTACAAAGAAGATAATGAACCGTTGTGTCAAGAATTTGCAGAGTTTTTGGTTTATTATCTTCGATAATGAACCATTGGAATCGCCCAAAGAAAAAATTTTTTTAGCCCCCCCTCAAAATTTGTTGGTTTACGTTTCAAGATACGTAGATTCAGAAAATCGAATAAAAAAAAATCCGTCCGTCACCCGTACGCCGTACGCCGTACGCCGTCCGCCGTCCGTGGCACTTTGCCCAGTTAGCGTTGAGCTAAAATTACGAAATTTGGTTTCTGGGTTTGGACCAGCCCCACAATGATCCTCGAAACTTTTCATAACCCTAGGTCAAGGGGAAGGGGTTCAAAACGAACTTTGAAATTTCGACAATGTCATATCTCTAAAAATTCACATGAAACGGTGTAGTTTTTAGTTCACTTTTGAATGACCTGAAAAATTACGAATTTTTTAAGACCAATTGGATTTTTGTACGACCAGCCGTTCGTTCACAGTGAGCGCGCAAAGGTTTAGGAGAAACACTAAACTTCGCGTCTGAAACAGTCGGTCAACCCCCCAGACGCCCATCATAAAAACTACTTTGTTTTCATCTTCCCGGTATTTTGATTCGATTTTCTGAATCTTGAAACGTAAACCAACAAATTTTGAGGGGGGGGTTAAAAAAAATTTTTCTTTGGGCGATTCCAATGGTTCATTATCGAAGATAATAAACCAAAAACCGTCCGTCCGGTGGCCAACAAGTACGTCAGAGCCTATGACGCACGAGCGTATGACGTAAGACGGCTGGCAGGAGACCAACAAGTGCGTCAGAGCCTATGACGCACGAGCGTATGACGTAAGACGGCTAGCAGGAGGCCAACAAGTACGTCAGAGCCTATGACGCACGAGCGTATGACGTAAGACGGCTGGCAGGAGATCAACAAGTGCGTCAGAGCCTATGACGCACGAGCGTATGACGTAAGACGGCTGGCAGGAGACCAACAAGTACGTCAGAGCCTATGACGCACGAGCGTATGACGTAAGACGGCTGGCAGGAGACCAACAAGTACGTCAGAGCCTATGACGCACGAGCGTATGACGTAATACGGCTGGCAGGAGACCAACAAGTACGTCAGAGCCTATGACGCACGAGCGTATGACGTAAGACGGCTGGCAGGAGACCAACAAGTACGTCAGAGCCTATGACGCACGAGCGTATGACGTAATACGGCTGGCAGGAGACCAACAAGTGCGTCAGAGCCTATGACGCACGAGCGTATGACGTAAGACGGCTGGCAGGAGACCAACAAGTGCGTCAGAGCCTATGACTTAACAATAAATTATACGCTCTAGATCACTAGGTCTAAATGTTAGATTAATTATTATACGCTCAACAATAAATTATAATAATTTTATTTAAATGTCAAATGTTATGTTATGTCAAATGTTATGTCAAATGTCATATGTTATGTAAATTTTATCAAAGATTGTGCCTCACAACACGATCATGAATCAAACTGTTTAAATACAGGTCCATTTTCATACTATCAAGCTCTTTGGAACATCATATGGCTTAAGTGATGTCGAGTTTGTTGTTCTGAGGTGCGTTTCGTGCTACGGAAATGAAGGTAATTTCGAATGTTTGTTGGTAGGTACTTCTTATAGAAAAATTATTACCGACGTAGTATTAAAAACCTCACAATTATATCGTATTAATTAATCATAATTAATAATAATAATTATTAATAATAAATACGAATTATTAATACCTAACAATAAATTATAATAATTTTCACTAGGTACTTGATAAAATTATTAATAATTAGTGATAATTCATAATAATAATTAATCTAACATTTAGGATCCAGACATTTAGACCTAATGATCTAAACAGAAGGGTGATCTGTACAAAGAAGATAATGAACCGTTGTTTATAATGTGACTCCCCGTATTTGTGTGGATTTCTCAATGAAAAATCTTCAAGTCAATTTGAAAACTCGATCGAGCTGGGAGTAAGTGTTTCTTTTGCGAAAATGAAAATAGTTTTGTATGGACGGATGAATCGAGTCGGGAAGATGGAAATCGTCAAATTCTCATATATTTTCAGGTACACATTGTCTTATGGAGGAAGGAAACGTTGATTGAGGTTGAAAATGTCTATTTAATACTAATTTGGTGAGTTGACAAAACATTTAATGTTTACCGAGTGATAATCAAAATCTGAAGTGGATGTGAAATGGTCGGTTTCCATGGAAGGATACATCTTATTGATGTGGTCTTCTTGGAATTCAGCAGTTTTTATACACGTGACTTGTTATTGAATTCTTCGGAGTATTGTCAGGAGATGGATGCGTAAACGATTCTGTTGCATAATTCTTTAGTTACGCGATATCAGTCGCGTACACACGACCAGGCACACAACAATTCACGTCATCCGAAACACTTGAACTAATATCTCCAATCAGTTCAACGCCGTGTCTCGTGTTCATTGGTGCTCCGTACCTCACAACTTCATGTTATTGTACCAATCGAAAAATGTACCCAAGGAATATACACGTGTCTCAAAATGTACATAATATCGCTTGAAAGTAGTGGAATGCCAAAGTTAATATAATAAATTAACGCGTATACGTATGTTTGAGTCAATCGTGACGAAAACATCGAGTCATTAAGCTTGACATCAATTGTGACATTGAGCTTGTCAGCACTTTTAAATTGTGGCCCCCGATATCTACATTATATTACATTATACCTAGCTAACCAATGTCATTTATTGTGCTGACATGCGATTCGAACACAGGTAAATCCTTATATGAACCATTAACCTCCTTTATTCATAAAAATAATTATTACTCAGGCCCTTTGTTTGCATGCCAAAGTTCTTAATAAGCCTTTGGGTCCATGAATAGCCATATTAAAGCCATATTTTAATGAGGTTACTGTAACGTCTTTATATTTACACTTATCTCCCCAGCCTTAACGAGCTGAAGGTCAGTAACTATCTCAGCGATGGCCTCGTAAATTTTACAATTCATTTCTGGGCCGACCTGTATGATTTAGGGGTTATTCCACATAAACCTACCTACACCATATCAAATGTTCGTATCAATAAATTCCTTCTACCTTCGGACCTACATAGTGTACTAACGGCTGGTCTTACAGCACCTCGGGTGATCTTGAAAAATACTTGATATCAAATTCCATTCAAATTTGTATATTGGGCGCCATTTGTGCAGATCTTTCTTATTTCTAATAATGAACCGATGGAATCGATCTACAAATTCCCTCAATGTTTCAAGGTAGTCAATCCGAAAAGTAAATTAAGAACAAATCCGTCTGTTTTATTTTTAATCCAACGCGGTTTTTTGTGGGTGGTTGATATCAAATCGTCCTTGACGGTACACTTTCTTCTTTGAAAATTACGTGACACAACTTTCATAAAATATGCTAAAAATAAAAATACAATGAGTGCGCATAGTATATGGAAATAAGGTTATTGAGTGTGTTATTAACATCACTATAACTCTTCGAAAGTATGGAGAACCCGTTGAACAATTCCGAAAGTCATTGAGCGTTTGATGCAACGTGCAAAAGTAGTAGATTGTCAAGAAAAACACCACAAATGAAATTTCAGTCAAGTTACTACGCCAAGTTATTGATCTTGTGCAAGTTTTCAATTCTGAAACTGGCCCTTTATTCCAGGCTCGTCTTTTGAAATGTCAAGCCTCCAGCTGATAAATCCTTTCAAAGTTTTTACCTAACCATCTTTCACGATGCTATAAACCTACTTGGCAGTGACGTTCGTTTTGCGTCATCGAATTGCGATTTTCATCAAATTTACTGCCGCCCTGGCATTATGCGCTTACTATACATCCGTCTGCGAACAAGATGGCACTCTACATGGTTGTAGATCACGTCCGATGAACTGAGAAACGAGGTGTCTTTTAAAATATAAATAATTTATATTTTATTATTATTTTATATTTTATAATTTATAATTTATATTTTATAATTTATAATATTTTATATTTTATAATTATTATGAGCATCTTTCAAATTGGATCAGTGTTTGAGCAATCAAGTAGAAGCGACGTGGGCAGCGAGTAGCGAATATTTTGATCGAAAAGTTGTTCATAAGTGTTGGAACTTCATGACTCATTTCACAGAAGTGGGAAACCGTCCACTAGTCGATGAAGAACATAAAACTTGTAAAACACTTTGTCAGGTTTGGCGCTCCAGAAGCCTTTGCCTTCGGTATGTACATAAAATGTACATTAAATTTTGTAATCACACTTCAATATTTGACAATAAAACACAAATCCTAACTTAAAAGTTCCAGTCATGCAGCATGACTATAAGAGCGAATTTTCGAAGAAATAACCGTTTTTATGTAAAATGCGATGTTTGGAACATCTCATTCAAATATAGGCAATCTTGAACTTATTTTATTTTGTAATTATAGGTATTTGAGTATGAAGCTATTCGGTTAATTCGGTATACGTCAGGTGTGGTGCTCTCTGAATAAAGATCGGTAGGTACTTACAATCCCCCCCCCCCTCATACCTAAAATTCCAAAAAACCCACCATCGTGTTCAGCATTTACCTGCAAAAAAACCTTTAAATTGAGATGTCACTTGTCATACTGTTTCATTTTGGGAATTGATGGGTAGGTAATGCCCCTCCCCCCCCCATAACTCCCCAAAACCCCCCTCAGGATATAGCTTTTTCAAAACTGAACACGATGATGAAGTCAGAATTGTGATATCTCTTTCCGGTATCAGATTAGAGCAGATGAACCGCGAAAAGCATCTCAAGTAAAACCACTTTTCTTCATCTTCAAAATGCTGCAGTTTGGAAATGGAATGAGATATCGCAATTCTGACTTCACCATCGTGTTCAGCATGAAAAAACCTTTAAAATGAGGTGTCACATGTCAGACTGTTTCAAATTTGGACTTCATGGGTTATTTTCCCCCCCTTAAAACTCCCCTACACCCCCCTTAGAGTGGCCCGATTCTGCCCATCTTCGAACTTAGCCTGTCGATTGCCAAGACAGATTTTGTGTGCAAATTTGAACTTTTTATCTCAATTCTATCGAGAGTTATCGTCTGGAATGACACATACATAAATACGGAAATCCATTACAACTAAATACATAAATATATACATATGATTTTTTGTGTCTTTTGGCAGTGAATTCAGGATGGTCTGAAACGGATTTTGGTATACAAATTTTGCGGAATTTCGAGTTTTAAAAATTTTGGACCGAGAACAATAGCTTCCTTTTCTTCGAAAATTCGCTAAAAACGGGATGTTACCGATGTGTTTTTTGCTATCTCTCTTTATATTGAAATAAAAAGGGTGGTACATTCATTAAGAACCACCCTGTATACTGACTCCCCCCTTCACTCAGATAGGACCATCTGGTCACCTTTTCGAAAGATCACACAATACTTTTATTCATTATTCCGATTGTGCGTGCAGTTATGGGTCATCCAAGTTATACGGATGATGGAAGGACACGTGCGGAAAATTATGCAGCGTTTGTATAATAGTTTCGTCTTGTATTACTGATGTTAATTGAGATTGGTGGACTTGAGCCAAACGGCTCCCGCCACCGTCGAAGGTCGAGTCAGAGGGGAAATGCGCGTATTGAATGAGAGCGAGAAGCTGGGAGCCGTCACCCTGGAGATGCCTCCCGTTGCCTTGGAGACCGCAGCACAAACTCACCGTCGTGGCGCCCTCCTTATTCTTCGCGTTTTCCCACGTCCCATCCTTCTGACCTACATAATATTCGAACAGCATAGTCCGAAGAAATCGCGGTTTTCCACCGTCACACCTTCCTGTCACGAAAATTACGAGTAAATTTCATTCACTGTCCAGTAGCAACAAAGTGGTCAAAAGAACAACAGCACACCTGTAACATAATACATCCATTCCATACGTACGTGGCCAAGAGGTCGATAAATTTGCTAAGAAATTCGCACAAGCATTCATCCGAGTGGTAATTTTCATACGGTTTGGCGTTTAGGTTCGAAGACTCTTCCCGGATTTTCAATGCCCACCTCGCAGTGCGTAATGGCACTCCGCTATTCCTGACCAGACTGACACAACCGGTTCCAGGATCCAGCTCCCGATACAGGGTGAAAGACTCAAGACACCTCCAATCTCTTTCCAAAACGATGATCTCCTATCAGCTGTGAATGCCACGACCAGCCGTGTCTTATTTGAAGCCCTCCATGGTCAAGAGATTTTCGATATCCCAGAAGTATCGATACTTTTTCCCCCTGATATATATCGTAGTATCGATACTTTTAAAAATATAAGTCTAATTATGTATATATACAACGTGTCTAATCTTACAAAATAAGCAAATCTCATCATTATGATGTATGAATCGTATGAACTAGTAAGTTCCATACACTGTCGCTCGATGCTGTTACGTATAACTTTTCTCTACTAAAGAACCTATTTCCTAACCGATTGACTGTGTGGTTAGGAGTGTAGGAAGACATGTGAAATAACCGAGTGGCACTCTCTGTTTCCCCACATCTGGGCTACGTAGGACAGTATGGGCATTAATGGTATTTAAAATCTCATTTCCAATGTCTGCATTGGCGATCGCTTTACCCCAAATTCAATTCAGGCCAGGCTGTCCTGGCCGATGCAGCTTTACCTCTAATGGATAGTGAACGATAGCCTCAGTGACGCCCAGGTACTTATAATCTTTCGCAATCAGATTTTCGTCTCTGTGGCGCCGCCTCTCCGTTCCTGTCCATCCCTAACCACCATATGGACTATAATCTCCATCATGGACTATAATATAATCTCCATTACTATAATAGCTATAACAATTATTGCTCTCTATCTCTTATTCGCTGTTGATTTTTATTTAATAACTCTCCACTGATCTCGTTTTCGTTTTGAAGTTAGTTGTTATAGTAATATAAATATAATATAATATAAATATAAATATATAATATAAATATTTGGTTATAAGGCTTTCCAGGAGGACAAAAAAGAACATAATGAGAACATCAATCATAAATAAATTTTAAATGAGTATGAATACGTGATTTCATCAAGTTTTATTATGATCTGTTAATTCTTGTGATTCTAGGATGAAATTATATATATATTAAAATAAATGTATTAAAATGTATTAAAAAAGGTCGTATTTTGATAGAGCATAAATTTATGCTCTATCAAAATACTACCGGTAATTTTAATACATTTATTTTAATACCTATATTATTTCATCCTAGAATCACAAAAATTACCAGGTCATAATAAAACTTGATGAAATCACGTATTCATACTCATTTACAATTTATTTATGATTGCTGTTCTCATTATGTCCTTTTTTGTCCTCCTTGAAAGCCTTATAACCAAATATTAAGGGGATTTTTTTAATCCGCAAGCGATATTTGAACGCAAAAACGGCCAAAATGTTCAATACATTTCTGAAAACGGACAAATATAGAGGTAAGTAGTGCAATGAGTTGATGGTGCAGGGGAAGCTACGAGCACGTACAATCTATCGTTATCAGTTACTACCATAGCACTGCATGGAAAAAAGAAAATTAATGAAAGATTAAACAAAATTGTCCCAAATTTTAGATTTGGAATGTTTTGTAATTTTGAACATTCGCCTTTGAGTTATGACAGGAACTGTTTTTGGTTTGGGATAAGTGGGGTGTTGACCGTGCTCGACATTGAGCTAATCAAGGCAAGTGAAACTATAAGGAAATATTATGTCAATAAAACAATACAAACAATACTGAATATTTTCCGTACGGTGCCTCTGAATCGATGTTTCTCGTTTAACCAGACTCACTTTGAATTGAGTTAAGTGGAGAAAGGAGTTTCAAAGAGAAGTAGGAAATATCTGTCCAAATCAACATCCTGTACTCTTGTTAGTAACAATATAGTAATGTGTTTCAACAGCACACAGGTATGTCCTGTATATCGTAAAACAACCCAAAATTAACTCAATCGCCTTCAGGTGCTACTGGTATGGAGGACAGACGTGGGTTGGAATTTCGTATTTTTCCGCCACAAAATCGGATTTTAGCATCCTCGAAAATACACTGTAGACAACAATCCGATTAGTGTTGCCTTGGAGACGGTTTGTAATTCGTATGGCGTCATCACAGGCATTTTCCCAAGCCGTGCAACCGACAGGGTAGGAGCAATGGCCTAACTCGATGGGAAGAACTTCAAATCAATTTTGGTTTATTATCTTCGATAATGAACCATTGGAATCGCCCAAAGAAAAAATTTTTTTAACCCCCCCTCAAAATTTTTTGGTTTACGTTTCAAGATACCTAGATTCAGAAAATCGAATAAAAAAAAATCCGTCCGTCCGCCGTACGCCGTCCGCGCCACTTTGCCCAGTTAGCGTTGAGTTAAAATTACGAAATTTTTTTTATGGGTTTCGACCAACCCCACAATGGTCCTCGAAACTTTTCATAACCCTAGGTCAAGGGGAAGGGGTTCAAAACGAATTTTGAAAATTTGAAAATCTCATATCTCGAAAAATTCATATAAAACGGTATGTTTTTTATTTCATATTTAGATAGAGTTTGTTCCGTAGAATTTTTTAAGACCATCCGCAGCTCTGTACGACCAGCCGTTCGTTCACAATGACGGCCCAAAGATTGTGCCTCACAACCCGATCGTGAATCAAACTGTTGAAATACAGGTCCATTTTCATACTAACAAGCTCTTTGGAACATCATATGGCTTAAGTTATGTCGAGTTTGTTGTTCTGAGGTGCGTTTCGTGCTACGGAAATGACGGTAATTTCGAATGTTTGTTGGTAGGTACTTCTTTTATAGAAAAATTATTACCGACGTAGTATTAAAAACCTCACAGTTATATGGTATTAATTAATCATAATTAATAATAATAATTATTAATAATAAATACACATGATTGATACCTAACAATAAATTATAATAATTTTCACTAGGTACTTGATAAAATTATTAATAATTAGTGATAATTCATAATAATAATTAATCTAACATTTAGGATCTAGACATTTAGACCTAGTGATCTAGACAGAAGGGTGATCTGTACAAAGAAGATAATGAACCGTTGTGTCAAGAATTTGCAGAGTTTTTTGCTTGTTTAGGTCCAATTTATTGTTCATGTTTTGAACGCTCACTCCGTACCCTTTTGTAGGGTAAAATGAAATATGACGATTGGTCCCAGTTTGGTTCCGGTACCATATCAATATCTCGACGACCATGTTTATGGCTAGTAAACTAGTAGTAGGCTACCGTAGGTTCTTTGATCCTGTGTAAGTTCATGAAGACCACCGTAGAATAGAACACTCTGAATAACCATCAAATTGAGTCAACGACAAGTAACCAGCTATCATGTAACAACATCATTCAGAAACAACTACGTTCCAGTAGTATTACGCCAAAAATGACCAGAAATTAGATTGACTTCCACTCACAAAGCTTAAAAAATGTTACAATGAATTTTGCTCCCATCGCTTTAGTCCTCCCCAAACGTCCTCCTACGTTCCAGTATTGACATTACGAGTAGGTATACATATACTCGTATATAGTGGAGGTTGTTGTGACTAGGAAACAGTAGATTGCGGGTAAGGATGACCAACACTAGTCGTTGTTATCATTCGGGTTTATTACGACGTTTCGATCGTGGAACACGATCCTAATCATGTATCATGATAATTGTCCGATTGTCCGATCGCTATCGGACAATCGGACAATTATCATGATACATGATTAGGATCGTGTTCCACGATCGAAACGTCGTAATAAACCCGAATGATAACAACGACTAGTGTTGGTCATCCTTACCCGCAATATACTCGTATACATATACTCGTAATTATGAACAATCAGCTTCAAATCAGCACGAAGGTCGAATTGCGTTCGAACAAACGTGAATGACATTAAACCAAATATAGCCTCACACTATCAATCACAAGGGGTTCCCTGAATTTAATCAGTTGGTTAAGCGTATTCGGTGAACTTAAATGTTTGCATGAGGTTGTCCTAAAATATCATATTCTGTTCTTATATTCGAGGCTGAGTTATTTTTTCAAGTTTAGAGCTAGAATTTAGTGGTTGACAACAAAAATATGAGTGAATTCGATTGTTAGTCGGCCAATCCCTGTGGTGGCAGTACCTCGCTGATCAGCGAAACGAAGCTGTGCCAGCCGATTGTGGTAAAAATGTGAGGTGGTATTAGATCTTTGTCAATAGTGACAGGTTAATATGATGAAAGTATTAAACCTTTGGAATTTTACAGCAACTCAAGTGAAGACTTGAGTGAAGTCGCAACTAAGTACTGCGCAATGACCTACTGAAAGGTTTTTTTGTTGCGATAGTCGATGATAACTCGATTTGTGAGTGTAAATAAAATTCGAATCTGCATTACAAGGAGAATAAAAAACCTGTTTTCAGGTCACCATTTTAAATTCAACGATCAGGTACGTGGTCAAGGTGGTGTGCGATGAGGTAGAGCCGGACTGACCTTCTCTTACCGACTCGTGAGTGGCCGTGCGCCTGTTGGTCCAATTTATAATTAAATTTTCAGATTTCTCACGGTCGAAATGGGAAAACGGCCAGTCACTCGATCGGCGGGCGGATGTTTCAAGAACCCGTGCAGTAGAAGGGTCTGGTGTGGACTGCCCGTGCGTTTCACAAGTCAGTCGTAGTCTGTTGATTGGTTGGCGAAGGGCAGCAGTTGTCGACAACTTGTAAACAATGCACAGTTGAAATTGAAGGTTTACACAGGATAAGAAACAGAACGAAACTTGGAATGTGATATCGGATACTATTTTAGCTCATGACCACGACGTTTCATGGAACGGTCGAAGAAACTGACCGGCATAACACGAGGTGTTCAGGTGTTTCAAGAATAACACTTTTGTGCTTGCGTTAATTTAAGCTCGTTTGGGCTGTTTTCTATCAAGATACGGTGGTTACGAGGAATTAAGAACTGAGATAATCGATAGAAACTCACACTAAATACCCTAATAATTTTGATTTCCGAAAACCGGATATCGGCAGCGGCAGCCTTCCTCTCCGTCAAGCAAACAAGTTAAAAAGAACGGTACCAAGTGTATTGAGGATTATTCAACCTAATTATTCTTGCGTATTGCTTCTTCAGGTCTTTTCAACTTCGACAACAAAAAGATGTGATATCCCCCAAAAACCACACCGTGAAAAAATCACCACCTCGCCTAGAAAATATTCTACAGCGCTCGGAAAAAGTTATGATATACACTTTCCCCGTTTGCCTGAAAGATATGGCCCAACCACTTAACAAGCACCTTACCCGTTTCGAAATCTCCCCTTGTCGCCATAGCGAGTCGTTTTAATTACTACACTTCTATGTATTATAATATAATTAGATATTATCATTAGTTGCTTGTGAAAGTTAGTTACCGCTAGTTGTGTGGCGTCAGAGCTTGATCGACGACGCGTCGTCAAGAAGCGCTCAAACACCATAATATTATTACACTTCACAGACTCACAGGATTCAAATAACTTATTATTATAACTTATTCATTCATATAACTTAATATTGTTAATGATTATGGGTGGTAATAAATGTTACACGATATGATGAAGATAGCTTGGAAGGTGAAACTATTGAAATTCAATACACCGATCGATCAACAGGTCGTAATATCCATGACAAGTTCTGATAACATGTACCTCGATAATGGAGAGTTTATGCGAATATTTCAATATTATTTAGAGCATGAAAGGAATTATTAAAATCAACGTGATTATGGTGTGGTTCAATTCAGTATACCTACATACAATTTCTGGTGTATATAAATTTATATAGACCAGAAATGTATGTACGTATGATTTTTGGTGTCTTTTGGCAGTGAGGTCAGAAAAACGTTTCGGAAATTCAAGTTTTAAAATTTTTGGACCGAGAACAATAGCTTCCTTTTCTTCGAAAATTCGCTAATAATGGCATGGCTCAAATAGTAAGAATAGAGTTTGACTATAATTGACCACCCGTAGCATGGTCTGAGTGTTATCTTTCCTTGCCTTGATGTGTTGGTCACTTCCTGTTTTGTCAATCGACCTCATCCCGTTCAAACCACCGTGAATTAAGTTTGCTAGTTCAACCGGAAGTAACTACCTAATAGTCCAGTGTTATAAATCGCGAAAACACCCGGGGTCTAATTGGGTTCATCGCTGAACCGTTAAAACTGTACTTACCAAGGCGATCTGCGGTGGTCGAAAATGTAGTGATTTCAGCTTGCTATT
This sequence comes from Stenodema calcarata, assembly GCA_963920205.1. Taxonomy (NCBI): domain Eukaryota; kingdom Metazoa; phylum Arthropoda; class Insecta; order Hemiptera; family Miridae; genus Stenodema; species Stenodema calcarata. The sequence goes on along the minus strand of OY986051.1, from coordinate 9,073,620 downwards.
CACAGAACCATCGACCGTCAACGGTGGCTCGTTTGAAAACGCTATTTTTATGTTGTACTCCAAGTTTCTTGTATAATTTTATAACTACATAGTTTCTACAATTTCATGTTTTCATCGTATTTAGTCTTTTTCAAAGATCCATTTACACAACTCCTGATACTTTGGCAATACATTTACTCCCTCCAGTGTTCCAGGCGCGGGCCCTTAATGTATACTTTTTGGCTCTCGTAGTAGGCACTTTAGTTATTTCAAACCTATATATTTTCAATATTTTTAGCCCATAAAACTGTTCATTGGTTGTGCAATCTTTATTGGGGCTTTAAATAATACTGATCTTATTAAGTGTTCATATTTACATTTCTTTTTCCAGGTATTTAAGCTGTGTTCAATCGGACCTGATGCAAGATTATTTCAACTAAGGTACCTACAACGGTTTTTTTTGGCGTACGAATCCCACTACAATTTTATCAGGACGCTGCTAAGAGGAGAAAATTTAATCCATAATATGGATAATATCCATAATATGTAATTTGAATAATATTCAATTATTATATTATAATATAATATTAAATTATTATTATATTATAATAATAATAGGTAGAGTATCAGTTTCTCACGTTCAAGTACAGCTATTGGTTTTCACCTTAGCAACCTATACACTCAACTCTGCTTCAAATTCTTCCCAAATCGGCGTGGTTGAAATTAAATTGTGTGATAATTATTATGATAGTCACACTCACGTGATTAAAATAATGAAGAAAAGCTGTATATTAAGTATCACAGAGAAATAAAAATCGTCCCTAGTTATTATTGCTATAATGTTCAACCAATAAACAATCACAGTTCATTGAATATTATTAACACCGCGACACGCGAATAGTCACAGGCGTTGCCTCTTCTTTTGCTGCCATACAAAAAAGTTCGGTGTCCAGGAATCCGAAATCATAAAACCTGTTTTTATGAGCCATTACGATTCGGAATAACGATAGGATCACACCGGCTGCAGCCGTCATTTTCTCGCTGATTACTGCTTTTTAATTCCTTAAGGACTGACTATGTCATCGTTTTTAATTTGGAAGGAGACAAACTCGGCACATCGCCGGCCCTAGATTATCATCATCTTCGCTTGATGTCACTGAGAAGCTAAAAAGAAATAAAATATATATGAGGAATAAAATGTCTTTGCAGTAGCAGTTAACTCGGCGTCACTATTTTATTCATTTTAATGTTGTAGGTTCGCTCCTTAGTTTTAATATTTCTTATTATTTATCTCACGATTTAATTAATTCATTAATTGGAGATAACCGTGACATCATCGCGATTCTGTAATATCCTAAAAAGTTAGCAAAGAAAACGAAATTAAGTAGTTGAATAACTAGCAAGGGAATGAAAAAGGCGCTGTTATTATTACTCGTACTCGCACAGATCCATATTGTTAGCGAATTTTCTAAGAAAAGGAAGCTATTATTCTCGGTCCAAAATTTTTAAAACTCAAATTTCCGTAAAACATGTATACCAAAATCCGTTCCAGACCATCCTGAATTTACTCCCAAAGGACAAAAAAAAAAAAAAAAAAAAAAAAAAAAATCATATATAGGTATTTATGCATGTGTCATTCCAGACGATATTTCTCGATAGAATTTAAATAAAAGGTTCAAATTTGTACAACAATCCGTCTTGGCAATCGAAAGGCTAAATTCGTAGATAGGCAGAATCGGAATAAGAGGAGTTATAGGAAGTTCTAAGGGGGGGGGGGGGGGGGGAATTACCCATAAATTCCTAAAATGAAAGTCTGACGAGTGACACCTCATTTTAAAGGTTTTTTACGCTGAACACGATGATGAAATCAGAGTTGCGATATCTTATTCCGTTCTCAAACTGGAGCACTTTGAAGATGGAGAAACGTGGTTGTTACTTGGGATGTTCTTCACGGTTGATCTGCTGTAATCTGATAACGAAATGAAACATCAAAATTCTGACTTCACCATCGTGTTGAGCGTTGAAAAATCCATAAACTGAGGTGTTAGTCGGCAATAAAAGTAGACAAAATTTGGTACACAAACCAGTAAAATGGAGACATTTCACATAAAACCAGTTATTTCTTTGAAAATTCGCTCTAATAGTCATGGCTGACTATGGATGTTTTTCGTTACACTATGGAAATGGTACAAATTACCTCCTTTGCCGAAGATAAATCTTAGAACAAAAACATGTGCATGTCATTTTAAAACTCGAAATTGACGATAAAATATACATAACTTCCACGCCGCTTGGCAACGAGGTTATCTACTCGAATATAATGATGTTGAAATTGCACAATAAAGCCTAAATTTTTAATAATTGTCTACGGCTTTATGAGGAGTTGTCTATACCTTTTTTCTGGACTCCTTACAGTTGACTCTGGTGACGATGCCAAGTTTCTAGGATCACCCTTGATCCAAATAGCAATCCGTTTCAATAGCTTCATGTTCTTTGAAAATTTTACTGATTTCCCAAAACGTGTCGCAAAACCATGCAGAAACGAGATTATAAATCATCTCCCGCCCATCTTGTTCAGCCCGTTAATCTGTTTCCTCCTTTTCTACTTTTTTTTTCTCTCTAAATGTTTCACGGAACAACTTAAGAACAAGATCGATAGACTCGGAAAATATTCTTGGCGGCTCCTGCCACTAAAAATAACAGACTTTTTCTCATCCCGGTTCTCGTTTCATCCGATAGGACGACTGAAGCGGCCCTGCCATTCCTTGCTATAAATTGTTTCGCTTCTAAAATTATGCGAAATCCAACTGAAATAGTCTTGTCGACTCGTCAAGCGCGTCTCACTCTGTTCCGAACACACATCGTTCACGTAACAGTGGGAGTTAAAAAACATTTAATTAATTGTCTCTATAATTATTTTCATTCGGTTTGCCGACGATTTGACATGTTTTTCATTGAATACGTGAGGTTTTTGAATAATGTCAACCCCACAAGAGAAGGGGGTTTTGGTACAGTTGATGTGAAAAAATAAATTTTTTACGTAGGTAAGTACATTGTTCGAACGATAAAACTTGGCAATTGGCGAATTGTACGTGAACCAATCGATATTAGGGAACTCTCCAATGTTGGCTAACGTGAGAACTAGATATGCAAATCGATTATCGTTACCTACTGATTTATCGGATTTCGAATATATCAGGATTTTGAAAGAGCATTGAAGTAGTATGCATAAGCATAAGGATAAGCAGCATAACCATCCAACGATGATTTGTCTTCAATTATGTCTTTGTCATAATTGTTCTACTTTCATCCTTGGTACTTGTATCGCTTCTACTTATACCTTCAATGTATAATCAGATGTCTCCCTTACTGGGAAAAACATCTGATCATGGATATGTCTGTTAGCTTTAGGAGCCACTCACCGGATCCTGGGCAAAATATGCCAAATTTCTACAAAGAGGCTACATGCCAAATTTCATGTCTCTACCACCACGGGAATTGCGTCAAAAAAACGTCACATTTTTTTTATCACTCCAATTTTGAATGACCCCCAGCCGTAAGACATATATGTATGTTCAAATATGTAAGACATATATGTATATATGTATGTTCAAACCAAAATGTTCAAATTGTCAAAATTCCAACCGCGGAAGAAGCTGTCAAAAATTACGGGAGATGACGCCGAATGTGAACTACTGAAGCCCGTCAAGAGTTTGGTTGAGTTTACGGAACGATTGATATGTAATATAATACTCAGTAGTTTTAATCATTACGGTGGCTCTTAAAAATCTAGTTGACCCTAGTAGGCTGTGGCTCTTCTGTCGTGCCTCGTACGCAAATTTACGGTACATTTTTAAACTGAAGAAATTTTAGTTTTTACAGTTTTCTACAGTTTCTTCGGTTCTACAATTTTAGTTTCACCAGTAGCTGACCCTCCTCATACTTTATATATCGCACATGTAAAATATAAGGGCACATCTCGAAATCGCTACTTTTTAGATGAAACATTTTAAAGACATTTTAGATAAAACCCGATATTTATTCGGAAATTTGCTCTTATAGCCATGGATGATCGTGCATGACAGGTCTAACCCGAAAAGCACTGCTCACATTAACCGTTACGCCCAGTTTGATTGAAAGATCCTTGACTATTTGGGCAACATTTTCATTTGGAGTAACTGGAATGCCGTGCACTTCAATATTTTTCTTACGAGATTGCAAAACATTGACTGTTGCTCTCAAAGACCCATTTTCGTTCTTTAACAACTCAATTTTAACTGAGTGGTTAACTAAAGTATCCAGCAAATCCTACTAAATTGTGCGCTCAAGTATCCAGCCGATTTCCTTAGCTCAATCAGATCTTTTTGCATCGCAAGTATTTTATCTACCTAAATGATTTTCTTATTAATCAAGCGGTCGGGATTGACCGACGACAGAGTCACACACACACACACACAACAGGCGTAATAAAGACAGGTGTAATAAAGATCTATTCTGGTCTCTAGTTTTTGCTCTAGCAGTAAGCTCGTCAGCTCTGCGTGTAGGGCTTGAAATGACGCATGACGCATCGATAAAGGCATACAAAAATTTAATGTTTGTGTTGAGCCTCTATTATTCTACATGCGCGATATATGTTTATACGTTTAGTCGTGACGGGTTCATTATACAATTTTCATTACATGAATATTTCACTAAAATATGCTATATCGATATTGGCTCTCTAGATTACATCCACTCGAATGTTGTCCTTGCGTCAGGGGGATACGAGTACAGAGTAACTTTTTCTGAGAACGCTCCACCTGCCTATCGTTGATGGTGGGCTTAGTATAAAAATATCATATCGTTATCCCTCGTGATATGAACGGTTATCGCCTGCGAGTAATGAATCTATTGAAACAGCGGCGTATAATTTCCGCCTATTAATATTTTATGAGTCTTAAAAAAACTCAAATTTCTCACCGCTTGAGTATTAAACCTCATGTGCTCAATGTCGTCATTATGGTACCGGTGACGTCATTATGGTACCCAATTTTTTCTTTCAATACCAAATTTTAACGAAAAATTCAATTATTGAAGAGTGCAACCGAAAAACAGTCAGTTTCATTTCCGCAAAACTCGGTTTAAAGGTTCAATATCCCTTATAAGGTCCTTTGTATTGATTTCGAAGATGAAAACCCCTCTTTTCATCTCATCGCTATCTCCAGAATTTATAAAAAACTAAGGCAACATTCGTATATATTTGTATATTTAATATACCTTATAATCGGTACATCTGAACCATATAATTGTACTACAATTGACTTTGAACGTAACAACACATTACAGGTTTTTCATCAATCAATAAGACAAAATTGGTTATATAATGATAAATAAATATAAATTTGTGATACAGGTATATCATATATGTACAGGTATATGATATATATCACAAATTTACATTTGTATCACAATTTATATTTATTTATCATTATATTAGATATTATTTATCTAATTAAATATTATTTATCTAATTTCTAATAGTCTGTATATTCATATATTCTATGTTTTTTAATACACATTTTTAGTAGCAGGTATACATCTTCCATTACGTAGAAATGCAGCCACACTAATAATGGAGACACACAATAATACTCGTAATATTATATTATATTCATTGCTCTATAAGTGGGTAATATTAGAACAACAGTCCAATAGTAGCTCTGAGTATCCCTGAGGCCGTCATCGTACTGATGAGACCACGCATGCGCATGACGACTTTTCCTTATTGACATTCTCTATTCAAGACAAACGAAGGGTTATTTTGGTATATCCAATTTGCTCGGGCTAATTTGGGTTCGGTGCAACAGGTCAAGTGCTAACTCGTGATTTTGGTTTATCTTCGATAATGAACCATTGAAATCGACCAAAGAAAAATTTGTTTGAAACCCCGTCAAAATTTGTTTTACGTTTCAAGATACGTAGATTCAGAAAATCGAATAAAGATTCTGTACGCCGTCCGTCGGTTCACTGTTCATACTGACCCAGATTCGAACAGCACACGGTTTCAGATAATATCGATATTATCGAGTTAATTAATCCTAATTATAATAATAAATAAAAATTATCAACAACAAACAATAATTGCTAATAATTTTCACTACTTGATAGAATTATTGATGATGAATGATGATTCATAATAATAATTATTTTTGATTATTTTTAGGAGAGTTCAATAACTCTTGCCGTCCATTCTCATAAGAAAAAATCATCAGAATCCGTGCTGAGAAAGAAAAAAGTGGGTTCTCATCCGAAATGTATTATTTTGAATGGGACCCCACCTTTTCCTTTTCAAACTCGGATTCTACGTTTCATGGAATGGAGAACATGCCACTTGAAAGAGGGTAAATGAGAGTTTCTTGTTTTATCCCTTGAATTCTGAAGGTTTAATGTTGAAAATAATTATTAAATAGATAAATAATTCAAACCCAGTGTATTTGAATAAAATAAAATAAATGAATACCTCAGGTTGTACAGAGTAGGATAAATGTTCGTGTAATCGATTAAAAAAGTAGTCGATTAAGAAAGTAGTCAATTACACGAAAGTAATCGATTAACGCCCTACTCTGCTCCCCAGTAACCGGTACAACTTGCTATAAGTATTTGATGTTGAGCTCGGTTTTTAAAATTCTTTAAATGTTCTTTCCATTTTAGTTTGGCATCAAGCGTCAACCCTAGATATTTAGCTGTGTTTGCTGCGGTTATGAGTTGAAAGTTGATCATAATTGGCCACGGTTTATCTTTCTTATACGTAAAATTCACGTATGCAGACTTGGCTTCGTTGAGTTTGAATCTCCATTGTTGGGTCCATTTGATGACTTTATCAAGGTGATTTTGCAGTTAGTGAGCAGTTTACCCCTCGGCCGTGAATGCTGTACCATCAGCGAAAGTTGTTGTAACTCTACTTTCAGCCGTTGGCAAATCCCTTGTGTACATTAGGTACAGCACAGTGTCAAGAATTTGCAGTTTTTTTTCAATTTTGAGCCAGGATTAAGAACTCGAGTTAACGTGGCCCTTTGGCCTAACCGTTATTCGGAAGGGATTTCCCCGACCGCTCGGGTATAACGGTGCGCCTCCTCGTCGCTAAAACCGGAATTAAAAACCCACGACCTCCAGCAGGCGTCGGAATAAAAGGGGGGGGCGTCGTGAGGAGAAGGCGTATCATGAAGGGGCGGTAGGGGGGAGGGAGGAGCGTGACCTTGATACGGGGTGCGGGGAGCGGCCTTGGAGGTCATCTCAGATCTCAGATGGGGGTTGTAACTGTTCAGGCGCACGGGATTCGCGGTCCGCGCCGGGAGAAGCGCCAGCGGGTGCTGCCGACTTGTTCATCAGCCCACACCGGTACCTGCTGCTGCCGCTCCATCTGCAGGATTTTAGAAGATCACCAATGAGAGAGTAGATCAGTGATCAGTGATCACGACCAAAGAGGCTCCCCAACCACTTTCCTTACCCGCTCTGACTTGATACGATGGCGTGATCCGTGTGTCGTATCCTCGATACGATTACAGCCTGAAACATGGTCGTTTTTAAGAAAAACCACCTTATCCTAGCTCATGATAATTTGAGTTTAAGTTAGATGAGTTTTTAGGCAGGTGGGTAGGTATCTAAAATATCTTGTTAAGACCATGTGATTTATTTTCTCTCGCCTCACGATATGAATTTTTGTCGTTTCAAATTTGACTAAGAACTTTGGGAGTCAGCATATGAGTTCGGATTGGGCCCTTGCTACTTTTCACGACCCAAAAAAATGCCGGCGAAATGGGGGTCGGCATCTCACGGCAAATCCAGTCTTTATACTATACAAAATACGAATAGATTTGTATTTGTAGTGTAGGTTGTGTTCTCGAGATATAAAAATCGATTATTTAAAAGAATATCGATCATTGGATACGGTGATAATATTGATACCACGGTTATCCGCCATTTTGGCTCGGTCCTTTCCGACATTTCAAACACGTTTACCTATTACAAATAGTTTTTTAGAATGTGAAATGCCTCCATTTTACTGGTTTTATAACAAATTTTGTCTCCTTTTTTTGCCAACTAACACCTCAGTTTATAGATTTTTCAACAGCTGAAAACGACTGTGAAGTCAGAATGGCGATATCTCATTCCGTTATCAGTTTAGAGCAGAATCAGATTCTGCTGTTGAAACATCTGGTTTTGAATGTTAGCAGACATAAATGTTCAATTTAGTCTCATTTTTTTGGCTCGTTTTTGCCGAGTAACACCTCAGATGTTAGATTTTCGAACTGATTACGATGGTGAAGTAAGAATTTCGATATCTCATTCCTTTATCCGACTAGAGCAGATGAACCGTGAAAACATCTCAAATAACAACCACGTTTCTTCATCTTCAAAGTGCACCAGTTTGAGAATGGAATAAGATATCGCAATTCTGATAAAACCATCGTAAAAAACCTTTAGAATGAGTGTGACTTGTCAGACTGTTTCATTTTTGATAGAACCACATAGGAAGAAGTATGGACGAATCAAGACGATTTTGGAAGAAGTAAAAGATTCAAAAACCAAAATTCACTTTCAATTGATGAAATGTCGCTGGCAAACTCGGACACATCCATCCATCTTCTTTCCAGACCTAAATTTCTGTTAATTTTTGACAATCACAAAGCTCTTCTCTTAGATAAATGTTCCTTAGTTTTTTCACACTGATTGGTGATGACTTTAGGGAGGATAAACATTAGCACCGTTTAAAGTATTGTTGAACCCCACAATTGGGCAATTATGCATTTCAAAAGAGGAAAATTACTTCCGCAGCTATGGAAAGGTTGAAACAGCAGATATTTCGCCCAACGATGATACAGAGATAGTACCTATCGAGGAATGATGGTCACAAATTCGCAGTTGTTGTTGTAGATAACAAAAACAAACACCGAAAATAATCGAAAATGTAAGCACTACCAGAGAATCGCAGTGGATCGAGCCAAAATGGCGGACACCCGGGAGATTCGAGATATTGATAGTTCGTGACGTCACGAGAACACCTATTCTTCGATACAACCTGTTCGTTGTAGAGTTCTACAAGTTCGTTCGTACTTGAAGAGAATCATCAACATGAACGTAAATCAAACGTAAACCAAATTTAAAACTGGTAAAACAGCTGGTTTTGTGATATCGAGTGTCTTGTTCTGTGTCATATTTGTTGGTGAAAACATTTCCGTCTTGATGCAAATTACTGTCGATTGTGCAAGACAAGGTTATTTAGGCATAAACGGAATTTCGTTGGAAAATGTGCGAGGTTATCACTGAGTTACCAACTACTCGCGTTACTCCGAGGTGACCATCTGTCCACCATCTTGAACGAACACTTACCTACTAGTCAACTTTATTGCTCCAATTAGATCATATAGTTACGGGACTCACAAGCATATTGTACGCAGGACAGTGATCTAAACGGAAGTCTAAAATAATAAACCGTTCTGAAATACTCGTAATTTGCTGTGTTGTTTCTTTATGAGGTAATGCTTGCCTCCACGTAATAATCAACTGAACGATAATCTGCCTCAGGGGCTTGAAAGTTTACAATTCCAAGGAACTTCAATGACTGGAAGACAACATCCCTGTTCCTCCGTCAATATTATAGTGCTCTCTCATTACCACAGGTGGGAATATGACTGGACTCATAAAAGCGGCCTTTCAGACAATCTTCCGTCTATCAAATAGAATTTACCTACCGAAGAGGCCGAGGTGAATGACGTAACGCAACTTGCAAGGCTTTTGCACCCCGCAGCGTTGACTGACGTTTCCGCGTCGATCATTGCATTTGACTCCGTTCACGGTCTGGACTTTTTTCTTTTTCGTCTTCATATCCACCGATCCTGTCTGAGTAATCAGGAATTCTGTGGTGAATAACGGAATAATGGATTCTTTAGAATGCAATTTTCTAGATAACATCTCGTATCTACTTGCAATCTTGCTGGTGTAGAAAGGGGTAAGAGTGTTCTACGAAAAATGACAGCAAATTCACCCTTCACTCACCTCACAGCACATCGAGCTCAATTCACAAAAACATACCACGAAAGTGATCACTGTATGATTTTCCTGGGATGTTTTAGGAGCTCAATTTGGGAGCTAAATTCCTCTCTCTCTCCCTAACCACTTCTCCAATGTTGCCTACAAACAAACAAACAGCATACAACACAAATTTTAATAGGGATAGCCAGTGTGACAGAGAATAATTCTTTGATGGTCAAAAATCGAAAATTGGTGACTCACAAGACAAGTAAAGTGAGAAATTTCACACGAGAAAAATTTTGTTTAACTACCAGATCGAACTGGAGAATGGCGAATTTGAACTTTTCCCGCTCAACGTGGTCGGACAGGGTTGTTGTTGATACAGCGGCTGATAGGGGCGGTAGGGGTGGCTTTCATGCACCGCTTTCGATCAGAGAGCGGTTTATGGAGCCGGTCAAAGTACTGCTCTTGATTGGCCTGGGAGGTAGATGACGTACATTGCTTCCCTCTTCCCGCTCATTACGACTTCAAACATCTCCAGTAAATTAAGTAGTTCCTTGAAAAAAATTTTACCACTGTCTTAATTATTCTAAAAATGAGTTCTTCTCAAGAAAAAAATTTTTAAAAAATCACTGTCATTCCCTATTGTAAATATCTTGCTTGCATTCTTGGAATGTTAGAATGCAAAGTTCTCCTTAGTTTTGGACGGTCCATAATATTCAATCGATAACTCATTTGTAATAAATTAGGTTGGGATGGTTCTTGATCGGTGTAGATGTTCGGCATAACGTCCATTATTCGATCAATTTCAACGGTGGGGAATAAGTACCACTCCTCTGATTAAGTATTTCTTGATTCTATAAAGAGAGTGAAACCCTCAACCTGGAAACGCCCATAACGAGAAACCTGGACTGGTTGACTCGTGGCGTAGGTATGCAATGTACTCGATCGACTGCGCATGCGCCTTCTCACGGATCAGTTCAAAGTCCGTAAATCACACGATGATTGGGTTTCTTCCTCCATATGAAATATAACCTCCACAAGTCGTAACCTCCCGTGAACGACTGTCTTAAAACGAGCAATTATAACTGAAAAATCGGTATGGGCCTCGTGTCATCCATATGGATGATCCTATACGGCCCTCTCAGAGCATTAGGCCACAATTTTCTCTGAAGTGCAATAAAAAATAATTAAATGTCGTTTCTCTCACTCCCCTCGTCACCCGACTGCCGTTTGAAAAGAGACTTTCCTCGTATCCCACCAGAGTTTGAAGAAAAGAACTATTATTTCTAATGTCCCTATTTCCGTAATTATGTTCCCAATAACTCTGACCGTTTGAATATTGCGCAGGACAGCGCACGGTTCTCGTTTCAGATTCTAATGACTGACACCGTTGCCACTAAATACCGACGTTCACTTTGAATAGAATTAATCGCAATCACTTCAACTTGACTACTTTCCGTCAAGTTTCCATCAGAAGGTAAAAACGACGTACGGATTATAGCAATTATAACAATAATTATAACAATTATTGTAAGCACAACAGTCGACTGTTGTGAATATTTCCATTTGATTTAGAACGATATCTTCGATGAGATGGAACGGTTTGCCAATTCAATTCATCAATGACTAACCGGCTGAGTTATTTGTGGCAATAATTACATCGAATTGCGGTACAGCTAATCCAATTGACCGGGAATCTCACCCTGAACTTCAACGCCCTCTCATACGTGGTAGGTATGCGTCCAACATACCAGTGTGCATTCCAATTCGCATCTCACACAATCCAATTGAGTTAAACTAGTTTTGTAACTGGTAATAATTACCAGTTATAAAACTAGTTTAACTTGGAGTTTTTTTGTTCATTCGTTCAACAATTATTGTTGAACGAATGAACAAAAACCTCTACAAATTCTTGAATTATCTTCTTTATGCAGATCACCCTTCTGTCTAAATCACTAAATGATAGATTAATTATTATTACGAATTACCATTAATTATTAATCATTTTCATTTTTTATAATTGATAATTTTTATTATGATTAATTAACTCCACGTCTGAAACCATGTCCTGTTCGAATCAGCTGGACCAGTATGAATGTTGAACCGATCGGCGGCCTTGCGATTCACCATCATGTTGACGATTTTCGATCTGCTCCAACTTTGAGCCGTCATTGTGAACGAACGGCTAGTCGTACAAAGCTGTGGATGGTCTTAAAAAATGCCAACACATAAACTCTATCTAAATATGAACTAAAACATATACCGTTCCATTTGAATTTTTTAAGTTTTGAAATTTTCAAAATTTCAAAATTTGTTTTGAACCCCTTTTTCTTGACCTAGGATTATGAAAGGTTTCGAGGATCATTGTGGGGTTGGTTCGAACCCGTAAAAACATTTCGTAATTTTCGCTCAACGCTAACTGGGCAAAGTGACGCGTTCAGCGGACGGACGGATTTTTTCAATTCGATTTTCTGAGGGGGGTTAAAAAATCGTTTTCTTTGGTGGATTCCAATGGTTCATTATCGAAGATGATAAACCAAAAGCCAATTCTGAAATGGTTGGATAACTCACGGCTCTCATAAACATACCAACATTATAAATAATTGTACCTTGTAATATGGGAAATCTAGATAATACGATTCACGTACCGTTAGTAGTGGACGATGGGTAGAAGTCATACATTACGACGAAGTAAGGGGGGGAAACTGGGTTTATTAATACAATTAGAATAATTGGAATACTTCAAATAGGGGGACGGGAGGGAACTTATTCGATGCGTCGATCGTAACTAACTGATTGCTGTCTCCAGTCTCTTAAGGAGAGGGGTCGTGGGAGGGTAGGTAAGGGGGGCAGTGGGCACCAACTCATCAGGCCCTGTGAGTGACCTCCACGTCACAACCTACACATAATACCATGTGATTCAGTATTATTGAACCAAGGTAACACAAACAGCGTCTCAGTATCGAACAATTAAAACCCTGAATTTTTTGGTTCCACATTTTTGGTTACCTCGTTTATTTATAATCTTCTGCAAACTCGTTGCTTGAAATTCACATTATTCCTGACTATTTGTTGTTGAAGTACGCAACCGCTTAAGTGTATCAGTATTTCAAGCGCCCATTTCGTGGGATTCAAACATGAAGGCAAATTTGAGAACGGCCCACTTGTTTGATATGTGAGTTTTCTACAACTCGCGCATTTATGCAATCCGATAAAAATATTCATTTCACTATATTCCACAAAATTTGTTGGATTTCGTTTCACTTATGCGTATTAGCCGTAATCGATAATTAGTTATATAATATGAAACGATCACCCTTCAATGTTGATTTAACCGCTCCTGGGATTGTTAATAATGTGGAGCATAGCGGTTTCGCGTAGTTCTTATGCCGGAACGGAGGCCTTGGCAGAGCCCTGCGGCCTTGCCCAAGAAGGTTGGCCTATCGCGATGGAATAAATCATGTGACTAGGAAGCGCTACGGCCTATACGAGATACAACGACTCACCTCAGAACCCACATGCGTGCCTGGCTCCTGAGCCTCGAATGGGATTCTAAAAGAAATATATTAGTAAGATCTATCACGATAAGCCCCAAGGTTCCGCGTATTAGAATGCATCGAAATAGACTCTATTGCGGACATTTTTCCACATTCCCAGTGAATTCTATTAGTTATAGTAATGTGACTTGTGTACTTCTGACAAATCGTTCGTTCACACTAAAGGTAGATGAAATCGCATAAGTGAATAAATACATACACTTAAATTTAAATGGATAATCAACATGAGCCAAACAGTAAAACCTCAGGCAAATTTTTGAACTGGGGAACAGCTGATTAAAATAACACACACGTCTGCCTACCGATGAATTCATAATTCATAAAATGATAATTTCATTTGTAATCTACATGAACAAATCATTATTAGTCAGGCCGGAGTTCAGATGGAAAATTGTCGATATCTTACCTACTATTTCCCACTCGTAGATGACCAGCTGGTCACCTTGTCAAAAGAACACGATATTTTATCTCATTGCTCCAATTATTCGTTATAGATGTTGGACTCTCAAGGATAGTGTGTACTGACAGTGATTTACACAGAAGATAATGAATCGTGTGGACAAATGTGCAGCGTTTTTGTTTGAGCCTTGTGCGTTTTGAGTGTCGCTATCATTTCGTTATAAAATACGTCTTTATGTATTTCCACTCATCAGTTAAGTACATAAAGACGTAATTATAAGTACAAGATTTCTCTTTTAACCGATTAAAAACCTCGGTCTCGGACTTCGGAATTATTGTGATGATTTTGGTTCAAATTGAGAATACTGTCATCTGCTCTAGAAGATATCAGCTGGAGAAGTTAAGGGACTGTCGGATCTGTTACTGACCATTCCTAGCAGTTTTATTATACAATCTGTAATTGTTAGCTAACAACCCCCAACTACGGAAAAATTGATCTGTGTAAGTGATGTAATCTTCATTCAATAAGTTCCCGCTGGAATGACGAAAGATCCGCAAGGACGGATTGCCCGGTCTAGATTTTTTTTTTTTTTATAGTGCGTTCATTTAGTGTACAGGATGGGCTCAAGCCTGTTAGATCCTTCACACTGGCAGTATTCGGTTGAACTCCATACTTCGTTAGCCATAATCCCCGTACAATGTTCACCACCTTGAACAATTTTCACTCACCACCGTATTCACAACTTCATAAAAATGCAGATCCTCAATTGATTGGACCTGATAATTCTGATGGCTTCAATACTTCTTCCTAAATCTTCTATTGATACAAAGATTTGCCCTCTTTTGAGTTGTGAGAGGGCTCAAGTTATCGGGACAGTTATGAATGGAATAGTCGAAGCTACCTTGACGATCGGACTCGATTTCCCGTCCTTATTCGCCCGGAGCCCCCAATGAGTGGCAATTAACTTCCTTATCTAATCGCTCAAAGTTTACCAGCTGAACTGTTATCGCTATGCAAACAAAATTAAATCCGTATAACATTCCGCCGACCCCCTCTCATTCCAAGCGGATCTGCTGGGTTCGATCATGTTTTTCCTCCTTGTTCGTCTCACGGATAAATGTTATTATCAGCGGGTTATATTAGTCACGTGGGTTGACGCTGAAGCAATAGCAATCCCCCCAAAAACACTCCGTGTAAAAATCACCCTGAACCGCAAATTTAGGAACACGGTAGCGTTCCGCCCCGTTATGCAAACAAGTTGAGAACCGAACAGTATGTTTACCGGACGTCACGAAACGCGTTTTCCAGGAATCCATATCTAGGCTCCTTTATGACCGATCAACTTGAAATTTGGTGTGAATCTTCTTGGTGTGGATAATAGGAAGCCTTGAAAGTTTCAAGTCGCTAGGTCTAAAGGAAGCCGAGTTATATAACTTCAAAAACCCAGACATTTCAAGGAGTTCCAATTTGACAACTCGAGAGCCTGGGTAACAGGATCAATCGACTTAAGATTTTGCACCGACCATCTTCATAACATGACCCAGTGCCATTTGAAAGATTTAACCCATTATCTGAACCCAACAAATTTGTAGGAACAAAAAACTGACATTTTGGCCAATTTTGGACATTTTGACGGGTCCACAGCCACGGTTGTTGACCCTCACCATGTTATTCTCCTTATTCAGTCAGGCAAGGCTACATCCTCTCCTTTATTCCTGTCTATTTTATTTACTTTATTAATTTATAACTATTTATAAATAAATAATGCATTTCTACATTTACTAATAAATAATGAATTTATAATTTTATTAATTTGCTTAATTTATTCTTGCATATTGCCTCTACAGGTCTTTTCAACTTCAACAACTCTGCATATTCTTGACACAACGGTTTATTATCTTCTTTGTGCAGATCGCACTTCTGTCTAAATCACTAAATGATAGATAAATTATTATGATGACTTGTCATTAATTATTAATAATTATTCACAAGTAGGTTGTGGTATTATTATTAATGATGGGAAATGTCGAGGGTCGGTCAAATGAGAGGTGTTTTATGTGCCAACGTTTCAAAGAATTTATTTCTCCATCATCAGGGCCTACAATCAGTTTCACTGTGTAAAAGTTAATAGAAGTTATTGTTAGGTATAGGTGTATCGGAAATTATTTAATTTTTTTCGAGGGATGAGGTTCTGCACCACTTATTTATCCACCAACTATCTTGAAATACATGTGATGAAATTTATCATAGCTTGTAAAATCAAACTCACTCAACTCAGTGAAATAATTTCTCCATAGTTTGTCATCTTCCATTCTTTTCAATTAACAACTATTTTCAACCATCCGTTTCGAATGACTTCTCAGTGGACGCTTTATCGTCAACATCGTTTGGATTTCTTCCCGTCTTCTTTCCCTCATGTTTCGGATGCCTTGTTTTTTTCCCCCCTCTGTAAGTGCCTCTGCTGACAGCCTCCTCGTTAATTACACGTTCCCCACTTGTGTCTCCTAACAAGAGTTGAGCGGCCAACTGGAAAATTGTATTATAGCGAACTTACATTTCTCACTCACTATCGCCATCAAGGACCAAGTCTGGCAATATCGATTTGATTTTTGGGCAATCATTACGTTTTCCTTCATATTCGTTTCTAGGGGGTTGCTTTTGAATCACACGAGTTCAATTGATGGCGCCTCGAAAGACCTTCGACGAAATCAACTTCCTTCTTGGTTCAAGAAATTTGAAAAACTGGAAATTCTTGGCACAACAGTTTATTATCAATTATCCTTAATTATTACCTAACAATTATAATCAATTAGTGTAAAGTATGAATAATTATTGTTAGTTAATAATACCTATTATAATAATTAATAATAGGTAATAATAATTATTATTATTGGTTATTATTAATTAACTCGATATCTGAAAGCCATTGTGCTGTTCGAATCAGCTGAGTATGAACATTGACCCGAAAGGCTATCGCATGGTCTTGAAAAATGCTAAAATCAAACTCTATACAAATGAGAACTGAAAACTGTACCGTACCACTTGAATTTTTCGAGATATAAATTTTTCAAACTTTCGAAATTCGTTTTGATCCCCTGCCCATTGACGTAGGGTTATGAAAAGTTTAAACGATCAGATTTAGCACAACGCTAACAGGCCAAATGCCGCAGACGGCTTACGGCGGACGGACGGATTTTTTGTTAATTCGATTTTTTAA
This sequence comes from Stenodema calcarata, assembly GCA_963920205.1. Classification (NCBI taxonomy): domain Eukaryota; kingdom Metazoa; phylum Arthropoda; class Insecta; order Hemiptera; family Miridae; genus Stenodema; species Stenodema calcarata. The sequence continues at coordinate 9,056,453 of OY986051.1, read as the reverse complement.
TCTACCTATATTGAAACGTAAATCCTTAAATTTTGAGGGGTGGTAATTTTTTTTATTTTTATTTTTTGGGCGATGCCAATGGTTTTTTATTGACAATAATAAACCCAAATGGGTTCAAACGCACCATTCTTGGTAGTCCACTTGACGTCCAGAATGATTTTAGACTCGAACTGTTCATGTTCACAGTGGGTAACAGCAAACAAGTTATTCCTTTATGGGCGTCGACTTCCAAAATAACGGACTACCCAGATGAATCAAAATTGAGTCCCCTAACACGAATATCAGTGGTAGTGTGAAAGATCCATTGAAACCCTCAGCTGCACGGATGTACTTCGTCAGTCTAGCATGTGCAGTTTGTAGGGGATGACAATCGAAAGTATAAAATATATAGTATAAGATAAAATAGAATAAAAAGTATAAAAATAATAGGAAGTATAAAATTGGTGAAACACTGTATTCTATCAACCGTATCAACCAATTTCATTAAAATTGTTTTGTCATGAATGAGACTTCGAACTGAAAACACAACTGCAATAATATTCACGAGAGATAATATTCTGGCGAGAGAAAGGTTAACGATTCCCACCCCATCGCCATTGCGTCGGCCAGGCAAAGCGACCCAGAGCAACCCGAACCCTCCCATCGCGAGTGCCCCAAATTCTCTAGTGAGAGTCCAGATCAGGCATTCCGTCATCACAGTCTCAGTTGTATTGGCGTCCCACGCAAGGTTCGCCAACAGGGCGCGTTCCAGTCCCTAACATGGTCGTGTCCCATTTTGGGCCGATCTCCTGCCTTTTGAGGAATCTGTTGAGTACATTACTTCAAATCCAAGCAGTAACAGGGAAACCAAAACACCGAGTAAATAACGAAGGAAATCTTTCTTGCTCATTGGTCGATCCCAATTGTTCATTATTGGAAGCATTAAACTACAGGTCCAACAGGTTCAAGACAAAATAAGAGAGAGGAAGGTAGGCTGCGTCTTGAAGGAGCCAAAAGTGGACTCAATAGGGATAAATCTTGGTTATCAGCACAATAATACATGTCCGTGCTCGATTTTGTCCGTTATAACGACATCAATAATTGATGTCGTTATAACGGACAAAATACTCACTTTTAATGATCTTAATGTACTTAGCATAATAGTTGGAAAAATAATGCAACTACTCGTAAATGCGTATTAATCGTCTATTAAACCGGCAATAACATGAAATAGTAATGTCATGCGTGTTGTTCGATGAAAAAAGGAATTTCCAAAACCAGACATGTATGTAAGTTCAACGTAATTACGGATAATAATATCATGCAAAAAAGGTCCTTATGCATTTTTTTTCTGTTTCGAGATAATCGGAAAAAACTGTTTATCTCCTTGAAGTTTTGGGTTAGTTCAATGACATTTTTACTGCGCATTCCTCGAGGTAACCATTGTTAGAAACCCAATTGCTTTTTTTGGTCGAACGTATAGTCAAACATTTAAACAGCTGTCGGAATTGGGTCCCTTTCTGCAGGAACCAGCTGTGGTGGTTCCAAATAACGCAAAAACAACTTAAGAACACTTTTTTATTGAACAAATTATCGAATTGAAGATTAGGTATTAGATTAGGTGTTTTTAAGTTTTCAAATTTCTAAGTTTTAACATAACGGATTAGGTTTGAAATCTGGGGGAAATTAAGAAGGTAGTTCTGCACTTCTTCGGGCTGTGGTTCTCGATTTGGTTCTTGTGAAATGCATGTAAACAACTACCTCGGCAATTGGAGTTCTTAATATGCGAGTGCCATAATTATTTCTTCATCAGCCACAAAGCTAGTTGAATACTCAAAATTTGTCGAGGCCACCCGCTAAAGCCTGAGCCAAGAATCCCCAAATTAGCTGGTACTCGTTGGTTGGCTGCTGGAGTGGCGGCTGTGAGTATTGTGCATGGTCAGTGGAATGAGCCGTTCGATTTTTTCAATAAAGCTGTGCAGGAAGACGAATGCTACGCTGCTGAGCAGATAGTCAACATCATGAAAGTGCCAGCGTATAAAGTGTATTTTGGAGACATTCGTTAGGACCTATTTGCAAAATCAACGCGGTGTTTCAGTCTGATAGCGTTGATGTACTTGCGCTCTTTTAAGATCTGCTTTTATTGTACAAATCCCAGTTTAGTAAAATCGTTTCCATTTAAACAGCATGTTCTGCACGTTGATGGTATGCACCTGAACGAGGTTGTAGATGTAATTGAATGCATGGAATTATAAATAACGTAAAATTCACTGCACGAACCCTGTACAATCTCATTTTATAATAGTTTATAATCTCATTTTGTAATGTTATTATGCATTTTATATTGTTCTCCTAAATACAATTTTATATACGATTTTTCAGCTCTATCCCACTTTTCTTGTTTTAGGGGTTTTATAAGGGTTGTTTTTCTCAGCCCAGGGGGTTTTTGTGGGTGTGGTTTGGCAACACTGGTCCGTCTTGCATGAATCGGTGGAACCGAAGGTAAAGGCGTAAAAACCGCCGTCATCTCGATTTGGCCAAATGTGGCGATAATGACCTTTTTTGCATGAGGCCATTCATATGTTTCATTTACCACACACAAACATCACATACAATTCTAATTTTCGACCATAAATAGTGTAAATTAATGTTCTGCGATGAAGTGCAGCGGAGGAGCTGCATGTGACGTAAGGTGGGTGCGGCTAAATAGTGGAAATCCATCGTTGGAAATAAGAGACGAGTTTTAGAAACGAAAAAGTGTATTTGCACAAGAATAAATACTCTGTAGACCGGTTTTGGCTGTACAGCATCGTCAGTACAACGCAGAATCTGTGCAGAAACTCGTATTCTCTGCAGCTGAATGAGTGTCATTCTGTATGTTGATGGCATTCTGCGACCGTCAACTACGTCTCCCACAGGAATACAATTTGCGTCCGTCCCGGATACTTATAGCTCCTTCGAACATCACTTGAGTCGCAGTCGGAGCCCACGAAATCCCAATGCAAACCTCTAAAACTTGATTTTCTGCGCGATATCCCGTCGTATATGTGTCGCCGATAGCCGCGCACCCTCGACTCCTCCACGTGTTTAAGCTGCTCGCTTGGCGGTTTGGAGGTCAGCTGGGGGCCCGAGTGACGTCACCGAAGCGAATCCGAGATCGGTCCGAGTGAAGACCTTGCAGTTTCTTTTTATCTCAACTCCCACGGATGGGCGGAAGAGCCCCGTGCGGGAGTTTTCATACTCGGAATTGGTAACGAAGGTCTCCCGATAGATAACGCTACGGCAATGTTTTGGTTTATGGTTTTTAATGATAAACTTTTGTATTGAGAGTGTTATTTAACCCGCTCAATATTTTGCGAGGAATATTCCAAGGTGATTATCTGAGTGTGATGTCGTCACCGCAATACACCTCTACAAAAACTGCAAATTCTTCCATAACGGTTGAATTATTTCCTGTATAGATCGCTGCTCTGCAAGAAATATCTTTATTGGAATGAGGGATTGGAGTATTGTGAGTGGTAGAGATGACCGTATTCATATTCATAAATCAGAAAATACGAATACTGATACGAATATGAATACGAATAAAGCTATAATCACATCTTTTTGTGAATTTTCCCCAAAATTCACTTTTTTTGTGGATTTTACTAAAATGTAATGCATTTTTTGTTGATTTCACCGACATTTTCCTATTTTACCAAGAATTTTACTTAAATTCAAAATTTTCCACAAAAATTCACATTTATTCGTGAATGTCCCACAGATTATATTTTTTGTGACTTTTCCAGCAATCCATATTTTGTGTGTGAATTTTATTAAAACTTTTGCCATTTATGAATGAAACACTATACTTTCTCCTTTTTACTGTAAAAGTTTAGTAGAATTTATGTAAAAACAACTTGAATTTCAGTAAAAGTCATTGTAAAATAGCAAAATTTAAGTAACATTCACACCAAATACAGCGAATTTTAGTAAAATTGATGTAAAAAATTTCCGACAATATCTCCCACATGTATTCACGAAATGATACAGTGGTTTGAATCAGTTGTTCCTTAGCATAAAAACTGCCCTGCAGTTCCACCGTTTGATTCACCGGTCGGTCGATTCTATTCTATTATCGTTGAAACAACGACGGGTCTTAACGCTGTCAAAAAATACTCTATATCTACATCTATTCAGGGGGGGGGGGGGAGTTACCCATAAATTCCCAAAATGAAACAGTCAGACAAGGTGCACCTCATTTTAAATATTGTTTTAAGTTGAGCACGATGTTGAAGTCAGAATGGCGATAATATCGATGATATTATCTTAGTCCGTTCTCAAACTGCAGCATTTTAAAGGCGAAGAAACGTTGTTGTTTCTTGCACCATCGTGTTTAGCCTTGAAAAATCTTGTTCGTAAAAACTTGTTGATACATTTGTTATAAAGCCACTAAAATGGATATATTTTGCATAAAACCAGTTATTCCTGGGACCAGCCCCCTCGACGTTTCGTTGTCAACTAATATTTTATAGACACTCATTTACTCGTACAGGAAAATAGTTACTAATCGCCATAGTGAAGGAAAAAACTTGCGATATAAAACTTCCTCTGTATTTATCACAGGATGCTCTTATAACTTCCAATGGAACCCTTATGATTTGGTGGGAATCCCGAATAATACGAACTTGAGTAATGAATTATAGTGAATGAAGGATTCGAAGGAATTTGAAATCGAATGAATCTTATGCATTTTTGCGACTTCAAGCGGATCTTGGTCGTGGTGCATTGTGCAAATGTTTGATGAAAGAGATATGATTGTGAAATGAAATGAATTTCAAGTCGCAGAAAGAACTCTATACTACTTGAAGCTAAATTCATTAGAAGACCACAGTTGAAGACAAACTGTTCGACCGCAGCCTCTCAGTTTGTGTCATTTTCATAATATAGAAATATTATTTAGTTAACCTCCTCCAAACATGCAGGGCCTATCCTGTGGTTGCGTCCCTTCAGGGTTTTCACCCGCAGGAGCCTCTTTCAGTTATTTTGTCCGTTATCCCTTGTCGTGTAACCTCTAATCCTTCCTGGCATTCGCCTATTATACCCTTGGTTGTCCTACTGCAGTTATTGCTGCGCGTGTGGTGACTACAAAGTATAGGTTGATTGACTCTGGACTCCAAAAGATATTTTTATAGTTATCTAAACTCACAAATATGAAAGGGTTTTTTTTAGAACAATTGGAAGAACTTGAAGAACAATTGGCTTCTACGAAAGTTTAAACTCTCTAAATATTTTTGGTAACGTGTAGGGCCGTTTATCGAAATAAAAATGTTGTTACCATAAATAAACTATAGTGTCGCTACACTACCAATCACCTAAGTATCCCGTTCTCGTAGCTTTCGTTCTTCATACACCTTTTATGCACAATCGGCGTGTGACTTCATTTCTCTTTGCATTCTGGGGGGTGCAATGGTTCATCTATGAAAGGGGGGATTCGAATCAAATCCTGACTAATTGGACAAAATCCTTTTTTTTTTTTCTTTTTTTTTTAGTGGATTACCTTTGAACCATGGTCTTGACGTTATTTCGAATTTTATTTCGTGATTATAATCTAACATTTAGTGAGTGATGGGTTGTTGTAAACCGTTCGATATTCTTTTATTATTTCATTTCTGATTCCCGTTGGTGCATCATTCATCGGTGTCGTCAAGTCGTCCTGTGGGGGGCAGATGTCGGGGTGTCGCTGATTGAAGAACATTACAATAAACACTCTTGGAAGACCAAGAGAGCAATAACAGAAGAAAAAAAAATTGATGAAGAAATAGTTACAGATCCGCTCTGCCACATGGTTGGCAACATCCTACATGTGATTCCGAAAGACACGGACTCGAAGCGGATCGCATCACCAAAAACGGCGTTGGAAATATGTGACAACAGGCGGGAGTTCAGCATCGCAGGTGGTCCACCAAAGATCAGAAGGAGATGCAGGGTTTCCTCGTAAACTGCCCGTTGTCAAATTCCTGTGATCCTGTGGTTCTAATCAATGACTAATCAATCATGACTAACTAATCAAATCAACTAATCAATGAGTCTTCGATTGTTGCGGGCGTAGGAAGATGAGGTGATCATATTTGAACTAATCTGATGATAATACCCCATTGTCATCACTTTCATATGAGATAGTGAATGTGACAGCAAACAAGATGATTCACTCTGCAAGAATAGGCGACAGTAAATGAATCGGGTGATGTCCCTGGGTCTCTTAGAGCATTAATTTTCTATGATGTCACCAAATCGTATGGATGTGATTCCACCCAATTCAACGGAGGTACCTATCTAATGATTTTTACGTTTTCAACGTAATCATAAATGGTCCTTGTAAATTCGTATAGTAAGAAATAAAGAAATTATTACTGTCATATTTTTCGAAATACGATTGATCAATCTAACGAAACCAGTTGTAAGGAAATCCCGGTCGTAAAGATGGAAAGCCCTAAAACTAAAACCTTACTAGAAAAAGCCGTTTTCCTTTCATTTTTCATACTCATCAATTAGCTCCCAAACAGCGACGAAGGTGTACATCCCGGCATGTGTCAGGAATGTAGCTAAATCTCACTAGTACATCTCTGTATTTCAAGTACAGTAGAAACCTGTGTGGAGTTCTAATAATTACAATTAGTGGGAAACAATCCTACCGAGAACTTTGAAATTCGGCTTGTGGGCTCCGATAAGAAATAGGTTGAAATATTTAAAATACAAAAAGCGTTGAAAGCGTTAGAAAGGCACACTCACTCTTCTCATGTAAATTTGATTAGAATTTGGTTGAATTTATGGAGTTTTTCAAGACCTACTAAAGCGATGTACGATTGGCCTTTGGTTCACAATGAGGTGGAACCGAACAAAATGTCATCAACATGAGGGTGAATGTAGCGGTGGAACTTCAGGCCAATTTTCGTACTCGGGAACAACTGAATCAAACAGATGAAGGATAGTGTTCCACCATGTTGATATCTCCTTTCTTGTGCAGAGGAAAAATCAGAGAAAAGGAGAAGTCCTCCGGCACCGTTCCTGCCTCATATATCTCATTATACAGCCCCAACAATCTTTGTAAGAAGGAATCGGGGGCATTTTTATAAAACTCATACGAGATTCTGTCCGGTCCAGGAGCCTTCCCATCCTGACACCTTATGAGGACCTCTCTCAGTTTATCCATTGTGATAGGACGATCCAGCGTATCAGATTGGTGTTGAAGGACAGGTCATGCACATTCACACGGGTATCTGCACCATGCAACTTCCACTGCCCTTCAAAGTGTGAGACCCACTCCTCCAGAGATATGTCCCCTACTTTTCTTCCACTGGCAGCACGCAAGCACTCGATCAGCTTCCAGAATTTTGGTCCATCTCTAATCGTGGAAAATTTTCTTCACAATTTCCCTGTAGTATGCAGCCCTCTTTTCATCACATGTGAGCTTGTACCTGCTGTTGGCTTAGACAGGAAACGGACCGTTGTGGAAAATTTGCCACGATTTTTCATTTCCATCGACCGAAACTGTAGGAACCAGTGTCATAATCACTGTGCATTAACCGTCCAGCTAAGCATTGAATTACTGTTTGTAAAATGAAATATTCTATTCCTCGAATACCATTGGAGGAGTGTCGGCAATGAATTTGGCACTCCCGCCATCCGCCAGGGTCAGCCGCCCGGAACCCGCCCGGTTCTCCACTGGGAGTTAATCAACTTCCGACTTCTACGAGTACCTTCACCTCTCGACGCTGACAATATAAATCTCATTACCAAGCAATCATAGGAGAACTCAGACCCGCCTTGAAAGACCATTCTGAGGCTGTTTTACGATCCTGGAGTGGCGGAACGGGTCGGCAGTAAAATCTCGGAGGTCCTCGCCGTTAGGGTAAACGGCATCCCAGACAAGAATATAGGACTAGGGAGGGAGTCAGACGCGTCGGCAAGGCCGTTGCCATCTTCCTAGAAAATCAAGGTAACCCGTTTTTACGGCCCATTTTACTACTTTTCAGTTTCCGCCTTTCTTTTTTAAGTCTAGTTCGAGCCGCCTAAGCTGATGATGTCTTTGTTCTCGAACGGATACAGTTTCCCAGTAGATTGGGATCCAAATTATTGGCGACCGGATGTACCCATTCAATGCGTGTTACTGAAATGTATCCATTTAGTAAAAGACAAATCGGCTTGAAGTTCTACCGTTGGCTTCACGCTCAAGTATGACGTTTCTTGGGTCGGGCTCGTCTTAAATCGCTCTGTATGGTTTAAAAAAATACGCTAAATCAAAATTTATTATACTTCAAGTTTTTCGGATTTTGGATAAAATCAAGTCCTGCGGACAGTGCTAGGCCGATTTTTCAAATTCGATTTGTGGATTCTACGTATCTGGATAGGTAAGCCGCAAATGTTAAGGGAAGTTGTCAAAATGGCTCTTTCTGTACCTATTGAAAATAATATACCAAAGTACTGTACCAAAGATAACTTGATAATGCCTCCAAATTATACCTAATGCATTATATCTACCTAATGATCCAAATGTTTGAACCCAGTTATACTAGAATAACTGGGGTTTTAAAATATTAGAATAGATGTTGATATTGTAATGTATGGCTGCTGAGTTCCCCCGTTCTCGGGGGGGTTAGACAATATGCCCACCCACATGGGGTGTTTCCACAGCCGTCTATGCCCAGAGCGGTCGAATAAAAAACATCAGGAACTGAGGATCAGCAAACCATCACAATATAGAATTGGATCTACCTCCAAAATGCACCTGGAGCATAATTGGGAGGCGTTGTAGGTGAAAACACTCAAATCCCCCCAAAAACACTCCGTCTACAAATCACCCCCAAAGATCCCCTCGCATATATCACTCTACACATCTATGAAATCTGAAAACGTGGGTTTTCAGGTGAAATTCAACGTTTTCCAACAAAAGCCAACATTCTTCATGGAAGTGAGTTCGGTATCGCAATTTATGCATTTTTGACGCTGAATCGAATGGTGACACTTCCATGCCTCCCTGTTGAGGAAGAGACTTGTTTTTTAAAGAATTATTTGTTTTTAGAGGATCAAGTTATTTTTTTTTAAAGAACCAACAATTTAATAAAAAAGACATTTCAAAAAACGCTCTTTCCAACGGTATCCTCAACTTTTATTTTACATACTATATATTAAGGTAGTTAGAGCCAATTCACTGAGACAAAGTAAAAAACACGAAAAAAATCTTGAAAGTTAAAAAAGTCGGTTTTTTTAGTTGAGTAGTGAAAAAACATTCAAGAGGCACTTTTTGTTGCAAATTCGCTCTAGAATTGATTCCTTGAGCTTGTCCGATAATTTCTGAAGACACCCTGTATTGACTCATTCCTCAAAAGAACTTGTCGATTCGACTCAATCGCTACGTAAATTCAATTTACTACGTTTCCACCCTCGACCGGTTCGCGCATATAACGACAATTATTTAGCCCGGACTCGGCCACCCAATTCCAGGTCGAGAGCGAGCCAATCCGTGGATAATCGTTGATTGTCATGTACTCTCGAAAACGAATACACGGATTCATTCCGTTAAAACGCCGCCACGCATCGATCGAGCTCATAACGCCCCCCTGACTGTACAAAAAAAACAAAAACGAAAAGTTTATTAACACGAAAACATCCTAATGTAGACAACCGCGAGTCCACGGGAGAACTACAGCACCACTGGACTTTATTCGTTATTTTTCAAGCCAACCACCACTCGGAATTTTTTCTCTCTTTCCATTTTCCGGGCAAAGTGTGCCACAGCGTTTGATTTATTCGGAGTCACGTTTGTAGTTTTTATTCGTCCGTCAATCTCTTTTCGGGGAAAACTGTCGTAAAAAGGCAAAAATCGGAAAAACTGGGACGGTTTGTATCTAATCAAGGTGAGTTGAAAATTTTGACCAAGTGGCACTTTGACGAGAATTAATGTGAAAATCCGGGAGGACATTTTTTTCGATCTACAGTTTTTTGGTTTTTTTGTTCACCGGGTTGAATGGGAGGGGTCGGGGCTGAGCGGAAATCGGTCTAACTAAATGACAAAAAGGGGTCGGGGGTGGGCCCTGGAAGGAGCAGCTATAAATATGTCATTTCGAGACACAGAAACGATAATTAAAAGCTCGAAGCGGGAAGGGGTGCATATTGCATAGGAGGGCACTTAGCAAATTGGATCAAACTCTTCCCTATTACTAACGAATACAGTTAAATGGCGGGCTAGAGGGAGCCGTTGGAGCCGCCGGAGAGAACTGGTGTCTCCTAATATCGTTCCCGGGGACTAACTCGATCACCTACCGGTTCGGTCTTCTCGATTTTGTTCCGAATCTTATCCTCTTGCGAAGGGGAGAAGGGAAGTTTCGCCTTTTTACGAATTGAAACTGAGCGCAGGGAGTCGTTGCAACCGGCGGACTATCGAATGCGTTGGTACGTCGGAGAAAGTCGGGCGGAACTGCGGCTGGCACCGTCTTCGTACTAACAAGTAGTGAATTTAACGTGTGACAACCTTCAAGGATCATAAACGGTCGTAATTAAATTGAAACAAAACATTATCACGACGTAGAAATCACATAAATGATAGAGGCCTACGTCCTACGTTATACGCCTATTTCTTATACTTACGCGGATTTTCACGAATGTATACCCAGTCTCATTATACGCGCTTCTCGGCCTTGTTATACGCGGTTTATTGCAAAATGAGAGGAGACGAGATCAGTTGGTGTTTATTAGTGAGAGTTTGTTATATACATATGACCTCCGCATGTCAATCGCATCAGTTCGACTTGAATCGCCCACGATGTCGAATTTTAATAAACGTAAACGGCAACGACCAAGCAAAATCTAAAACTATTGAAAGATTACTATCTTAACTTAATATAAACATTTGTTGTCAACTTATTATAGTACCTAGTAATGATGCGGAAGGAAGCCTGTGATCGTCACGTTTTTACAAAATATTAATATAATTTTAAGGAGTGAGGATACCTAATTTTGTAAGGTGATTGTATTTTACGTTTAATTTTCAAGTATTGTAAGTTTGTTTTTCTACTGTAATACATACAAATGTGAAAGACTCTACCCCTAACGAGGGCTTGGCCCATACTGGGTAATAATGTCTGTTTGTAATGTGGTTTTTTCTTTTGTGACATTGCATATTTTAATTTTGTGTTTATATTTATGGAAATAAATAATAATAATAAAAAAGCTTTGAAAAAAATGTTGCGCAACGAAAAGTCCTAAAAAAGTTCTACTGTACCTCTCATATCGTTTGTCCTCAATTCATTCATCGTTTATAACTATACGTTAATATCAGTAGATTCTACTGTATAACAATTGCACATCGAGGGTCTCACGGCAACTTCCCATATCGTCATTTCGGCAACTTTTTAGCAGAGCCAAAAAACCATCTGCCAATGCCTATGTTTACTGAGTAATTCAGAAAATAAATCGTGAGATGGGAGAAGACGCTTCAAATGGTATGCATAACTCATTTTGGCCAAAAATGACGACGTGGGAAGTTGCCGTGAGACCCTCGACATGCTGTGTAAGTAATACATAATTTAGAGACAGGGACCTTAGGCTTTAGACGACTCCTCTACTCAGCACGGAACGTTGTTCTATGAAGTGGGGGGTCCCAGTTTTTATTATCGTCATTCTGCCCTGCGCTGTAGGTACTTAGGAGTTGTGTCTATTATGTTCATCATTTGTGAATATGCGGAATAAAGTTCTTTTTGCGAATTTAGCTGTTGTTCTCTGTCCAAAATTTTTAAAACTCGAATTTTCGGAAAATTTTCATTCCGAAATCCATTTCAGACCATTCAGTCATTCAGTCATTCCAGACGATAACTCCCGATAGAATTGAGATAAAAAGCTCAAATTTTCACAAAACATCTGTCTTGGCAATCGAAAGGCTAAGTCAGTAGATGGGCAGAATCGGGCCACTCTAAGGGGGGGGGGGGGGGAGTTTCCGAAAGAGGAAAGTGACAAGTGACACCTAAATGTTTTTACACGCTGAATAAGTTGGGGAAGTCAGAATTGCTGTATCTTATTACGCTTTCAAACTCTTTGGAGATCAAGAAATGTGGTTGTTTCTTCATGGACATCATGTTCTTTAATGGAGACGTTTTACATAAAGCCAGTTATTTCTTAGAAAATTCGCTCTTATAGTCATGCTGCACGACTGGCGATTTTTCATTTTCAATTAACTGGTCGCAAAACTTAGAAAACAAGAATTGCTCCTACTGAAAATTTCGATTTTTGGAGATGCGCCCTTCTTGCTGAGGACGGCAGTGTAGTTGTCGAGGACTATGAGCCACTAATTGGCCGAACCGGGAAGAACAAGTGCGAGAAAACGGGGAAAATTGGGGGCGGGTAGGGAATGGGGGGGATTCCAGGGGGGGTGGATGTTGGGGGGGGGGGGAGGACGGGGCGACTCCACGGGATTCTGGCTCTCGGATTAATTTTCATGGAGCTCACGTCCCAGCGGCGCCTGTTCGCTGTCCTCCTCCTCCTCCCCCACAACCCCCCCTTCACATCCCCCTCTCTCCCCCCATCGCTTCTTCCTCCTTCCGACGTTTCCTCTCGTTCCCTTCAATCCACTTCACTCCGCTAACTCCCTTCCTGTCCCGCCCTGATCCCTTCTTTTTTTTCTCCTCCCTCCTTCTTCTCTTTTCTCGTTGTTTGACGGATTAAAGGAAGCCTCTTTCTATTAATCCTTTTCTATTCCCTCTCTCTGTCTGCCGCCCGTCTTTCCATCACTCCGTTTCCCTCCTACAACCTGAACGGGTTTGTATCGTTCACAAATAGTTTGTTCAAGTCACTCTACAAAGTTCAGCACACTCTGCTAATCACGTGAACAAGTTGTTCACACTCTCGTCTTAACTGGCAATTGCCATCTTGGTTCATTATTTTTAATAGAACCTTCAGAATTGATCAAGAAAAACAATTTTTTCAAACCTTCTCGAAATTGGTGGATTTACGTGTCAAGCACCCCAGAGGTGCACTGGCAAGGGTGCAGATTTTCGAGTTTTTCAAACTTTTTTTTTCCATCTCCTCCGGCTTTTATTTGATGGAATGACCATAATTTTGCCACTGAAGACTATAGTAGGTTTAGTAATGGGTGTGTATCACCAGTGTTACGTTGCCAGCGCGCGGTAGCGCTAATGAATGAATGGCATCTATCACGGGTGTTACCTTGCCAAGACCACTAAACCCAATAATAGGGTTTGTAATAATTAGGTACAAATAATTATTATTATAAAGAAATTTTAGTTCAATTTTCGGACGGTGTTATACAACAAAGTCCAAGCGACTTTTTTCAAATTTTCGAGGAATTCAAAGTTAAGTTTTTGATCAAGTGTCACGTTTCTAGGGCGTTGTGCTTGATTCATGAAGTGGACGGAGTCTGTCTGCCGCCCGTCTTTCCATCACTCCGTTTCCCTCCTACAACCGGAACGGGTTTGTATCGTTCGCAAAATTTGCAATATTTAATAGTTTGTTCAGGTCACTCTACAAACTTCAGCACGGTCTGCTAACCACGTGAACGTGGTCATGTTGTTCACACTCTCGTCGCAACTGACAATGGCCATTTTGGTTCATTATTTTCAATATAATCCGCCAGAATTGACAAAAAAAAAAAAAAATTTTTTTTTCAACCCTCCTCGAAATTAAATTGGAAGAAACGTAGCATTAAGAAATCGATTGAAAAACGTTGACATTTTCGGCTAAGAACCAGCACAGCATAACTCAATATGCACGTTCCTTCACGTTTCCAGCACGTTTTTTAAAAATGCAGTTAACGTACAAGTAGGTCTTTTTTTTTTAATTTTCAATGGTCGAATTGCAATTGCGGTACTTAGGAGTTCGTTTTTTATTACGAACGTGCGGTAGACGTATGTCGAAAATAACGCTGAATCAGAAAATGAGGTCAAAAGTGGTGAAAAATTGGTTAACGTGAAACGAGGGTTTTTATGGCAAAAATGTGTTTTTTGGAAAAAAAGCCTTTAAAAAATCATATCTTGGGCACGGATTGAGATGGAAAGGTGCGGTTGGCGGCGTTCTACTCCATTTTCAGTCTAGTTTTACCCAATTTATTTATTTTACACCAAGTGGCGAATACCCTGATATATGTTTATGTAGGTATATGTCATTCCAGATAACTCTCGATAAAATTGAGATAAAAAGTACAAATTTGCACAAAAAAATCCGTCCTGGTAATCGGAAGGCCAAGTTCGTAGATGAGCATAATCGGGCGACTCCAAGGTTTTGGGAAGTGTTAAGGATGAAAAATTACATTTTAAAAGTTTGAACTGCGATATCTTCTTTTGCTCTTGAACTTGAGCACTTCGAATTGAAGATGAAGAAACGTGGTTGATACTTGGGGTATTGGGGAGTTATTGGTGGGGGGGGGGGGTTACCCATAAAATCCCAAAATGAAACAGACTGACAAGTGGCACATTATTTTAAAGGTTTTTTTGACGCTCAACCCACTATTGAAATCAGAATTGCGATATCCTATTCCGTTTTCCGACTCGTGAGCAGGTCTATGAAAGAAGCATGGATTTCCCAAATTCAGTCCACACACTTGTAGCGATTTTCCTTGTGCTTTGTTGGAGGTCATTGCAAAAATGCAACGGAAACTGCAAACGTTTGAATTCGAATTGTTTATCTGGTGGAATCATTGGGATGTGTGACAACAGTACATCTCCCCCTTTAAATTTTCAGTTTAAAAGTATAGCTTCGATTATGTTGTTCTCCAACTTGATCACTATAAGCCTGGTACCATTGCAGAGTTGTGGTGTTTTGCTGAAGAATTATGGGCAAGCCAATTTTCAATGGTAAAACGTGCGGTGACATGCCTTTTATTTAAAAAAAAAAATATATATATATTTTAATTGAGTTTCACTAATTCAAGCTTCTAAACATTCTCCAAACATGGATAATCTCCTACATAGATAATTAAGACAATTACAATAATGGATGAAATGATTATATAATAAAAATAACTATATTATATTATTCGAGATATAGTTATTCGTGATATAGTTAACTATATCATATTATATAAATGGGGAGTTATTTTTATTGATCGATACAAAAGAACATTTTTTGAAATAGGAATTTCCTGTTATCTGAAGCGCTGATTCATGATAACATGAAGATGAAATTGGAAACAGAGAGTGGACTGTATTTAAAGTAGCTGTCGTAGCTACGTACGATCCAAATTTGCACAGGATGCAAGACTCACCGATAACGATGACCTGCTTACAAGTCGGATGCGGCAGACGCAACGATTGCAGGCGGTGAGCTGGCACAACGGGGAATGATTTTGAAATGATAATATTTAAGTAACACTGTGAAGTTATTCTGGAACGAAAACGTTTGATGTCCTGAACATTTTGTCTTGAAATAAACGGTGAAATTTGGTATAAAAAAGGCGAGACGCGAGAAAGGATGGCAGTGTTGAAGGCGAGAAACAGAATGAAGGAGTGTTATAACATACCTAAATGGGGAGGGGGGGGGGTCTCCGAACATGAAACTCGATATCTGAAAACCACGTGCTATTAGCATCAGCTGTTCCCCGGTATGAAAATTAGCCTTTGATCCTGAAATTCCACCGTTTGATTAGAGCTCGTGTTGATAATTGACTTACTTTTCACAATCCTACCTCGAGAGGATGGGGTGCAATTTTCAAAACGTCAGATCTCTTAAAATTGATGTTACACGTTATAGTTTTTCACACGAATTTCAATCCGTCACCAAGAACATAATAGTAAATATAGTATTGATTCGTGTTGAGTTTAACCTTTTCGCAACACATTTTCGTTCCACACAGCGATCTTGATGGAATGATATGAGAACAAAATATAATAATACGAAGGCATTTCAACCCGTCGCTATCAATCACAGGGGGCATCAGCAGAAAAGTGTCTGAAACCATGAAATATTGTCTCACATCCAGCTCAGGGGTCCATTAATACGTTTTACCCTAAATAGCTCTTTGGAGAAGAAAACTTTGATGAACTAGGCGCAGTTGTACAAAAGTCGACCTAACAAAAACCTTCGCTATTTCGAAAGTCATCAATTACACTCCCAAATAGACGAGATTTCCTACTCGATTGCCAAAGGCACAACAAGCTTTGTTGTAATACCGACAAATCTGTGGTTCTACAGATGCATTAGGTCTCAACGGAAAGTAGGTGTCCACTAGCCCATGAGCCAATTTGTTCACGTGCAGATTTTATAGTATATTTGAACTATATTTGAGTCTTTTTCATCCTCGCATGAATCCACTACCTCCGTAAGTTAGATGATGTTGGCATAATTTTCATGATTACGGTTGTAATCAGATTTTATAATTAACATAATGGGCATTGGGGAACTGGAAGAACCCTTTCTTTCCAAGATGGCAAGTAACTATTAGGAAGACTATTAACTACCTACCGATCTTTAGTCAGAGAGCACCACACCTAATACATACCGAATACCTTCATACTTAAATACCTGTAATTACCCAATAAGTTTAGGATTGCTCGCATTTAAATATGTTCCAAACATCGCATTTTAAATAAAACCAGTTATTCCTTCGAAAATTTGCTCTTATAGTCATGCTGCTTGACTGGAACTTTTTACTGCTTGTACTGCTAAGTGAATTACTCTGGTAGGTGACAATTTCATTAAGACTAAATTAAGGCATAATAAATTAATGGTCACATTGAAACCCAAATATTTCAATTACGTCGGTCATTTTCTTAACGATTATAGGAAATATGAGAATCACTGAATTTTGAATTTTTTGAATTCGGAAAATGTTTTATTACAATGAATTTAAATTTATACAATATCGATAACTACACATTGTACAGCTGAAGCACCTAGCTGTGAGCCGGAGTTCGGAATTCTTATTATATGTAGATAAATAACGATTTACTAAACACTGCTTTGAGCTATAACACTGCTTTAAACATAGTAACAAGTATTAACAATAGATTTAAAAAAAAACAATACACTTCAGAGTTAACCCTTATTCAGCTCACACAATACCACAATTTTTTAAAATTCCACTCTTCCACCAAAATAGTTCTATACATGCCAGCCTAGGGTCAACCATTTCCGTTTAAATATTCCACCGCTTCTTCATTTGTTAAATACAAACATCCGAATTGCGTTTTGCGAATACCGCTCAAAATATGCCAAAAAGTGCAGAACCGTTTCATCAGAGAATCACTGACAACCCCGACGTTTCAAAGCTCATCGTTACAACCGTTTTCTTGTTGTGCTTTCGACCAAAATAACGTGTAAGGTGGAAAAATGAACAATGTTTAAAAAATAGTATAATAAAATTACGTTATAAATAATATTATGGTGGCTAATTTTATTAAGTCAGTCCTTGAACTTTCACACGCGTAGATACTTTCCACGAGAACAATTCGGTGAAACCCTCCCTGCTCACTGGAGATTTGAAATCGATCTCATAAATATTATTCCTGTCTGAAGTTGAATAGGATCCAAAAAGCTTGGGGGACATTAATCTGAGGTTAGACCGAAGAAACGCTGAATAGATGCAAATGAGTTCCATCATGAGCGTCTCACTGAGGCCCATCTGGAAATTGGCGGATCTTAAAGATGAAATAAACTTTTTCATTGCCTCAAATCACCGTTGAGAAGAAGATGACTCGGTTCGCCCTCGGAGTCATTAGGAGCAGCGACTGTCTCTTAGACCTGAGCCCTCAGACGGGTTCGATGAAAGATAACGCGGTTATATTGTAACCAATTTCTTATGAAATAAAATCTCGATGATCATCCGCGGTGAATATCAACTTGAAACCGACCCGAACGGTGGAGATGAGAACTTTATATTTCCACGTTCTGAACTTCTGCATTAAACGCAATTTTCGGTGAATTTGTTCAACGCCCTCACATCATGATGAGGAGATGAATACCTACCACGGGAAATAATCGTCAAAACAGGTCCCAAATCATTGCAATCGCGAATTTGTGAAACGGTCGTGGGAGTATAATATTATTATCTTCACAAATTCGCGATATATACTGTAAATATTGTGTATAATATAAAATATTTTGTTTTTACTATATTATATAAAAGATTACTACTATAAAATATTATGTATAATATTTGTTTGTGTTGAATACGAGGCTGTGCTTATATGTAAATGTGATTAGTGGCTTAAATGCTGTTTCAGGTAGCTGGAAACTCATAATGATTTCTTGGCAGTTGTTAAAAAAAAAGTATCTGTAAAAAATTGTCTCAGGCCCTTTATCTTTTTTAAAAGAACAATAATTTTTATCAATACTTTTTCAAAAGAATATTAATGTATATTTTTACGACTGCAGGGACGACGTGAGATCAACGAGATATCAATAATTTTAATTACAATATTATTATACCTACTGCGTTTTTGTTGTATTATATTGAGTTTCCCTACTGCCTAATTGCAGTATACGAGAGTAGGTCAATGACCTTACAGAAGACTTGGTTGAGGTTTCAATGTTGCCATCTGATCCTTTCTCTAAGGTTAAAACCTTTCGTTAAACGTTTTGAACAAAAACGATTTTAATCATAAATGCAGAAAGGAAACAAACGAAATATGTGGACATGCTCATGGTTGTTGAAACTCTGGCAGATGCCACCAACTGTATCTACTTGAACAATAGAAAAAATGCAGTAACAAAAACGTTTTTGGCGAATCAAAACCACCGGCAAAAGACAATGAGAAATGGGCAAGCAAAGCTGGGCAGGAATGCAAGGCTTCGCAGTAGAGGACTGCACACTTGTGCTTTTTACGCATCCATGTGAACATTCTGCACGTCCTGCAGTCCCCGCTACTACTCCACGAGTCCCCCTCCTCTACTTTTTACGCACTACGCAGTACGGACGTTACGGATCCAACGCAGCTTTAGCGATCACCAACTCGAAGGATCATACAATATTCCAACTTATAGCTTAATTATTTCGTTTATTCCCCACCACGAAGACATCGTACACGAAACATTGCCATATCGGAAAATTGCAGCGTTTTCCCTTGTCAAAAAGTGAGTTGAGTATCTAATTCCACGTATTTTTACGTATTATTTTGGTGACGTTTCTCACTCCCTCCGCCACTCGGTCTTCAAAAATGATACTTTACATTCGATGAGTAGGTAAATGTATCAATTTTCAACAGTCGATTTCTCTTTAGGGATTTATAATGCCACAAAACAAAGAACTCGAAATTAATGACATCAGCATCTTTTGGCGAAATGAGTGGGAAACTCACCCCCGCGATTTTCTCGAATATGAAAAGATACTCAGGATTCCTCGCTCCCTGGAGTTCCTTTCCCGCCCACTTCATTCATAAATAAATCAACTCTGGGAGCAGATAAAGGGAATTTCGGAAGAAAAAAAGGAGAAAAAATGATAAGACAGAAGGATACGATGGATCGAGGGGTTGATTAATGTATCTGATGCATCTGCGGAGGATCATTGGGTGTAGGATGGATGGACTCATGTGGCGATAGGAAAGGGGTGATAGGGGGGCCATGGGAAGAAAGGAAAGGGGTGCCATAGACAATCAGGGGGTGCGGTTTGAATTGATGAAACCTATCGGATTCGGTTCATTAGTTGATGCTCCGGCGTTACATACTCGTACATCAAGACTTGTCGGTTCCGCCCGCGCGTTCACCGACGAAATTCTTCTCTTCTTCTTGCGCTCATTAGTCATGCGGAGAAGGTCCTTCATGAATTTTTATGAACGGAATCATCACGAGGTCGCGAATATGAACATCTGGTCTCACAAACCGGAGTCGTCGTTATAACCGACCTGCTACCTATAGTACTATGCTATCTTCAGGGGCTCTTGATCGAAAATGTGTTATACAGTTTATTTTTTCATGGTGATGGGAGCGGTAGTATAATTGTTTAGTAACAAGGTGGTAGTTTATTTTTACTTACTCTCCATAAAATATAAATATAATAATAAATAAGGAATGAAAAAAAATGATTAAAAAAGTTAAATAATGATAGTTTGATAATCCCACAGCTGTACGAAGTTATATATTATATATTATATAACTTCGTACAGCTATGGGATTATCAAGGATATTGTACACAAAACAGTAATCTACGCAGAAGGACGATCTATAATGAAGATTATAAACTGTTGTGGAAGATTTAGCAGCGTTAATTGTCGTTATTGTGGTAAATTTTTTATTGACATGAATCCATAATCTGTTGGATTATCGTCAATATTTGTTATTCTGCAGAAAATTCTGTTTTGACTTTAAATCACGATTATTTCCCGTAGTATTCATCTTCTCACCATGAAGTGAGGGCGTTGAAAAAACTCCCCGAAAATTGCGTTTAAAGCAGAAATTCGGAACGTAGAAATAGCTTTACGACCAGCCGTTCGTCATGAACGAGACTCAAACGGTGGAACGCCTGGTCAATTTTCAATCTTGGAACATCCCATTGAGCACATTGAAAAACAAAATTATTTTTCGGCGAATATTTACAATAAAAACGTTTGAATATTTGGTTTAAGAGAGGGGTTTTGAAACGGGGACGTACGTATGTCGTCCAAGTAAACATCGAGGTTCACTTGACACAGCAACGACCGGTGTTTGCCTGAGTTTGGCTTCAAGACTTGAATGTATTTGGATCTACCAACTTCCAAAATCCCGACGTTTGTTACACGTTCAAACTAAATAATAGAACCGCAGATTCAGGACAGGAATCGACCGTTAAGAAAAATTACAATTATGAATAATTGAGTTTTTTGAGCGGAATATAATTACAATAAATCATATTAGAAAACTATTTTCGTACATATTAAGGATCAATTTAGCACGTAGTAATCTTGGAGCGATTTCAAAAAAATGGGCGTATCAGCACAGATGTGGTTTTGATTTCTCACCCCTTAAATCTGCACTTGTAGAAATAGATGGTTCCCATGGGTGGCTGCAAATTTTTGGAGTGTTCCAAGGCCCAAACTTGAAATTTTTGAAACATGTGATTTATATAATTCTTGAAGGGTATATAGAAAATGTGGACTGTAGTTCACATGACGAGTTTTCATAAAAATGGCAATGTGAACTGTGGTTCACATGACAAGTTCAGGTCAATCTAATTTGTGGGGTTGAAGGTAGACTCAATGAAAAAATATACATTTGAATAAAAGAATACATTTGAATTTGAGAAGAAGTAGAAGAATTAGTATCTGGTAACTTGTCATGTGTCCTGTAGTTCACATCTTGACTTGCTATGGAACTGGTCTTGTGAACTAAGGTTCACATATTTCAAATCAAAATCCTCTGCTCCCAATTACATTTTTTCAATGTTTCTCATTGAGATCGAAAGATTGTATCCCAAATTACGGTAATCGGTAAAAAATCGTTATTAAAGAATCGATTAAGATAAAAATCGACAACAAGAGTATCGATTCAAAAAATCGATTTTTTTAAACAATAAAAATCGATCATTTTTAAAAATCGGTAAATCGTTCCCTATCCCTACTCTGAATAAGCCCACATAGGTAGTTTCGATCAACTAAAATGATGATTTTTTCATTTTTTCGACGGATCATCGACGGACGAGTTGAATGTCCAAAAGGAGCGACTGCCATGTCGTAGTGGCGGTGATGAAAGGATGGTGGGGGGACGTGTTGGCGGGTGATGACAAGGGGGGGGGGAGGCTGTCGCTCCACGGTACCTTGAGGTGGAGAAGGGGCCACGGAGCTCGCGTGGTGATGGGGGGGGGGGAGTGGTTTTTCGGTGGACTTGATTTCCTCTAGGCGTACCTTGAGCAAGGCCGTTCGTTCATCCTCGCAACCTTTACAACTGCGAGGAGCGATGAGGAGAATTGGTGAGCGAGATGAAATGGAAGTGTTAGGAGGGAGGAGGGAGGAGGGAGAGTTCTACGCCCCATTCCTCAGCGTATACACCCCCCCCCCTCTTCCACTCGCTCCGTAGAACTGCCTCGTCCCACCATCAACTCTCTCGAATCGCTCCAAACCTTTTCAGGACGTCCTCATGATTTCGGTTGGGTCAACTGCATACAGATCGACACATTTTTTATTGATTTATGTCTTGTTTTTTTTTTGTTACCTCCGTATGTCGAGGTGGTGATGATGAACCGAGGAATACAAAATTTTCTTTTTCATGAAAATACCTTCCTTTCAATAATTCATTGAAAAGTACTTTTTTTTTCTCTGAATAAAATTTGGCAATCCAACCCTAAGTGTAGGTAGCCTCGCAGATAGGTAGAAAAAAATGTGATGACAGTTTGGTAGATTATTAGAGACTTTTCATGTTGATGATTGATCACGATTGCTCCCGCCTCGGGCCCGGCGGAATTCAATTTGTGTTTGGCAAAGCCCAGTACGGATTCGCTTCAAAACCGTTTCTGAGTCAGCGACACCGCTCCTTAGCCTCCTGCTGTGATTGTAAAGAGCGGTTATTTATTTATTTTATTGACAGATAATCACAATACAATTTTTAATTTAATATTTATGTCTATAACATCAGCATTTATTTATTTATTTTATTGGCAGATAATCACTATACAAATTTTAATTTAATATTTATGTCTATAACATCAGCATCCCTTATAATCACGACAAATAGAACTTAAAAAAACAAAAGCCCTGCCTACCAGAATAAAAGTTCATGATGAACTAGTGCTATCTGGTAGAGTTGTCCCTCACCAAAATACCTTACCTAGTATAAATGAACCTAAACCATGTGCATACTTATAAAAAATATAAACCAAACGACCAGTCTACACTTACTCGTTAATGAAAATACTGTTCAACAAAAAATTACTGAACTCTTTTATATTCTTGAACTGACCAACATCGAATTTATTATAATACAAGACTTTTAGGGCCTGTATAAATGCAGTTCTAGCAAAAAACTCTGTGCGAACTACAGGCAATCTAATTCCACTTGCAGCACGGGTCGGTTTCGCCAATGACAAAATTTGTTCAGTATTTAATACTCACTGCTAATGCCCAACCTGAACAACTGCCGGCAGGAGGCTCTGTCTAATATTTAGAAATTTGGTCTTCTTTTATAGAAGTGAGGTGGGATACAAATAAGGCTTACGCAAATAGACTTCAAGTAGGGCATTCTGAGTCACCTGAAGTGCCCGAAGGTGAGATCCACAAGTACTTCCCCATACCAGAATCCCATCAAAGCAAAATAAATTGATCGAAAAACTTTTCTAGGTAAAAAGTCTGAAAGAACTCTAAAAACATACATTATTTTTCTCAGTCTAGAAATCAGAATGGCAATATGCTGCCTAAACTTCAGGTGGCAATCAAAAATCACTCCCAGGTATTTACAAGTATCAGAAAATGGCAACATAGTACAATGGCAATCATCAGCAGCCATGTCACAGTTATAACTATGAACCTTTAATAAACTCCAATCAGAGCTCCACAGGTATTTACTGGTTATTTTCGAAATCTATTTCCGTAGTTTCGGTTTCACTGCGAGTAAATATGGGAGCGCGACTGTGATGACGTTACATGACACAAGTGGCAGACGTGGGCAGACCAAACACGTTGCACTCGCCCTCTAAGATCCTCCTGCACTAGAGGTTATCGACCCCAACACGCTTGCAACCAGTTTTTTGTTCACCATCTTATTCGTATTCCGTCGTTTTTTTGTTCTCTTCATTTTATTTTTCATTGCTCTTTCTCTTCTGTGCTCTCCCTCCGTCGCTTCTATTCAAATCCGTGATGCTATTGATAGAAATGATAAGACAAACATCGCCGTTAGCTTCATACGATTCGTACACCCCTTACATATAAAATTATTACGAAAAACAATAACGAAATTCGCTATTGAAATCATTACAAAAAATACTTTTTTTTGTAATGATTTCACTTAGTGTTTTCATTAGCGAATTTTGTGTCAGACCAGCCAAGCGTGGTCCCGATGGTCTTGTAACCTGTGGCAACCTGGCAACGCTGTACCCTCCCAGAGATCCCAGTGCGCATGAGTGGAATACAGGCCACCGCGCAACGCCTGCTATTGAACTAAATGAAAAGATTTCCCAAACGCCAAACTACGAGTGAAATACTTATTTATACTCGTACTTGTGAAATACTTATTTAGTACCTACTTAATCGCTTGTATTTGGAAGAAACAATTTAAAAAAAAAAAAAAAACGAAAGAGAAGTCAAAGAGAAGCTGGATTTAGTTGCCAAAAGGAAATTAAGCTACTTCGCCCACCGTAGTATTCAAAACGTTATAAACCGTGAAAGCGGTTCCAATCGACACAATAAATTGCATATTCGAAACTAATCGGGCACCGCGTAAAAGTGGCCTTTTTGAGATTCGCGGGAGTTGAAAAAGCGGTGGCAAAGCTTTACTTTATCGGGGGGATCGAGAGGGGATCGTTCGGTTTTATTTGAAGTCGAACGAAATCCGCTAATTGTGAAATTCGTAATTTCGAGAATTGTGAAGGAGGTGGCGAGGGAGCGGGGCATCAGATCAAGTGGGCTGCTATTGAAACTCATTTGCGTGATAATTATCCAAAGCCCTTGTATAGAATTTGTGAACCCGATTCTCTGAACAGGCGGCGTCGGCGTTTTCGGTGAATCGCGCAGAGGCCTTTGTCGGGGGTCCAGATGTGAGCTGGAAATTCCTCATTACAACGTACAAACAGACTTTCAAGTTGGAGGGAAACATTTTCTCATTGGGCACATTGGGAATTTGAAAGGTGCGTTGAATTCCATGTGAAGAACGCTACGAAATCCACGGTTCATAATAGTTTATAATCTTCTGTACAGATCAGCCTTCCGTGCATATATCTTCCCTATTAAATATGCATGTGGGTTCCATTGCTATGTTGTTCAAATTGGTCACCTTGTTCATTTTATTTTTAATTATTATTCTTCTTTATAATAATTATTATTTTCTTAAATATATTAACCATCATTTTTCTTACTCTCTTTCATAGTATGTAATTCCGTTTTTCCCATAGCATCGGCTAATGACTTTGCACTTTCACCTACATACTTAGACTCCCCTCCCACAACACTTTAGTATTAAATAAAACAAAAACATTCGGCAATTTCTGATCTCCAACATTTAAGAAACATTAAAGAAACTGTCCGGAGATCAGGAGTTGCAATTACAAATTGATAGTACATAAAACTTACATTAATGATGTCCTAGTGAAAAGGATTCATAAAGTAAGTAAATAGGAAAACATATCAACGAAAACAAAAATTCAGCAACGGAAAATGAAGAAAAGAGTTTAAATAGGTATTACTGCATCAGAAACTCATAAACACTTTTTTGTTTTTAAAATTGGCTAAATCTTTTGATAAGCTTAATGTAAGGAGGGCTTAATGAAAAAGTCTGGGACCTAGATAGCACACTTAGTTGCCTTTCATAAAAATCACACTTGGGATAAGGGATTGGTACCATAATACACGAGTGAAGTCGAGTGATACCCAATAATCGAGGGATTTTAGAAAGTTGATATTTATAGTAGTGTTGGAGTAAATTTGGCGCATAAGTAAGTCGAGGGGTAAGAATTACAAATTTTAAAAACAAAGGTTTGCTCGGGCTTCGATATCCAGATCTAAATATAAGTCGCATACTGACTTTATTGCCACCTCAAATGATCTACACGAATGCATGAAAAGTAACGAATGTACGAAAAGTAATTTTTAGGGCAGATAAGGGAAGAAATTAATTTAGGGTGGTAGTGTAATTTCCTAAATTTGACATTGGGCGTGAATCATCTGTTTTAAATGGAAATTAATTAATAGGTATTAAATTGAATTGCTGCGCTCCTCAGATTCGCTGCTGACACCATGACCAAGACATTAAAAATCCACGTAAAAACGTGGTGGAAAGAATAGCTACATGGGTTCAAGCACTGATTGAAAATGAGAAACATTAAAATGTACGAACATTATACGAGTATATATGCCGTTTTGAGGGATAGGCAGTCATTCTTTAGTACGAAAGCTTCGAATTTCAACAATCTAATAATTTTCTCACTTACCTATGTACAGCAAAAGTGAAAAGGAGTTCGATTGTGATTGGCTGTGCGGGTGAATTTCAACTATTCTTCCATTTCATTTTAAGTTTTAACGCTTTCGTTACAAAGGCGTTCAAATACCCCAATATACCGATTGGGTTAACGCCGATATGCGGTTTTACTCTTAAGTAAGTTTTTCACGAACAGATATTCAAATGGAAGAGACAATCAGCTGGTTTAATGCGCTGTAACTCCCGCTCGCCAGTTACTTACATAATCATTTTAATCTCTCGTCATTCAAGGTGAAATGCTGAATGGCCGGCTCGTGTCGATATTTACGTGCGAGTATCTCCGTATAAAAGGTCCTTGTAGGTGAGACATACGGACAAAAAACTCTGCAAAATTCTTGACACAACGGTTTATTATCTTCTTTGTACAGATCACCCTTCTGTCTAGATCAATAAATGTTAGATTAATTATTATTATGAATTGTCATTAATTACTAATGATTACTATCAACTAGTATAAATTATTGTTAATTATTATTGGTATTTAGTGTAAGCGGGTCGATTTTAGGCAAACCGCCACATGAATAATCCCACCCACAATAAATATAAGAGATTCGAAACTGTGTGTGAGTGTATTACTATCAACTAGTATAAATTAATGTTAATTATTATTGGTATTTAGTGTAAGCGGGTCGATTTTAGACAAACCACCACATGAATAATCCCACCCACAATAAATATAAGAGATTCGAAACTGTGTGTGAGTGTATACATCTAGTAACAATCTGTGTGTTACTAGATACATCTAGTAACAATCCCCACTAAGAATACGTTGTACAAGGAGTTAGCACTATAACACAAATGAGATGAAATAAACTAATACAATGAAAGTAAAGTTACAGTAAAAAGAGCCACTTTGGCAGCAATAAAAAAATGTGAATAAAAATACAAAATATAAGAGGAACAAAATATAAAAAGGCACAAAATGTAAAGAAGAGCAAAATGTAAATAGAAACGAAATATAAAGTGGAATTGAATGTACAAAAATGTACACTAACAATTTGTGTCTTTTATTGACACAAAAGTGACAAGAGATTATAATAGGTAACTACTAGTAGCTAAAAGCAACGCTTCGCACTTATTTTCTCCTTGATAAACTAGTGTAGCATCTTTTGGAAATTCTGCCTGTTCACGTGCTTTCCCTCTGGTGTAGGAACGTATATTTATACGAAAATTGTTCGGAAATTCGATTTAAAAAAAATTTTGGACCGAGATATTTTCTTCCCTTTCCTTTTCTTAGAAAATTCGCTAAAATATTCATTGTTCATCATCATCCCATATCGTCGTTCGTCTCGCATTAGTTTCAACGTCATAGGACTAATCAATATCTAAAAAAAAATTGACCCGCCTTAAGGGCCGTACGCGTACAAATACAAAATTGGCGCGTACAGACCTCGGAGTCTGAAAACGCGATCTAGGTCAAACTGTATCGCTGAAGTTACCTATGGATTCACTAGGGAATTTGTGAATTTTCAGTCATCAGGAACTGGTCCGCTAAAGAGGCAGAAGAAAAGGACGTGAAGAGAATGCGTGACGTGGCGTAGCGTGACGGGACGTGACGACCCGACGAGCTCACAGGTGATTCAAGCGGAGTGATAAGTGCTCTGCGAGCGAGCGGTGACGGTGTCGGGAGGTAGAGAGGGAGTGATAAGTGATAACGTGTCGGGTGATCCCCCCCCCACTCCACTTACTTCGACGTTAAAACGCTTTGCGACGGAAGGAGACGAAGGGTGAAGATTGAAGATTGAAACGGTCACGGAGGTGATTTCAGAGGGGGGTTGAGATGGTGAAGAAGGTGAAGAAGGACGAAGGAGGAGGCAGGTGAGTCGGTGGGTGTTGAGGCAACTCTACAGGTGTTCGGCACTTGTTGAGCGTTTCGCCTCGGACCGCCTCAGGTGACTTCGCATGGGCCTCGATCTAGTGGTGTTGAACTATCGATAGTTTTAGATACCGATAGTATCGATGGTTTTTCCAAAAACTATCGATAGAAGGTACTATTGATAGTTTTAACACTCGTCTCTTTTCAAATGTCTTATCAAATCCGGCCTCAAGTAATCTGGCCTCTGTTTGTATTGTCAGTGTCCATCATTAGTTTTTCAGTGAAGTGAAAGTATTCCTGATGAGTTCAGGAAAAAAAAAATCAGATGCTTTATTCATGTAAAAGGCTTATTGCTGAATAAACTTATAAAAGTTCCTTGGTAACCAAAAACGACATATGGTTACGACACTTACAAGTCGATTTTGCATAGTGATTTTTATTTCATTTTATTTTTTTTGACCTAGTCGGGCTAAATATTTTTTCAAATTATTTTTGGCAAAATACCCAAGTAGTTTGGCATTTTATAAATAAAAACTCTGCAAATTCTTGACACAACGGTTCATTATCTTCTTTGTACAGATCACCCTTCTGTCTAGATCACTAGGTCTAAATGTCTAGATCCTAAATGTTAGATTAATTATTATTATAAATTATCACTAATTATTAACAATTTTATCAAGTAGGTACCTAGTGAAAATTATTATAATTTATTTTTAGGTATTAATAATTCGTATTTATTATTAATAATAATTATTATTAATTATGGTTAATTAATACGATATAATTCTGGGGTTTTTAATACTACGTCGGTAATAATTTTTCTATAAAAGAAGTACCTACCTACCAACAAACATTCAAAATTACCTTCATTTCCGTAGCACGAAACGCACCTCAGAACAACAAACTCGACATCACTTAAGCCATATGATGTTCCAAAGAGCTTGTTAGTATGAAAATGGACCTGTATTTCAACAGTTTGAGTCACGATCGTGTGGTGAGGCACAATCTTTGAGCCGCCATTGTGAACGAACGGCTGGTCGTACAAAGCTGCGTATGGTCTTAAAAAATTCTACGGAACAAACTCTATCTAAATATGAAATAAAAAACATACCGTTCTATATGAATTTTTCGAGATATGAGATTTTCAAAATTTCAAAATTCGTTTTGAACCCCTTCCCCTTGACCTAGGGTTATGAAAAGTTTCGAGGACCATTGTGGGGGTGGTCGAAACCCATAAAAAAAATTTCGTAATTTTAACTCAACGCTAACTGGGCAAAGTGGCGCGGACGGCGTACGGCGGACGGCGTACGGCGGACGGCGTACGGCGTACGGCGGACGGACGGATTTTTTTTTATTCGATTTTCTGAATCTACGTATCTTGAAACGTAAACCAACAAATTTTGAGGGGGGGTTAAAAAAATTTTTTCTTTGGGCGATTCCAATGGTTCATTATCGAAGATAATAAACCAAAATTGTCGAGTCTGATTAAATTTTTTGTTTGTTTGACCATTTTCGCCTTGGAAAGACCTGGAAAAGGCAATTAAGAAAGAAGGCTAGAAATGAACGAAAATTCTGGCGAGAAATGGGATGTGTTGGGGATGTTCCAAACTAGTGATAAACTCGTAGGCCCTTGAATTGTGTATATATTTAAAAAAATAACTTGTGGTAAGGATCATCTTGATACTAATTCTAATACGAATAACTGCGAGAACACCAAAAATTGTCAGACAAAATTTTGCTACGAAAAAAAAAAAAAAAAAAAATGAATACATAATGAATACAAGAAAAAAGAAAACACATTTATGAGAGGAGTAGATTCTTCCTCTCAGGTAACTTTGTTCAATTTCCACCTGCAAAGTAGGTACGCGTTTTTTTCTGGGAACATGTGGGGTTTCAGTTGGTTCCGATAGTGCTATCGATAGTCCGCTGACAATCGATAGTTTTCGATAGGCAGAACCTATCGATAGTTTTCGATAGTCAGAAACTATCGATAGTTTTTGATAGTCAGTAACTATCGATAGTATCGATAGTTCAATAATTAAATTTAGGTACGATTTTCGTGTTCCTT
The DNA here is from genome assembly GCA_963920205.1 of Stenodema calcarata. NCBI lineage: Eukaryota > Metazoa > Arthropoda > Insecta > Hemiptera > Miridae > Stenodema > Stenodema calcarata. The sequence goes on along the minus strand of OY986051.1, from coordinate 9,026,517 downwards.
GGGTATTTTCGAAGAATTTCACTACAGTTTTTCGTTTCGTGTGTAATGGAGTCGACCTATGCCGATTTTGAATTTGGTGTCTTTTTGTCTGTCCCTCAATCACGCAAAAACGGCTCAATGGATCGAACCCTTCTCCCGTATTTAAATGTTTCTGTGACCGGGGAAGGACATAGGGGAGTTCACTTCCGGATCCGATGGGTGGGGGTTTATTGGGAAGCCGAAATATAAAAATCTTAAATTCTTCCTTCCCGTGAGACAGATGAATATCATTTTTGGTATTTAGGATTATAAGGGTTTGTAAAGGGACATTTAAGAGGTATAATCCGTAAAGCGACAGGTAAGAGTGGCAGATGGACACACCCCGAGTTCTGCCCGCCAGCCACGGGCCCGACAGCTAGTCCACATTACATCTTTACTACAACAGTAACCATCCTCTGGTCTCTGCAATAATACAATTATGTTCCGTACGAAGTTTATCGTATGAACTTACTTTTTTCCGATCATTGTGGTGAATTTATTCGAAATTCTATCGTATGAACTTACTTTTTTCCGATCATTGTGGTGAATTTATTCGAAATTCAAACCAATTTTTCCCTAAAAACAACATTTAGTTTCAGCACAAAAGTATGTTTGGCAATCAAAATATCCGATGCGGTTTTATCTAAACTGAAAATGTCGTACCTTCATACCTTGTCTACCTTTTCGGTTCATAATTTCAATAATACAATTTTAGAGACCTTCACGAAAATCAGTGGGTTACAAGTCCAATTTACGTAGAATCCAAAAATCAAACCGAATAAAAGCGATACCGCATGAAAGTGATACTTGAAAACTCAAATTGCAACTCAATTTGAGTGCAATGTGGCCTAATTATTCCGGAGACCAATTTCGAAGTGTCGACTTGGCATCTTTAAAATTCCGAAAATTCTCTTTCCGGATCATTTTTGAAGAAAGAACGTGCTGAATCGAATGAGACCAATTTAACCTTTCTGCGACTGTGAGTTGCGGAGGTGTTGCGTTTTCCAATGAAACCTCGACGAGAATAAAGTGTTATTTCACAACAATAAGTTATCTATACGGGAAATAATAAACCATTGTGGAAGGATTCGCAAGGCACTTACACGCCATTTTCTACAACGTTTTTATTAGTTCCGCTTCGTGTCTTACTTGGTCGAGCGTAGGTACTTGGTACTTGGTCGAGCCGTCGAAGCTTTTATTACACGACTTTCATAAGATTCATATTCTATATATGAGAAATGTCTCATATAATGTGCTCGAAATAAGTAGCTTAACTTATCCAAGTACACTCTTATCATTTTCTATTTCACAATTGTACATTTTCCTGGGAATTGACAGATTTGTGTTAGTAAAGGATTTGTATATATTGAAACCTTCATGTAACTTGCACTCGTAGCGTATTTTATTGTGTGTATACATTGTCCAAGATCTTGAATAAAATCCAATTTTCCAAGCTTTAAAATTAGATTTCCTTCAAATAATTGGAGTGTGTCGGATATTCAAATTGCGGTTCACATTCCAAGGTGTATAAATGGAGCAATGAATCTCAATTGAGGTTGAAATAAAATTCTAGAAATAACGGGGAAGATGTGCAAAGTTTGAAGTTTATTGTGCTTTTATTCAAAAGCTCAATATTCAAACGAAGTAATCAGCTAACGACGCCCGGGCAGTGGCTGGAACCCGGTCCGGAAAGTTGAAGACGGCATTCCACTCCCTCAAACTCCTAATAGGTGTTACGAGGCTAAGGCCGAAAAATTTAATGGAATCTTCCACCGCGGACGCCCCTGGGTGTTTAGATCTTCGCAAGGATGTTTCGCGAGTTTTTCTAAAGCAATAAGTGAGGCGCCCGACAATATTGCGGTAATGGAGCGTTGAGTACGAAGAAGAAGTCCATTGGATACAAGAAGGAGAAGAATTCTTCGTTTTCTGTCTGTTGAGTGCTCCCCGATTTGACCCAGATCTGGAAGAAAAGCCAAATATTACCTTTTCGCTAACGGTTCTTCCATGGGTTCATAGATCGAAGTGTTGCTCCAAGGTGCAGAATTATGTGTATGACGAGAATTCGTTGGATATGTTTGTACTCAATAGAAGATAACGGCCATTGACTGAAAATGTTATAATTCCTAGGAGCGTGGATTGTCATATGCCAAAGCGCCGAATATTTCGAGATAATGCGCTGTAGAAGCATCAAAATTTTATGCAGCCTGTATCTAACCTCAAAAATACCCAAAAATTCCCATTTTTGTGTGCATAACCTCAAATATCTCAAAACTCACACGTTATAGGGCAATAATTAGAATTATTCTGAGCTTGGATTCAGATTCTACGCAGAAAATTACTTCGAAAATGACCTCCAGCTGTTCAACAACAAATCCTTGCGAATCTGTGTAATCCATCCGAAAATAGACACGTTCAAATTTTCAGTCTTCTTCATCCTTGATAACGGAGCCTTTATTTTTAGGGCTTCTTGAAGAAATTCACTAACCTCCGTTGAGATCAATTTGAATATTCAGGTGCCAGTGAACCCAACTCAGTTCGCAGATGCGCACTTCGAAGGGGGCCCTGCGGTTTAATAGATGGTGATTGTAGGGTTCGAAAGTGATTAAAATCACTCCTGATTCAAGTTGGGTTGATCATAGAAGTTGGGTTGAACGGGCTCTAGAGAGATGAACAAGATCGTCATATTCATGAACTTTTCTCAATCACCCACACCGTTAGTGTCCACTTGTTTTTGACGATGTATTCATCTGGATGTCCGCCATCATTCCACAGTCTGCCAGGGAGATTGGTTTTGAGAAAATTGCAGTGTAATTAGCGATACGTTGAACGAATAATTATGACTTCTTTGAATCATACCGAGGTGTAATAACGGTACTGTAGATAACTTGTAATTGATTTTCTTGGCAATCGAAATAGCATTAAATAAAGATATGTATAATTATCAAAGCCAGTTTTTAAATGAAAGTGGTGATTTTCTCCTCACAAGGATTGTTATTGTTAATTATGGTACGTTCCACCAAAGACAATTAATCACGATACCACGTCCCATACACATCCTCTCTACATAAAAAGAAGTTTGATAGTTTTGCAGCTAAATTATACATCTATAAAAATTATAAATTATAGGCATATCATTGGTTGAGACTTCACCTAGTGACGTATGATTGCTTCTCTTACATTTTTCTCTTTTTTGTTTACAGGTAAGATTTGGTGCATGGAACATCAACATCAAAGTTGTATGTAAGTAGAGTCATACATGTATTATGGTAAACCTACCGACCGATGTCGTTTTCATGATTTGGAGTTAATCGGGAATTCACCAATGAACTTTCGAAGTACTTATTTCTGGTTTCCAAAGGTGAATTACTAAATCAAACTTAATGCTAAATTTTTGTTTATTAATAATCGAGTCATGAAATCCATTAACCGCTTGGCAGTTGCAAAATGGATAAGAGTAGAGTTGGTCTTCGTACCAACGTCCATTACCATCAAATAGTTATAGGTCAATTAATACTTTTCTGTGACCAATTATAGAGGGGTACGTATTATTTGAATACATAAATACTTTAAAATCTTAAAGTCATCTTCTTATCCGGTTGAGAAACTAATTTTCATTTTTCGTTGGTGGAAATATCTTGGATCTGAGGATTCCAAGGACTATTCACCTAGAAATGGGCCAACTGTCCCGGGAGCCGTCAGGGTGGGCGGGTCCTGCTCGTTCCAGGGCTTTTCTAGCCCCACACGATCAACACACTGAGAAATAAAGACGAATTGATTTATTCATTGCCTTTATTTCCCGCCGTCTTTCAGATTCACAGTGAAACTCAACGATCGACATGCTCTGTCTTAGGAAATGATACCACCGCGATATTTTAAAAGGTCCAATCGAAGGGAGCAACAAACTCATCCCTTCCATCTATTTTTTGAGACAAGGATATTGTAGACAACTTCCACAGAAATTATTGTCCCCTCCCGAAATAGTAACTCAAATTTGACGTGATTAAAATGTATTAGGTATACAGAAATCTCCATCATAATAATTATTATTGTCTTCACCGTCATCCTCATCATTCTCCGTCCTTCAATGAAACAGGGTGGACGGAGAATGACGGGAACAAATGGATTTTCCTGTATATCTTAACGTAACTTTAACAAATTCTCTATTGTTTGGAGTAAAATTGAAACTATTCCATGAGCTCTTTCACACCAAATAACACGCTGAAGCTTTGCAAAGAACTGAAACGAACTGCTGGCCAGTGTTCTGAACACCTAAGATGCGCAAGAATTGAATAGCGGAAGAAAATTAGCGGGAAAAAACAGCTGTGTCCGTCAAAATTCAAGAAACGTCTTGGAAGAGTTTACACGTACAACACTGCTGTGCTAAGATAAAGTCCCCTATCGACCATTTTGGTGTTTTTGGAGTTGGGCACATGGCTGCGTAGATCTCGACGTGGCGCGTCTTTTCTGCCAAGGTAGAATTTCCTATCTCCATTGGAAAGGTTCGAAAAAAGACTTTATCTTATCTCCAGTTTGATGATCAGTTTGATGATCCTCACTTAACTGCATTTTTCTCGACATGAAAAAAATGGAGATAGGTGGTCTTAACTTACGGCGGCAGAACAGGTCCGGACAAACATATTCTCCTCTTGAATTTCGAAAGACATTAACTGAAAATTATGAGAACCCCTTAGCAAGAATCTCAAAAGGTTGAGAAAGGTACTGTGAGAGCGCGAATTTTCAATTAACCCTCGAAAAACCCTTCTTCAGGACATCAAAGTTGGGAAGGTCGAGCCTGGACACGGACGGAGAATGACGAATTGACTATTTAAACTTTTTTTCTATTGAATGAACTCATTAGTCGTAAAAATTAGAAAAGTTGTTCTAGATAAAGTCAAATACAAAAAGTAGTAAAAATTTCAGCTAAGAAAAAATATGACGGGGCTTGGAAAAAGCTTCGGACATCAAAATGTCGCTTTCTGGGAGACTGACCCATAAACGTTTGTTGCCCGCACACTCAACCAATGTAAACTCCGCTCTTGAAATAGTAGTAGCTGAGAGTAGTAACTGAATAATCTGGTTTATTACATAAAAGCGGCAAGTAGATCACTATTTGGTCGGCATTTTGGTGTAGGTATAGGTCCAGAAGATGAAAACTTCAACTTGTTAAAACGTTGGCGTAAATCTTCTCCACTGTTGCCCCACCAGGCAGTCTCCCTCCACTAGTATGTAGAGGTTTTGAAGTTACGCTGATTGCCAAAATATATCGCATTTTAGTTTAACATACTTGAGTCAATTGAATTCGTTGAATGATTATTCTGTGAAAACGTCGGGTATCCCTTGCCAAAAGTCACTCTTTATTGAGTCGTATGAGTGCCCTGTAGGGTGTTTGCAAGTCTAAGATGTTCGCTGGGGTATACAAGATTGTTGAAAGGCGGATGGGGTTGGGATCTCGACTGATTTATTGTATGAAGTGGGAATCGATTATGAAAATAGCTCTCGGGTTTCCAGCCCCTTCGAGGAGGGGAAAAAAATGGGAAAAACGGAGGAAACTCCGAAGAAAACGAAGGTGTGTGTGGTTTATTCAGAAGCGTGAAAATATCAAATCGGGAATATGGCCGAGTTCCAAAAGAAATGCAGCTAATGCAATCACGCCTTTCCTTCCTCGCACGGAACCCCCGACAATGATTTGGTGGATATATGTTTTGCGGTGGATGCTCCCAGGTTTCCAGGGGGGGTGGGGCAGTATAGTATAGGACTGAAGACGCCTGCCGGTTCAGCCCGCAGACGGCGCCAGCCCCACCGTTACGTCCCATCGTCTTTTCTTCCCCCTCACCACCTCTAACCATCAGATCCGATCCGCTGATTGTTCCATATATCCATACATTGGGTTTTAAGGCCGGAACTCCGCCGTCGAAACATATTTCATCCCGATTAATAACATGAAAATATATCGGTGCACCGTTTCCTTCCTTTCTATGACTTTCGTCGAGGTTTTTCATTTTTTATTCAACTTGCCATAAGCCTCGTTCTTATTTCCATCGGTTTCCATATTTTTCCTGTCGACGTGAGCCGTCGTAGGGGGCCCATAAAAAACCTGAACAAACTACCGTATCCCATGTTTTTTGGGGTATCAAGGAGGTGTCTTACATCGAATAAAATAATGGGGAACAGACACGCATTAATTGTATTATTTGAATAATAGAAATCAAGGAGGTCTCTCCGTTGCAGTGCCATTAAATGAGGTGGAAATAAACGGATTTGGTTGAAAAAGCGCGTGACGTGATCTGGTTTTTATAGTTCACTGACACATTAACGTGGGAAGTAGGGACGGGATATCGAAAGAAAAGTATCGATATTAGCATCAAATGATATATATCGAATATGAATATAGATATCCGATATTATAGGCCAATAATATCGGAAAATTAGGTTCACAGTAGGTAACTCTTTCCAAAGTGACAGAGTAATCTTCTATGTTTTGGTGATTACGTAAAAATGGTCCAGAAAACTTGGAAACTACGCATTTTCAGTTCTTCCTCTACTGGTGTAACACCCTCTCATCTCCCCCATGATCTCGATCTTTTTCAGCGATCTCCAGTGGAACCTGACACTAAAAACTGGTGCAAAGCTTCTGAATCTTACCCAGTTCTAAGTGAAGTGGCCAAACAGTACATGTCCGCCATATCAACGTCATTTCCATCACAGAGAATTATCTCTCAAGCGGGAAACATCATAACCTCTTCGAGGAATCGACTTAAAAATGGGTTGAAATATGTTATAATAATATTATAACATATATTATATGTTATTATAATATAACATATACCTAACCAATTTTTCAGTCGATTCCTCGAAGAGGTTATGATGTTATGAGGTTAATAATATATTATATTATTAAATGAGTTATAAAGTAAAGGGGAATCCCTCAACAAAACTCTTTTCCTCCTTCCAGTCGGAGACGAGTACTTTTTTTGAAAATGTTTGCTTAATTCTTTACTTTATAAACCTAAATCAGGCGCCTGATAAAATAGTGTAAATCATTGATTTTTCAACTCATTCATTCATGTTTTTTAATACTTACCTATCTACGAGGTATCATTCATTATTAAATAATGCAAATTCATTATTAAATAATGCAAATAATAAGCAAATTTTGCTTATGATAAAAAAAAGAACGATGATATCGATTAAAAAATATCGATATTCCGATAATATTGATATTGATAATATTATTATCAAGGCAAAAATATCGATATTAAAATACCATCAGATATCGAAAGAAAAATATCGATATTCCAATAATATCGATATCCCATCCCTAGTGGGAAGCGAATAAAAGATTTGAATCATAAGACTTCAATCGCATACTTTGTACCGTTTCTTCGCTAAACTGCTTCCTACATTTTGACGTTGACAATAATTAATACTCTTCGCGATTTTTGTTTTCAATTTGTTGTAGTATAGTTTTTAGTTTGAAATTCAAGTTGGTATAATTTCACATGGTATCTTAACAATGTTGTTATCACATTTTTTCGAAGGATTTCATGACTCATGGAGTTACAGACACACGAGTTTTCGAAAGTTTGCGTTCCACATTCACCATCAATGTAGAATATACTGATGAGGGGACATGAAGGCCCCAACTGGATCTCGTCCTTAGATCAAACGGGGTCAAATGCGGCGATACAAATCAAAAGGCATCACTCACTTGTTAGCGTAGCATCTCAATTAGACCCGCCTGATCGAATTGTTGGTGGATGTGGACGATGAAAGCGAATAAAATGGTTTTTTATACGAACTGGACTCTCGTATTATGATCACTACGGATGAGGGTTGTGGAATTGTTCGAATATGAGGAACTAAGAACCCGAACAAAGGGATTGGAAGAAGAAATTCAGTCTAAGAGAAGCGAAAATGTTAGCGAGTATTGCTGAAGGAAAACACCATGTTCCATGTAGCACTGCACCTACACCAACCAAAACCGAATGAATATTCCTGATGTTGGATGGAAACAAATTAAAATTCGAATTAAGGGAGAAAATACTTTATCAAAAATAATATTTCCCGCTCTATTTAGACCTGTTGTATGGGGAACTACATAGAAAGCCCTAGTCTGCACTATCGTTCACTGGAATATTTATCAAACACGACAAATACACTAAAAAACGACGAAAATCATCAAGATTAGATGAATGATGAGCCTAATAATAATAATAATAAGATCGTTAATTATAGTGCAGAAGTGTCACTAATAGAGAGAGGCTGTTCAAAGATGACGATGATGAGATCAATGATCTCTTTTACTTTTAGAGTAATTCATTTGAGATACGCCGGTTTCGGTTCATATTACGATCTTCAGTTCCCTGTCGACATGGATATGGTTTTGCCTGGGTAGGTACTGAAAGGATTTCGTGTCGAATAACATATTTCAACAGCAAATTTGTGGTGCTTGTACTTGTTTGCAAACATTTGTCAACTAATTAGGTCCACTTTAGTATGAATTAATCATGTGATGTTAACATGTTCAATTCTCTGATCCTGTCTGCAGAATAAAAATAGAGAGTGAGAGTTTTCAGCTCGTCAAAATACAAGAGGAAATAATCTAGAAAAGTATCAAGCCCCCTGGTGTATTCACTTTGAAAGCAAGATGTGGAACATTAGGTTCATAATAAGTGTAAAACGTGATTGTTCCTGATTTTCTCGTCTAGAAAGATTCGAATTTCCAACATTAAAATTTAATGCTTTCCCTTAGTGAAAGTTCCAGAAACTTTTATAGCGGCGGTTTTAGAGAGATAGGGTGGAGTTTATCCAAGATGGCTCGCTATACCTACTCATAGTACACCCGCATTTTCACAAAAGACAGAATAGGTTTCCCCGTGAGACATGGCACCGTTTTATATGACGCTAGAAGGTGATATTCATCACAGGTCCAACACTTTGGAAGTAACCTCAACAATGGTTATACCCAAAAGTTCTTCCTCCCATAAGAAAGAGAGTAAATCTCCGCGAAAGAAGGAGGAAGAGATAAAGGAAAAGAAGATGAAAAAACTCCTGGCGAGAGGTGGAGACTCTGGCGGCAGACGATACCATTAAAGTGTCATGCGAGGGAGAATTAGCGGGGGAGGCGGTGGAGGGAATAAATTTCGGAGGAAAGGAAGCCAAGGAAGGAGATATGTGGAAGGTCTCCCTTTCTCCAGAGAGCATAATGGAGGATGGGGAGGTCCCACTATTTCCTTACAAGTCATAAAGCAAAAGGACGTCTCAGAAGGCACAGCCGAGGATGAGCTAATAACTCTAAAACCTGCGTTTCCATACCCTCGAAAACTCTACACCCTGTCGGGCAATCGTATATCAAACTATACCTTACACTTTGAACATAAAGTTTTCTTATGTAAAGCACGAGCTGGAGGTTTCCAAGTCCTCCCCCATTTTGATATATTGTGGCGTCTTTCACTCGGGCGACTTTTCGGGGACGTCGGTTGGACAGACGTCCAACTTTTCGATTTGGGAGTAGTAAGTGGAAGAGCTTGGATAAAAAACCGAGTAGGTATTCAAAATATGGAAATCCATCATGGAAGTGCGAGGGTCCAGGCGCCTCGAAATCTGGGAGCCAGTGATACACTGGATTGTTCAATCCAATAATATCGGGAGTTGTGATGTCAACCATAAAAGAATGAAGCGTTATTAAATTCTCCAGGTATTTCACATCCTTGGCTGTACTACAATATTACACCACTCTTTCAAATGCTTACTCCATTTCTGTGAATCTTTATAGAAAGTTGAGAAACTTCACGTAAAATTACGTTTTCTAAATGGATTTATTCGAGGCGAATCGGGTGATTTCAACAATTCCAACAGATTTCGCGCTATGAACCACAGAAAACCTACTTGCAAGAATAGCGTGTATTATTGTTCGCAATTTTCACCGTTCCCTGCGTACAGATAACACAGAAACAGAATAACGTGTACTTTATGGTAGCTCTCGAAGTTCTTCAGTCATATCAGCGCCCTACGACGAATTGGATTATGGCGCCTCTCCTAATGTCACTGTTGCCAATAAAAATTACCAGTTTTAATATACATGTTTAATAACGTTGTTTGCCGTTGTCCGGTTGTATCTGCAGTCTACGAAGTATCGAAGTAATAGAAATCCAGCCTTTCATAGACAACTTCCCAAAATTCGCTTGTTAGGCGATCCTGCCTAACTGGAACGTTTCCCCTTTTGTGGGCCTGCGCCCTTCCGTTTGACTATAAACAAAATCAGACGATTCCTCGACGTCGGCCCTGTCCTAACATAAATCAGGCTTTATACACAAGTAGTTGAGGTCTCGATATAATTCCTTGCTCTCCGGCTCTTATCGGATTGAGAACTTCCTACCCCCTTAATAAAGCGATATCCCGCCATCGAAACCCCTATCACCTCCCAACCCCATTTCTGCCCTATCGCTCCTCCCTTCCTCGCCGTTTCCCATTCTTTTTCCTTTAACCGCCAAAAAGGGGGAAAAAGTTGTTCAAGAAAAGTGGAACCCCAACTCTCATGAATGGAGACTCAGAAAAAGAAAAGTTTGAAGCATAAATTCCAGCGATACGGTTCCTTTATGAACCAAATCCTTGTTAATTTTGTTCTTCCCCTTTTAATTTTTATCTTCATCTCTTTTCTCCCCTCTCACGACCCACTCTCACCCTCTCTTTCTCTCCCACTCTCAAAATTATTACTTTTTTTCGCATTCAATTCGTCGAATAGTAGATGACAGCGGGGAAAATCCCTCTTTTGTTTCCCTCAGTTTCAACTCCCTTTCAATAAAAAACAAAAAAAAAAACTCTTTTTCGATACCCACGTATATTTTTATGGTTCCCAACCCTTACAATGGTTATGCTCAAAGACGATTCAAGGTTTTCTACGACTTTTCCGAAGTTTCTCTCTTTTCCCTCGATAAACTGGGCGCTCAAAGTTGAAACTGGATCGAAAACGACTTGATGATTTCCATCCCTACGATTATTACACCTCGTTGTCGAAAGTCGCATGTTCGAATAGATGAGAATACCACACAAAAATGGGAGTACCTACTTGTTCAAAGTTTGTTCAAGGTCCAAGACGGTATGGGGTGATCGTCAAAACTTGTGTGACTTCATATTTTTACTACCCTGTCAAATTATCGAATATTTAAAGAAATCGATTATTCAGTCGAGGATAAGATTCGCGATTCTCCAACTAATTTTCAACAAAAAACGTCTCTACAATTTTCTCGATTTCTTTGGGGGTTTTTACGATTTTTGTTTTCTTTGTGGACCACGTTTTCTCAGGGACTCAATCGTGTGACTCATATGACACCTGATGATGACAATAATACCAATACCCATTAGATGGCTACTCTCGGAAATGTCACTACAGTTGTAACGGTATTGAACCCAATTTTGTAGATACGAGTATGTCTAAAATTCATCACGTTTTATCATCAGTTTTCTTACGGTATATGAAGCTGTACGAGTATACTTACCTGCCAGGGTCATAAGAGCATAATTGCTGCCTGAGAGGAAAACGCAATCCTTGGTTTTCTCATCAAGTGCCAATTATGCAATATGTGGAATTCTCAATATTTTATACTAATAACTTATTATTAGGTTGGCCCGGAATTCAGTTTGAAAATGTACAAGACCACCACTAAGGTGGTTATTGACTCCGACCTTCTCACACCAGCACACGTTTCACACCAATTATAGAACCAGTACAGAAAATAAGAAACCGTTTTAACATGGAACAAATTTTAGCCTTCACATTTTTGGCACAAAACGAGCGTCCGTCCGTTACGCTAATCTATTTTCGATTTTATAATGATTTCCGCTTACAACCAAACAGCTGCTGCGGAAATTTATCTTCGCCATTTTTGATCGTACAAAAATCGTTTACCACTCATTGGAAAACTGTCAGTTCAACGAATGTTTTCCTATTTCCTCTGTGACTGAACGAATAGCAGAGCTATGGTCATAACAGTTTACAAACTATGAAGCTGTAATAATATTACTATGAAGCTATGAAGCTGTAATAATATTTATATAGAATTGTAGCCCATTCCCGTAGTGGTAGAGACTTGAAGTGTGGCATGTAGCCTCCTTAGGACTTACACTTTAAACAGCATAGAGCCGGTATCAGCTGAGGGTCTCCTAAAGCTAATTTCTATGTCATGCATGACATAGAAATTAGTTATGTATACTACGTATACACACTATGGTTAAACACTATGTATACACACTATGAAGCTGTAATTCGGTATGTAGCCTCCTTAGGACTGAACCTAGGGCCGGGATCAGCTGAGTGGCTTCTAAAGCTAATTCTTATGCTATTCGTACGACGCTGGTGTAATTTGGTATGCGCTATCACGGAGAAAGAGAAGGAGAAATGGATAATCTCGATTTGATTATGCGGGGCTCTCCAACCTGCTGAAGCTCAAGTCCAGAGCAGAAACACAAACCAATTGAAATGGAAACTTCTCGAAAATATCAAAATGTGGGCGGAGAAAAGAAGGAAAACGAGTTCATTGAAAGAGGGATATAAAAAGAACACATTATACAATATAAAACTCTTCGTGTTCGGCGAGGCTTTTTCAGATGAACCACTCAGGGAGGCAATTCTGCGAATTATTTCAGAGATCGGCCTTATGCCCACCAACACGCTTTTTCGTGATCCGGCGTTTCTGTTTCATTTTAATACGGGGTGATTAGATAGGGACAAATATTGTTAATTGTTCCTGTGCATACTGCTATCATCGGGCGAGTAGGCCGAATGTTGATTGATGTGACAATCGAGGTAGACGGCTCTCCTGGTCCTCTACCTTTTCAACGAATTTGAAGAGAATACGGCATTGCAATGGGTGCTTAATATGCAATATGTGGGAATTTAGCAAAAATAAGTTTTAGCCGATCCAGTCTGGTTATTGCTGGAAATCGCGTCAATATAGAAAAGATTGGTTAAATTTGCAAGTATTGTTAGATATTTCTTGTTCTGAGGCAGATTGAAAAGTTAGCAATAGGTACATGAGGAGGTAATCAGTTTTGTTTTCCCAACAATTTTCATGTTCTCTCCAAGAATTTCCTTGTGTATTTTTACCAAGAAAACGTTTGTCGGTTATGGTCCGACTCGTCATTTCGTCAGAGATATCATATCGAAGCCGGCGTTCTAATTTCGGGGACAAAAAACAGTTGTTTAGTTTTGAGGAGCTCAACATCGACTGGTTAGTGTCAAGAGTTTCTCTCGGATGAGTCAGGAGACAGTTGAGGAGGTTCAATCCCTAACAACAGTGCTATTTTTCGGAGATCCTGTCTTTTAGGTTGAAATTGGTGTAAACGTGCGAATACACTTTTATTTTTTAACTGCGTCACTAGACGCTTTTGGTGGGCAATTCCAATAATTCAGTAATAATCATTTTTATTCCCAGGGTTTTTGATGGAATCTTAGAAAAACACGGTAAATGGGTGACTTTTCCGACGACCAACGACAAAACGCCTTTTACAGCAAAACTCGCCACCACCCCGATAAGTCCAAATCAAAGCTACAATTGACTGGGTTTCTAGAACAAAAGCAATGGACGCTGCCGGAAACAAATGTTGGGTTTGTTACAGCTTGAACAAAAGCAGCCAACTATCCACCAATGTATACAAAAATACAAAATTAACAATTCTAATCGTTTCAAAAACATTTCTTTAAACGTAAAAGCAAGCCTAAAATTAAATTAAACCAAGTCGAACACCATTCATTTCTTCAATATTACCTAACATAAATTAAAAATTTGAGCTTAAACTGAGAAAAACCTTTGTCAAGAATGAGTTGAATATTAATTAGTTGTTGAATTTAAATTAGCTTTGAAATGTAAAAACAACTACTTCAGGGCCGGATCAACTCCGTGCTCAGCCTCAGATTAAAATATCCGGCAAGGCCATCATGAATTTTAAATAAATAATTTTCTTATGGAGTTGCGAGAAGTCCAGAGATGAATTTTATTTATTTATTTGGGTAGTTTTTTCAATAGCTCTATGTATATTATATATTCGATGAAGATGGCACATAAAAAAAACATATTATAACGCTTGGATACTCTTAAACAAATGCTAGAAATTTTAGCAACAGCAAAAGGTCAGCGTAATAATTTCTGGGTTATCAACCCACTCAGTTGCTACAATACCAGCAAGTAATTGAACCAATCTGGATTTATGATTGAGTTGCATCTCTGATCTAGAGGCAAGAGCTTCCCCCTGTTGGAGTCCAACTCCATCTTGTACACTACTGCCCTGAAGATGAAGAAATAAATTCTTGGAAACGTTGGCACATGAAACAAATTTCGACATTTGAGAACCCAAAATAAACCAACGATCTTGATTTGAAAATCCGAATTCTGTGCCATTGAAGGGCTTTGTCTCGTTTTCGTCAGACGATTTTCGTTTTCATCAATTGGCCGATGCTCTGGACCCAAGAGAGAAACCTATCGCGATCGAAGTTGGCAAGTTATATGTGGAGCCTCGGAGATCGTGAGTCAACGCCAAGAGACGAAGATGAGTACTCGGCACTTAGCACTTTGGTAATTAGTAGTAGGCACTTCCCCAGGACCGTACATCATGCGACTCCAACGCTAACCTTGTTACACTTTCCAACTGAGCTTTTAATACTGATTTACGCCCCTCGACCCCCGTCCTTAGATTTACGCTCTTCACACCCCTCCCCGCCGCCATCACCCGATTTACGCCCCTCGCCACCGTCATTCGAATTATGTCCCTTGCTGCGTTCACTGAATCTCTACTAGTAGTTCCCCTCCCGCCATCCTAATACTATCACCCTCGGGTTCTGGACCCTTCGGCTCGCCCTCACATCCCTCCAAAGGCCTTTCCAATCTCAGCTAATTCTGAATTATAGCTACGTCAATTTTTTGGTTCGATTCATTTGATGAGAAATTTCCCTCCTTTCTCAACCTAAGAGAGCGAAATACTTGAAAATGGTATTTTGAACTGTTGAATGGTTGAATGATGTGGTTAATTAGTTGATCAACCTATCAATTTTATTTCATTTTATTTTTATGTTTTTTGCATTATGAACTTTTTATGTTGACGGTGGGGAAACACCTCTTTCAAAATAATATTATGTTGGTTGACATTTCCTAATATCCATTTTTTGTAAAATCATAATGTTCAATGGGAAAAAAGAAAAAAAGCTGCAAGTTATTTCTCTACGGTTTATTGATAGTATAATCCTGTAATAATATACCTATAATAATCGCTAGTAATAGTTAGGTAACAGTAATAATAATCGTCAGATTGATCGTTGGTTTGATCGTCGTTGTATAATATCGAGGGTGAAGTGGCAACAAGGCCTACCTCAAATAGTACGGAACTACATGGCCTACCTCAAATGGTGCTGTACAACATGGCCTAAGTGGTTTTTTTTAAATTTTACTGGAGCCACAAAAAACTGTTTATTTTTACAATTTGGGAACATATAAGGGAATGTTTAGAACTATAGACACTTCTGGGAGCCAATATACTATACAGAAAACGTACGGGATGATGAATAATTTGAATAAATTTTAATCTGAATCCCGCTGAATAAAAAAAGTCAATATGCCCAAAAATATCAGTTAGGCCATGTTGTTCTGTACTATTTGAGGTAGGCCATGTTGACCAGCCCTATCTCAGGTAGGCCGTGTTGTTCAGCCCCGTTTGAGGTAGGCCTCGTTGCCACTCCACCCTCGATATACAACGACGATCAAACCAACGATCAATCTGACGATTATTATTATTGTTACCTCATGGAATGTGATATCCCAATTCTGATTTCACCATTGTGTTCAGCACAAAAACAGCCCTTTGAAAAGAGGTGCCACTTGTCAGAATGTTTCATTTTGGGAATTTATGAGGAATTTTCCCCCCTAAAACTAGAGTGGTCCGATTCTGCTCATCTACGAACGTACCTAGCCTTTCGATTGCCAAGACAGATTAGCTGTGCACATTTGAACTTTTAATCTCAATCCTATTGACAGTTATCATCTGAAACGGATTTTGGTATGAAAACTTTTCGAAAATCCGAGTTTTAAAAATGTTGGACCTAGAACAATAGCTAGGTACTTTTTCTTCGAAAAATCGATTAAAAAAAAAGAGAACAAAAAGTAACAAAATGCAAAGATAATGAAACTCACTCCACGCCATTGGCCTTGGTTTTCACTATCATTTCCATGCAAAAACTTACTTTCGGATTTTTTTGTGACTTACATGCTCTTATAATGTGTTTTCGACCACGTGTAACAACTAATCACCTGTAATGCTAACGTTCATGGCGTAATGTAGAGCTAGTTGGCATTCAGCCGATTAGTACCTACCTTGTTAATATTATTTTAGTATATATTTTTTTATAAATATTATTTTCCCCAATCAATATAAAGCGCTGATGTTCGTTCGTAAGTACTCGTTCCTACTATGAAATATCGATAACACCGGCAAATGGACAGTAGTGCGAACACCAAACTTCACTCGTTCGGGTTATGGATCGTGGAACATATTTTTCTGGGTCAAATTATCAGCACGATTTCTTCAAGAGCTCATTTCAGAGAAACTGAATGTAAGGGCGAAAACAGTCGAAATGGTATCTCAGGCTCGATAAACGCCAAAATATTCAAATCCTGTTGTAGATGATGTCTGAATCCTCAGAATTGAATTTTTCCCCGAATATCCTCTTCAAAATATCCTATAAATTGCTCAATCTGAATATGAATTCAAAATGAGGAATTACGAACTCGTGGTAATAACTCGTGTAAATTATCAATCATGTGAATCATGTTGAACATATTCTGTACACCATCTCGGCTAGTGTTTCGGTGTGACATCAGGAAATCGCGTGTGCTCTCGTGGAAGTAGACACTTGTGTAAGATCTAAAACCATCTTGAAGCTGTTCACAATTTTGAATGGATTTAGTAAAATTTAGTCCACCCATTCATGTCGCCACTCAATTCATCCTCAGTGACCATTGGTGATTTCCGAACGCAAAACGCGATCAAGCTGGAGCACGCGACGACCGGCTTTTTATAAGTGACTAATGGGATGTTTCACGAAATCATCACTGCGCGCGTACCAAGGTCTCGCGCAATTACCGTTCGCCGATAGGGCGTTGGATTAGATCGCAGCGAGTAACCACTCTGGTATTACAATCCATTGGATAACCCTTTGTACTGATAGCCATCGGTGGAATAAACCGTTCAACGACTTGATGAATGAGATTGTGCCTTAATAACCGCGCATTAACTTCCATTATATTGCACTGCCGAGTAAATTACGCAACTAATCGGTATCTAGTTTGGCGTTGCCGTCGTTACTGTTTCGAAATTGAGCGATCAATTCCACTGACAGTCACGTAAAGTTGATGTCCTCCGAATCCCAAAAAATAACGTGGTATTAATCAAAACCCACTGATATAGGACTTCATGAATACGAAGTTGAACTGGACGTATTAGTATTCGGATTGCACAATTTGATGTCACCACCTCAAATAATGAGATTGCCCCAGCATAATTTATTAAAAGTCTTCAAAGTTTTCATTCCATTTCTCAATCAGTTCTTCATGTCTCTCATTTTATAATGAAATCTTTGTTCGATTCCAATGGTTCATTATCGAAGACGATAAACCAAAATTATATCAATTCATTTCGAGTCCTGTAAGTAACGTCCTGTATGTTCTCCGTAACATCACAACATTTATGCAGATAAATTTATAAACTACTCTATATGAATATATTCATATAGAGTAGTTTGCGGGTGAGGATGACCAACACTAGTCGTTGTTATCATTCGGTTCATTACGACGTTTCGATCGATGTAAGTTCATAACTAGTTTGTAAGTCACCATTTCTATTTAACCCTTTATTCCATTCATACATAATAACTCTCCCATATTTTTGTTTTGTAGGATACATGATTAGGATCGTGTTCCACGATCGAAACGTCGTAATAAACCGAATGATAACAACGACTAGTGTTGGTCATCCTCACCCGCAAACTACTCTACTGTTTCCTAGTCAAAACAACCTCCACTATTTATATTCATAATAATTATATTTATATAACAATTATTGTCAGTTGTAGAAGTGGTTTCAAAAACAAAAAACCACAAAATGGCGGAAGTCGTATATAGCAGTCTTAAAAACAATCCAAAACTCCTGCAATATCCGGAAAAGCAAGCTTCTTGTTTTTATCCTTGTAGTCGTCGCAAGACAGATCTCGCACCTCAGGGCGTTCTCGAACGGCACAAATCAAAGCCTCAGGGCAAATTTCCGAACAAATTTTGTTTAGCCACGTGGGGAATGCTTCGGTGTCAGACTCTATAGTATGGCATCAGCCGTTTGCCACCGTGCAACGGAACAGCGCGTGGTAACTGTTCCCTGTAGTTCTTGGTAGCCAATATACTCGTATCTCAACACCGACCAACATCCCATCAGCCTGCTTGACATGTTCTGCTGACAATTTCCTCTCATTTGAGAAACTGTTGGGAGTACCAACGGACTGTACTTACGCAGCTGTAGCAGCGATGCAGTTCAGTTATTATATTCCTAAGTTTGTCTTAAATGTTCTTCTCTTTTATTCATGAAACACGTTTAACAATCGAGTTAAAACGAACTACGGTGTTATCCAGAGTCGGCAATACACGTCATTCTTCCTGACTAACTGTTTCGTCCAGTAAAAACGGTTATTTCTGGTTTTGGTATCAGTGGGTTGGTGCGCAATTGGAATTGTATAGCGTAGAACTTGGTGATGCTGCTTCAGCTGAATCACCGACATTTCCTCTTACTTTGTTTCTCGAAAACAACTACTCATCATTGTCAAACAATTACTTATCAGATGTATAATAAAGTCACTATCATAATCACCTCAAGATCTCGAAGCTAACACGAAATAGATTTGTTCACTAAAACCTATGTATTAGCTTACATTTCCTTTATACTGATTTATCCCATTTAGCTGACATTCTGAATGAGTTACTCCCTTGCTCCTAAATAATACATTATGCATGGTGCAAATAATTTGCACCATGCATAAAGTTATTATTTAGGAGCAAGAGAGTACATACTATGTATTATTGATAATTATTATCAAGGGTGGCTGGAGGCATCTCACGACAAAATAAATTAGGTAATTATCTTCAATATATGTTTATTTAGTTGTATATAGAAATCACATAGAGCTTTGTCAAAGTATTCTCCAGTGTGTTCTATTGGTCTATCGGTTTTATCTGAATAATACAAATTTCACTTTGTTATTCATGATAACCATTAAATGTAAGCACACTGTGTAGAAATTATAGAGTGAAGGAACACCACGAATAAAGAGTTCAAAATCTCCTTATTTCCTCATTGAATGGTAGTAACAGTTTTATTACAATATTCGCCTATTTACGGTGAATTTCGCGGGAAAATCAATGGAAATTCAGTGTTGTGTGGCCATCAGATAAATGTAATTGAGGAAAATATACTAAAAATTACACTGATAGCTGTTGGAGTGTGACTAGAGCGGGACTACTATCCATCTGGTACCAGATAAAATTATTTCCAAGACTAAAGTATGAGTAATGTGTACGTTTATATCAAATTAATGATTCACCTTGATTGGATGTTCCCAGCGCGAGATCCAATCAAAGTGTTGAAAAATTCGGTAGGCGAAATTGTGAATGTTTCTTTTCCTCTTAGGATTGGTTGAAGGTATCGTTGAAATTATACGTCTTCCTGATTTCGCTTCTAGTCGACGATCTTAGTTTGGCATGATTGAGAAAGCATATCTGCGAACAATCTGAGTAGCGTTTTGAAATCTCTAAGTATTAAATTTCTCATACAGCCCCTTACATTCCCACAGTCCTTTACAATCTCACTGCCCACACAGTAAAGTAAGAACATTTATTGTCGAAGAAGTGTCAATACTGAACAATTATCTACTCACACGTTAGGTACCTACATTAGGTACGCGTTGTTTTCTGTGGGATTCCATGTTTCCAATTTCACATGATGCACATCAGCCAAAGCTCCCAGCCAACCTATGGATTGATAAGAGTCTCTTTGTGTTAGCTGAAACGAAATGGTGATCGGTCCCAATTATTCTATTCAAAATGTATGGAGTTGTGAGGTGTGAGTACTAACCACACCTAACGATCTCTAAAATGTCCTCACCTGTAATGGTAAAGAAGTTAAACCAGCCGCCGATAAAACTACAATGTGAATCGCATCCCATAAAACACTGTAAAATGAATGAATTGGTGATGAAAGTTGAGTGGACCCTCCTCAACCCTCATGGTTTTGCACAATCGGAAACACCAGTTGAAAGAAGTTCAGTATTCAATGCTTATGGAGAAATCCAACACTTAGGACGATCTTCGCTCTCGTGCTGAACCGCGTTTTTAATTCTGATCAACACCTCCGTTTACACCAAATTAAAAGCCATAAAATACTTATTACGAGTATTATCTTTATTATCTATGGGGAAGAAATTTAGGTATCTACTAAGTATTACAATGGCCAACAACAAAAGGTGTAATTTGATGCAGAGGAGATGAGGGTAGGTGATGGGGTTTTTCAGTGTGCTGAATCCAAATCCGAAAACTGTTTACCGCTATCAGGTCTAGGTTTTGAGATATAGCTCATATACCTATTTTCTAGATACTTCCTCCCATTTGGTTACGGTAATGCAATCCAAGTAAACAAATGTGATCTTCATGAAATGTTCTTAAATTTTGTAAATGTAATAAATGTAATGTAAATGTTGGTGTAATCTTCAGTATTGACTCGATATACATGTAATACGTTTTTATCCACCTGTTTTTATTAATAATACGTTTATTTTTTGTTGTTGCAGAACTCGATAAGACACAATTTGAGCCTTCACAACAGATTCATGCGAGTGCAGAACGAGGGAACGGGGAAGTCGTCGTGGTGGATGATCAACCCGGACGCCAAACCCGGCAAATCGGCGCGGCGGAGAGCGACGTCGATGGAGACGTCGAAATTCGAAAAGCGACGAGGGCGAGTGAAGAAGAAAGTCGAAGCCCTTCGCTCCGGCCTCGACGCGACTCCTTCGCCCTCAAGCTCCGTCTCCGAAAGCCTCGATCTCTTCCCAGATTCCCCACTGCACAGCGGCTTCCAACTCAGGTGAGCTCCGTCACAGTTCGCTAAAGAAATTACAAAATTAGGCAGTTAAAAAAATAGAAATAAAACAAAATAATAATAACAATGATGACTCCTCTGATGAGTGAGTTGTCTTTTGTTTGGAGACCGGTTTCGGTAATCATACCATCGTCAGTCCTCACTAGGAAAATACAAACGTCTCAATAGTCTGAAAACACAATATGATTATTTGATGAAACATGATTTTGAAGTGATTTTACTGGTATAATGTTGGAGTTTCTACTTGTACCTACCTACGTTGGTAATAAATAACCCAAGAGTTTTCTTTGCCCCGAGACCTCTTCGTCCTGAGGTGTTATTTGTTGTAATGAAGACGTCCAAACGAGAAACTAATGTTTTTCGATAGTATTTGTTATACTTTGTTATAACGTCTTCATTATCTTCATTTCTACATGGACATGTCTTAATTAGCCTTCGTTTTTACCCTGGATGATTACAGAAGCGTTCTCCTCGTCAGTTGTACTCAAGAAAAAAGGAGTGTTGATAATAAATTCATTAACTCTTGTTTTATTTAGATTAAATTAGTTAACACTATTATTAAACACCCAAAATCGTCAAGTATTTCACAAAATGATTGCGAGAAAGTAGTCGTTATGATTATGTAATTGCTATGGTGATGGTTATGATGATTTTCTGATGATTTTCGCTTTCATCCACTTCGAAAGCACTGGATATCCCGAAACGGAATTATTTAATCTTCAGGGAGGAGTCATTAATGAAAAAAAATCTCGATACAACATTTAGTGTGTACTGAAGACTTACTGTGACAGGTGGGGGCTCAGTGTCAACTTGCCTAAATGTAGAATATTATTAATGATATTCCAAAACGGCAGACGTCGAAGAGCAACAGAAAAATGGACCTTCAGTCAGGAGGATGTCAGTATAGTGCCAGAGTATACCTATCTGGGAGTTACCCTTACGCCGAAACTCTCCTTCTCTAAGCATCTGCTGGGGAAAGCAAGTTCGGCAAAATTTGCTTTAAATTACGTACGGGGGGGGGGGGGGGGGTTCTAGCAAATACATTGGGCCCTCTACAGGCCAAGCTGCAGGTTTTCTTTGGCGTTGTTAGAGCAATACCTACCCTTGCAGCACAGGTGTGAGGATTCCTTGAATATAAAATTGTGGAATCAGTTCAGCTTATGTTCGCCAAGAAAGTCTTCCATCTGCCTATGTAGACCCCCAGCTATTTGATTTATTTAGAGACTCTGTCTGCCTTTTTACCCTGCAACTGCATTTTAAATACTTGGCAAAAGTTTTGAAAATGGCTGAATCCCATCTACCAAGAATTTTTGCCGTACAGAGAGCTGGATCCTAATTTAAGGGTGGCCAGTCTAAGTACAAACCGATGCATTCAATGGAACCATTCTTCGTACTCACGGTAACCAAAGTACGGCCATGTTATGCACCGAACTCTTAACACCCCTTTATCTAGATCTTATATTTGAACTGAACCACGAAAGTCCGGTCGAAGTAATCCGTGGATCCGGAATAGTCGTCAGAACTTTCACGTACTCATCGGTAAACTCGTTTTCGAACCACCCCTGTGGATTGATTACGTTTAGTGTTGTCGTTTTATAGTGTCCAATTATGCAATTACCTGACTATTCGCAGCGCGTTTCGTTATTATTGATTGTCATCTCTTATACGTGGCACTAATTCCTCAAAACTGGTAATCGTCTCGGCCTGGGGGCGATTTCCCCATCTGATGGTAATGAGTCAGTCTGAAACAGGCAGTAAGAACCCAATCCAAGGACGCGGTGGATTTCGAAAATAGATTTTCCCGCGTTTCTTTCCTCAGAAAAGCCTTTCGAATGGAAAATTTCCGCAGTTGGAGGCTACATACAGCAACGAATCTAATTCTGAAATCTCCTTTCACCGATCGGATTTTTCTGATTTCACAAACAGCTTAAGGCGTTTGACTAAAAAAAGATGCGGTTGATAATGTGAGACCGTTTGTGTCTCTTGTCCGTTTGTAGGTCTCTTGTTTTAGTGCATGTTGGAGGTTTCAATATCACAGCTCAATAAAATCGTTGTACTCGCAGAATATTTCGACTTGCGTATTTAGGTTCATGGCTCTTTTTGACTCATTATATGAAACGCTGCTTCTCGTCTCCACCTCCAAAGTCCTTATAATTTTAGAAAATTGACAAAATACACATAATATTTTGATGTTGCAATACAATCAGTAAGCGTTTTGCAAGTGTCAAGTAATCTTACTTTTATGTCCCTTGCAGATCTAAATCCAGAAAATGCCAGACAATGTTTGAATGTTAAGATGAGTTGAGTTGCCCATTTTTACTAAAATGGGTTAAATCATCTCCTCTTTAGTTTACACAAGAGTAAAATTATGAGACCGCCGACTTATGACACCTAGAGGCCACACATCAAACGCGTAGTGAACGAGATGAAGCGGCGTGTATACCATCTTTGGCCAATGTTGAATCCCAAATCAGAGCTGGATCTGGCAAAAAAGAAGCTGCTATACACGTCGCAGATAAATCGAACCGGTTGGGGCGTATGGATGCGAACTCTGGGGCTCGGCATGTGCCACCTCAGTGAACAAAATTCAAATCCAGCAAAACAAGATATTTCGGCCGATTTGTGGCGCCCTTGATTTGTAAGGAACGATGAGGATCAGGAAGTGCTATGGAGTCCTGCAGACAAAAACCACTGACCATCCAAACCCAAAAATTGCGCTCATTGCTCGGCCAGCGCCTAATGGTGAGCGGAAGAAGTGTCGTGAGAGACAACGACCCACTCTGCTGGACTAGGTCTTCAACCCCCAAAAGCACCCAGAACAAACCGAAGCGACCGATGAAAATTACAGCTAACTATACTTTCTCTTGATCCCGACAACCCTACAGCCTTTGAAGTATACATTGTGGAATAAATAATTGATTGATTGATTGATAATCGTGAGTTGTGAAAATGGTTGAGTTGTGTAAATAACTTTCAATGAAGTGAAGAATTTCCAATTCCCAAATTAAATCTATGATTTCAATAAAATTTATTTAATACAACCGACATATTAGGCTTAGGAGTTTTTAAGGATGTGGCTTAACACACTCAGCCAATACATACCATATTTGTTGTGTCAAATGGTAGATAAAGTTAGTGTGACAGGCCTCGCTTCCCAGCCACAAGTGATTTGTCATTCCCGAGGACGCTCGTCTCGATGAGCCAAATTAATTGAGGGCCGTAATTGCACACAGAGCCGCGTTCTCGGGTTGGGAAATGTTGCCAAATGTCTATCGAGAGGAGGCGTTTCGGATCAGAGAATGACTTAACTTCAACGGTGATGTCTGTTTTCAGAACAAACAACGGCGAAGAGCCGGAGTCGTTCCCCGATCCCAACTACTAAGGAATTCTCTCTAATATTGAATGAAACCGTGTATTAATTGAACCACCATGTTAATCGCCTAATTATCTGACAACACATGTGTGGGCAAACACTCTTTGATATTTTACAGTCATAATTAATGATGATACATATTACATATATAAACGCAATTACTTCTATTATAATAATATCACAACCATTATTAATTAATTATTATTATATATTACTCTTGACCAATTATTGGTCAAGATTAGTATATATTTATCTCAACTACCAACGGTTTTTTAGCGAATATTCGAAGAAGAGGGAGCTTTTGTTCGCGGTCCAAAGTGGTTTTTTTTTTTTTTTTGTGCTGGACACGATTTTGAAATCAGAATTGCGATATTTTATGCCGTTCTAAAACTGGAGCACTTTGAAGATGAAGAAATATGGTTGTTACTTGGGATGTTCTTCACGGGTCATCTGCTCTAATCTGATAACTAAATGAGATTGCGATTCTGTCTTCACCGTTAAACGTCGACAATTATAGAAACTGAGATGTTACCTAGCAAAAAAATGGAGATAAAATTTCAAATGAGTATGGTAGTCCTGGAGCCGAGGCCGAAAATGGGTGTTCATTTTAGGAGAAGGTTTGATATAAAATTATGAAAATCTAGTCAATTCTGAGTAAGAAAATCCAAGTCTGCCATTTCAAAGCGGTTGCTTTCAAAAATGGCAGCCATTTAAAAAGTGACGAAAACGCACAAACATGACCTGTCTTTAGGATGGATGGAACTTTTATAGATGATAGATTATGTCCAAACATAGATGTTTTCACCAGTCTGCCACTTTCAACCGGTTGAAAATGCGTGGCAGACTCAATTTCAAAAATTGCATTTTTCGGGTGTAAAATTTACAGTATTTGGGACGCCTCAAATTTTCACACATGATTATATATGCCCAAATAAGGAGTTTGAGACTTGTCTGCCAATCTAAAGCAGTTGAAAAGTAATGGCAGACTTGAATTGAAATATTGCCAAATTTGGTGATAAATTTCATCAGTTTTAGGAAGATTCAAATTTCAATACGTTAAAGTACCTGTGGTATGAGAGCAATAGACCATGGTCTGCCTTGCCTAGCCAGTTGCTTTCTACCGACAGACTGAAATGCAAAAATTGCCAAATTACTGATCAAAATTTTGTGATTTTAGGATGCTTCAAATTTCGGCTCAACATTGTTCTCCTGCAATAAGACTGAAAAAGAGTAGTCTGCCTTCAGTAACCCGTTGTTTAAGTTAGGCAGACTGAAATTGAAAAATTGCAATTTTCAAGGTCAAAATGAATGTATTTTGGGAAAGTTGTAATTTTGGCATGTGATACTAGCATGTTAGTGTAAACTTTTTGACGCAGTCTGCCATCAATATTCCGCTGCCTTCTGGCGGCAGACTGAACTCAAACGTGGGAAAACAGAAATAATTTCAATTATTGACCATTTTTATGGTAAAAATGCATCTTCTTTAGGACGATTCAAATTTTGGCACATGATACTACATTGTAAGAAGAAACTTTGTGACATGGTCTGCCATCAATATCCAACTGATTTTTTCGGCAGACCAACAATATTAGGTATCTTACTTACATAATATGTTACAATTTGCCATCCCTCAACACCTTTATTAGCTGCAAGTAATTTTTTCTACATCCATTTTCCTTCATGTCCGACTGTAGAAAATATCTTTAATTTATAAATGAAACAAGGGAGAAGCAGAAAACAGAATGGGAAAACACTAAACTTCGCGTCGAAAACGGCCGTTAGGTGGGTCCCGGGTAGCCGCCCAGAATAAAACTGCCTTTTTTTCATATTCCAGGTAAACTACAGTCTAGAAATTTTAACCGTCAGTCGGGGATAGACCACATTGCAATATTCACTCGGTTTCTCATCTGTAAAATTGTTTAAATAATACCTTTTTGTAATAATACAAATTAAATTTTGATGCTGAGCTATTGACTTGAAATTTTAAAAATAGGTCAGAACTGGATCACAATGCAATATTCACTCGGTTTTTTGTCTGTAAAATTGTTTAAATAATACCTATTTGTTTAAACAAATGAAATTTTGATGATGAGCTACATACTTGAAATTTTAAATATAGGTCAGAAATTGATGACATTTCAATATTCACTCGGTTTGTATGACATGGTATGAGTATGGTATGGTATATTATTGTATGTATGATTTGGTATAGTACAGTATGGTATGATAGGAAAGAAATTCGTATGGTATGGTATGAGTACGGTGAGAATATGGTATGGTGCCGATTTGCAACACAGTCTGGTATAGACAGAAGGGAGTTTATTTTTCTATGGCCATAGATTTAGGCAAGTTTAGTTATTTTCCATTGTACATTGGTAACATCAACCGAATCCAGAAATAACATTATTTTGTTTACTTTTCCAACAATTTTGATTATTTATTTATCGCCACATTGCATCCGACATTTGGACATTTCACCGCTGAACACGACGGCGAAGTCAGAATTGCAATCTCGCATTACGTCCTAAAATGGACGAAGCGATTGGGAAGAAGTTGAACGAAACGAAACCTATCCATATAAACTTCACGAATCTGAAGACATACGTAATCCCATTAAAATTTAATAAGTTAAAATTAACTCACAAACAGTACCTTAAGCGGACGAGGCGAAATACATTGGCATGACTCTCGACTGCAAGCTGAGGTGGAAAGCCCATGTAAAGAAAAAGAAATAAAAAACATACCGTTCTATATGAATTTTTCGAGATATGAGATTTTCAAATTTTCAAAATTCGTTTTGAACCCCTTCCCCTTGACCTAGGGTTATGAAAAGTTTCGAGGACCATTGTGGGGTTGGTCGAAACCCATAAAAAAAATTTCGTAATTTTAACTCAACGCTAACTGGGCAAAGTGCCGCGGACGGCGTACGGCGGACGGACGGATTTTTTTTTTATTCGATCTTGAAACGTAAACCAACAAATTTTGAGGGGGGGTTAAAATTTTTTTTTCTTTGGGCGATTCCAATGGTTCATTATCGAAGATAATAAACCAAAATGAAGTACGAGGTACGCGGTGTGGGTGTGACAGGGGGCGCAGAGACATAAAAGGTCTCGTCGTATGACGCACTAGTTGACTCCTGCCAGCCGTATTACGTCATACGCTCGTGCGTCATAGGCTCTGACGTACTTGTTGGCCTCCTGCTAGCCGTCTTACGTCATACGCTCGTGCGTCATAGGCTATGACGCACTTGTTGGTCTCCTGCCAGCCGTCTTACGTCATACGCTCGTGCGTCATAGGCTCTGACGTGCTTGTTGGCCACCTGCCACCCGTCTTACGTCATACGCTTGTGAGTCATTGGCTCCGACGCACTAGTTATCCTGCCAGCCGTCTTACGTCATACGCTCGTGCGTCATAGGCTCTGACGTACTTGTTGGCCTCCTGCTAGCCGTCTTACGTCATACGCTCGTGCGTCATAGGCTATGACGCACTTGTTGGTCTCCTGCCAGCCGTCTTACGTCATACGCTCGTGCGTCATAGGCTCTGACGTACTTGTTGGCCACCTGCCAGCCGTCTTACGTCATACGCTTGTGCGTCATTGGCTCTGACGCACTAGTTATCCTGCCAGCCGTCTTACGTCATACACTCGTGCGTCATAGGCTCTGACGTACTAGTTGGCCTCCTGCCAGCCGTCTTACGTCATACGCTCGTGCGTCATAGGATCTGACGTAATTTCCCGCCGGTCGCTTGTGTTCTGACGTGATCTGAGGGAAAGGGTGAATCAAGGGAACAAATTTTTCCCGTTTCAGTTTATGTGCCAAAGCAAAGACATGAAAATGTCAAAAAAATGTGTAAATAGGTACCTAAGCCCAACTGTAATGTCAATTTTCTGACAATGAGTTTTCGACTATAGTTTTCATACCTTTTTACTTAAGTACTTATTGAAATTTGAGACTGATAATGAGCTGTTTGCAAATAAAAAGTCTGATAACTTCATTAGG